>CM057455.1:287660000-288860000 GCA_016271365.2 Neoceratodus forsteri | reverse complement strand
ATCCACAACCCTCTCTGTGAAAAAATACTTCCTTAAATTACCTCTGAGCCGCCCCCTCCATCTTCAAATTGTGCCCTCTTGTTCTTGCACACCTCTTTTTTTGAAAGATGCTACCCTCTTGGACTTTGTTGATTCCCTTGAGGCTCATGATTATAGATTAAGTTTTAGAGTTATTTAGATGGTCAGTCACATGCAGTGTTCGTCTTACATTTTCGGCAGCTTGTCTACCTGTGACGAAGCCTGTCTGGTCTATGTGTATTAAAGTCGGTATGATTCCCTCCATTCTTTTGGATAGTATGGTAGTGAACATTTTGTAGTCTGTATTCAGTATTGAAATTGGTCTGTATGATGAGCACTGTGCTGGGTCCTTCCCCGACTTTGGCATTACTGAGATGATTGCTTGTGTCCAGGAGGAGAGTGTTTTGTTTTTCCCTGTCATCACTTCTTGGTACACTTTCTGTAGGTGTGGGGTGAGTGTGTGTTGAAATTTCTTATAAAATTCTGAAAGCAAGCCATCAGTCCCTGGGCACTTTCCTGTTTTGGTTCTCCCTGCCCACTGCCATTCTTGAGCCTAACAATCTGATCCTTACTCTTTCTCTTCTCTGTTATATACCTTTACAATACAGGCATTAATGAAAAGTGAAATGACAGCTTGCCATTGGGCAGAAAGTGTCACCTAACCATTCATTAATTTCCTGGTAGACCAACAGTTGCCACACTGACTGTAAAAAGCTTGTGATTTTTTACTTTTTACAGTTAGCTACCCTATTTTATAAGTGCGATAACCTAATCCAACCCATGCACTTCCCACCTGGTTAAAGTTACTTTGGCAAGAACTCATGAATCACAATGTACACGGGGCATGCATTGATGCCCAGATACACTCATGGTCAGTTATGGGTTATAGAGTATGAAGAAATCTTTTTCTCCTTCTTTGATCCCCTTGGACAGCATCAGTTCTCTTGATGAGTTGGCCACCCTTACTGTTCTACTGGCTTCCATTGATTTACTCACGTATTCCTACCTGTCCTCTCCCCTGACACATATGCTGGTGGCATCAGCCAGGCACCTCTTGATAATTGATCATTTTGTGTGGTGTCCATGTTCAGGCTTATGCTAGATATGTGCCCTTCTAGTATACTACCTACCTTGCCAAAGTCTGTCCTTTTGAAATATAGGACCTTAGTCCTTGTGGCAGATACCTCCTTCCATAGATTGATTGACAATGACACTGTGCGTTGATCGCTTCCCTCTCCCTCTGTCAGTCAAATGCCCCCCATCCTCACAGCCAAGACAAAATCATTTGTTTTGCAGTCATACAGTTTAAATTACACAGCACATACATTCTTCTGAATACTTAGCATCTCATCGCTAATGTTCATTTCCCTGTCATGTGTCAGAACCACCCCTTCTCCCCTTCCCTGATGACTTCAGCCAGACTCAGTTACCTATTGTCCTTCCCCAACCTGACAATCCTGGTTACCTCCTTGTACTTTATCCCATGCAGGTGCATATTGTCCTCCTCTTTTCCAGACTACTACAATCAACTGAAAGCGGACTTTGTTGCCCTTACAGGCTCAAACAAATCCCTGTTGTGCCCTGATTGCCTTCTAACATGTCTATTTTGGAACATTGCCTGGTGCGTGATTCCATAGGTTCTCTCAGCACAAGTGTTCTGCTATCCCATTGATGTTGTGCATGCCTTTCATACACAGCTATATGTTTTTGCACCATTGACGATTGTCACGACACATTGACGGGTCTAATTGGATTGAGCAAATCTCGGCCTTACCTGCCCATTGTTTTTATCTTTCTGACTGGCATCCTGTGGAAAGTTTTGGTGTTGGGTTTAATGCAGCATTGACAATTGTGTTTGAAAGGTCATACCTTGGCACGAGAACTGCAACCACTTTCCAGTATATTCATGATGGCCCACTTCTCCTTACTGGCATGTACCCTTCCATGTGCACCTTCACATGCATCTTCAATCCATGAGATGGAAAACGCCCACACAAGATAACATGCTGTACATGCCAAGCTTCACGCACCTCCCCTATCCACCAGTGTACTACTTGTGGACACAGCATACTTAAATCAGTACCTCCCTGTCTTCCACATCCTTTAGTTTCTTGACTGCAGCACTTGCATGGCACGCACTTACATCCACTGTACTGTAATCAGTTACAGCCTTCAACACATTATCTTCTCCCACACCACTTCTTCCTTAATGCAACCATGGTTGTCAACAACCACCTGATGCTATTCACCACACTGCAGTGCACATCCATTAGCATCCATCTCTGCAGCCAGCCCAGCAATGCATGCCAATTCCATGACTCTTTATAACCACCAAGTGTATTGCCCATTGTTCAGTCTTGATATAGTCCATCATTGCTGCTATGTTGACAAGTCAGCAATGCTAACCACATATCTACCAGTGCCTGTGTATCCTACAATGCCTGAGGCTGTTGTCAACATAACACCAGGTTCTGCCTGCCCCACATAATCGTCCTCAATTTACTTCCAAAGCACTGTACCTTGACCTGTAAAGCACTCAATGTACGTCAAATGGAAAACTGAGGTAGCTTAAAGACAGTAGAAATACAGATAGATGCCCAACATCAATTACAGTTTAATACTCTGTCGACCACGTTATGGTCTGTACTCCACTGGCCAATGTAACACTTGCATGAATGCTGTTTCTAATCACACAACCGATGACTGCACAACTGTCCTGATTGCTATGCCATTGTAAACTTGAAATTATTTTCCAAAACAATATGCAAACCATTCACATGCCATTGCTGTGCCATCAATTAAATATAAAATAGACAGGAAATAATTAAGAATCCTTGTATAAGGGTATTGATATTGTGTGAGAATTTGAATTGTATTATGCTTCCTTTATAGGTTTTTTTGAGTTATGTTTTATGTTACATATATTGTATGTGATTGTAAATCTTTTTTGTATGTTTTTGTATATTGCATGGGACCTCGTTGAAAATGAGCTTTGCTCAATCGAGTTTATCCCTTATTCATACGAATTTCGAGGAATAAAAATATTTTACTACTACTTCTTACATCAACAGATACATGTCTAACCTTACTAAGTGACTTAGCTTATGGATGCTGTGTTGCTATGGAACTGTTATACAGACTGTTCATAACTAGAATTGTTTTCTCTACACATTTCAGGTGCAGACTTCACAATCATCATGTGTAACAACATCAGCTTACAATGTTGTACCTCAAGACATGTAATGTCAGTCAATAGGAGTTCAGTACTGTCCTGAAATGTATGACTTTGCACGTCAATGGCCTGAGACCCCAGAAGTTGTTTTTAAAGACCACACATACTTCTCCAAATCAAAATCTTTGCTAGACCAAGCAAGTAGCATTGACGATCAATCCCAAACCATTCCTGTCATTTCTCAGACAACAGAATTGGATGCTTCATTCACCTACGTCAATCTTAGTCTGCCTGCTAGTACATCCACACCATGTAAGCCACACACTGAAACTGCTACCATTGTACCTGAAGACCTCTCCATCTTGTCTTGTGAAAGCAACACTGACAAGGATAAGACTCATTCCTTGTTTATCCCTTCAAGTGACAGTGAGTCAGAACTGGATAAGGACAAGATTCTTGATGACTCAATAACTTGTGATCAAGGAATGGTTACAGAATTAAAGTACATTGTGTTTCGACATTGCCTGATTTCACTTCTCAGTATGATTGTTTGTCAAGTGTGTAATGTCAGGATGATGAAAACAGATAGCCTGTTATGTGGTAGCGTGTTCATAGCCAACTTGTGCTGCCCTAACAACCATATGTTCACATAGTGCTCACAGCCACTCATCTTCTCCTGTCCTCCTGTGTATTTATTTAGTGGGAATACATATACATGAATTGCACAGTTTTTCCATTTCTTTGGAATCCCTTTTCTTAGAGAGACACAGTGCAATAACTTACAGAGGCAATACCTGTTCCCTGTGGCCAACAGATCATAGCATAATGTGAAAAAGAGAAACTGGAACTCCTGTCAGACAAATCAGTCACACTAGTCAGTGACGGAAGATGTGACTCCCCTGGTCACAGTGCTAAATATTGCATGTATACGCTTATGGACATGGACAGCAATTCCATCATTGAGTCTTCTTTGATCCAAGTATCTGAGGTTGCCAACTCGAATTATATTGAGAAGAGGTATTCACAAGGTGCATGCAAAGTATGTTGGATGCAGGAGTACCTGTCCACACGGTTGCAACAGACAGACATCTGCAAATCAGCAGGCTAATGTCTAAGGGTACCACTTTTCCCACAGTTACACATCAAGTCAAAGCCAAAAAGCCATGAGAAACTAATTGGCTGATTCATTGCATTCTGAACCACTTTTGGTGGTCCGCCAATACATGCCATGTGAACAGCACACTCCTGAGGGAGAAGTGGAGATTGGTGTTAAAGCATATCGCAAATGATCATTACTGGGATGTGGCACTAGAATACCAACAGTGTGAGCATGGGCCAATAACGCCAGAGGAGCGAAGAAGTGCTGAGTGGCTGAAGAAGGGAGAACCAGCTTATGAGGCTCTGAAGAGAGTCATGCTGGACACATGTCTGCTGAAGGATATGGAGAAAATCACCCAATTCTGTCATTCAGGCAACCTAGAGGTGTTTAACTAGCTTCTAAATAAATATTGCCCTTAAAGACAGCACTTCTCCTTCCAAGGGATGACTGCACACACACAGTTGGCAATGCTTGATTATCCAGAAAACCAAAACCTCCCTCAGGCTGTTATAAAGAAAGGTAAAAGGGAGGGGCAGCCAAGGCATAAATTTGCTTTCTCAAAACAAACTCATCAGTGGGTGGCAAAACTCATCAAGGAGGCAAAAACATGTAACTATGTGTCACAGCTACTCAGTGATGTCATTAATATGCATGAGGGCAATCTTAATGATATACCTGTAGTACAATCGCATGAACTTACAGCAAACATCGCTGCTATGAAACAGCTGGTAAAGGAGGAGCTGCTGCATGAGCATTACCCATGATTCAAGCGTAGTTGAATAAAAAGTTGTACATGGCACTGATCTTCTGTTAATACAGAATGTCAACTTTTCAATTTCATGGTATACAGAAAATGACATTGATGGGACACGTGTGCTTATTTCTCCTGTTTGGCAGCATGTAGGAAATAGAAAGTATTACATGTTACCACTGTGAGATGACAACAGCAACCATTGTCGACACCACAATTCATGCTGCTGATATGGAGAATGACATTTTATGATGGGTAACACAACAAAGTGTCCGCACTGTGAACTTTGTCCACTGTTACTGACCATCAGACTTAATTGCTTGCAACATATACAGTACTGCATTTGCCTGATAACCATCACTGTGCTGTACTGTGGCTGCAAGGAATGGGCAACCATGGTGTCGCTATATGACACAGTGACACTTATTAGTATTAGGCACATCAACACCAAAATCAATAACATCAAGTCGATCTCTGCAAGAAATGTGGGCATGTACTGATCTTCCTTCAGTACATTACAATTTGTTGCATAATGTGATGATCAAAGGAAGATGTACGTCAACATTTACTTAACAGTGAAAATGCAAAAATGCTGCAATCTGTTAATGTTACTACCATACGTTACCATGTACATAGTTTTAAACTTTAATGATCACATTTCCACGTATTTTTCAAAAGCAGCTTTAATTTCACTATTACACTTCTGTTTTTGGTTCACATGAAAAATCTGTAATATTTGTGGTACAACATTGTCAATAGACATTTAAAACACAAATAACTATGTCAGTGTGCCTTGAAAACAATTAAGAAAAAGCACGACGTACACTTTCCTGTGCCTTGCAATTTCAGGTTACAGCATGAGCATTGTCACATGTTGCCAGGTTCAACCAACGGAGGCCAACACTTGCATATTCCTACAGCAATGTATTTATGTAGGCATAGACTACTGATAATGTGTTTCACAAGTTTAGTTCAGAAACTTGATTGTTACCATGACTGTCAAAATGTTAATGCCAATAATAAAGATACTACTTTTTAACTATGAATTTGTCCATGAATACAACTATTTCTGAAACTACAAAAGCACCCCAGAGTAAATGCAATAGGGCCTGGGTTATCCCGGAGAATCTTGGCCATACAGCCACATTTTAAAGAAACTAGACATACCCCAATATTGCAAAGCATTATGAGAAGCATATGCAAATGACGATGAATTAATTTGGGCTGGCTCAACTTTAAGCAAACTTGCATGGTGCCAGAAGACCTCATAATGCAATCAATAAAGGCTGAGAACAGCAGACACAAACATGTGTTTTATCCTCATTTAGACTCCTTAGTGTACCATATCTGTATCTCAACCCAGGGAGAGGGAGCCAGCCTATAGGGGATCTTATTTGTTTGGATCACGGGCAGCCCAAAGTAGAGAGAGAGAGAGAGAGATGTGTCTCTCTTTCTCTCTGGGCAGAGATACAGATATGGCACAATGAGGAGTCCAAATGAGGACGAAACACGTGTCTGTTGTTCTCAGCCTTTGCTTATTGTATTGTGAGGTCTTCCAGCACCATGCAATTTTGCTTAAAGTAAATGTTGAAGGTTGCCCAAATGCCTGTTACACATGGCATGCCATTGCCAGGCATGCTTCACATGTTGAAGCTGCAATCTGTTTTGTAAAAACATCTGTCATTGTCATTTCTTTTTACTGTTTTATCAGGGTTTTGTCCTCCAGTTTTCTGTGTGTGGCCACACCACCAAAATTACGTTATACCAGGGAGCTGTCATTGTTTTACATGCAGCAACAAGGAATTCTGGGTAATTTATAAGGTTGTCTTAAATGTGCCTTACTCAGACATATAGTCCCTTATGTTGCTGGTGGTGAGCAGTAATATGTAAATAACTGTAGCAAAGCACTGTGGTTAAAATGCAAACCTGTTTTACAGTTTCCTTACTCTGAGATGCTGTCCCATGTTTGTGTGATGGTGTCAACAATATGAGCTTTTGTTTGTTTATTTTCACAACCATGCACTGTACATACCATATCTAGCTACAAGACGTCTATACTGAGAGATGTTGGCTTCTATTTCTTCAGTGAGCACAGAAATATAATACCCTGTATACTAATTAACAGTGAAGCATTGTGGGTACAGTAACTTTGTTTCCCTTGTATGCTGTCGCAGCACTGAGAACAAAAGGGGTGGGTTATGCAAATGAAGCAGAGCACCAAAATAAAAGGATTTTTTTTCATGGAAAACAGCACTATTTGGCAGTTTGAATGGTAGAAGACTGATTCATAACACCTGCAGGTTACTACTCCCATTTACTTTGGGAACCTTTAATATTTACTTTAAAGTAGAGCCAGACCAAATTAATTCATGGGCATTTGCATATGTTCCCATGATGCTTTGTATTATTGGGGTATGTGCAATTTGAGTTTTCTATTTCTGTAACTGTCCTCAGATGCACAAACATTATAGTTATCTGTATGAACTTTATAAGTACTGGCAAGCTACTGAGAGTTTAATTGTTCCTTAAAGACTGGTAAAGCAGTTCATCATCTTTTTCATCCTCATCCGCGTTGTGGAAACCACAATAAATGCCACTCTCCTCTGGCCATTTGCTCCGAATGGCGGTCATAGCACAAGATGGGATGACACAGTGTACTTTGTGTTCCAGTATATCATGTACCCAGTGGGTGGAGATCACATGATGCTTGGGCTTGGAAGGTAACTTTATCTCTGGGCTCCCTCCTCTCCCCATTTTAATTGGGCTCTCTGAGCTAATTTAGGTTTCACTGCCAAGCAATTTTGGTAGATGCTGACATGGACTGTATCTGGGTCCTAATTGTCTTGCGTGTTTTGGTACCAGCATTTGAAATATTTTGAGACAGAAGCGGATATACGACAGACACAGCCGCGACATACCCCACGTACTACTTCAGAGAAGGTCTCCATGAAGGTCAAGGCTCAGCTCAACATATGAGCTGTCAACTCTCTTCTCCCTTCACTGCTCTACTTCTCATGGAGGATTGATTTCTGCAAGAATTGCAACTCTTTAAAGAAGCACTGTAAAACATCACTACTGAGCTTAAATCTCTCCAGATGGATTTAGGGGATCTGGGCTGGCGGGTCAGTGATGCTGAAGCCCGCACAAGCTCCCTGGAATACTAGAAGGCTCAAACAGATCCTGAAGTTATTCGCCTTCGACAACAGGTTAAAAAGTTACAAGACAAAACAGAAGACCTCGAAGGGAGGAGTCGGAGAAACAACCTGCTAATTTTTGTGCTTTCTGAAGCAGCTGAAGGCTCCTTTCCTGTCCTGTTCACCCAGATATTGCTAGCTAAAGTCATTGGACCCTCACCTCATAACTGCTCTTACCTCATTGAGAGGGCACACCATTCTCTTCACCCGCGACCTCCAGAAGGACCCCCCACGTCCTTTTATTTTTAAATTTCTCAATTATCTTGAGAAGCAATATGTTCTGCAAAAACACAGAGATCTGCAAAGCATTACCTGGGAAGGCCACCCTTTAAGAATCACTCAAGATCTCCTGGGGGGAAACCAGGCAGAAGACAGCGGCCTTTCACCCTATGGTTACCAAATTAATTGTAGCCAGCATTAAGTTTCGTATGATGTATCTCGCCAGGTTGCAAGTAAACGTCGGTGGACAATGGCACTCCTATGACACCTCAGAGCAAGCCTCTCAGGACTTAGCAACTCGTCTCCCTGATTTATTTAAAGTTACCGGAAATGTAGATCTTTGTCTGCTTGGAGCAGAGCTGGCTGTTAAAACTTGGCAATTGCCTTGGTTGTGCACTTGCCTCTTCTGCCGTTGTTTTTTGTTTTGGGACTGCTCCAATTTATGAAGCTACAATCGGACTCTTCCCTGCGGCCTAAGTGGGCCTTTTGATCCTTGTGTGGGGAATATTTGTTTACCTAGGAACTTTGGTCTTCGGGTGGCTGGGACATCAATTTTGTGGGACAGACCGCGCGGTAGTTTATTTCGTTCCCCCTGGAAACAACATTGAGCTGCTGATCTTGATACTGGTAATCATTTCTGGTTCATATTCATGGATCACTGCTTTAAGTTGACTGCCCATATTCAATTTTTCTTGTGATTTTATCTGGTGAAGTTTTACTTAATGCATGTACCATTGTGGCCTAGATTGATATTTAATAATGCCCCTTTCTGTATGTGTTTTGATGATATTAATCCCCTTCTCTTTCTAGGTGGGGTAACCACGTTAGCAGTGCCAGTTGCCCTGGCCTCACTTTACAGCACACCATTTATTGCGTGGTGTTTATTCTAGTGGGGCGTTGCCCCTTGGGCAAGGAACCCATGGGTGGGGGTGTGTGTGGGGGGGGATAGCCTGGGTTCCTGCAACCTCTGGGCTGGAGCACATCACAGTTAGGTTGCTATAGGGAAGCGCCTTACCCATCCAGCTGTGGGGGCGATTATTGGCATATTACCTCTGCCGCTCCCTCTCCGGTTTCTTCCTTATTATTGGCCCGCTTTTGGGGGGGGAATCACTTGGTCCCTTGTTTGGGCCCCCTATCTCAATATTGTTTCTTATTGGGATTATTTGCAAGGTAGCTAATGTACACTTGGATTTAATACCTTGCCTTTTACCTCCATGCCTCACTGTGTTGCTTCCTTTCCTAGGTTTTAGTATTAGATGCTTAGGGGGAATGGGGGATTGGGTTTATTCACTAGTTTATTCTTTTAGTCTTTCACTTATGGGAGGTGGGGACCAACTTTTTTTGTTATTATTGTTCTGGGGAAGGGGGGTTGGTAGTGGTTGTGACAATGTACTGACATTCTTGAATTATTCTTATACCCAGGAGGGGGGTTCATGGATGTGCCTAGAGTTAATTCCTGCTCAGCTTCTTTTGTCTATACATATTGTTGTAAAATTCCCATTTGTTTCTTGTATACTAGTTCAATGTAGTTTTGAAAGTCTAGGAGAGGTGACAACGGAGTGTGCTCTTTATTGTGTTTTTTTTTCAATTTGGTTTTACTAATATTTCTGAAACATGGCACAGGGTATTGCTAAGATGTTAACTTGGATGCCGGCCCGGTGGTGCTGAGGGTTGAGGCACTGCACACCACACCTTGTGCCATGCTGGCAACCTGAGTTCGCATGCGAGCCTGGGCCACCAGGGGTTGGCAGGGGAGGGATAGGATCGAGCATCCATGGGACTGCTCTCCTATCCCGGGGAGGGATCCAGGGAACTACCGCTCTGTGGTGGCCTCTGGTGACAAATGGGACAAATACCACCAGAGCAATGGCAGCAAGGGGGGTGGAGTGTGGCAGATGTCAGCATGTCATGCCCAGACGTCATTGCACATCTGCACTCCGCAAGGGGCAAAAAAAAACAGGCGGAAAATGGCAGAGTGATGATCTGGTGGCTGATGGCCGTGCCAGTACCCCCTGGTTCCAAGGAGGATCCTGTCAAAGAGTAACGTAAGCAATAATGGCCAGCTCTGTGGGGGTGCCAGACCGGTCTCCAGGGGGTAGGGGTGCTGGAGGCCAGAGATCGCAGGATCCGCTCTGCGAGTTGTTAAAAAAAAAAAGATATTAACTTGGAATGTCGGAGGAGTCAGGGATCAGCTAAAAAAATAGATTCTTAAGCACATTGCCCTTTTACAAGGCAAGGTAATTTTTTTGCAGGATACCCATCTTCTTGAAGATGAGGCCACCAGCCTCCGTAGACAGTTTGTAGGGCAAGTGTTTGCTGCTGGCCATACTTCCACAAACCGGGGGTGGCTATTTTAATCGATAAAAGCTTACCCTTCCAACCCACCTGTACAGTAATAGACTCACATGGTCATTTTATTTTAGTGAAGGGTTCCTGTACTAGAGGAAGGTTATCTTGGGCAGTGTCTATGGACCAGTAAATGGCGATCTGGTCTTTTTCATGGAATTAGCTGATAAGTTGGCCTCTCTCTTACCAGCAATCCTTTTCCTTGGGGGAGACTGGAATATTGCCCTGACACAGAATATAGATCACTCACATCGTACATCTGGCCCACCGTCCTCCTCCCAATGTGCTATTGGTGACCTCATGGATTCGCTTGGGATTTGTGATCCATGGAGAATCTTTCACCCTGATGCACGTGAGTTTACTTTTCACTCAGCAGTACATCACTCCTCTTCTTGTTTTGATTACATTCTCCTTAGCCAAATGGAGCTTTGGGGAGTAGTACACTGTGGTTTAACTCCAATAGTTATCTCTGATCACACATCAGCATAAATTTCAGTCAATGTCTATTCGGTTTGTCAGAGGGATACATCCTGGAAGCTCAACACTCAAATCCATAAGGATGACTTTGTTGTAGCTAACATTAGATCTCTCATTCAATCCTATGCGGAGAACAATCTGGGCTCTGTTCCCAAGGGAGATCATGAGTAATGTGCCCTTAAATGTTTGCTGAGAGGAGAATTTATCTGTCTAGCCTCTAAAAAGAAATGGCTCTGACAACAGGAGTCTGCTAATCTTCTGGCTCATATTTGGGTTTTAGAGCATTCTATCCATCCATCCTCTCCTCCAGATGTGTGTAACTCACTGCTCTCTCTTAGACACAAATACGCTGAACTCCTTAGAGAAAAGGCTGAATATGTTATTTTAAAAACCCGTTCCACATATGTAGACCAAGGAGAAAAAGCAGGCCATATTTTAGCCCACCGTTTGAAATGCTGCGAGGCCTCCCGGCTGATTACTGCTATCTCTGCCCGGGATGGAACCCTTAAGCCATCTCCCCATGATATTGCTTCTGAATTTGAAACATATTATTTTGAACTTTATGGACCCTGATCTCCACCTTTAGTACCTCAGGATCTTGATGCTTATTTGGATTCGATTCCATTGCCATGGCTACCTATGGAGCAATGTACCCTTCTGTCATCCCCTATTTCGATCTCTGAGATCTCTGATGCCATAAACAGTATGGCGCTTGACAGAGCTGCGGGACCAGATGGTTTCCACTCTAATTTCTATAAGGTCTTTTCTAAAGAACTGGCCCTTCTTCTTCTCCGTCTATTTCAGTACATGTTCACATCTGAAATCTTGGATCCATCACTGTTGGAAGCTCTCATAATTCTTCTTTTAAAACCGGGCAAACCCCAGACTCAGGTTTCGAGTTACCATCCTATTTTGCTTTTAAACTGTGACTTAAAAATTTTAACAAAAATTCTGGCCTCGAGGCTCGGTAGGGTCTGGTCTGTACTCCTCAGTCCAGAGCAGGTCAGTTTTGTCCCTGGGCGTACCTCCACCGACCATCTCCGTAAGCTTGATCACATTTTCTCTGCGGCCAAGGACACCGTTTCTCCCATGGCTCTGATCTCTCTCGATGCTGAAAAGGCATTCAACAGGGTGGACTAGGTATTTCTTTTAGCTACTCTGCAAAAATGTTTTTCCTCCGGGGTTTCTACGTTGGATCTGTATTATTTATTCTTCCCCCTCTGCTAAAATTTACTGTAATGGGGTGTTCTCTTCTAGATTTGCCCTGCACACTGGGACTATACGAGGTTGGTCCTTATCGCCCTTCCTTTTTTTTTTTTTTTTTGCTCCCTTCCCAGCTCCGGGCCAGCATCTCCTTCAGGCCACCTATACCCTCCGAGCCACACTGCCTCGGATCAGCCACCTCTTCACCCCCAAATAGCAGCCCCCCAGGGTGACCCCCAGATGTAACCGTTCACCGGGTGGGCCCCCCTCTGAGGGGGACAACACCAGTGGGGGTGACCAGCACCAAACCTGCTCCGGGGTGCTGCTGGGGATGGTGCATGCACTGTCCTCGGACTCGTGGCAATAGGAGCTGGCAACTGTTATCTTGTCAGCTACAGGGCTCTTTTCCCGTTTGCTCCCAGGAGGGCGTGGTGAACGTTGGTGTCAGCCTTATGTTGTGGCACACCACGCCCCTTAGTGAGTGGGACCCAGTGCATTGCCATGCCCCCAGCATCCGCTAGGGGTCAGCAAGTGCTGGGTCGCATCCCCACCCTCCTCCCGAGAGAAGGTGAGCTGACGCTCAAGCCCTCTCTCCCCGGCCAGCCCTCCAGCACCTGAGACCATTCCCAAACCTGGGTCACTGGCGTCACAAGCAGAAATCCAACTGCTGCGCCGATGGGCCAGGATTCCCTTCCTTTTTAATCTTTATTTAGAACCCTTAATCAGGTAAATTAAAACTTCTCCAGACATTTCCAGTATCCCCCCAGGTAACAATGTTCACAAGCTGTCGGTTTATGCAGACGATATCCTACTATATCTCTCTCAACCCACGAACTCACTAGCTGCAGTGCTACTGATCATCAGTAAATTCGGTTCTTTTTCTAATTAGAAACTTAACTTTGATAAAATGGAAGCCTTCCCTCTTAACCATTTTACTTACAGGTCTGGCTTCCTTCATTTTGGTATGAAATGGTCTCCATGTCAAATTAAGTATCTTGGTATCTTCTTAACTCGGGATCAATCCCTATTAAGGAAACTCAACTTTGATGATCTGGTCTGCACTCCCCAGCAGGATCTCACCAGATGGCGGGCCCTTCCTTTGTCTCTTTGAGGTAGGATTAACATAGTCAAGATGAATGTATTACCCCGGCTTTTCTATCCCTTAAATATGCTGAATGTATGGTTACCCCTCTCCTTCTTAAGGCGGATCCACTCTCTGGTCACCAAGTTCATTTGGTTAGACAAGATGCCCAGGAGGGCTTAGTCCAAGTTGGCTTTGCCCAAGGAATTCGGTGACTTCCTAGTTTCCTATTCTATTATTGGGCAAATCACTTCTGCAAGTGTTTTCAATTGACTGGTTCACAGCATACCTTGTTGGACCCTGGCTATATTCTCATTTGGCTTCAATTGAAAACCACCCTAATCCATGAATCCAGTTTGTCTGGCTCATCTCTCTTTTTCTCTACCTAGAAATCCCTCCCAAAAGCTCTTCAGAATTCCACTCTCTCAAGGTTTTCTCCCAGTTCTGTGCTTACTTTAAATTCCAACTTCAAAGTGATATTTCCCAACCTCTTTTTTCTAATAATAATATTAAAATAGGGGGATACTTTCTTAACCTAGCTTGGCTGCCACAGCTGGCTGGAACCAGGGTGGCAGATTTTTTGCTCAAGGTTCTTTGCTTCCCTCTTCTGATATTCTACAGAAATTCCACTTATACTCTATACTCATCTTTAAAATTTTCCAACTGCAACACCTTCTTCTTCAATCCTTTGGATCTTCCTGTACTACTACTAGCCAAGCAACCTTTTTGGATTCATTGCAATATTTTGCTGTGAAACCCCATGGAATTTCTAAAATCTACTCTCTTATTCTGGACAAAATGACCCCAATCTCACCACAGTGCCCCAAAGCCTGGGAAGAGCTCCTGCCAGATTCCACTCCACACTGGGGTCATATCTGGAAAGATCTCTATAGGTATGTCTCCCAGGATAGACTCTATCTCACCCAATTCCATATTCTCCACAATCTATACTATACTCCTATTAAACTTGCCCAGATGGGGCATCACTCGTTCTTCTTCTTTAGATGTGTGGCCTCGAGAAGGCACTCTTTTTTTGAAATGGTACTTCTTCTCCTCCTTGCCTGTCAGCTCTGACCTTTCAGGGCATCCAAGGGGTCATCCTCCTACCACCTGCTCCCTGATACTTACCTCCTAGACCCCCATGTAGCTTCGGTTTGCCTCCTGAGTGAGGACGAGGTGGGGTGGACCCCTGTAAATCTAACTTACATCGGGTCAGGAGGTAGTCAGCTAGCAGTGGTATATTGGAGGCATGCCCCAGGAAGCCCATCCTCCTGGAGCCAACAGGAGTTTTTCCACTTTCTCCTACCCCTACGCAGCGTAAGCCCCAGACGTCAAGGCACTAGATGCCTAGTCTACTGCATGCCTGGGCCACCCATCTCCCTTCTAATGGGAGCTTACATTCCCCTGAGCCTCCACCCGGAGTTGCACAAGAGCGGTGGCCATCGACCCTCCTACCTGCCCCACCCCTGGAGACGGCGAGCCGTCGTGGGATGCTCAAGCTGTATTCCCCCCCCGGCTGACCCACCAGTGACCTGAGTCTGCTCCCGAACCCAGGTCACTGGCGTGGAGTGAGGTGTGGCGTCCAGCGCCTCAACCCTCAGCGCCACTGGGCCGGCAAGGAAGGCACTATTTTGCACCTCTTTCGGTCATGTGACAGGGTAGCCTCTCTCTGGCAGACTATAGAAGATAAGGCCAACCTGTTATTAGGCATATCGGGAGTTTTTATCCCAGAGGTTTGCATACTTGGGGACTATAGCTCTATCTCAGTTAAGGAACAGAGATATCATATTGCCATAATCTCTTTGGCAGTCAAGAAACTGGTCCTTCGGCACAGGGTAGATCAGGTTTTCCTTTCTTATCAGGAATGGTTACAGGAACTTTCCTTTCTCCCTATGGACTGAATGGATGATTACAGTCTCAGACATAAAACTTCCCTTTTTGACAAAAAATGGGGTAAGCTTTATACTCTTTACTTAGATTTCTATTCAGTGGATCCCTCTCCTCTTACCTAGATCTCTATTTAGATCTTGTCTCCTTATTTATTTTTCTTTGGTTACTGAGCACACTCTGTTGGGGTGGGGGGTAGGGAGGAGGGAGGTGGGCTTTTGAGGGTTTGGGGAGGGTCAATGTTTCCTTATAGTTCTGACATGTATTTGTACTGGTGCATTGACCTGATGGTGTTTTGTATGTTGTTTCATTTGAATTTGTGATATAATCAATAAAGCAAATTGAATTTGAAAAAAATGTATCTAGCGGGTATATTGAATGCATGCAGCCAACCACATGGACCTACAGGTAAAAATATTAAAGGTAAGGAATACATTCATCACAACAGATGCCAATACAAACCTGTGATATTAATGTTCTGACCACTCAATTGCTGAACTGCTGTTGAGTTACGCTACCACCTTTAGAAATTTGTTAGAGTGCCCAAGAGCAGTGTCGCGAGGGTTGAGGTGCTGGATGCCTTACCTCGCACTGCACTGGTGACCCACATTTCGTGACGACCTCGGGTTGTCGGTGTTCCGGCATGGCAGGTGAGAGTAGCAGGACTGATCAAGTCATTGGGCTGCTCTCCTCTCCCAGGGGTTGTGGAGTGGGTTGTCTGTCCCCCTGGGGTCCTGTTCCCACTGGGTAATTGACACAATATTGAAACAAAGGGTGCTTAACTATTTTTAAGATGGTGGGGCTGCAATGCATTTGGCAGTATGGCTTCAGTCGGGGTATGTCATGTGACACAAATCTGTTTGATTTCGTGTATGATGTGACGATGGTGGTTGATCAGGGTGGGGCAATGGATGTGACCTACCAGTGGTTTGACAATGCCTTCAGCATGGTGTTTCCAAAAACTGTTTTTTTTTTTTAATTAGTTTACTGCATAGAAAAAATACAGCTTACAGATCTCATAGGTAGGCAAAAACAAAGTAAAATGACAGAATCACACTACATAGATGTCATTCCTTAGCTTTACAGTAACTCCAGTTGCTATGCCCCTATATTTAGTTACAATTGCTGACTAGCGCACTTACCCGGTTAACAAAAAATAAATAAATAAATAAATAAGGGAGGCTTATCTAGCAAAAATTAGGCATTTCTCTATAAAAGTTGGTATAAATGCCACAGTGCAGCCACGAGCTGGAGATTAACCACAACATCTTGAAGTAGCATTCTGCATATACTAACTCTAGCCATCATATTCCAATAATAAAATTTCCCCAACAATTTAACGTACTGTATCCTTATTAGACCAGCAAGGACAGTCCATGTCATTCAAGTTAGGATGAGCCTTCGTATAAGAACTCTGAAATAATAAGTCAATTCTGGGATGAGGTTAGACAGTCCACACCCGACTAGACCAATAACGAAATGTGGGAACTGTCCCAAAAATCTTGTGCCTAGAGCCCCAAATTTTGAAAGTCACAGACCTTTGTAGATATGAACTGGTGAGGAGACAAAAAAAAGGGCAGAGATGTTACCCCAGTGCAAATCAATCATTATCCTCAGCATCACTATCAGCGTCTGTATTCTTTGATGCAAACTCCTTTTCTACTAGGTCAACAAATTTACCCACGTCTGCTGGATCCGAAAATTGAAAAGTTTTGCCCCCATAGAATACATGGAGACTTGCTGGCAATAATAATACATGCTGGAGCCCCAATTACCTTAAGCGGGTCTGTGTGGCATCATACCCTTTTCGTCTTTGCTGGGTCGTGTAACTTAGGTCGGGGAATATATGTGTTTTATTCCCCTCCCAGTCCAAGGAACTAGTTTTCTTGGCTTGTGTAATTATGACATCTCTCTCCACCACCGATCCCAAAACCACAAGTAAAGTTCACGGTGGTAGCTGACCCTGCATCGTAAGCTGTCTGGGACCATGAGGCATGATCTGGTAGGTCTTTACAATTGTGAAGGAGGTTGGGGTCCAAAAAAGATCCTGGAACACACCCTGCAATAAACTAGAGTAGTCGTCAGCTTCAGCACTTTCTGGTAATCCTAGAATTCTTATACTGGTGGCTCTAGATAGGTTTTTCTAGGTTTTCAAGCCTACTCCGTAGCAGCCTATTTTCTTTAACCCGGCCCGAGGAAGCAGCTAACGCTGTGGATGCTGTATTCGCTGCAGTTTTAGTGTCCTCAGCAGGTTGACCAACCTTAGAGTCTAGTTGTTTAAATTAAGCTGTAAAGTCTTCCATCCGGCCATCAAGTTTCTGAATGGCTTTAAGGAGAGCTGCATTTGATGGTTGGTACACCCCTTCCGAGGTATCGGTGTTCAGTTCCTTGCTGGACACAGCCTTAGTTTCCTTTGGACAAGCTCCTTCTCCACTCGGTGCTGCTTTGTTTGATCAGCCCATAACTCATGATCACGGAGCTTGATTTTGAAGAAAAATGTATCACTTTGATCAGCACAATTCGGTCTCTATATAGAATGAGTTAAATTATTCTGCTGGAGTTGATCTCACTGGGTATTTCTACAGAATGTATTTCTGATAGCTGAGCTGCTGCAGAAAACTGTTTCTAGCTCAACTGCTGGCCACACCCCCAAAAACACTGGTTAAAAAATTAGGGAGTATATGGCTGGAGAATAAAATAACATGATGGGTGTTGGCCAATGGGGGGTGGTCAATGGCTTGCACTCTGGGGAGACAGGGCTAGTGAATGGTGTCCAGCAGTGGTCGCTGCTGGGCCACATTTCCATGCAGTACAGTTCCCTGGTTATGCCACACATGGAGTATGGGGTACAGGTCTGGAGACATGATGTAAGAAAAGGCAGAGATGGCATGGCGAGGGTACAGAAACTGGCAGCTCAAAAGTAGCATGGGAGAAGTGGGAAGACATGAAGAGAGGTTGAAGTAACTGGATGTATATCCACTGGAGACAAGAAGTGAGAAAGGGTACATGATGGAAACATTCAATCATGTGAATGTTAGTTATAAAGTATGGGACAGCTTATTTTAAGGTACAGTAAGGCAAGGCAAATTTTATTTTAAGGCGCACAATCCCAGAGGATGTGTTCACCGTAAAGATAAAATACACAATAAATGAATATACACAATAAACTACATATAACAATACATACATTTCAGCAGCAAATGGGAACCTCGACTAAAAAATAATACTAGGGGCAGTCACAGAACCGATATTTTAAAAATCTGTGTCCAAGAATGGGTGACTGAACAGAAAAGTCTTTAGGTGGCCCTTGAAGACCTCAATTGAAGTGGGCTCCATATCAAGTGGAGGATGCAAATTCCACAGGACGGTGCCAGCAACATGTAACACTGTGTCGCTGGCAGTTTTTAACCTCATCCTGTGAATCGCAAGGAGGCCCCTAGAGGAATATGAGAGTTAGCGGACAGAGGCGGTAGGTGTAGGAAGGTCCCACTGGTAGCCAGACACAAACCACGTAGGACCTTAAAGATGAGCAAGCACACCTTAAAGAGGAACATCTACCTAACCAGCAGCCAGTGTAGTTGACACTATACTGAGGTGATGTAGCAGTATTTTTACTGCCCCATCAACAACCTGGCGGCTGCATTCTGAACCAGTTGTAGCTGGCAGAGGGTATCTCCAGAGACCCAGAGGTAGAGCACATGACAGTAATCAAGCATGGACATCCCAAAGGCATGCACTAATGTGGGGAGGTCCATGGGTGGAACTTTATTTATTTCTTTTATTTATTTATTTGTTTGGAAAATGTTTCACCAGGAAAGACAACATGAGCTGTAAACAGCTGTTTCCAGAAGCGTCCACGGGGGGGGGGGGAGGACAAGAGTTGAGAAAACAAGCAAACACATAGGACTACAAGTACAATTTCTAAAACAAAACAGTGTAGTACAATTACAGAGCAGAAGTAACCCAGACCAACCGGCCAGGGTAAACAAAACCATATTCAGATATAGCATACATTGCAACAACCCAAGAGCAGGTGATCCAGTAGGGTAAATGTTAGAGGATGGATAACACATTTGAAGTGCAGGAAGTAATAGGCACAAGATTCGAAGTGCTATTGTATGCCCAAGGGGAGGGCAGTTATAAGACAAGTGGGGAAGTGGACGGGCGAGGGGTAGAGGGTGGGGGATGGAAGAGGGAGAGAGGGACAGCCAAGATCTATACCCATCCAGGTTGCTTAGTCCCCTGCAAGGGGGTTAGGACCAGGCAGAAAGGGAGGGGAGAGAAATGGAGCAGGGTGGTAGAGAAGAGAGGGGCAGGGAAACAGGAGGGGGAGGAAGGAGATAAGGATGAAGGGAGGTGGGCAGGTGATGGATTTGAAAGTATGGGGAAAAGGAGAGGGGGAAAATAGAAAGCGAAAATCTAGATCCCTTCAGGATGCAGAGATCCCTGCCAAGGGGTCAAGATTAGAAAGTGGGGGGGAAAGGAAGAGGGGTAGAAGAGAGGGAGCCAAGATCTATATCCCTTCAAGATGACAGAGAACCCTGCAAGGGGGACAGGACCAGGCAGAAAAGGAGGGGAAAGGGGGGCAGGGAGGAGAAGTGGAGTGTGGCGGGTTACTGGAGGGGAGAAGAGGGATAAGGAATAGGGAGGCTGAAAAAAATAGGGGTAAACTAGGAATGGAAAAAGGGGACAGCACCAGTAGGGAACTGGGGGTGTTATCCTAGTGATATTCATCAAAGAAAAAAAGCTTGTCCTGACAACGGATGACGCCTGAGCTTCAAAAGTCAGTCCACTGGTGAGGATAATGCCTAGATCGTGTACCCTAGAGGAGGCATTCCATGGCACAGATACCAGTAATAAACATGTCTCTGTGCCAGTGGCCATCCTATCAAGCCCTCTGTTGTACTCTACCACCAGTACCTCAGGCTTATCGGGGTTCAGTCCACCCGCCAGCTGGAGGCCATCCAGTCATTGATCTGAGGCAAGGCAGTTATTAACACTTCAAGTGCGCATACATTTCAGGGTCAAAGGCAAGGTACAGTTGTGTATGATCAGCATAGCAATGAAAACCCAGACTGTACTTCATAATGATCTCACCTCAGGGTACCATGTACATGGCAAACAACATTGGTAACAAGACAGAACCCTGAGGTACTCCACAAGACAGGAGTCTAGGGGAGAAGGAGTAATTCCCCATCACTACCTGTTGCATCCTGTTTGTGAGATAGGACTCAAACCAGCAGATGACAGTGCCAGTGAGTCCACAATATTCACTGAGGCAGTCAAGCAGCACAGAATGGTTTACCATGTGAAAAGCTGAGGAGAGATCAAGGAGAATGATAGTTGTCCATTCTGCATGATCTCTCACCCTGAGGAGGTCACTGTCCACATGATAGGTAGATACAAGAACTAAAGGGCATGGATTGAAAGGGGGGTAAGGTTTTGGGGAAACTTATGTAAGCCCCCTAATGTGGGCCTACCTGCATTGGCACTGACACCCAACCTGCCACTGATACCTCTGGCATGGGGTAACAGGTGGGATATGGACCACAGCGCATCATGTGTCCTTGCTGCTGCGGCCGCCTATGACACTACTGTCCTTGTCCACATGTGTTTCAGTGAGAGTGGGGCCAATGATCGGCCCAGGACTTCAGCACCTTGGGCGTCCGAGGGTGAGTGACGTGCAGTCACGGAGCTTTGGAGAACTGGGACCGTGTGGTAAAGAAACAAAATGTTGGCCACACTACAACTGAGCATGTGCAGTCATCTGAGTGAAGACTGTCTATAAAGGCCCATAGGTGAAGCTGTCAACGGCACGCAGGCGAAGATCATCACCCCTCGAGTTTGTTCTGTTCTGATTTTCCCACCGGTGGTGCACCAGCAACGCAGAACCTCCACGGTACTGTGCAACTCTTCTGGCCGTGAACACCCTGTGTGGACTGCATACTGTGAGTACCCCGTGCTGTGGCTGTGGGGAATCTTTTAGTTAGCTAGCCAGTTAGGATTCAGGGAAATCCCAGCATGGCAGTTTAGAGGCATTCAACTTTGCACATCTAGGATTACAAATCTGAAGTGTGTTTTATGGTTAACAGGGCACAGACAAAAGTCCCCAGGGCTGTGTCACTGAGCGGTGACATACCCATTGTACAGGGACAATCTCTGTGCACACAGGGGTGGGGAGAGAGGTTGCTACAGGGAAAGTTATTGACTAACTAAAGTGAACATGTAAAGCTGATATCGTGCATGTGCATTTCGTGACACATTTGTGGACATGTCAACGGACATCAGCAGTAATGAAAGATGGCTGTAATCAGAAAGAGAATGAATGTGCACTGTGGTCCAGTAAATATGACCAAACAAAGTTTTGGTACTGTGACTTCTGTGGAAAGTAAAACTGACACATCTGTGGCACGCATATGTGTGGGTATGTATTGGTCACCACAACAGAAACCACATGCTGGTTCTCCTGCTGTCAGTGTGATACAGATGGCCTTAATGCATGTCTGCAGAGTGGCAACACACACTGTAACCCATGAAGTGAAAAAATACAATGAGCAAGGTACGCAGCAGGCATTTACACTGATCACCTCATGAGCAGACAGTGGAGATCAGGAAATACGTTTAACTCTCATTGGTGCCTGTCAATACTGTGAGTGTACAGTACTTCACAGATCCACAGACTGTGGAAACGCATTATGACATGTGGGTTTACGTTTAAATTTGGTGTTGAATGGGTAATGTGCACATGCCACATTAATCATTCTGAATGCACATGTTCCAGCGCACACAGAAAAGGACAAGTGAAAGTAATGTGCTAAGTAATATCACCATATCAGGATTGATAGTATCAAGATGTCATGAAAGTGAAGTACATTTACAAACCCGTTAGAAGCTAGGTTTTCTGGTTGGGGGTGCTGGTAACATGCACAAATGGTAGACAAAGCCAGTCGTACAACAAAAGGGTCTAAGCACCCAGTTTGAAATTCTGGGTTTTAGGTGATGCAAGCTTGTCTCCCAATTGGTGACCAACTACGTTGCAGCAGAGGCACCTTCGGGCATTAGGCATTACTTGGCATTTTTCACAGGAACACCAGTCTAGGTTGTCAAGACAAGATAACAGCACTTCTTACTCATCATCAGAAGAGTTACTATCATTGCTCGAGGACTGCAGTGGTACTTGGCGTTGTGGTTAAAACATATAGGGCCTAATTATCCCAGATGAACTACTTGACATGTGCAATACTTCCCTGCAGAGCTGTGCAGATTCCTTATCACTGTCACCAGTACTGCTCGTGTCTGCATAGTCACTGTCACTGTTGCTGGCCACCATGTCCTGTAAGGGAGATGTAAAAAGTTGTTCAAAGGCACAGAAGATAATGTCTATGTGATGCATTAACATAGAAACATACACTTTCATGGCCGATAAGGAAGGCTTGTCCCACCAAGTCTGCCCATTTACCTACCTCTTGTATAAGCTGCAGATCCTAGTTAACCAAAAGCATACTTCATCTTACTCCCTGACTATAATTGCCTTAACTCTGTCACATGCATTATTGAATTCCACTACAGCTTTTGACTGCACATCCTCCTCAGGAAGGCGGTTCCATGCATCCACCGCCCGTTCCATTAAAAAATAGGGTGGGAAAGGTGACATTGTTTCACCAGAAGAGGCACACTAATACGAAGCTTGATTCAAGGTGTGACCTGGGAGCACAAGGAAGTTAAGGGACTTGCTCATAGTCACACAGTTTGCAACTGGGTGCTGTGGGATTCAAACCCAGGTCTCCAACTTTGCAGCTCATAGCCTTAAACCACTGCGCTATACTGCCTCCCTACTTCCTCACATTGTTCCCCAGTCATCCAACCGCGGTCTTCAAATTGTGTACCCTTTTTCATGCACATCTCTTTAACTGAAAGATGCTACCCTCTTGGACTTTGTTGATTCCCTTGATGTACTTGAAAGTTTCTATCATCTCCCCCCCTCGCCCTTCTTCCCTCGAGGGTATACATATTACTCGCCTTTAGTCTCTCCTCATACGTCTTCTGGTGCAGACCCTGCACCATTTTAGTTGACCTCCTCTGGACTACTTCTGCCATGCGTGGCATGACATGGAAATGCCACTAACCCCTGCTGCCATGGACAACTGGGCGGTAAGGGTGGTGCTGGTCCTGCCGGTTGGGCTACTTCCCATCACTGACTGGCGGGTATGGGTGACGTGGTGGATGGAGGAGGCATTGGCAGTGATGGTGGAAAGAGGGGTGGACAGAGGCCACCACTGAGGGTGTGCATATGGGTGCCTGCAGTACCCATGCAGCACCTCTGACCAGTAGCTCCCTATTCGATGGATCCAATTTGGGACACTTGAGGGGCATCCAATTAGATGCATGCCAAGGACCAAGACTCCTCACACCATGGCTGCAATGGACCAGTGGTCGGTACAGGATGGGAATACCAGTCGGTTGACTGCCTGTCACCGACCGGTGTGTGTATGAGAGGGTGTTGGTGATGCGCTGGCGGTGATGGGGGGAAGGGTGGTGTCAAAAAAGACCACAGGTTTCGGCGTGGGCCCGGGTGCATGCCGCTTGC
The DNA here is from genome assembly GCA_016271365.2 of Neoceratodus forsteri. Taxonomy (NCBI): domain Eukaryota; kingdom Metazoa; phylum Chordata; order Ceratodontiformes; family Ceratodontidae; genus Neoceratodus; species Neoceratodus forsteri. The sequence continues at coordinate 288,835,966 of CM057455.1, read as the reverse complement.
ATGCACTACCTCGGACCAGTGCCTCCATATGTGAGGGATCCACTTTGGGATACTTGCGGTGCATTACATTGGATGCACGCTAAGGACCATGGCTTATCACACCCATGCTGCCATGACACAGTGGTCAGTACAGGATGGGATTTGAATGCTGGTCAGATAATTGCCTGTCACTGACTGGTGTGCATGGGCGAGGGTGGTGGGGATGTGGTGGCGATGACGGAGGGAAGACCAGTGTCAACAAAGCCCACAACTTTTTATGTGGGCACTGGGGCATGTGGCAGTCATGCACTATCTCTGAAAAATGCCTTCATATTCGAAGGATCCACTTTGGGACACTTGCGGGGGCATCCAATTGTATGCACGGGCAGTACCATGACTCCTCACACCCCTGCTGCCATGTGCCACATGCATGGTATGGGATGGGCTGGGAATGCTGGTGTGTACAGGCGAGGGAGGTTGGGATTTAGTGGCAGTGCCATGGAGAGGGGGAAGTGTGAACAAAGCCTACATGATTTGGCACAGCATGCAGTACCTAAGACCACTGACTACCTATGCCAGGGATCCACCTTGGGACACAGGAAAGCCGTCCCATTGGATGTACACTCGGTCCCTCAACTACTCCCATAGCCACCCTGTGTAGTCCTGTGCACAATGTGGGAGCAGCCACGGAGAAGTGACTGGCCTTATTAAATGCCAGTGTGGGAGTTTTACTGCATCCTGAACGTCAGACACATACACCAGAGAGAATCACACACACAGACACATAAACAATGAGAGACACACATAGAGACACAGAGGTGTGGCAATAAATACTCTGATGCTGCATTCAAACCAGCTAAAGACATGGTAACCGTCAGTTTCTGTCACGCCATGGGATAAAAGTATGCAACAGCACACTCAATATAACACAAACAACAGAACACATACACACAGAGATACACACATGGAAACATACAGTAAGAAACAGGCATACAGCAAGACAGGCACTTACACATATGGGAACACACACAGGCACAGACAGATGCACATACACACAAACAGAAACACACATGGTGTGACATGAATTTGCCAGATGTTATACATGCATACACACACACACTTATACACTTACACACACACGCAAATACAAATACAGGAACACAGCCACAGTAAAACAGAAACACGCACACACACACGGTAAAAGACAGACAGACACAGGCATATCAACACACACACAGAAGCACATAACGCCATGCCAGTTATTACTGTGAGGGCTTGAACATCATTCTGACGTATGACAGAAGTGCCAACCACCAGTGTGTGTAACAGCATGGCATAAATGTGTAGAAACACAAAAAGCATAAAACACATGACACATAACACATACAAATGGAGACAATACACATACAGAGACACACACACACTGACACGCAAAGAAGCAGACACACCCACGGACCAACAGTCTCACAGGCACACATGCACACAAGCACACACACACGCACACACACAGGGAAACACACAGTACCATGCACATCACACATGCACACAGAAGCATAGCAGACGTAGGCAATGTCACCACTGAGGAGTACAACAGCAGTCTTTCACAGCCATCAGTTATAACTCATCCAGAACAACTTGATCATTATTGCCCAGGTAAATTCAAGAGCAGTCACTGTGGACTCTGTTATGCACACATAGACTTCACACATGCCCACAGATACACACACATACACACACACACACACACACACACTCTGTCAGAAAGGGACATATATGCTGCAACACACATCAGTATGACAATAACAAAAGGAAATAGGGGAAAACAAAGATACATTGTCCAGGTAAACCATATGGACTATAACAAGACAGTGAAGTTGCTCCAAGTGACAGTGACTAGATGGATGATCCAGTATAGTAGTCTGAAACTTTCACTACAGTGAAGTCCAGTCACTGTGACAGCTGCTGTGTGTGAAAAATAATGCCAAAAAGTGCAACAGAATAGGAGGGTTTTACTCATAAATGTCAATGGTACACATGATGTCCATTGTGTCAATACTACCCATACATGGAAAATGAAGTGTTCACAACACGAAGAAAAACGCACATGCATGTTATTCAACAAGCATTCTTCACACTACTGCAGTAAAACAAGGGTGAGACAAGAATGTAGCATTCATGTGGCAAAGGGTGGCGACTGGGGGGGGGCATGGAAAGGTTGAAGGCCATTTTACACAAATGGGAAAAAAGACATATTCCAGTGCTCGTTTCAATGCCAATTTTAACGTTCAGACCAATAGAATATATTTGTGCACAAGGAACAACACAAATAAACCATTCAGCAATAATCAATCAGGACAAATAGGGGTCGGGAATACAAGAAAATACAATAAAACTGTCAGCAGAGGAAGCATATACAACCAACAGGGTTGATGTCACTGCAGCTGCTTCATAGGAGACAACAGCATACAATACCAGGACATTTTATTACATTTATCTGCATTCTGGTGACCAAACAATTCCTTACTTACCAGAAAATGAGGAAATGGGAGATAAAAATGAGGGAGATATGAGCGTGCACACAGTCACGATGGCAAAATTACACATGCGCACCGAACGACAAACAGACTGCTACACTCATGCTAAAAGGTGCCACAACAAGGAACATGGCGCTCAGGTTGGGGAATTAACATTCAAAGTGCGGCGACAGTGCACATCTCCGCACAGCACGGACCATGCACAAGGCAAGGTTGGCAATGGTATGAAAAATTATGAAATACTTTAAAATTCATAAACATTAGGATACATAGAACTATGATTCCTTGTACAATTCATAGGCAGACTAATGAACAAAACAGTAACTATGTTTAGTACAGTTCTACTTTAAGGCAACATTGTAAATTACCCGGAATTCCTTGTTGCTTTATGTAAAACAATGACAGTGCCCTGGTATGACATCATTTTGAGGGTGTGGCCACACACAGGAAACTGGAGGCCAAAACCCGGATAAAACAGTAAAAAAATGACAATGACAGATTTTTTTACAAAACAAATTGTAGCTTCAACATTTGAAGCATGTCTAGCAATGGCATGCCATGTGTAACAGGCATTTGGAGAACCTTCAATATTTACATAGTTACATCGAAATTGTCGGCAGACAAGGACCGATAGGCCCATCTGGTCTGCCCATAAGCCTTAAACTTGTATGCAGTCACTGACTTCAAGTGATCAATGGCTTTTTATCACTCCCTCCCCACCCAATGTTCCCTTGTGCCTGTCCCAGGCATGTTTAAACCCCTCCACTGTGCTTGCCCTCACTGCCTCTTGTGGCAGACTGTTCCAAGCGCCCACCACCCTCTCTGTGTAGAAAAACTTCTTCCTGTTACCTCTTAATCGATCCCCCTTCAATTTCATTATGTGTCCCGTCGTCCTGATATCTTTTCTACATTGGAAAAGATCCCCCACCTGTACATTGTTTATGCCCTTGAGGTACTTGAAAGTTTCTAACATGTCCCCCCTTTCTCTCTTCTCCTCCAGTGAGTTCATATTGAGGACTCTTAGTCTCTCCTCATATGTTTTGTGATGCAAGCCATGCACTATCTTTGTCATCCTTCTCTGGATAGCCTCCACCCTGTCTATGTCCTTATGCATGTGTGGTCTCCAGTACTGCACGCAGTACTCCAGGTGAGGCCTTATCAGTGTTTATATTTATTTATTTCAGTTTGGGATTAACACCTTTGAGCCAATGGCTCATTTACAAAGGTTCCAAGTCATATGCAAGTAGAACAGTAACGCACTTGAGATAACTTGATTTCAGATTACACGGGTTACATAAACAATTGTGCTTAATTTTCAGGTTACACTTTAGTTACCAGTTGTCTAGAAATTTTCAACAAAATTTAACCTTCAGTTCTGTATATAGAGAAATGCCAAAGTAGTTGAGATCCTGGAGGTGAACTGTCCATAAGCTGAGTGCACAGGTTACAGGATCACGTGTTAGGGAGGGTAGGGCAATCAGGGAAATAATTAAATGAGGTTGGGCTTGTGTGGCAGCCTGAGAGGGCTTTGTCCTTGGTGGTGATAGTGAGGGTCAATAGGGAGGGAGGAGGAGAAAAATAGGAGGGGCTGGGGAAAAGGAGAAAGATGTGATGGGGGAGTGCAAGGGTGGCAGTATTAAGTGGGTGGAAATATCTGGTGTGGGGTGGGTCAGGGAGGGCAGAGGTTTAGTGGGGGTGGGTAGGGAGGAGCAGAAGATGGGGCCGGGGGGGCCTGGGGGTTGAGGGCAGGAGGGGGCTAGGTCTCTAGTAGTGTGTGTAGGACATGGGAGAGTTGGGGGCATTAATCAGCATATCCAGTTCTTGATAAAGAACATTCTGAGAGCTCTAGGTAGCAAGTATTGGGTTAGGTTTTGTTAGGGCACTCGTAAATGCAGTCGAGAGCTAGGAGTGCTTGGAGACCTGTTTTGAAGTTGCTGATCTGTCTACATTCTGTGAGTTCTGATGGGAGAGCATTTACCCACATGGGCCATCTGTAAGAGAGAGAGAGAGATCTCTGAGCTATTGAGGTCCGCTTGAAAGGTACCACTAGCCCACCCTTCGATGAACTGCGTGTACTGGCGGTTGGTTGGATTGGCTTGAATAGGCAAGAAATGGATTCAGGAGCTAGCCCAACTAAAGCTTTCTTTGTCAGAAGGTAGGCCTGGTATTGAGCCCTAAGTTGAAGGGGTAGCCATCCAATTGCTTTATAGAGATCACAAGTGTGCGTCCAGCGGTCTGCACCCAGGACCAACCAACATGCTTTATTGAATAGGGTTTTTACCTTTTTGATGGCTGTGTCAGTGCTGGTTTATTTATTTATTTAAATGTTTTACCAGGAAAGACATACTGAGCAGACTACCGCTCGATTCCAGATGCGTCCTGGGGGTAGAGGGAACGGGATAAGTACATACAAGTAAACATACAGAATTAGAGAGCAGCAAAAGTTTACATAGGTTACATACAGTATGTACAAGGTTTTATAATTAACAGTGATAAAAATCTAGAGGTAGTATGTACAGGAGGAATCTAGAGCTGGCGCAGTAGATTATAAGGCCGTAGTCTACTGTAGTTAGTACAGTGCTGCTTGTGACCAGCTTTAGGGCCTCAGGAGGCATGTAGTGGCAGTATCGATAGAGAACTCCTAGTTTAGCATTGGCAGTTTTGACAACATGGTCAACATGTGTAGTGAATGAGAGGGGCATGGGGTCATAATGTCGCAGGGCAGAATGCCGTGCGGCACAATCGCATTGCACAATTTTGGGTTAGTTTATTTTCTGTGGGGAGCCTGCCCCACACTGCCATTATGGGGGGCTGTGCCCCAGACCCCCACTTAGGATTCCAGCTCAGGGCGGTCCAATCGGAGGCTAGAACTGTGGTTATACCATATGCTGTACACTATTAAGCGCATAAACATTATGGCCCAGTACTAATGAGAGGGCATTATCCAGGTGTATCCCAAGATATTTAAAGTTGTTGGCCTACTCCAATATGTCCCCTTTAGGGCTCAGTACCTGCAGTTTCCCAAACTTCTTTCATTTCCGAGGAACCGTGAAAAGCATGCTCTTAGTTTTTTTTAAAGTTGAGCAGCAGTTTATTATTAGAGAACCATGTCTCTAGTCTGTGCAGATTTGCTTCCAGTTCATGAGTGATGGAGGGTAGATTTTTTCCAGTAACTGTAACAACCGCATCATCAGCATATAGTACAATATGCTCTATGCAGACCGAAGGCAGGGGGTTGATGAAGAGGCTGAAAAGGAGCAGCCCCAATATTTAGGCTTGTGGGACTCCAAGGCTCATCTCTTTAGGCTCAGAGAGGGTGCCTCTGATTTTAATGCATTGAGTCCTGCCTGTGAGGTAGCTCTTGATCCATATAACTGTGTCTCTTGACAGGCCTATAGAGAGGAGACATTGCAGAAGGAGATGATGGTTGACTGTATCAAAGGTTTATGTGAGGTCAATAAAAATAGACCCCACTGCCAAACCATCATCAAATGCGTTGTACATTTTGTTGGTGTAGTCAATCAGGGCAGTGATTGTGGAGTGGTCTTTATGGAATCGGTGTTGTTGGGTGCATAGAAGGTTGTATTTCCATAGGTAGTCCATGAGCTGGTCAGATATAATGCATTCGAGGGCTTTAGACAGGGGAGGGAGAATGGAGATGGACCTGTAGTTAGACAGGTTTGTGGCAACCACAGCTTTGAAGACAGGGGTGACAAGCTCCTTTTTCCACTTCTCTGGAAAAACTCCTGACCTTAGTGAGGCATTGAAAACTTTAGTAAGTGGGTCCACCAGCTCGTTAGCTGTAAGTGACACCAGCTTCATATCTATGAGTTCACTCCCCATCCTTGTCTTCCTGAGTACACATTTGACATATTTAATGGTGTTGTTTCTGGTAAGCTGCTTGAAGTGTGTGTGGGGGATGGTATTGCCCATTGCTGCCTGGGGCAAAGGGGTGATTAGGTCCAGATTTGGAGTTGGATGGGTCAGGTATTCACTAGGAAGTACTGAGCTTAGATTAGTGAAAGTCAGGTTGAAAGTGTTAACTATGTTATCAGGTTCCTGGTGTGTTCCGGTGGCAGTGACTATTAGACCTGGTTGAGCCTTGGAGGGTTTCCCTGTGAGTGATTTGACTGCGTCCCAAAACTCCTTCCCACGACCCCAGTTTCTTTTTAGTAGGTTGTAGTAATAGGTTGCCTTGACCTAATGGATGAGTTTAGTGCATTTGTTTCTGGCAGCCTTATACATAAGGAGATCAGCCAGTTTGAATGTTGCTCTGGCCTTATGCCAGAGATGATCCCTTTCCCACATGAGCTCAAGGAGGGAGCCTGTGAGCCATGGATTTGTTGCCCCCTTTTTTTTAGTTTTATAGGGGGCAAAAATGTCACAGGCCTTATTAAACATTGTGATGAAAAAATCAAGTGCTTGGTTGCCATCCTCGGCTCTGTTGTGTGGTGTCCAGTCCAGGATGTAGAAGTATTTCCTAAAGTAATCCAGCTGGCCGGGTCTCAGGGAGTGGTTTCGTGAGACCAGGGGAGCACTACTGGTGGGCTTATTTGACCATGTGCACATTACCGGAGAGTAATCACTGAGGGTGTCTGGAAGGACGGTGGCCTCGGAAATGTGCTTCGGGCAGCTAGCAAGAAGCCAATCAATTAGAGTGCTTGTGCCTGTTTTGTAGTTAACTCCTGTAGCATGTGAGACCAGTTATGTGAGGTAGAGACCAGATATCTGATCTCAAACTGCAAGGGTGTCATGGGACAGCCAATTGGTGTTGAAATCACCAACAATAATGTGCTTCCAGTTGTGCTTTAGCTGATCCAGGTTGCTTAGAACCTGCTGGATGCCCATTTTATGGGTGCCAGAGGATATGTACACAGTGGATAATAATAACACTTTGTGTTGCTGGTCCAAGGTGAGCTTTAGACTTAGGGTTTGCACCTCCTTGGTGTGCAGACTACTAGGTAATAGTTGGGAATTTAACCCACTTTTCAGGTAAACTAAGTAGCCTCTACCTCGCTTCATTAGTCTGTCCTATCAGAATGCAGTGTAGCCATCTAAGCTGATGGTAGCATCACTGACCTTAGATGAGAGCCAGGTTTCGGTGAGAGCTATTACATCTGGTTGAAGTAGCTCCACCCATGTCTGAAACTGCGGCAGTTTGTTTAGGAGACTTTGAATGTTTAATGAAACTATCTTGAGGTGACCCAGTTTCATACGTCTTGTCACATTTCGGCCCTGGGTTCAGGTGGACATCTCCAGAGATAAGTAGCAGTATTAGTAGCAGCTTTCTTTGCATATGAGCCCAGTGTACCCAGCTTAGCCTTATTGTTTTTATACTGTGTGGCTTATGAGTGTTTGGTGTGGTCATGATGGTACGGCTGCGTAGCAAGGTAGCTAGAGAGATTCTGTTTTATACAGTGGCATCAACACCTCCTGTCTCCTGCTAGTAATGCCTCTGCCTATGCACCCCAGCATGCCACTGGCCCTCCCTGCAGCCTTTGCACACTGTTTCGATACCTTAAGGTCATCAGATATGATAACCCCAGGTTTTTTTCCTCTTTAGTGACAGTCAGCACCCCCCCCCCCATTCTGTAGCTCTCCCTAGGGTTCCCCCTACCCAGGTGCATTATATTGCATTTGAACCTCAGTTGCGGGGGGTGCTAAAATGAGCAGCTAACAAGATAGGATGCACACCTCCGAAGCTCCACACTCCAATGTATTTTAAACTATTATTTTCATTCTGAAAACCTTCCAAAAATCCCCAAATTAACCTTTAAGCGATCACTAATATGGACGAGTACCTGGTGGCAGGGAAAGCACTGAGGCATGGGGCCAAAAATTAGAAGAAAAACCTAGTAGAGAATCCAGCACCTGGACCGGGTGCAATCTCCTTCTCTGTGGCCGAGCTGGCAATAATTAGTAAGGCCGTATCGGAGCAAGTGGTGATGGATCTGCAACCAAGATAGGACAGGATTGATAGATCATTACAGTGGCTTACATTGGAGCTCAAACAATATTCGGGCAGACTTTCTGAAGCTGAGCAACGGATCTCTGAACTGGAGGATGCTTCTTAATCGATGCCAGACCAAATAGTAAAAATGGAGTGGGAATTGGAAGAGCTCCGTGAAGCACCAGACTACCAAGAAAATTACAGCCGCAGAAATAATCTCAGGATTCGAGGCTTACCAGAGGGAGCGGAGAAAGGGGACTTAATGAATTTTTGCATAATCACTCTTCCTAACTTACTCAAAATACCCCTGAAAGCGAAATGCCTCAAGGTGGAGCATGCCCACAGAGCACTGGCCCCAAAACCACCAGGGGACCAGCCGCTGAAACAAGTCATCTTCAGGCTGCCCCATTGTCCAGACCAACAGGCAATCTTGGCAGCCTACAGAAATCTGAAGGAGTTGCGACACAAGGGGCTAACCATTCAAGATATCTCCATGCGAGTCCAGAGGAAAAGACAGCAGTTTAATAAGCATATGGATCACCTTAGAGGAAGAGAGATTGAGTTTTTCATGACTTACCCGGCAATTGTTAAAGTCAAATGGGAAGGAGCTACCTTTACTTTCTGGGAGCCAGAGAAGTTGCACAACTACATAGAAGAGTGGGACAAAAAGCATGGGAAAGGCTAAGATAACAGTAAGACTCGTCTTTACTTTTGCTGTTATTGGGGGGGTTTGGAAATCTGCTGCTTCTGTGGTGGGAACTGCTTGTCCTGACACGCAGCTGTTGGAGAATTTCCCGCATGAGTAAAGACACAAAAAGAAGATATACTGGACTAAATCTAATTTACCCCAAACTGAGTTCGAGGGGAATCAGGGAAGCTAAAGGCACAGGGAAGAGACATGTGAAATTGGAACACATCTCGGCTCTGCAAACCATGCAGTTGCAGCAGGGAGCCACAACACGCTATGACTGTTTTCATTCAAAGTCTGGAATGTGTTAACAAGAGGGACTGGATGCTGTTGGCTTCTCTTTTTACAGTGTGTACAAGAGACAGTTGAGATTGTAATTGGCATGATTTTCTTTGTGCTGAGGCCTCCCTGCTGGATAGGCAGTTTCCTTGGGCTGGGAGGGGGTAGGGGTGGGAAGGGATGCCTTTATGATGGAAATTGGCGGGCTGCAGCTGCTCCTGTATGTGGGATGGGATACAGAGGACTGTCTCTTTAACGTCCTCTAGGGGATGCGACACAGACCATCAATCTCCCTATTTAAGCTTGGTTGCTGAAAGAGATAGAGGAGACAGAAGGAGACATGGAAGGGGGGGGAGTTTGAATATCTGAATAACTAAGGGAAGACTGATAAAGAGGGTGCGGAGGCATACCTCTCAACCTCCTGCCTCATAAATCAGGGACACAGCTTAAAAAAATCAGGGACAAAAGACCAAAATCAGGGACACATCTTCAAAACTGGTGATACCTACTTAGGAACCTGTTAGAATAAGGGGCTTAGTATAAAATGTATTTTCTAAGGAAAAACAAATCTGCAACTTTAATATCTGACATTATTTTGTGCTTACAACCCCTACTGTTTGGTCACGGAAACACAATTTTTAGGAGGGACAGAGTAAAATTTTGAGGTAAAATCAGGGACATCACTTCACCCGTTAAAAGAGCTAAAATTTTAGTGGCACTTAAATGGAAGAACGCAATGATTTGCATGCTACAGGAGATGCATTTGACACACAAAGAGCACGACAAACCTGTGGGGGGATGGGTTGGGGCCTGTCATGCATCCTCCTACAGCTCTCATAAAAGAGGAGTTGCCATCCTCCTACATAAACAATTGCCTTTTGAGCACATCTGTACGGTTAGGGATCCTCGAGAGGGACGCTATGTTTTTGTGGTGGGTAAGATTAGAGGAAAAGAGATCACGCTGGGAAATATATGTGCACCAGCAGTGATGGATCCCGAATTTTACCAGAGTATGTTAGATTTGCTCTTTAGAGAGCAATTCCCCAATTTGATTTTAGCAGGGGACTTTAACTGCGTTATTCATCCTAAACTGGATTACTTGGATGCAAGGCTTAGAGAGTCGGGGGGCATAGAACAGTGGCAACAAGGCCTAGCTGACCTTGAACTACTTGATGCATGGAGAACAGCAAACCCAAAGACTCAAGAGTACACTTTCTTATCGATTCCCCATGGTACTTGGTCCAGACTGGACTATATGTTTGTCTCCAGCGACTTGTACCCCAAGGTTAAAAAGGTTTGTCATGGCCCATCTTCTTGTCGGACCATGTGATGGTACAGTTAGACATAGAGTTATTACAGACACGGGAAGAGATGGGATCATGGCGCTTTCCTGCGTATCTCCTAGCTAAAATGGAATTAAAAAAATTCCTTAAAGCTAAATGGGCTAAATTTGCGACTACAAATCAGGGATCCATGGAATTTATGGGCATTTACTGGGAAGCTAGCAAAGCATTTATGAGGGGAGTTATAATAGGATACATAGCTAAGTTCAAACGAGAGCAGAAAAAGAAACTGCATGAACTAAAAGAAAGGGTTAAGGTGCTAGAGATATTAGTGGTCCAGACAGGGGATCCTATTCATAGGAAGGAATTGGATAGAGTACGAGAAGCTCTAAACCTGAATGTGATGGAGGAAGCTAGAAGGAGACTGTTTTATGCACAACAGAGGATCTACAAATGGGGGAACTGTCCTGGACTGCTATTAGTAAGACTAATGAAGGGAGGTAGGACTCCCAAACTAATAGTAGCCATAAGGGATAACACAGGAACTCTAGTACATAAAGAGGAAAACATTAGGGCATGCTTCAGACAATTCTATGAGGCACCATATAAAACTGAATGCCAGGGAACGAAGGATGCGATGGACAAATTCTTAGGGAACCTCCCAATACCACAACTTAAGGAACACCAAAGGGAGCAGCTAGGGAGTAAAATCACGATAGAAGAACTACAAAGGGCAATAGGGACGCTCAAAAATGGCAAAGCAGCAGGACCAGATGGCTTCGGTAGTGAATACTATAAGGAGCTCCGAAAGGAGGTGGCGGCACCTCTGCGAGATGTCCTAGAGGAGGCAAGGGGGAGAGAGGGCTCCCTATAACCTGCTGTGAAGCTAACATTTGTGTTATCCTAAAGTCAAACAAGGATGCCACGGAGTGCTCCTCATACCGGTCTATCTCTTTATTGAATTATGATTGTAAAATTATGACAAAGGTATTGGCATTTAGACTAGAAAGAATGTTACCCTTTATTATACATACATACAGATCAGACAGGCTTTATACAAGGTAGAATGTCTTATCATAACATTAGACGCCTGTTAAATATTGTTCATGGGGGATCTAAAAGCAAAAATCAAACATGTGTCATGTCAATGGATGCCGAAAAGGCCTTTGACAGAATTGAATGGGATTATTTGATGTACACATTAACTAAATCTGGGGTGGGAGACAAATTTATGCAGCTGGTAGGAGCATTTTATAAAACTCCAACTGTCAGAGTTATTATTAATGGTTCGGTATCTGAAGAATTTAATCTGGAATGAGGCACGAGACACGGCTGCCCTCTCTCCCCCCCTGCTTTTTGCGATGGCCATAGAACCCTTGGCTATCAAGATAAGGGAACATCCCGGTATTGTTGGAATTCCTGGAAAATCAGGTAAACAGCATACCATTACTCTGTATGCCAATGACATCCTCCTTTCGGTGACACAGCCTGAACAGTTGATCCCTGCTATTCTAGAAACCATATAGACCTTTGCTGTATTCTCAGGATACAAGCTTAATATTAACAAATCAGAAATAATGTATCTAGGAGGTGGAGGAGGAGGACAAGGGGAAAGTTCATGGGGACTAAAATTTGTAAAAGAAGCCTTTACTTATCTGGGAATAAGGGTGGAGAGAAACCTGAAAGACTTGTATAAATTAAATTACCTACCAATACTAGACACCATAAGGAAGGACTTAAATAGATGGAGAGCCCTGCCTATCTCGTGGTTGGGTAGATTCATCTATTAAAAATGAATGTGTTACCGAGGATTTTGTATATCATGCAAATATTGCCCTGGGGACTTACTAAAAAGGATATAAAACAATTAGAAAGTGGTTTCACAGGTTTTATATGGCAAGGGAAAAGGCCATGTATTAGTTTAGCCGGGCTGAAAGCTGATAGCTCAAAAGGAGGACTGAACCTCCCAGATATTAAGGTATATTACTTGGCCACACAATTTTGTTACTTACACAACTGGGTCAACAGGGGAGAGGCGGCAAATTGGCTTGACCTGGAGGAGAGGGGTAGTGCAGGGAGATTATCAGCGTATTTGGGAGAAAATGGACTAAGAGCCTACAGGGCCATAGCAATCCCAGTCCATTAGTTGTCGCCAGTTTAGAGGCATGGAGAGAGAGATAAGAAAGTGACAGAACATAACTAAAATTAATACTCTCCTGGTACCTGTGGCCAGCAACCCAGACTTTCTGCCTGGATTGGAAGATGAAGGGTTTAGGGACTGGCAACAAAAGGGGATTCAATGTCTGGGAGATTTGACAGAGAAAGGAGAACTACACACCTTCCAAACTATACAGAATGCTATAAATATACCAGCATCCAACTTGTTTAGATATTTCCAGATACAGAACTATTTAAAGAGAATAAATAGGCAAGCAGAGCAAGAACCGAGCATGAAAGAGATAGAAAGATTGATTCTGGGAGCAAGAGAGGGGAAAAGGACTCATTGGAAGGGCCGCGAAGCTTGACAGAATACAATTTCAAGGAGAAACATCAAAAGTCAAACAAAAATGGGAAAGGGATCTGAGTATTAGTATCTCCATGACAAATTGGGAGATGCTCCTAGGTACTCATATGGGATTATTATTATGCAACAAATTTAAGGAGCTGCAATATAAATTCCTCCACTGAATTTACTGCTCTCCAAGCATGGTACATAAGTTTTGCCCTGGAATGCCCCCTATATGTGGGAAATGTGGAACCGATAGGGGTGCACTCATTCACTATTATTGGGAGTGCCCAGGGATTCAAAAATACTGGAGAGAGGTTTGGGGAGAACTAATTAGAATGGGGGGGCTGGGAGAGAATGGATTTTGCTCCTAGCTCTCTCCTACTGGGCATAGTAGATGTGGAGGAGGAAGAATGGGAATTACAACCCAGATGGGTTAGAATTCTGTTGGTTATAGCCCGACAAGGTATACAGAATTTCTGGATCACAAGTCAGACACCAACAATGAGTCATTGGAAAAACTTGGCTATTAAGACCCTTTTGACTGATAGGTTGACATATGCTCTTCAGGGAAGGGAGGAAGCCTTTCTGAATATATGGGGAGGTTTTCTAAGTAAGCTGTCACCTGGGGAAATATTTGTTTTACAAGAAGGCAGTACAGTCTGATGGCAATAACCACACTGGAGTCATTATTTAGAAAGAAGGCAATACTTTGCTATCTCTTATGACTTTATTAACTTGATTCAGCCCAGGAATATAAATACATTCCAAAGATTAGTTTTCAATACAGTAATACAGCCATTATTCTTTAAGTTAATTCCACAGTTTATTCCCTTTTTGTTCTGTGTGGTTTTAATGGAATATTTCCCATTTTAAACTTTCTCCTTTAAAGTAGGAGGTTCCACATTAAGTCTATTTTGATACATATGTAAAACTGTTGTACTGGGTTTTGAAAAACTAGGCACAGAGTAACGGTAAAGCCTCACTGCTTATATTTAGAGACAGAAACATAGAAATGGAAGAACATGTCGCAAACATGACTTGAATGATGTCATCAAATTTTCATGGTGTGCTAGAAACTTGTAACAGAATTACCTTCATATGAAATAATTACTACTGTAATGTAATGTCAACTATGATCTATCGCAATAAAAATTATTATACAAAAAAAAGAACCTCAGTTGCCACACCTCTGACCATCTTTCAAGCTTCTTCAGGTCCCTCTTCATTTTCTGCACCCCTTTTGGAGTATCCACTCTGTTGCAGATATTGGTGTCATCTGCAAATAGGCAGACCTTTCTTTCCAGCCCCTATGCAATGTCACTAATGAAGACATTCAACAGGACTGGTCCCAGTACTGATACCTGTGGTACTCCACTGGTCACCTCTCTCTCCCTAGATTGGATCCCATTTACCACCACCCTCTGTCTTCTGTCCATCAGCCTTTTTCTAACCCAGTGTATCACATTATGCCCCATGCACAGGCTACTCATCTTGTTAACTAGTCTTTTGTATGGGATGGTATTAAAGGCTTTGCTGAAATCTAGGTAGGCGATGTCTACCGCCTCTCTCTGATTCACTTCCCTAGTCATCCAATCAAAGAAATCTATCAGATTTGTTTGACAAGACCTTCATGCTGTGAATCTGTATTTCCTCAGATCCTGGGCACCATTGGATTCCAGGCGTGCCACTATCCTATCTTTCAGCAGTGTCTCCATGATCTTCCCCACCACTGAGGTGAGGCTGGCTGGCCTGTAGTTCACTGCTTCCTCACTACTGCCATGTTTGTGCCCTCCTCCAGTTCTCTGGCACCATGCCAGTTTTGAGTGACTCTGTGAACAGGGTGGCCAGAGGCGCTGCTAGTTCCCTTCTCAGCTCCCTTCATATCCACGCGTAAATGTGGTCTGGCCCTATGGCTTTATCCACATTCAGCTTTGTGAGTTCCTCCAGAACTCTCTCCACTGTGAATGGACTGGCTTCCACTTCTCCCACCCCCATTGCCTCTTCTCCCCATCTGTGCTCCTAGACCCTCTCCCTTTTTAGTGAATAATGAACATAAGTATTTGTTCAGTATTTCTGTTTTGTCTAAATCCCCCCTCCTTACACTCTCCCTCCTCCCCTTTGAGCCTCACAATCCCCCCCCCCGGTTTTTCTTCTGTCACTGATGTACCTATATAATGTCTTGTCCCCTTTTGTCACAGTCCATGCTAAACCCTCCTCTGTCTGTGCCTTGGCTCTCCTAACTGCCTTCCCTGCTTCCCTTAGACATTCGATGTACACTTCCCTGTCCTCCTCCCTTTGGGTTCCTTTATACTTCCTGAAACTTACTCTTTTATCCTTTACTTTGTCTGCTACCTCTTTAGAGAACCGTAATGGTTTCCTTCTACTTTTCCCTTTGGACACTATCCTAAAACATTTGTTAGTCACCTCCACTATGGCTCCTTTTAGTTTCCCCCACTGTTCTTCCACTCCCTCCATTATCTCTCCCTTCTCTAGGGCTACTCTTAAACATCTACCCATTTCAATGAAATCCGCCCTCCTGAAATCTAATACTTTTGCCCTTGTGTGGCTTGAGTTCCTGTCTCCATACCATACCACACCATGTGGTGGTCGCTGGATCCCAACTGCCCTTCCACCAGGACTCCTTTGACTCTGTTTCTATTGGTCCATACCAGGTCCAGAATAGATTTGTCTCTGGTTGGCTCATGTACCAGATGTCTGAATCCAACTCCCTGCAGGGATTCCAGGATGGCTGTGCTTCTGGCCGAATCAGCTGCCTGGGTGGTCCAATCTGCATCTGGCATATTGAAATCCCCCATCAGCAGGATTTCACCTTTAGCTGCCATGTTGTGAATTTCCTCCATTAGTACCCTGTCCACTTCCTCCCTCTGTGCTGGAGATCTGTAGATCACCTCAGTATGTATTGCTGTGCCATTCCCTGGTTCAAGGATGACCCACATTGCCTTGGCCTCCCCCATCTGCCCTGTACTTCTGTAGCCTTTATGCCTTCTCTGATGTACAGAGCTACCCCCCCCCCCTTTTTACCTTCCCTGTCCCTTCTGAACAGTGTATAGCCTGGTACATTGACATCCCAGCCATGATTAGCAGAGTACCATGTCTCTGTTATTGCTGCTATGGCAAGGTCTGCATCCGTTGTCAAGGCTTCCAACTCTGGGAACCTTATTTCCCAGACTGCGGGCATTTATGAGCATGATCTTCCATGTTTTGTACCCTACCCTCCCTCTGTTCTTGTTTTCTCTCCATTGCTTGTTTCCCCCAACCCGGTTTCCCTGTTCATGTGCTCCTGCCCCCCATCTCCCCTTTCACACGTTTCACCGGCCTGGTCCTCCCTACTTGCTTCAGTTGTTCCTGTTGTCATCTTGTGTTTTTGCATACTATCGTGGGGGAGTGATCCTAAGCCACCTGTCCCTCCTGACTCTTCCCTTGGCCAGTTTAAATGCTGTTTGCTGAAGCATTCCAACTTCTCACCAAGGAGTGGAGTCGAGGACTTCCAGTGATGTCACCGACTGAAATGGCGCCTTAAACTAGGAGCTCCTCGTCCCCATTAACAACAATCCTATTCAATCGCCTCTCTAGAAATGGAGTCTCCAGCCAAACAAAAGAGAAATAAACCAGGGAAGCCTCCGGGAACCCCAATGCAGAAGCTAAGAGAAATGCTGCAAGCCGACATAGATGAGCTCCCGGAGACTCAAGAGACGCAGCCTGAGCCACAACAGGCCTCACCACAATGTGATCCCCCACAGGAGGACATTGTAGAAATGATTAAACAAACAGCATGAACTGTGGCCAAAATAGATCATACACTCACAGATCTACATTCGGATCTGAACCAAATCAACCATAAAACAAAACAATTAGAATTGGGGCTTACGCAGGCATTGGAACAAGCTGACAGACAGGACCACCTCATCCTCTATCTCTTGGCCAGAGACCGGGAACTTAACCGCCGGATTGATGATCTAGAAGGAAGAAGCAGAAGACAGAACATTCACATTTATGGGGTCCCAGAAGGACTTGAAGAGAAAGATGCAGACACCATCACCTTTATTCAAGCCCTCCTGAGAGAAATGCTTAAACTACCAGAGGAGCTAGACCTTGAGATAGATCGAGCACACTGATCTCTGGTCCCACACCCAAGAAACCCAGACTCGAGGCCCGATCCTTCATCGTCCGACTAACCTCCTACAAAAGAAAGGAAGACTTACTCAGAAGAGCCTGGCAACAAAACACCCTTACCTTTAAGGGCCACAGGATAGCACTCGACAACAACCACACCTTGGAGGTGCTGGAGGCCCGTAGAACCCTCTGGCCTGTTATCAAACAGTTGAGAGCTAAAGGCCTCAAAGCACAGGTCTTACATACAGCCAGAATTAAAATCACTCCACAAGGCAACAAAGTCTTTAAGGATCTCTTGGCAGCAGCGCCCGTCCTCGAACACCTCGGTATCTCCATGCCCCCAATGGTGAAGGAAAAATTGGAAAAAGATCTCCTCTCCTCAGCCTGGATGATTGCACAGAAGGGTACAACAAAAAAAGGTCCACACAGCGAATTCCACAAACATCCCTTTGCGCTGACAATGCGACGATGATCCGGATGTATGAAGACCCGACCACCGTGAATAGAGGAGCGAAGCACCTCTGGGAAACAGATCAACTGGAAGAAGGGGAAGGATCCTCCTTAACTGCAGAAATAACCGACGAGGGAAACTGGAGCCCGAAATGAGTTGATGCCATCCTGATACACCAGTAAGCCCACTGCCGTGTCTAGATCCCACTCGGACAACTCCCACGACGACTCCCTGGGTCTCGGTGACTCGTTATCGATGGTCTTGGCTGGATCTGCAGTGATTATGAACAAACCAAATATCAGAATAACTAAAAGCAGAAGGCTGAACATATTACCTCTGTCAAATATAAACAGTTTGGACCATTTTATAAACCTGAAGATCTAAGACTCTCTGCAGGGCCCCGGCGATTGGGAAGGGGGGGTCGGGGAAGAGCTGTGGGGAAACTCTGTACACCCTTAAAGAGGTGATCCTCAACACAAACTCTGTCCTTTGAGGCAACAGAGAACTGTTAAACTGATTTTAAAGACCTTTATGTTATAGATTTCCTGTATAATCTGTAAACTGGATTGTCTTTCACGGTCTTGAAATGGGGACGTGGAGAGGGAAGAAAGAGGGTTCGCCAATATAAAAATCGAAATCTGAAAGCATGGGTGCCTCTCATGAGGCTTGTAGACCCCGTCTAAGGCTATCGAGATGCAAGATAGGGGATGGGGATGCGGCTGGCCTGGAGGGATGGAGGGAGACTACCAGCTCGAGGAAACCGGGGGAGAGATGGGATGCTTAGATCTGATTCCGCTTGCCCGGATTCCTGTCAGGGGGAGGAGAGGTACCTGCTACTGGAAGCAAAGGGAAGACCCGGTGGAACAGAGGGAGCCTCACGCCTCTCGTAGATCAGAGACCGTGTCGCTGCTTTCTACGGCATATACCTGGGCCGCTGAGGCCTCGGTGATAATTCCCTGAGACCAGGAGGCTAGAGGTGGGTGAATCCGGCTGTCCTCGTTATGGTAGACTACAGCTCACCTTACTTAAATAGATGACAATGAGAAACCGAACCCTAAATGATATCTGATGGCAAACTCGAAGGGCACGAATGTCACGGCTGGGAGATGGGGATGCGCTATTACCCTAGATGGGGGGGGTGTGCCCTGAGGGAATAATGCCTCTTGCTTCTTGGTGTGAGTCTTTCTGGTCTACCTAGGTGACCCCGAGGCTGGGGCGAGCTGGTGACTGATCTATAAGGGACACCAAAGACTCAGCTATAGAGAGAAACCCCTGACGGGGTAATCTGGGGGTTTAGGTACCTATAAATGGGAGGCATTGGAGGAAAGATAAATCTGAAGAATAAAGATTCTCCCAGGGCCTCGACAACTGGGAGGGTGAAGGGGGGCAGGGGGATGGACTATGGGGAAACTCTGAGTAAAACTTTATTACTGAAAATGCCCTAAGGAGGTACTCTTCAGCATAAACCCAACACTCTGAGGCAGTGGGGAGCTGTTACGCTGTTTTTTAAAGATTTTAATGTTACAGATCTCTACCATGGAAACAGGACTGTCTCTCAATGCCCAGAAATGGGGAGAAAGAAGGAGGAGGGCATGCCAACAGATCTCGACCACCTACTGAAAGGCTTCCCCATCTCGGGTGGTGCTGCCTACCTTCTGCCTCCCATGGGGGGGTGGTGGGCCCTCTCGGGAGGAAAGTGAGGGCTTGCGGGCGGAGCTGCCCCTGACGAGCCCTTACAGGTATACTCAAGGGACTACACGGCAAATAAGAGCTGGACTGCCGGGGACCGCTCAGCGGCTGCTGAAACCAAGTACCTGGGACAATTGTCGCACTCCACAGAGAGAGGAAAGAGAAGAAGAGGAGGGTAGTTTCCTCCTCTGCAGCAAAGATGAAAGTAAGGGTGAAAGGAGGGTCAGGGGGAGGGAAGGGAGGTGAGGGGATCACCCACAGGAGGACTGTCAACCCAGAAAGTGAGGAGACACTGCGGAGCAACCGTGGCCGCCCCCAAGAGTGGGGACCGAGGAGCCTTGATTGCATCAAAGGATGCACGAGGAGGTCGTGTGAGATGAGGGAGACCGAAGAGATATGGGCAGAGTGGGCAAGTTGATGAGATTCCAGGTGGGCTGGAGAGGCTGCAGAGGGGCTAGGCCTGACCTTTACTGGCCCACTACTCAAATTGAGGGTGATTCTCAATTATTAAAAAAAAGAACAATCTTTTGGGGAGAGGGGGGCGGTGCTTGGAATGGTGCTACACAAGAAACGTGACAAACAGGAGGATGGCCACACCAGAGACTATCTCTTAAGGCCAAAGGGAGTCTTAATTGCACTACAGAGCTCCCCTGCAAGTCTAGTAAGTACACTTATTCCTCCACTGAAGACCATCATTCAGATACACCTTGGAAGTCCTTCCAAAGAATATCAGAATTCATGGCTTCGAGGTTTCTCAGCCATGAAGATTAATACACCTATTTTGCTTAAGGCTAGAAATTGGATGAGACCAGAGCAACTGTTCAGTTATTTAGTATAACCAGCGTTAGATATAGAAAGAGAGTTGAATTGTTATGAAATTATATGGTTCAAATTACTACAAGGTACCTATGATGTTCAACTATGTTATTATAAAAGTACAATGTCTCGGAAGCTAGCAGCCAAAACAAGAAGATTTATAAATGACTAGTTGCCTATCAAAAGTAGTCTCTTTTAACATCAATGGATGCTCAAGTCCTGTTAAAAGGAAACAATTACAAAGGTTCCTGAATACCCAAAGATGTGAGATAGTCTTTTTACAGGAGACGCACCTAACCCTCGCCGAAGCCCAAAAACTGAAGTGCAGGGTGTTACCCCAGCTCTTTCACTCCTCCCTTGCTGGGGACAGGAAGAGGGGGGGGTGGCGATACTTCTTTCGCCATGCTGCCTTTTCAGGTACAGGAGGTGACTGAGCATCCCGGTGCAAGATACCTTATGGTAATAGGAACGGTCCAAGACCAGCTGGTCACCCTGGTCAATGTATATGTCCCTCCGGGGTCCCCGATCTCATTCTACACGGCCCTGTTGCAGCAAATTGCCGAGAAAGCCAGAGGTACATTGGTAATGGGTGGAGACTGGAACATAATCTTGAATAGAGAGATGGCTACCACATCTCAGATACCCAGACCAGAGCTCAATAAGGATAAAGCACTTAAACTATTAATGCAACAATTGGGCATAGTGGATATATGGAGGGAGAGATACCCTACCAGTAAAGAATTTACATGCTATTCCCCATGGTTTCACATTTACTTGAGGTTAGACATGTGTTTTACGTTCTCAAGGGACCTCTCCTGCTTCTTGTCCATGTGGGTGGGGACCACTGTTTTGTTGGATCACATCCCGCTCTTCCTAGAAATAGACCTGGGGTTACCTACAAGAAAAACCCTTTGGAGATTGAATACCTCCCTTCTCCAGGACAAAGAGACTATCAAAGAACTTAAACAACATGTTAAAAGATCTTTAGAGGATAATAACACACCAGGTATCTCCCCCCAGATTTTGTGGGACACCCTCAAGACGATTATTAGAGGCAAATTGATACTTATAGCTACCCATAAGAAAAAGATGTTAAGACAGAAACAACAAGAACTTCTTTACCATATTAAAGAGTGGGAAGGTGCCCAGAAAACTAGATGGGACCCAGAAAGAGAGAAGAAATTAACCGAAAGTAAAAACCAACTACAGAAAATACAAAAACTATAAATAGAGACAGCCTTATTTTACCTGAAACAAAAATATTATGAAGGAGGCCCTAGAGGGACTAAACTATTAGCCTATAAACTTAGGCAATATACAGCTAGGGCGATCATCACTAAAATAATTTCCCCTAATAACAACCAGAAAATCACCCAAACCTTGCAAATTGCGGAGGCTTTTGTGGCCTATTACACTAAGCTACACTCACCTCAAGATGAATCCTCGCCCCAGGAGAAAAAGAAATACTTGGATTCCTGCCCCTCCCTCCCCTGTCCCAGGCAGCGGCGAGGACCTTAACCAGACCCATCACACAACAAGAGATCAAACACACAATAAAAAATTTAAAAACAGCAAAATGCCCAGGACCAGATGGATTTGGTGCAGAATTCTACTAAACTTTTGAGCAAGAGATCTCCCCCGTCCTTCTAGAGGTATTCACAAGCTTATGGGCTGAAGCCAACCCTGTTCCTCCCTCATGGCAATATGCCACCATTTCTGTCATTCATAAGGAAGGGAAGGACCCTACACTATGTGAATCTTACTGCCCCATATCCCTGTTAAACACAGACTACAAAATCTTCACAGCTATAATAGCCTCCAGGCCGAACCCTATATTGCCTGAATTAATACATATAGACCAGATGGTCTTTATCACTGTTCGCCAGGCTCCCGACAGTGTCAGATCTGCGGTAAATGTAATAGACGCTATTCAGAGGTCTGGCACTCCAGCATGCCTGATAAGCTTAGACGCTGAAAAGGCTTTTGATAAAGTTTCCTGGAGTTTCCTATTTGAGGTATTGGAGCACAGAGGTTTTCCCCAACCCTTCATAAATGTTATTCGGACACTCTATTCTAGACCTCAGGCCTACGTCCGAGTGAATGGTAGAATATCAGAGAGGTTTAACCTGGGCAGAGGTACATCGCCAGGGTTGCCCCCTGTCCCCACTATTGTTCGCTCTATACATCGAGCCATTGACAGAAGCTGTGCGGAGAGCGGAGGAGGTATAGGTTGTGGCAGTGGGAGATCTGCATAAAAAAAATCACTGTATGCAAATGATGTGCTGCTGAGCCTCACACATCCCCATCAATCTATAAAACAAGTCTGGGCAATACTGACAGAATTCAGCAGACACGCAGGATATTCCCTAAATAAAAACAAAACAGAAGTGCTTACCTTCTTCTATAAACCCACAGCGGAGATGTGCTCTCTTCTCCCTCTAAATTGGAAGGTGCATAAAATGAAACACTTAGGGACCTATATCACAAAACAATACTCCCAACTTTCTGAGGCAAATTATACTCCTCTAATAAACAATCTGAAAAAAGATTTTGAAAGATAGAACTTAATAATTTTCCCAATACATTCTAAGACACACACACTGAGAATGAATGTGCTCCCCAGGTTCTTATACCTGTTCCAATGCCTACCACTTTATATACACAAATCGACCTTTCAAACATGGAACAAAATGTTCACTAAATTAATTTGGAATTCCAAGAGGCCTAGAATAAATTTAAAAATTCTGCAAACCCACCGAGAAAAAGGAGAACAGTCCCTCCCGGACCTTGAGGACTACTTTTTAGCAGCACAATTAAAAAATGCCATAATGTGGTCCAACCCCAATGCCTCATCAGGTTGGCAGCTTATGGAAAGAGAGGATGAGGGAGGGAGGGGTCACTCCCCCTAGAAACCAGATTGCTGATCACCAATATACATAGATGCCCTCTCCTGAGTCTAACCTTGATTAGAGACACAACTCAATCCATCCACAGAATATGACAGAAATATAAATTAAAATATTCTATATGGCCATTAAAAAGACTGGCATGGGACCCAGACTTTCAGCTGGGACACTTAGACAGTAACTTCCATATGTGGGAGAGGAAAGGCCTGAGATACTTGTCACAATTCTGGCAAGGTGAAACACTACTAGATTTCAGATCCCTTAAGAACAAATATGGCCTACAAAATTCATACCATTTCAGATACCTACAGGCCAGAAACTATATATCTAAAGTACAGAAAAAAGACACAGACTCAGTGAGGGCTCAACCGATCCTCTCGGCCATACAGGAAAGCAGCAGAACTAGTAAGCAAAGAGGGATGATCTCATTCCTATATAAAGCTTTACCAACACTGAAAGGGGACCCACTTATTAAAATAAAAACAAAATGGAGGGAAGAAGCTCCCCATGACCCGGTGGAACTTAACTGGGACCGAATATTCTATCTAGCCAAAAAAACAACCCAGTCCCCTTATTGGCAAGAATTCTTATGGCGAATTAAGGTCCAATACTTCCTAACTCCTCATACAATCAATAAAAGAAATCCAAACGTTACAGCCCAATGTTGGAGGGGCTGTGGAACACTAGAAGCGGGCCATCTGCACATCTTCTAGTCCTGTAGAGGTCTTCAGACCTTCTGGGGGGAGATCACTAGGGCACTTGGAGCCATATTCCCTGTACAGACGCCATTAGAGTGGCCCTCAATGATTTTGGGGCACCCCCCTAAAGAGATAAAAGATATGGACTCATTATATCTCTGGATCATATTAATAACAACAGCACACAAGGCCGTCATGAAGAGATGGCTAAACCCTAACCCCCCCACTAAACAAGATTGGATAAAGGTAGTGGCTACCATATCAGAGCTGGAGGAGCTCACCTACAAAATCAGCAATAGAATTGCTATTTATTTGAGAAGGTGGACTAGATGGGAGATTGGTGATCCTCCAACAGGGAAGGTACTGAATAATATATATTCTGTCTTAAGACAGAGACGGAGTGGTCTCCTACCAAGGAGGCGACCCTTGGATGGGTGGGGGGACTGGAATTGGAGCAGGAGGAGCGGGCTGTGATTTGATTTAAATTTGAAAGAGATGAAGATGAAATTACTAGAACTGAAATAGAGAACTTTGCTGCTATGGATAAAGATAGTATAGTAACTTTTGATGGATTGAAACTACTGAGACAAATTGTACAGAATAAGAGAATAACTGTTTTCTAATATGAGACATGAATGGATTTTAACTGAATGTATAAATATGATGTACCTGCTTGTTGTTAATAAACTTAAATTTAAAAAAAAAAAAAGAGTGGGGTCCTCTTCCCATACATATGCAGGCCATCCTCCTGATATAAGTTCACATCTGCACAGGTGGGGCCCCAGTCCTCTATGAAGCCAAATCCTTCCCTGCCACACCAATCCTTCAACCAGGTGTTGAAGGCTTGGATGTGGAGTGCCCTATCCTCCCCTGTGCCAGTGTGTGTTGGACAGGTAGCACCTCCAAAAATGAGAAGGAACGTGCTACCTGTTTCAGGTCCCCCCAGCTTCCTGAAATTTACCTGGATGCTGGCTTACTGCACTCTTCTCCCTGCCAGGTCATTGTTCCCCAGGTAAACAATGACATCCAGCTCCTTCCTCCTGGCTATCACCCTAGCAATCCTATGGATTCACTTCCCATCCCTCCATGCAGCACTTCCTGGGATGCACTTGACCTCCCTCTCCCTCACCTAGGTGTCCCTAACTTCACACCCCAGACTATAGAGTCTCCCACTAGGAGAAGCTTCCACCTCCTCTGTGGTTCCCTGTCCCCCTTCCCGGGGCTTCAGCTTGGAGACCCTGACCATCCTCCCTGGTCCCAGCTGTACATGCCTGTGTGGGGGCATTCCCATTCTTCCAAACAGTGTAGGAGTTATTCAGCTGGACTGGTTGGGGAATGTGCTTCTGACTCCCTCCTCACCCTCCCTGAGCCCACCGTGGTCCAGTCATACTTCTTTCTGGGCATCCTATGAGGTTCATGTTGTGGACCCAGTGGTCTCTGGGTGGGGGTGGATGCTGCCTGTAACCTGGCCAACTCTGCGTGGAGACAGGCAACCTCCTCCCTCAGCCCAGAGAGGTGCTTGCAGATAAGGCAGCATTGCAGCCTCCAGAATGTCCGCCTGAAGACTGCTGCTCCACAACCACTGCACTGCACCACTGCCATCATGACTGTTACTATTCTCACTCTTCTGTCTGCTTATGCCTCCTAATTGCTATCTGCTCTCTCCAAACCCTCTTCCCTGTTCTGTGTGCACTGCTAACCCTTTTCTTCCTTCTCCCTCTCTCCCTGTCTCTTTTCTTCTGTAGTGACTTTCAGCTTCTCTCTCTTCTCCTCTTGTATGTGTCCTTGTGGCCCTAGTTGCTAGCTGCACCCTTTATACTTCTGCCTATATACCAGCTAGGCTATTGCTTGTGCTGTGCTGCCTAACTGTTCCTATGTCTTTAAATAGGCATGGCTTGGCCTGCCACTATAAAGTTAGACCACATGGGGGTGAGTGGGGGGGTACTTCCTTTGGTACTCACAGACAGGTAAAAAAAAAAAAGGCTTTCTTCTGTAAGCTACAGAAGAATTACATAAAACCTGTTAAGAAACACAGAAGTTATGTGGAATCTGTTACTAAACACAAACACTTGCTGAAGTGTCTCAGCAAAAGAACTCCCCAAAAGCAGACTACATAAAATCACTTTAGTACTTTACCAAAATTACACACACATACAGTAGATAGCAATTTAGAAATAGGGAATTAAAATAACATTGTCACAACAACGAGTTATACTGTTCAAATTCATTTTGTGCACTGTGGCTCCCAGGTACCGGCAGCAATTCACAATCTGTGAAAAGAAAAAAATGCAAGGGAGAAGGAGATGGGAAACACTGTTAGATGCCGCTATTTTCATTTACTTCTGCAGAAGATACATCATTCAGATCCTATCTTTTGCCACATCTGCTGTCAATTACTTCTACATTTATAAGGGCAATGACAAAGGCATTGGCAATGTGCTTTTGCCCCCCAGGTCTTCCTCTCCATCCAGACACCAACAATAGCAGTGAAATTATGCCGTGACATTTATTGTAAATCTGACAATTCTGGTGTGTTTATATGAACTGCTGTTTTTTGTTGGTGAGAGGGAATGGAATGCTGTTATGATCTGACTTGATGTCAACTGTGCAGCTCGAAAATGCGTCAGTGTGATGTCCGTACTACAGCAGAACAAAATGTCATTCTGCTGCACTTATGGACATCACTACTGCAGCAGAGCAACATTTTTCAGCAAACAGAATTCAGTGCATAACTACGTTCTACCATACACTATATATAGAATAATGCATGGGAAAGTGCGGTTAATGAGGATTTTATGCACACCCGAGGTGTGTGATGCCCCATAAACCCCAAGGGCGAAGCCCGAGGGGTTTATCTTGGCATCACACACCAAGAATATGCATAAAATCCAAATGTATCAGACTTCCCCATTATTTTTTTATATTTACTGGTTCTTAGAGAATTGTAGTTTTCTATGTTACATAGAATAATTAGTGACACAACACGTTTTAACAGTTTTTTGTAAGTTTATTGCAACACAACCATGAGAATGATTTTTTTTCGCATGGGTAACTGTTCAAACATATTTCTTTAAAGTAGTTTTTGCATGTTTATTTTGCAGTGCCTGATGAGAAAGCTGTCTGCGGTTTGACAGTTTCACGCCGCAGCGCAAACGGGTTGACAGCACAAGGGAAGTGAGCTGAGAAGGTGCTCAATTGGCATATTTTTTTCTTCAAGGTATTTGTGTTCTCTCGTTCTTCTGTGAACTCCAGGCAGTTGGATTTAGTGCCCGGTGTGAAGTACGAAGAGGTTGACTTTTTTTTAATTTATGTTTTCTGGTTTTTTTTTTTTAAAGTAGTTTTTGCTTGTTTATTTTGCGATGCCTGACAAGAAAGCTGTCTGTGGTTTGATGGTTTCACACTGTGGCATGAGTGGGTTGACAGTGCAAGGGAAGGGAGCCAAGGATGTACTCAGCTGGCATCTGATAAGTTGGCACAGCATTTGAGGTAGATGCTTGGGCAAACTCCTTTATTCTCAGTTCATTATTTACACATGTGAATAACGGAGTTTGCCAGCCACTGCTGGTGGGTGATAAACAATACCAACCAGTAAATATATAAGCATTCAGGCTATATAGAGCCCTTCATTAGATAAAGACTGGCTAGTCTGTCTTTATCTGATGAAAGACAAGGAAAAAAAGCATTTAACAAACTGGTCGGGGAAACATGTCCTATGAAGAGGCAGAGAAGAAAAAAAATGTTGCGGGTGATACCTTTTATTGGACTAACAAAAGAATTTCTAAGACTAGCTTTCAAGAGATAAAACCATCTTCCTCAGGTCTAAGTGGAAACAGCTGAACAGCATGACAGATATAGAGGTTGGATGTGGATTCAAAACATAATCTAGCAGTTTACACATCAAAGCATTACAGCCAATTCACACACCTTACAAACATGAAGACTCTAATTGTCATTGGAGTGTGTCTGTTGAAGAGCTCAACTTGTAAGATCAAAGGGCAACTTAATTTTACTGTGGCTCTGGACCATCAATTAACGTTTGTAAAAAATCAAGATAGGAAAAAAATACATATCATTGTCTTTAAAAGGTACCTGTTAAAAGAACCAGAGGGTGCTGATGTGAGGGTTTAAAAAGAATCTCTGAAGTTCTGTTTTAAGCATAATCACTGGTAATGTGCTAAAAGAACAACATCTTTATTAAGCCCTTTTTCTTTAGTGTCAAAATATTATATTATTTTTAGTTCAAATATTTGCCATTCCTGACTGTTTCTGAAGTTACCTTTCAACACTCTGACAGTAAAATCACTGATGGAGTGATCTGGTCTTGAAAAAGGTTCCCCTACTGGTGCATTTTCATTTTTATGGGTAACTGTGAATCTGTCTTGATTCATTCTTGTTTTTAGTTCCTGTCCAGTTTCACCAATATAGCAGCCTTCCTCACATTTTCCACATTGTATCATATATACTACATTGCTAGAAGAACAGGTATACGAGTTTTGGATTTGAAATGTTTTTCCATGATGAATGACACATGTCTCAGGAGAGATATGTGTACATAGTTTGCATCGAGGTGCTTTGCATGGTTTTGTACCTTTGTTGCCTAGCTGGAACTCAGTGGGAAGTTTGCTTAGCACCAGTTTCTGCTTCAGGTTTGGTGGTTGGTGGAAGGCAAGCACTGATGGAGTGGGAAATATATTTTTTAGAGTCTCATATTCAGACAGTAGTAGCTGTAGATCTTTAATTATTTTCTGTAGTTTTTCCAGTTCTGGGTTGTAGGTTACTACCAGAGGTGCATGATCAAATGTTCTCTGTGGCATGTACCTTTATAGTTCTTCCCTAGGCCTACAGAGTGCAGAACAGAATGGATATTCCTGTCAATGGTGCTGGTTTTATATCCCTTCTGCCTGAAAGATTCTTTTAGTGTACTAAGATGTCTGTCCCTGTCATCTTGGTTTGAAGAAATGCAGTGGTGCCGGATGACCTAGCTGTGTATAATGGATGTTTTGGTATGTGAGGGATGGTAGCTCGAGCTATGAAGGTAACTGCATCTGTCTGTAGGTTTTCTGTACACAGATGTTTGCAGTGTTCCATTTTTTAGCGTGACTGTGGTATCCAGGAAATGCACACACTTTGAGTAATTTCTTTAGAATTTATTGGAAGGATTGAATTTGTTGAAACTGTCAAAAAATTGTTTTACGTTTTCCTCTCCTACTGTCCATATGATGAAGATATCATCAGTATATCAATAGTATTTTAATGGCTTATGATGTTGTGTGCTGAAGAATTTTTCTTCTAGATCTGCCATGGACAGGTTGATGTACTGTGGTGCCATCCTGGTGCCTATAGCCATTCCCATATTTTGAAGGTAAATATCAGTGTTGAAGCTGAAATAATTGTGTGTAAGGATGTATTCCATAAGTTTGGCTATCACATCCAGTGGATATTTGCTCTTTGTGGTGGCTTTTCACAGGTATTCATAGCATGCCATTTCGCCATCTCTGTGAGGGATATTGCTGTATAAGGATTCAACATCCATTGTGACCAAAACAGTGTCAGGTGGTAACTGGTTAATACTGTGTAATTTGTTTAAAAAGTCTGTAGTATCCTGTATGAAGCTGCTTGTGTTTTGCACCAGTGGGTTTGAGTATACCTTCTATGAGTCCAGAAATCCCCTCCATTAATGTGCCAATTCCTGATATAATTGGTCTGCCAGGGTTTCCAGATTTGTGAATTTTTGGTAACATGTAGAAGGTCCCTAGTGCTGGCCTTGTTGGTATCATATTTTCTAGTTCATTATGTGTATGTTCTGGAGATGTGCTGATTAGTTGTTTCAATTCTTTAATGAATTTCTTTGTGGGGTCTGAGGTCAGCTTTCTGTAGTAGGTGTTGTCCAAAAGTTGTCTGTAGCCTTCCTGTATGTAGTTGGTTGTATCCATAATCACAACTGTACTCCCTTATCAGCAGGTTTAATGGTGATGTGTTTATTGTTTAATAGATTACCAATTGCTTTTCTTTCTAAAGGTGAGAGGTTGCATAGAACTTTGGTTGCTGGAGATTTGTGATTGTACACTGTGTCTAAAACTGCCTATGTAGTTGTCCAGTTTAGGGTTATGTCCACTCAGTGGAATGAAGTGAAGTGGGAGTGCTTCTTTTTGTGGTTATAACTTTTATCAGATGAGCCCTCTAGATCGTGAAAGAATTCTCTCAGTCATAACCTTCTAAAGAAGTCTTCCAGGTATGAGTACTGTTGTATTTTATCAAGTTTTGAAGCGGGACAGAATGTCAGACCTTTAGAGAGAACTGACATTTCTGGCTGTGATAGCAGATGGCTGGAGAGGTTTATTATTCCATTGTACATGGTCATCCAATTGCCAGTCTTAGTGAGGTCTGATTCAGTGTTCATTGTAGACCCATATCTGGGGTGTATATTCACTCCCATTTGGCTACCGATGTGAGGCAAGGTAGGGTCCTCTGTATGCTGTATAGTTTTAATTCCAAGAGGCTGAAGGTCTAAGGTCCCCTCTGAGGCTGACTGTTGTGTGCACTGTGAGCTGGGCTCCTCTCTAGTCCTATGAGGAGGAAATCTTGTGTTACGTAATACCAAGCAGTTAGTTTTTTGCGTACCCATGATGCAATACTTTCACAAATGGGAAGTTTTCCTCATTAAAAAAAAAGATAAAAAGATACTTTCAAAGAGGTGTTCCTACACTTGTTCTCTGCCAGATTGTGGATGTGTTTTATTCACGTATGACACTCATTATGATCTCCACAATTTTAGTAAATAAGGCTTTTATATGAGGCACAGATTTTTTAAGTGAAGTAGGAAATTGCTTTTGTCTGATTAGAACCAGTTACTAGTCATAAATATATATATATACACATACATATATAATAATGTTTAGTATTCTGCAGTCGTGGGGTTACATAAGGTATTGGAAATTTTAAGGTTAATTATATAGAGGATAATGACTAAGTAATGGTTATTAACCACACTGTAATCACCTAGAGTGGTTGCCTTGACAGCCAAGTAAGCCTTGAGAGAGCAGCTCGAGAGGTTTACAGTTTTCTTGGCAACCACTAGAGGCGATTACCTCCATGGCTAAATGTGTAAGGTTCCCCAAATGCCTTTTGAGCATAATATGCCATTGCCAGACATACTTGTTGGAGCTGCAATTTATTTTGTAAAAAAAATCTGTCATACTAATTTTATATTATGTTTTATCAATGTTTTGTCCTTGAGTTTCCTGTGTGTGGCCACACCCCCAAAATGATGTCATCAGGGAGCTGTCATTGTTTTACATACAGCAACGAGGAATTTTGGGTAATTTATAATGTTGCCTTAACTATGCCTTTCTCAGACATACAGTCCTGTATGTTGTTGGTGGTGAGCAGTTATATGTAAATAACTATAGCAAGGCATTGTGGGTAAACTACAGACCAGTTTAACAGTTTCCTTATTCTGAGATGCTGTCCCATATTTGTGTGGTGGTGTTAACAATATAAGCTTTTGTTTGTTTATTTTCACAACAATGCATTGAACACACCCACTTATTGCAACAACAAACAGAATCACTCACAGTTCGTGGTGCCTTCTGTTAAATGTAGCAAGTCAGAACCAAAAAACCTGGGCACACACTCACGCTGAAGTGAACCAGAACACACACAGGATTCAGTCCTTTATTAAAATTTTCAGCCCTCACAGTGCCTCTGCCAAACCAACATAGCAAACAAGTTTCAATGTTTCACGCACATGCACTGCGCTTTATCAAGAGATAAGTTACTAACAGCAAACACCACACTAAATAGTAAATCATTGATTTAAAACACCTGTGAACAATTAATCACATAACATCAATTTAGACAACTCAGTGAGTAATATTCACTATAAATAACATACAATACTATATTTTTATTATACAGATCATTATTTAAAGTACGCTTTTAATATTTTTAGTGTTGCTTTTATCAGTTTGTGTACACAATACATATAACACAATTACATTAAAATTAGCTAAAGTAATAAGCTATCTTGTAACTGCTGACACTACAATTGTAAACATTTACTCACAAATGTGAGAGCAATTCAATTCTATAATTTATCCATGGATAAAATTAGTGCATAATTTAAATCTTAAATGCTTTTTTTCTAGGAATATGGAAACTAGCATGGCAAGTGATGTTAGCATTAATGTTGATCCTATAGCATCACAGTTAGATGTTGAAGGGAATTTTAGAGTAAAATCTAGATTTATGCCACCACAGAATTCAAAAGTACAGGTCTTTTATAAGGCATGTGAGTCTGATTTCTGTAAATTCATTAATGATCGGAAAAGACCAACTTATGTTAA
Organism: Neoceratodus forsteri; assembly: GCA_016271365.2. Taxonomy (NCBI): domain Eukaryota; kingdom Metazoa; phylum Chordata; order Ceratodontiformes; family Ceratodontidae; genus Neoceratodus; species Neoceratodus forsteri. Next base: position 288,803,705 of record CM057455.1, on the reverse strand, counting down.
AATGACCAGGGCAGAGACAGAAGCCCTTCAGCGTGAGTGTGTGCCCAGGTTTTTTTGGTTCTGCATTGTACACACCATATTTAGCTACAAGACTTCAATACTGAGAGATGCTGGATCCCATTTCTTCAGTGAACACAGAAATACAATACCCTGTATACTGATTTACATAGTGAGGCATTGTGGGTACAGTAACTTTGTTTCCCTGGTATTATGTCGCAGCACTGAGAACAAAAGGGGCAGGTTATGGAAATGAAGCAGAGCACCAAAATAAAAGGATTTTTTTATGGAAAACAGCACTGTTTGACAGTTTGAATGGTAGGAGACTGATTCACAACACCTACAGGTTACTACTCCCATTTGCTATGGGAGCCTTCAACATTTACTTTAAGAACTATGAATTAAGCATTGTCCTTGTGACAGGATATAACAGGACCCTGTCCCATTTGTTATGGAGAAAGTGTTTAAATGCAAGGATATTTCCTTTTCTGTCTCTTCTCTGTCTGGTTGTGCAACCAAATTGTCCTGTGAGACTTCGGACTTGGTCAACCTGACAGCCTCTCAGTTCTGTGCCTCTCTCTGTCTCTCAGCCCTCCCTTGCTGTCTGTTTTTTCCTCCCTTGCATATCTGCTAATATAAAAATATATGCAATTCATTATGTGGAAATGAAACTGATATTGGGATCCCTTTTGTTTAGAAAATATATGGTGTTATTGTTGAAATGTATATAACTGTATTTTGAGATGACTGCAAAAAGCTGTTAGAAACTAAAGGTTACCTTAGTGCAAATCTTTGAGCCTTTTGCAAAAGCTGTGCAAAAGGAGCCTCAGCAAGCACACTGTGTTCTAGCAGCTCCTGCCTGATATTTACAAGAACAGGATGCTTGCTAAGAGTGGGGGTTGGTAAGGACTTATAAGTGAGCTGAGCTGCAACTGCTGTAAGAAGAAAAGGGATACAGAGACTGAAGTAAAACTATTGTATTTCTCCTCTGTACATAGTTATTCTGAACAAGTTTATTTTTTTTGTTACTGCTACTGTAAATAAATATTTTTGGTGAATTCTACAACTGCTCCTGGTTTTCCCTGTGCTTCCTGACCTGTGCCTTGATGACAGATGGTGTCAGCCTAAGTGGGATTTTCACTGTGGACAGGAGTTGTGTGTGTGGGTACTGGACCTAGCACCAGGGAAGCACAGAGGAAGGTATGGATTCTGCGGCAGCAAGTCCAGGAGTGGTTACCAGGAGAATGGCAGTCAAACTAGCAGAGACAGAAGCCCAGTATGAGATTGTACAGCCGGCACAAGTTATGGAAAAAGAACAGGCAGTGACAGAACTTGAAAGCCTGATGGACTTTTTCAAATGGTGGGATATACAACAAAAAGAGACCAAGAAGCAGAGAGGAAAAAGAGATTCAGTGTTTAGAAGCACAGAGGAGAGAAAAGATGTAGAGACAGGACCAATGATGGCTGGATGCCTTGCAAACTATCAATGACATAGCATTCAGCACAGATCCAGATAAGCAACAAAGTGCACGCAATTTAAAAGCCATTAAACTTACTAAGTTGTGTCCCTCAGATGATACTGAGGCATACCTGACAACTTTTGAAAGAGTTGCCACAGCCTGCAGTGGCCAAAGCAGCAATGGGCAATCAGAGTGGTACCCTATCTGACAGGGAAAGCCCAACTTGCCTACAGCAGTATGGACATTGCACAGTGAGAAAACTATGACCTGGTGAAAAGTGAAATCCTGAAAAGGTTTGACATCTCCAGAGAGACCTACAGGCAAAGATTTTGATCTCTGAGGTACAACTCGGTCGACAATCCTCGAGAAGCCTTCACCCGACTCAGAGAACTCCTGATAAAATGGATCCAACCAGAGAGCAAAACAGTCCCACAGATCATCGACACATTTGCCATGGAGCAATTTATCAACATCTTGCCTACAGATGTGCAGCTGTGGGTAAAGGAACACTGACCAGAGAGTGGGGAAAAGGCTGTTTCTTTGGTCAAGGACTACTAAATGGACAGACAGATACCACAGCAGCGAGGTAACAGCCAAGCACTGGTAAGACACTCTTTTTCCCACTTAAACTCCAAGCCTGATAAATCTGGTGGAGGTAACAAATCTGTGCCCAAAGACGTTATCTGGTATAACTGTAATAAGCCAGGTCATTTTGCAAGAAACTGCTGTAGTAAGGAGAGTGGCACTGGAGCAGATTTGTCCTTGGCAAATTGGGGCAAGTAGTTAACAGATGTGAAGGTGGGGGATAAGACTGTGAAGGGACTCATTGATTTGGGAAGCAGACAGACTCTAGTGCATGTTAAAGAGATGGAAAAACACCGTTCAAAGGGACCAGGTACTGGTATCATCTGCATCCACGGGGATACTTGATACTATCCCACCACCCAAGTGACTCTGACCGTTAACGGTGTGTCACACCAAATGAAAGTGGGGGTAGTACCTAAGTTACCTGTACCTGTGATTATTGGAAATGACTTTCCAGGGTTTACTGAGTTAATCAAGGAAGAGGTAAATCCTGATGTTTCAGCAGCAGTGGTGACAAGAGCTCAGGCCAAAAAAATTTCAAATGGTGGGGACACTTACTTTCAAAGATTTTGATTCGGAATTTTTTGAGCACAGCTCCAAGATCCTGAAATCCAGAAAAGAAAGACGATGCCTGAAGAAACTATGGCAACAAATGACTGATGGACATGAAGGGTTAAAATATGAAAATGCTGAAACTAAATTGATAACTAATTGTGATTTTCTTTCAGAACAAGTTAACAATGTTTCTCTCCAGGGTTATTTTAAGCAGCTGGGGTGAAACCAAAACAGGGTGGACCAATGTTTAAAAAATGTAATGGGTTACTGTACAGAGTTTGGGTTAAACTTCAGACACAGGAACAGACAGAACAATTGGTTATACCACAAAAGTATAGAACAGAATTGTTACAGATAGCATATGATAGTCCTATGGCTGGTCACTCAGGGAGGGATCGCACCCTTGCCAGGTTGCTGTATAGATTTCACTGGCCTGGAATTCATGAAGATGTTGCTACCTATTGTAATTCCTGTGCTGAGTGTCAGAAAGTAGCCCCAGTCACTAGAAAAGACAAGGTGCCCTGGTGCCCCTACCCTTGATAGTCATGCCTTTTGAGAGAATTGCAATGGATGTGGTTGGTCCTTTAGACAATAATAAAAAGGGTAATAGATTTATCCTGGTAGTATGCGACTATGCTACTCGATATCCAGAAGCAGTTCCAGTGCATACTGTTACAGCTGCAAAAGTGGCAGCAGAGCTTGCCAAAATTTTCAGCAGACTGGGCATATCTAAAGAAATTATTACTGATCAGGGTAGTAATTTTGGTGCTGCATTGCTTAAGGAGTTGTACAGACTACTAGGTATCACTGCCATAAGACCCTCCCCCTATCACCCTCAGACAGATGGTCTTGTTAAGTGTTTTAACCAACATGTTAAAAAGGTTTGTAAAAGGGGAAGGGAAAGACTGGAACCAATACTTGCCTTTCCTACTTTTTACCTACAGAGAAGTGCCACAGGCATCAACAGGGTTTTCACCATTTGACATGCTGTATGGCAGGCAGCCAAGAGGGCCACTGGATGTGATAAAAGAAATGTGGGACAATAACCCCACTCAGAAACAATCTATATCTTTTTATATGTGTGCCCTAAGAAAGAAGTTGGCAGCATATGTTGAAATTGCCCATAGTAATCAGGAAGAGGCCCAAAACCCGCAGAAGGTATATTATGACCATGGGGTAAAAGAAAAAGTTGTTGAGCCATGTGAAAAAGTTTTGCTACTGTTACCCACAACAGAAAATAAATTGTTAATGAAGTGGCAAGGGCCTCATAAAGTGCTTAGATGTACTGGAACTGTTAACTATGAGATTGAGACCCCTGACAGGATAAATCCTACTATGTTATACCATGCTAACCTCCTCAAGAAATGGGTTGAAAAAATGCCAAAAGCTGCTTTGCTAGTTTTACCAGAAACTGATAAGGAAGATATTGATGTAGCCTATGATAGTCTGGAACAAATTGTAAATGCTGATGCTGTAAAGGTGAAAGTTTTCTTAACCTCAGAACAAACTGCAGACATTTGTAATGTGCTAAAGACATTTACTAGTATTTTTACCACTGTACCAGGCTAAGCAAAAGGGGTTGAGCACATAACAGTGACAAGGAATTCTTGTCCTATTAGGCAAAAGACATACAAGTTACCAGAGCGATTTAAAGCTGATGTGATTAAGGAAATACAAAAAATGAAAGAACCAGGTATCATAGAGGAGTCAAGGAGTGGGGTGGAAAGGATGAGAAGGGACTTGGCAAGGTTAGAGGAATGGTCAAATGTATGGCAGCTTAGATTCAATGCTAAGAAGTGCAAGGTAATGCACCTGGGAAACAAAAACCCAGGGGAAGAGTACACAATGGGGGGTGAGATACTAACAACAACAAAAATGGAAAGAGACCTGGGGGTAGTCATATCAGATGACCTAAAGGTGGGCAAGCAATGTGAGAGGGCAGCAAGGAGGGCTGGAGGGATACTGGGATGCATAGGGAGAGGCATCACCAGTACAAAACAGGAAGTTATTATCCCTCTGTACAGACAGCTGGTCAGACCCCATCTGGAGTACTGCGTGCAGTTCTGGAGACCCAATCTCCGCAAAGACATAGAGAGGATGGAAGCTGTCCAGAAGAGGGCAACTAAAATGGTGCAGGGTCTGCACCGGAAGACATATGAAGAGAGACTTAAGCAGCTTAATATGTATAGCCTCGAGGAAAGGAGGGAGAGGGGGGACATGATAGAAACTTTCAAGTACCTCAAGGGAATTAACAAAGTCCAAGAGAGTAGCATCTTTCAAGACAAGAGGTGTGCAAGAACAAGGGGGCACAATTTGAAGATAGAGGGGGGTCGGCTCAGAGGTAATTTAAGGAAGTATTTTTTCACAGAGAGGGTTGTGGATGCATGGAATGGCCTTCCGGAGGAGGTTGTGGAGTCAAAAACAGTGGTGGAATTCAAGCATGCATGGGACAGTCATAAGGCAATTCTAGGGTGGGGGAGAAAGAAGTAGGCTGCTGGTTAACTAGGATCTGCAGCTTATCCATTAGTAGGAAATGGGCAGACTGGGTGGGCCAGCGGTTCTTATCTGCCGTCAAATTCTATGTTTCTATGTTTCTAAGGAGTGCTTGGTCATCTCCCATGGTAATTGTAAACAAAAAAGAAGGGGGTGTTAGAATCTGCCTTGATTTTAGGAAACTTAATCAAGTGTCAGAATTTGACAGTTATCCTATGCCCAGAATAAATGATTTGGTGGACAGACTGGGGAGTGCAAAGTATAACAGTACTCTCGCTCTCACCAAGGGTTACTGGCAAATACCATTAGCTAAAGAATCCAGAGATAAAACTGCATTTACCACCCCTATAGGATTCTATCAGTTCACCACCATGCCATTTGGTTTACATGGTGTGCCAGCTACATTCCAGCGGTACATAGATGTCATTTTATCTCCTCACACTGATTATTGTGCTGCATATCTGGATGAAGTCATGGTGTACAGTCCAGACTGGAAAAGCCAGCTGGAATGCCTACAAGCAGTTATCCAAGCTATCAAAAATGCAGGTATGACTCTTAATCCTACCAAATGTGCATTGGGCATGCAGGAAACCAGATATTTGGGCTTTGTGTTGGGAAATGGAGAAGTTAAGCCAGAGGTTTCTAAAATAGAAGCTATAGCTAACTGCACAGTTCCTAAAACAAAGAAACATGTCAGGTCATTTTTAGGGCTGGCTGGATATTATCAGAGATTTGTTCCCAACATTGCAGAGTTAGCTACTCCCCTTACTGAACTCACGAAAAAAACTGTACCCAAATAATGTGAAATGGACCCCAGAGTGTGGTGAAGCTTTTCAAGCCATTAAGGCTGCATTATGTTTGGCTCCTGTTTTAAAAAGCCCAGACTTTGAGAAACCATTTGTGTTACAAACAGATGCATCAGAGGTAGGCCTAGGTGCAGTCCTGAGTCAAAATATAGATGGGACAGAACATCCTATTCTGTACATAAGTAGGAAGTTGCATGACAGAGAGAAAAGGTACTCCACCATTGAAAAGGAATGTTTAGCAGCAAAGTGGGCCATGGAGTCCCTTCAATTTTGTTTACTAGGAACTGACTTTGTTCTTGTAACAGATCACAATCCTCTCTGTTGACTTAACCAAATGAAAGATAAAAATTCCAGAATCACAAGGTGGTACCTGGCACTACAGCTATTTAAATTCACTGTGATACACAAATCTGGTAAAGAGAATAGCAATGCTGATTTTCTGTCAAGATATGGATCAGGAATTGAGGATTCTGAAGGTTGAAAAACAAATGTACAAGTTTAAACTTTATTGTTCGCTGTACTGTTAAAAAAACTGATAATGAACAAGTGCTTAATTTCTGAAAGCAGCAATTGTTAGTAGACAATTAAAAGTTTTGGAAACCTGTTTCATAAAACAGGTTCCCTCTTAAGGAGGGGGGTGTACGTGACAGGGTAGAATAGGACACTGTCCTGTTTGTTATGGAGAAAGTGTTTAAATGCAATGATCTTTCCTTTTCTGTCTCTTCTCTGTCTGGCTGCACAATTAAATTTTCCTGTGAGACTTCAGACTTGATCAACCCGACAGGTTCGCAGTTCTGTGCCTCTCTCTGTCTCAGCCCTCCCTTGCTGTTTTTCCTCCCTTGCATGTCTGCCAATATAAAAATATATGCAGTTCATTATGTGGAAATGAAACTGATATTGGGATCCCTTTTGTTTAGAAGATATATGGTGTTATTGTTGAAATGTATATAACTGAGATGACTGCAAAAATCTGTTGGAAACTAGAGGTTACCTTAGTGCAAATCTTTGAGCCTTTTGCAAAAGCTGTGCAAAAGGGTCCTCAGCAAGCAAAATGTGTTCTAGCAGCTCCTGCCTGATATTTACAAGAACAGGATGCTTGCTAAGAATGGGGGTTGGAAAGAACGTATAAGTGAACTGAGCTGCTGCTGCTGGAAGAAGGAAAAGGGACACAGAGACTGAAGTAAAACTACTGTATTTCTCCTCTGTACATAGTTATTCTGAACAAGTTTTTTTTTATGTTACTGCTACTGTAAATAAATATTTTTGGTGAATTCTACACTGCTCCTGGTTTTCCCTATGCTTCCTGACCTGTACCTCTACGACAGTCTTTTATAGTGTATGGAGTCAGACACATTAAAACATTGAAAAACTTGCTACTTCATGTTCAAAAAATAACATAACCGAGTGACACAGTTCTGACTGGCCAGGGTAAAAAACTTACCATGCCATTTATTTCAAATGCTTGACAGGGTGTTGAGCAGTGTTCAAGGGAATAAACATTAGCATGGCTACTGTATTTAAATAATGACAACAAATGCAAACGCGACATTTTCTATTAAAAAATAAGTCAGTTTAAACTGCTACAAGATTAAAAACAAATTGAGCTGCATCCAGTGTGTTTACAGTTGGTCCATCTTGATCATGTGGCTGTGCGCACCATAGGCATCTGCGACTTAACCTCTTGGCGGCGTGCGGGGTCATACATGCATGGAGCTGCTGGGAGCAGCATGAAGTTTGAGGTAAACCTGAGCAAAACAAGGGAGAAAAAAACTGATTGCTGGGGGACTGTGTTGTTATCCATCGCGATCTGTGCTGCGGCGGTTCTGGGACTTAATGAGTGGGACTACTGCCAGTTTGATTGTTAACAGATTTGCATTCCATACTTGGCATTGTCACCATATGTTGTGTTCTATCCTGTTATCCCATCGATATGATGTGCCAGTGCAAGGTGTACAGCATGTTGATGTCATATTGATGGGATTACCAAGTTGTTAGACTGCAGAAAGTAGAGGTTAATTGACTCTCTCCATACATTATATATTAATTAGTCAATGCTGCTCTCTCATTGGTTATTGGGTTGATCATTAAAGGACTAATAAACAACGGTGAAAAAATCTGGCTGGCAAAAACCACAGCAGTATAAGTTAGTGTCTTACCTACAAAACGCTATACTCCTTTTTCTTTTAGGCAAGGCAAAGTTTATTTCTAGGGTGCCCAATCCCAGAGGCTCTGGGCACCTTACATTTAAAACAAGCAAGGGGAACAAACAATAAAATAAGATGCAATAAATAAAAATAAATAATGGTAAAACAGCAAGTCTCACTAAGGCAAGTTATTAAAAATCAGGTGAGATCTCCTGGCCCAGGAAGGCTAAAGAAAATAAATGGACCTTGAGACCGCACTTGAAGGTCTTGACCAATGGGGCCTCCCTGACAGATGGTGGCAACATGTTCCACAGGACAGGGCAGGCAACACTGAATGCTGTGTCACCAGCAGTTCTGAGTCTAGACTGGGAAACTGCAAGGAGGCCCCTTGACGAGGAGTGGAGGGAGCTGTCTGAGGTGGCCGGGGCCAGAAGATCAGCCAGATAGCCAGGGTCTAGTCCATGCAGGACCTTATAAAAACATAGAAACATAGACTTTGATGGCAGATAAGGCCTGCTTGGCCCACCTAGTTTGCCCATTTCCCTACCAACTGGATAAGCTGCAGATCCTAGTTAATCAGCCTATTTCTTACAACCCCCCACAAGAATTGCCTTATGGCTGTCCCATGCATTCTTGAATTCCACCACTGTTTTTGATCCCACAACCTCCTCAGGAAGGCTGTTCCATGCGTCCACCTTCCTCTCTGTAAAAAAATACTTCCTCATATTGCCCCTGAGCTGTCTCCCCTCTATCTTCAAATTGTGTCCCCTTGTTCTTGCACATCTCTTTTTCTGAAAGATGCTACCCTCTTGGACTTTGTTGATTCCCTTGAGGTACTTAAAAGTTTCTATCATGTCCTCCCTCTCCCTCCTTTCCTCAAGAGTATACATATTAAGCTCCTTTAGTCTCTCCTCATATGGCTTCTCTTGCAGACCCTGCACCATTTTAGTTGCCCTCCTCTAGACTGCCTCCATCCTGTCTTTGTCCTTGCGGAGATGGGGTCTCCAGAACTGCATGCAGTACTCCAGATGGGGTCTCACCATCTTTCTGTACAGAGGGATAATAACTTCCTGGTTTCTGGTGATGCCTCTCCATATACATCACAGTATCCCCCCAGCCATCTCTACTGCCTTCTCAAATTACTTGCTAACCTTTAGGCCATCTGATATGATTACCCCTAGGTCCCTTTCCTTTTTTAGTGTTGTTACTACCTCCCCCCAATTGTGTACTCTTCCCCTGGGTTTTTGTTTCCCAGGTGCAGTACTTTGCACTTCTTTGCATTGAATCCAAGCTGCCATACTTCTAACCATTCCTCCAACCTTGCCAAGTCCCTTCTCATCCTTTCCACACCCCTTGTGTATCAACCCTGTTGCAGATCTTTGTGTCATCTGCAAAGAGTCATACTTTTCCTTCCAGTCCCTCTGCAATGTCACTTATAAAGACATTAAAAAGGACCAGACCCAGTACTGAACCTTGCGGTACCCCACTAGTAACCCCCCTTTCTTCAGAGTGGACTCTATTTACTATTACCTTCTGTGTCCTATTGTCCAGCCAATGTTTTACCCAGGCTACCACCCTGGGACCCACTCCCAGGCTGGCTAACTTGTTTATTAATCTTTTATGTGGGACTGTGTCAAATGCCTTGCTAAAATCTAGGGGGGCCATGTCCACAGCTCCTCCCTGGTCTACTACTTCCATCACCCAGTCAAAGAAATTGATTAGATTCATCTGACATGACCTTCCAGCTGTGAATCCATGCTGCCTTGGATCCTGTGCCCTACTGGCCTCTAGGTACTCCACAATTCTTTCCTTCAGAGGTGATTCCATCATTTTCCCTACCACTGAGGTCAAAGTGACAGGTCTGTAGTTTCCTGCCTCTGTCTTGCTCCCACTTTTGTGAAGGGGAATCACATCCGCCCTCCTCCAGTCCTCAGGTACTACACCATCCTCCCACAATTTGTTAAAAAGGGTAGTCAGTGTTGTCACTAGTTCTCCCCTTAATTCTTTTAGAATTCTGGGGTGACTCCCATCAGGCCCCATTGTTTTGTCCACCTTCAGTTTTAGGAGTTCTTTCAGAACCCTTTCTTCTGTGAAAGCACTGGGATAGACCCCCCCTATCCAAAGTGCTTTTATTGATTAGATTAGGTACATCCCCATTTCTTCTTTTGTGAATACTGAGCAGAAGAATTCGTTCGGTATCCCTGCTTTTTCACTGTCCCTCTCTGCCCACCTACCGTCCCCTTTATTTAGCCTGACTATCCCTCCCTTTGTCTTTCTTTGCTCCCTAATGTACCTATAAAAGGTTTTATCCCCCTTCTTAACTGAGTTGGCTATCTTTTCCTCAGTTTGGGCCTTTGCTATTCTCACTGCCTTCCCTGCTTCCTTTTGCTTTAACTGGTATATTTCTCTGTCCTGCTCCTTCTGTGTTTCCTTATACAGTACATCCTAAATGCTATCTTTTTCTCCCTGACCTTCCCCGCCACCTCTTTTGAGAACCATAGTGTTTTTTTCTTTCATTTTGATTTGTTTATTTGCTTCCCACAAAGGCTTGTTGCCTCTATGATGGCAGTTTTGATATTTCCCCATTGTTGCTCCACCCCTCTTTCTTGCCTGTTTGCTAGTGCTTTTCTGAGGCACTCTCCCATTTTGACAAAGTCAGCCCTCCTGAAGTCAAGTACCCTTGCTTTTGTATGACTTGACTCTGCAGCTGAGTTTATCATGAACCACACTGTTTGGTGGTCACTTGTTCCCAGGTGGCTACCCACTTCTAGATCTGAGATCCTCTCACTGTCCCCATTTGAGAGTACCAGGTTTAAGATTGCTCCCTCCTGAGTGATTTCCAACACTAGCTGTCTGAGGCATGCTCCCTGTAGGGCATCGAGAATGGCCCTGCTCTTGGATGTGGCTGCAGCAAAGGTTCTCCAGTTAACATCTGGCATATTCAGGTCCCCTATCAACAATATCTTCCCTTTCTATGCCATCCCAAGGATGCCTTCTATCATTTCCTTGTCCATTTCCTCCCTCTGAGATGGGAGTCTGTATACAACCCCTGTGCGGATTGTGGTGCCATTTCCAGTCTCCAGGGTGACCCACAGTGCCTCCTCTCCTCCCTGTTTACCCTTTTGTTCCATTGCTTTGATCCTTTCTCTTACATAGAGAGCTACTCTTAGTCCTCTTCTACCCTCTCTGACACTCCTGTAAAGTGTGTACCCTGGTATGTTGACATCCCAGTCATTATTCTCTGTGTACCAAGTTTCTGTGACTGCCACAATATCCAGGCATCCCTCTTCCATCAAGGCCACCAGTTCAGGGAGCTTTTTTACCTAGACTATAGGCATTGGTACTCATTACCCTCCATTTTTTTATGTCCTTGCCCCTTTTTGCCCCATCTCTGTCCTTACTACCTTTGCCTTTTTCTCCATTTACCCCACCCTTCTTCCTATCGATGTCTCTATCTTGGTGTTTACCTCACTAACTACCCTGATTTGGGGGGGCTAGGATTTCCCTGTTCCTTTTCAGTACCCCCCCTTGACTAGGTTTAAATGCTTGCCAATGAAGCAATTAAAGCTATCACCTAGGATCCTGGTTCCCCCCTCCTGGACTGATGCAGACCATCACACCAGTATAGGCCTGTATCCCTTAATGTGGACACCCAGTCCCCAATGAAGCCAAAACTCTGAGCTCTGCACCAGTTTTTCAACCACTGATTGAATCTCATGGTGCGGAGCACCCTAGCCTCACCCATGCCATAGACAGGCAGCACCTCCAAGAAGGTTACCGTGTGTGCTACTTGTCTAAGGCCCCTCCCTAACTCCACAAACTCCTCCTCCACTGTTCTGATCCCTTTCCCAGCCAAGTCATTTGTCCCTAGGTGGACAATGACATCCAGTTCCCTCCCCGTGCAGCTGTTCCTGTGATCCTGAGGATTCGCTCCCTATCCCTCCAAGCCATGGCACCAGGCAGGCACCTTACCTCCTTCTCCCCTCCCTCCCCCAGTTCTACCCTCCTAACAATGGAGTTCCCCACCTGGAGTTGTTTCCATCCCTTCTGGAGTCCCATGCCACTCTCTTGTGGGTCTCCTTTGTGGAGGATCCCAGCATCCTCCTTGGTCTCCACTGCATGTGCCTCCATAGAGGAACCACACTCTGCCAGAACAGCATGTGAACTGTGAAAAGGTACAACTGGAGAGATGCACCTATGTTTCACCACCCTCACCCTCCCTGAGCCCACTGTGGTCTAACCACTCCTCTTTCTTGGCAACCTCTGAGGCAGCGGCGGTGACCCTGGTGGTCCCTGGGTGGGAGAGGAGGAGGTCACCTGAGTCCTGGCCAACTCAGCCTGGAGATAAGCAACCTCTGCCCTCAGCCCAGTAAACACATCTTGAAGATAACCCTCCACCTGACCAGCAGCCAGTGTAGTTCCCGCAGCACTGGGGTTACATGACAGACACTCAAAAGGCCTGTCAGCAACCTGACAGCTGCACTCTGCACCAGCTGCAGTTGGCAGAGGGTACCTCCAGAGACCCCAAAGTAAACAACGTTACAGTAATCAAGCCTAGATGTCACAAAGGCATGAACCAGCGTAGGCAGGTCCTCGGACGGAACTAGGGGTTTCATCCTGGCACTGTTCCTCAAGTGGTAAAAAACACTTTGGATGACAGCTGGCACCTGAGGTTCAAATGTCAACCTGTCATCCAGGGATATGCCAAGATCTCACACCTTAGGGGAGGCTGTCAATGGTGCAGTCCCAAGAAAAAGACTTGGGGCCATACCGGAGGCACTTCCATCATGCCCTCGACCCAGCTCAAGCACTGTTCAGTCACAACCAGCTGGAGGACATCCAGTCATTGATCTCGGCCAGGCAGGTGTTAAGCACTTTCACAGCATCAGATGTTCCAGGGGCAAAAGGCAGATACAACGGAGTATCATCTGCATAGCAGTGAAAACCCACATTATATCGCCTAATGAGCTCCCCCAAGAGCAGCAAATACACTGCAAAGAGCATCAGTGACAAGATCGACCCCTGAGGTATTCTGCATGGCAAGGGCCTCGGGGAGGAGAAAAAGTTCCCCATCACCACCCGCTGCATCCTGGTGGAGAGGTAGGACTGAAACCAGCTGATGACAGTGCTGACAATTCCACAGTACTTTCTGAGGTGATCGAGAAGCACAATGTGGTTTACAGTGTCAAAGGCTGAAAAGAGATCTAAGAGAACAAGAATTGACCTGTCTTTTCTATCTCTAGCCATGAGGAGGTCATTGTGCACCCTGACTGATGCTGTTTTGGTGCTATGCCTGGCTCTAAAACCAGACTGGAGTCGCTCATAGATATCAAAGGTCACAAGGTACTCCTCAAGCTGTTGCACCACAATTTTCTCAACAACCTTTCCCAGAAACAGGAAGTTGGAGATTGATAGATAATTCGCCAGGATATCCAGATTGAGAGATGACTTCTTCAGAAGGTGCCTCACCACAGCCTCTTTTAAGGCATCTGGAAAGACTCCCTCTGACAATGAACATCGGACAATCAAGGTGAACACCGGGACAATGGAAGCGACACATCTCATCAAAAAATGTGTCGCTGTCGGGTCCAGATCACAATATGTGTGCTTCAGCTTTGAGATGACCTCGATGACCTGAGCCACCTCCACCAGCTTAAACTCCTCCCAGACAGGTGAAGCGCCTCTGCCACATCCAAGGCGATTACTGTGAGCCTTGACACAACTTGCTGACAGGATTCCCCGCTGGATAGAAGACACCCTGTCAGAGAAGAACTGAACCAACTCATTACACAAGGTGATTGAAAAGGCTTTTTCTGGCTGCAGACAGGTCGGATGAAGACATCTGTCGACAGTCCAAAACAGCTGAGATGGTTGATTCTTCCCTGCAGCAATCTCCCTGGATGAGAACTCTGCCTTCATACAGTTGATTGCCCCTGATACTCTACATAGTGAGCACACAGGGCCATTTTGTCCACGCTCCAACTTCAAACCCCTAATCTTCATCACCTTGAGGTCCCCATCAAACCAAGGAGATCTCAAGTGAAAAGATCTGGGTCATACATGGACTGGTGCGAGGGCATCTAGCACCCCGGATACCACCCTATTATAGGTGGCAACTGCCTGACTTGTGAAACTTTGCACGTGCAGCGCTTACACTTCGTAGATCATCAGCCGCCAAAAGTCCCTCTGGGGTCAAACCCCTCAAAGCGCAGTAGCTAACCATCTCAATGGGGGGAGACACTCGGGGGGGCCCCGAATGAGAATGTCACCGTGCAGTGATCAGAGCAGGTGACCTGATCAATCATGAGGTCATGTACCTTGAGCCCCAGTGAGAACACCAGGTCCAACATGTGGCCGTGGTGGTGGGTCACAGAAGGAACTTCTTGTGTCAGGCCCAGTGATGACATCATCTGGAGGAGGTTAGAACCCAATCATAAGGATTCGTCATTGGCACAGGCATTGAAGTCCCACAGCACTAAACATCTGGAAGACTCCAACACCTCGCTGATGACGAAATCCTCAACCTCCTGCAGGAAATCTCCCCCCCCCCACCTGGAGGGTGGTAAATAAGGAGAATCCTGCAGCCTGCACCTGGAACCCCACACACTCAAAGGATTTAGTTGCTCCCACCAGGTGCATGGTGAAGCCCAAGTCAGATCTAAAGCAGATGGCTACTTCCCCACATTTCCAAATCAAAATCAAATCAAATCGTCTTTATTTATAAAGCGCCTTTCAGAACCAAGGCACTGTACAATAAGATCACATATACATATAAATTAAAATAATCATAAATTAACAACCATAGCTAGAATATGCTAAAGTAAATAAATATGTCTTTAACTTCATTTTAAATTTCTCAACGGTTGGACATTCTCTCAACCAACGAGGTAGAGAATTCCACAGGGTTGGTGCTGAAAAAGCAAAAGCACAGGATCCTGATGTTTTTAATCGAACCCTGGGAATCTCCAGCAATCCCTGATTGGCAGAGCGGAGAGGACGGCGGGGGCAATAGGGTACCAAGAGATCTTTCAGGTAGCCGGGTCCCTGGTCATGTAGGGCTTTAAAGGTTAGTAAACCAACCTTATAGGTGATCTGCCACCAACAGCCACCCAGTGCAGTTCGCGGAGCACAGGCGTAATATGGCTGAATCTAGAGGTCCCAGTCAAAAGCCTTGCCACCGCGTTCTGCACCAGCTGCAGGCGGCGGATATCAACCCCAGATAGCCCTAGATAGAGGGAATTACAGTAATCAAGACGAGTAGTGATAAAGGCATGGACCAACGTTGGCAGATCACCCGGTGGGACCAGATGTTTCACCCGGGTGATATTCCTCAGATGAAAAAAAGAAGATTTGACTACAGATGATACCTGAGATTTTAAGGTCAAGCCATCATCAAAAATAACGCCCAGGTTCCATACCTGATCAGAGGTAGTGAGCGACATACCACCGAGCAATAAGCCAGGTGGTTGGCCAGCCCCCAAACCCACCACCGGATGACCTGGGTCCACTACCAACACCTCAGTCTTATCAGGATTCAGTCTCAGCCAGCTAGAACTCATCCATAATCTGATCTCAGCAAGGCAGTTGTCTAGCACGGAGAGAGCACCATCTTGCCCGGGCGGAAAGGACAAATATAGCTGAGTATCATCTGCATAGCAGTGAAAACCCAGACTGTATCGCCTAATGATATCTCCCAAAGGCAGCATGTACACTGCAAACAACATGGGTGCTAAAATGGAACCCTGCAGTATCCCACAAGGCAGTGAGTGAGTGCCAGAGGAATAAATTCCAGTGGCAACCCTCTGAAACCTGTCTGTGAGGTAAGACTGAAACCATTTGAGGACTGTTCTAGACAGTCCACAATAAGTCTGCAGGCGCTCCAACAACACACCATGGTCTACAGTGTCAAATGCTGCAGAGAGATCGAGAAGGACCAGAATGGTACATGCCTTTCAATCTCTAGCCATTAGGAGATCATTCAACACCCAGACAAGGGCAGTCTCCGTGCTATGCTTCTTCCTAAAACCAGACTGGAGAGTATCATAGACATTATGAGTTGTAAGATGATCATCCATTTGTAACGCAACCGCGTTTTCAATAACCTTACCAACAAAAGGCAGGTTAGAGATAGGCCAGTAGTTAGCTAGACAATCTGGATCCAAGGAGGATTTTTTTAGGAGTGGTCGAACTACCGCCTCCTTTAGGGGATCAGGAAAGATCCCCCTCTCCAAGGATTTCCAGACAATGTCAGCAAGGATTGGGCAAATAACCTCCACACATCCTACTAAGAGGGGTGTAGGACCCGGATCCAAACTACAACTGGTTGGTCGCAATATTTGGATGATCTTCACAATGTCAATGAGCTCCGGCCAGCGAAAATCTGACCAAGCAGACCGGGTGCATAACACTTCCTGTCGACAACTGCAATCCCTCAAAGGGGAGGTCGGACCGATACCAGACCTGATGCCAGCAACCTTATTTGCAAAAAATCGAGCAAACTCCTTGCATCTTAGCTGAGAAAAAGCTTCTCTGGGCTGGAGACAGATTGGCTTGCACAATCTGTCAACAGTCCGGAAAAGCTGAGCCGGTCGATTCTGTGCAGCAGAAATCTTCCTGGACAGGAATTCTGCCTTCTTACGGTTGATTTCTGATTGATAGCCATCATAATGTGCCATCAACCTAAGTCTGTCAGCATCATTACCGGACTTCTGCCAGACTCTCTCCAACCTTCGGCCAACTCTCCTTAACTCCTTCAAGGAGCCATCAAACCAAGGGCACCTTGAATGGAGGGTGAGAGGCCGAACACGAACAGGAGCACTCTTGTCCAGAGCATCACCCACAGCCTTATTATAGGCTAATCCGAGATCATCTGGACTCATGCATTCACCAGACACGCTTGATAGATCCAGTACCGCCATCAGGTCTCTGGGACTAATACCCCTTAAAGGGCGGTACTGAACCATCTCCGTAGGGGCAGACTTATTAGGGGGAGCCCAGAAACTGAACCTTATGGTGTGATGGTCAGACCAGCTGACTGGTTCCACCCCCAAGTCAGCAATCTCCATATCCAAAAGGAAGATCAGATCCAATGAATGACCTTTTTTATGGGTTGAGGAGGTAACTACCTGTGTTAGGCCAGTGGGGTCATCAACTGGAGATTTTGACCAAAATATAGAGTTCTTCGTCGACCCAGGTGAAGTCCCCCAGAATTAACAATCTGGGGGACCGCAATACCAGGTCGACGATGAAGTCTGCTATCTCCTGCAGGAATTCTCCACCATCTCCTGGTGGAAGGTAGATGAGGAGAATTCTGCAACCTACACCCACCTCGGGTGGTGCACCACAGAGAACCTGGTGGGGATGGCTGCCTCCAAGACCAGTCCGGCATCGTCACCCAACCAGGTCTCCGTGATGCAAGCCACACCAACAGAGGCAATCACATCCACAATAATTATGGCTTTGTTCCTCATTGATCTGGCATTGCAAAGAACCGTCCAAAGGAGACTGGTAGACGTTGCAACCCCTCTGACTGCCTGCACACTCGGCTCTGTGGGATCCCTGGGGATGAAAACCAAACATATCTGGTTTCTCTCTAGGTTCCATCTTAACCCAGGGTGTCTCCTGCACCTGACCAGCCCAGTCGCACTCACTTCCATCAAGCCCATGGCACTCCGCCACTGTTGACCACCCTGAGCCCTCAAAATACTGACCTCACGACAGTGCCTTGCTGTCGTAGCTGACACAGGGAGGTCAATAAAAGGCTGGAGGTTACACAGCTGGGAAGCCTCATGGGCTATACGTGGTGGTCCCTGGCCCTTGCACATCCCAGTCAAACCAAAATACTTGCCTCAACTACTGCCTAAATCTGACAAAACCCGGAATTTTACTAAACTTACTCAAATTTCTAACACACTCACACAACACAACTATCTAATACAAAACTTTCCTAATCATACACTCACATACACAATCACCCCACCTGCACCCAAAACTTTAACAATAAAATTCTGCCCCCCCCCCACCAACCAACCACCCTAAGACAAATATGTCAGCAGTCTGGTTCACAGGAAAGAAATAGGAAAAGAGTGCTAAATGTTTCCAAATGCTTCTTTACAGAGCAATGTCTTAAGTCCACAAAAAGACAAAATGTCCAGTAGGTCAGCGTTCTTCACTTTAGAGCATGACTCCTATCCAGAGTATGGCCGTTTGCGCTCACTAAACTGTACCAGTCTCTGCTCAGGGGATGGGATGATCGTCTCTTGCTCCTGGAATGGGGAGAAAATGCTGGATGACAATTTACATATGCAGGGACCAAAATGAAAGAGATATGAGCAGTTTGAGGGCCTGGCCTGGCAGGACTCTCACTCAAGCCAGAACCAGCACCCACACTGGCACAGTCCAGAACTTAACAGAAGCAAAAATACTCAAAAAGCAAGGAATTACCAGGCAATCCTCTCACCAGCACCCAAAGTTCCCACAACAAATAGTGCTTCGGGGAAAACCCCAGTCCAACCAGTAGAAAACGTCCAAGGAGAGTCCTAAGTACCGAAGCAACAGATCCCCAGCAACGCTGCAACACTGCAGGTCAGTTATGTTCTGGCTGTATTTTGGATCCTGGTCCCACCGCTAATCAGACCCTCCAGGCATGGGAACCCACACTGACTACGTGGGTTATCCCAATCCTCAAAGCATGGTACAGGAGGCAATTCCTGGAGGTCCCGCAGCATTCTAAATGACTTTATTCTTGTTCCTTTATTCCTATTATTGCTAGGGTGTGAAGGTCTTAGTAAAATGTAAACAAAACCCCTGCTCTGGCTGCTCCTGTAGTTTCATGAGATGGCAGCTACCTGTGTGCATGATGATGTCAAGGGAGCTACAGAGCTCCTGAGCTGTGACAACCTTTTCACACCTGCACAGTAAAGGATTTGATGCAGAAGCACTTTTTTAATTATATTTTCATATATAATTTGTAAGGTCCCCATATAGCCTGCATTAACACTCGGGAGTGCTGTTGCTCCCATGACATCATCACATACATACGTAGCCTCCATATTATGAAGCTGCAGGAGCAACAGGTTTAAATACGGAGTGGTAGTTTGTTCACATTTTACTAAGATCTTCACACCCTCGCAACTCAGGAATAAAAGTGTTTAGAAGAAAAAGGAGCACAGCATTTTCTAGGTAAGACATTAACCTACACTGCTGTGGTTTTGCTGCCCAGATTCAAACCCTCTGTTTATGAATCCTTTAATGAGCAGTCAATGACTGATCTAGATGTGACAGTCTCACGAGTGGCTGCTCCACATAACTGCACTGTATTACAGCACACCACCAGGACTATGCTCAAAGACAGAATTCCCTGTCAGTTGAAGTTTGAGTTCACAGCTTGATGGGCCTCACTAGAAATACAAACTGCGCCAAGTGAGAACCACAGCAGTAATCAATGAAAATAAATTTTTTTTTAAATTAGAAATGATGTCAACCAGCCTTACTGCTTTTGTGCTCCACAAATCTTTCTCCGTAACTGTAATTCTCGACAAGCATTTCTCCCCAGCAGACAAAAAAGAAATCGAATCAGACAAGAACCAGCATTTAGAGAACATAGAAAACGTAGAAATTTGTCGACAGAAAAGGACCCCTTGGCCCATTTAGTCTGCCCATTTAAATCTAGATGTTTATTAAAATACCTAAAATCCACAGTTAGGAGGGGAAGGTGCCTGAGTGTAACTGATGATATGTTACCCTGTGGCTGCACTCTTTCACAGCAACTCAGTGGGCATACGCAGAAGTTTGTTTATTTATTTATTGAGATGTTTGACCAGGAAAAGGCACACTGAAGAACAAGTTGCTCATCTCATCCTGATTCTGTTATCATAACGTGATCAAATAACACTCAGCCTATGTCCGAGTTCACAAGTCATACGAAGTAATATGCCTGAGAGACAAAAACCCAAGGGAAGAATACACAATGGGCAGGGAGGTAGTTACAACAACAAAAATGGAACGGGACCTGGGGGTAGTCCTTTCAGATGACCTAAAGGTAAGCAAGCAATGTGAGAAGGCAGTAAGGATGGCTGGAGGGATACTGGGATGTATAGGGAGAGGCATCACCAGTAGAAAACAAGAAGTTGTTATCCCTCTGTACAGACAATTGATGAGACCCCATCTGGAGTACTACATGCAGTTCTGGAGACCCCGTCTCTGCAAGGACATACACAGGAGGAGGCAGTCCAGAGGAGGGCAACAAAAATGGTGCAGGGTCTGCAAGAGAAGCCATACAAAGAGAGACTAAAGGAGCTTAATATGTATACCCTTGAGGAAAGGAGGGAGGGGGGGACATGATAGAAACTTTCAAGTACCTCAAGGGAATCAACAAAGTCCAAGAGGGTAGCATCTCTCAGAAAAGAGATGTGCAGAACAAAGGGGACAATTTGAACATAGGGGGATGGCTCACGGGCAATGTGAGGAAGTATTTTTTTACAGAGAGGGTGGTGGACGCATGGAACAACCTTTCTGAGGAGGTCATGGAGTCGGAAACAGTGGGGGAATTCAAGAATGCATGGGACAGACATATGGCAATTCTTGTGGGGGGTAGGAAGAAGTAGGCTGTTAGTTAAGTAGGATCTGCAGCTTATCCAGTAGGTAGGGAAATGGGCAGACTAGGTGGGACAAGTGGTCCTTATCTGCTGTCAAAGTCCATGTTTCTATGTGCACCCGATCCAACAGCTCTGCAAACAAAAACAACAAAAAAGTAAGGAATTTGTAATTATGCCGATATTGCAAGGAAGAATTAGTCTTATAGCAATAACGACCTCCCTGGTGGTAGTTTCCTGGGGATTAATGACTGGGTGGCAGGTGGTGGCCCAAGGCGCACCCCCACCCAGCCATTAATCCCTGGGAAACGACCATCAGTTCAGTCGTTATTGCTTAAATAAGTCTCTGTCAGGTCTAATTAAGCTCAATCTGCAGTGTGCACAGCACTAGCACACTAATGAACAGGCAAGCTGATCATAAGACTGGTCACTTTGCTGGGCAGAAACTTTGTGTAGTTGAAAAGAACCAGCTGCTCCAGTGAGACAGTGGCTGTCTCACTTCATCTACATAATGCAACTCAGCAACCAGCTGAGCAGTGTCATTATTACAAGCATGAACACGTGGCACTCAGCAGAACATAATAAAAAAGCTTACAGAATATTCACTTCATAGCCAACCTTTATCATATGGAGCACAGCAGAAACCCCCAGCACTTCACCTCTTACACGAGAGGCTTCATCAGGGGTTGTGTAAGAGGTGAAGCACTGGAGCTTTGTGCTGTGCTCCATACAGTAAAGGTTGGATACGAAGTGAATATCCTGTAAGGTTTTTAATTTTGTTCTGCTAAATGCCACCAGTTCGTGCTTGTGGTTTGTCTGATGTGTTGGTTTGGCATCCCTCTATTCACGAGAATGTGGCTGTGTGTCCTGATATGGTGTCTCATAGATCTCGTAGATAAATATGAGCAAAAAGGCTATAGTCCATGTTATGCTCACCCCTGCCATCAGGTAGAAAATTTCCATTTACATCCTGCATAGTAATCACCAAGTTTCTTTTTGAAAATGCTCATACATGCCTACCACTTCAGAAGGGAGGCCATTCCAAACATTGATGATCCTCTGGTTGAACCAACATGCTCTTCTCACTGTATTACACCTTTCCCCCTGTAGCTGTAGAGTGTGAGCTCTTGTATTATAATATTGCTATCTTAATTCAAGGCCCAGGCAATTCCACAGATCACTATTGTTGAATGCTGCAAATACAAGACATAAATCTCATCTGAGCCTTCTGCAATTCAGTGAGTACATCCCCAAAATCTGAAGTCTGTCTTCATACTATAGTTCTCTAATCATCTTTATCATTTTGGTAGCTGAACGTTGTACTCTTTCTAGGGTGTTGATGCCAGCTTTGGTGGATGGCGCCCATAGCTGGACACAAAATTCAAGGTGTGGTCTAACCAGTGAGGTGTAAAGAGGCACCAAGAGTGGTCAGTCATTACTAGGCTCAGAATAGCAGTTGAAGCAGGCAGCACAGTGCTAAGAGAGCCTGGCCAGTGAAAAGTGAAAGTGATTACTCAGGCTCCACCGTGATGTTCCACATGTGAAGACACTCATGTTGGGCTGGCTGGTTTTCTTTCCGGAACCTCTTCTATGCTGCTGTGTGGGTTAAATGTAAGGCTGGTGGAGGAGGAGGAGGAGGTTGTTTATTTGCTTACTTGGTTCCTTTTCATCTTCTTTCTTATTTCAACGTGTGCAGCAGGGTTACTAGTGGTCATCTGGCTGAGTGAGAGAATGATGTGAAGACCCAGCTGCATCTCAACTTTACTCCCTACCAAGTCCAAAGGAAAAATGCATAAGATGCCACCATTTAATTTCTTTTTTTATTTCAAACATTTTTAGGGAGCGTGTGCCTGAAACCCCCAACCCTAAATCAACACCATCCCACACCTTGTTCATTCCAAACACTTAAGGACACTCCCTGATGTTTCTGCACTGCATGCAAAAAGTATAATGATGATTCCAAGATTTGCAGTAGGGTGGATGAGCCGGGGAGGGGGGGGGATTGAAAGGATGAGGAGAGACCTTAAAAGGTTGGAGGTATGATCTAAAATCTGGCATCTTGGGTTTAATGTAAGAAAGTGCAGGATTATGCACATAGGAAACAGAAACCTGGGAGCAACATATGACCTAGGAGGTGTAGAACTGGCAGTCACAAAGCAAGAGAGGGACCTGGGAGTTACTATTGCAAATGACCTTAAGGTGGCTATTTATGCAGTGTGAAACAGCAGAGGGGAAGGCTAGCCATATGATTTGCTGCATAGGGAGGGGCATTACCAGCAGAAGGAGGAGAGGGAGGTCCTGCTGGCCCTTTACAAGACTCTGATATGACCTCATCTTGAGTACAGCATTCCATTTTGGAGGCCACATCTGAGGAGGGATATAGATAGATTCGGGGCCGTGCAAAGGAGGGCTACAAGAATAATGAGGGGTCCCCAGGGGATGACCTATGAGGAGAGGCTGAGGGAACTGAATATGTATTCCTTGGAGGAAAGGAGGGAGAGGGGTGGCATGACAGAGACCTTTAAGTATCTCAGTGGGATCAACAGAGTGCAGGAAGGGAGTGTTTTTCAAAGAAGGTGTTGCCAAAGGATGTGGGGTCATGGCTGGAACTCGAGGGGGGAGTTCAAGAGTAACATAAGAAAGTACTTCTTTGTGGAGAGGATGGTGGACGCTTGAAATAGTCTACCAGAGAAGGTGGTGGTGGCTGACTTAATCTCAAGCATTAAGAATGCATGGGGGTGGGGGGCTGGCCCGGTGGCGCAGAGGGTTGAGGTGCTGGATGCCACACCTCGAACCACGCCTGCGACCTGGGTTCGGGAACGGAATCGGGCGCCGGGGGTCGGTAGGGGAAGGGGTAGGATTGAGCATCCATAGGACTGCTCTCCTCCCCTGGGGTGGGTTGGGGATGCATGGTTGCTCTGCAGCGGCCCCCGGTGGAGACTGGGAGCACAGCAGAGGGATCGCATTGAGGGAACACCAGAAAAATGGAAATACCGCTCTGGGGACTGGCCAGATGATGGCTGTTGGCCCAGGACACCTCTGAAGACTCCAAGGAAGCCACGGAAAGCCTCAGCAGCACCCAGGACCAAGGAAAAATAGTGTGCCGGTCTTCTCCCTGCCGGTGACTTCCCCCTCGGAAGAGAGGGACCCACCCGGTATAGGGTTACACTGGGCTATCCCGAGGATGGCTGCAGATCTGAGGTAAGGTGGCTTGGGGCAGATAGTAGGAGGATGTCTGAGGGTCATGGCAGCCCGAAGGAGAGGCAGCCCCAGAGCACAATGGGGGGGCATAAATAGAGTATACAAAAAAAAAAGAATGCATGGGGCAGGCACAAGGGGATTCTGGTAAATGGGGACGGGAAAGAGAAAGGGGAAATTGTTGAACCAAGAAAGGCACACTAGGCCAGAGCTTGTTTCTAGGTGCGACCTGGGAGCACAAGGAAGTTAGGTGGCTTGCTCAGGGTCACACAGCATGCAAGTTGGGGCTGATGGGATTCAAACCCTGGTCTCCAGGTTTGCAGCTCAGTGCCTTTAAGCACTACATTATACTGCTTCCAGTAAATGGGGGAGGGGCCCTAGTAAAAGGGTAAGGCTGGGGATATCTGGTTAGGTGGGGCTAGAACGGGCAGACTGCGTGGGCCTTAAGGTCTGTCTCTGCAGATATTGTGTATGTATGTATGTATGTACAGCGAGAATGCCCTTAGGCAAATTTAGCACCTTTGTTATTTTGGAGCAGTGTATCAAAAACTTTCATGTGAATGTGAACCACCATTTCTTACATTACAGGGGTAACGTGTATGTGCAACAATGCTACTAACAAAGTATGAGGTGGTAAAGCTAGGAATAACTTCCTAATGATTTGGTGAGTGTTTAGGAGTCATGACCACCATTAACTGAGACAGCAACCTGGCAATTTTACTGTAGAACATACGAATGGCAATCAGATAGAATTTGGAGGCAGTGTAGCACAGTGGTTAAGGCTCTGAGCTGCAAACCTGAAGACCTGGGTTTGAATCCCACAGCCCACACTTCAATCAATCAATTAAAATCTTTATTTAACCAGGCGGGCACCATTGAGCAAGCTCATTTTCGAGGTGAAACTGGGGTTGATCATACAAAGAAAGAATACACACAATGGATAGCAGTATATACAATGCAGGTACATAACAGCAAAAGACGTGTGTATATACAGGTGCAAGAATAAGTACAGGATACAATACAAGGATTATTATGCAGTTAGTCAAATTTGTGCTGTGCAAGTGCATTAGAGAACTGGACAACAATAAAATATGCAGTAAAAAGCTTAAGAGAAGCCAAGTCCGTGTACAGGGTAAATAAAAGGGAGGGACACAGGAGTACACAGGAGTGTTGCGGGGAAGGGGGATGGGCCCTAAGAGCAGAATCAACAGATACTGGAGAAATGAATACAGGACCTTCATGTTAAGGCTAACAAGTGCACGTTTCCTTATTGTGGCTCAAGTATAGTGTTTTGAAATGCTTGGAGGCTAATGGGATTACCTATTTTCATGGTTTTCTGCAGCTTGTTCCACAGTTGAGGTGAACACATAGCTAATGGAGGCCTGACCGAATCGGGATCTGGCCTTAAGTACCTTCAGTGAAATATAAGAAGCGCTTCGCAATGCATAACTATTTTGTAGACATAATGGTAAGCAGTCAGAAATATAGTCGGGCAGTTTGTTGAGGAAGACTTTGTAGATCCAGATTGCAGCATTAGAATATTGTCGTCGGAAGGTGAGAGATGGCCACCTAACAGCAGAATACAATAAACAGTGGGGGGTATTGTAAGGAAGGTCAGCTATAAATCTTAGGGCTCTGTGATACAGCGTATCAAGTTTCATAAGTGAACAGGCAGGACCCTGGTTATAAAGAAAGTCAGCATAGTCTACTAGGGAAAGAAAGGTAGTTTGCACTAATCTCAGCTTGGCGTCCCAAGTGAAGAGGTTTTTTATTCTGAAGAAGAGACCGAGTCTCTGTCTAAGTTTCTTTGACAGTTCTTCTATATGTCCTTGGAAGGAGAGTTTGCTATCAAGCCATATCCCCAGGTACTTAAATCCAGGTACATACTCGAGCTGTTCACCAAGTATTGTGGTAATCAGGGGAAGAGTCCCAGATGAGGCCAGATTTGGTAAATTGGGAAAGGGTGAGACGAATATTGCTTTAGTTTTGTTAGCGTTCAGGAGTAACTTCTGGTTTAGCAACTGAAGCTGAAGTTGATTGAATTCGTCCTGGAGATCTGTGCATGCTGCATCAGGGGAGGGTCTACCAATGTAGAGCACTGTGTCATCTGCGAACAGATGAATGTGGGCCTTTTTTAGGATGACATCAAGTCTATTGATGTAGACTGTGAATAACAGAGGACCTAAGATTGAGCCTTGGGGTACGCCCCTTAGGAGGGGCTTAAGAGGCGAGACGTCCCCCTCAGCTTTTACTTGCTACGATCTGCCTGTAAGGTAATTATTGAACTATCTGAGAGAAATGGCATCTAAGCCAATATTCTGGAGGGACGAGACAAGCAGGCTATGATCGACGGTGTCAAAGGCTTTACTTAAGTCCAGGAAACAGCGCATACAAAGTTCATTTTATCCAATTCACCCTACCAGTCATTGGTTACTTTGGCTAGAGCTGAGATTGTGCTATGTTGTGCTCCAAAGCCAGATTGCAGTGGGTTGAGCTAATTTGTCAACTTCAGGTATTTCCCAAGTTGGGAATTCACGATGTTTTCGAGCAACTTGGACAGGACTGGAAGAAGTGAGATTGGCCTGTAATTGTTGACATCACTGGGATCCCCAGATTTAAACAGGGGAATAACTTGGGCTGTTTTCCAGATGGAAGGAAGGTCACTCTGAGTGAGGGATAAGTTAAACAAATGTGTAATAGGCACCACTAGGACACAGTAGGCCACCTTTAAGAAGTAAGGGTCAATGAGATCGGCACCTGCGTTTTTCCTGATATCTAGCTTCAGCATGAGTTCAACTTCTTTCAAGGAAGTAGGTTGGAGAGACAAGGTTGAGGTGGAAATGGTGGTTCCTTGGTTTGTAAAATAAAGTTCCGCGTGGAGAGCATTGTCTGGGGAGTTATCAAAGGCTAGCCCCGTGGTAGCAAAGTGGTCACTGAAGGACTCAAGAATTGTCGGTTTATCGACAATAGTGGTAGTGCCAACTGAGATTTTGGTGGGCAGGGAGTTACCATTAGTATTGTCTTCTATATCTTTGCTTGTTCTTGCATACTGTGTGACCCTGAGCAAGTCACTTAACTTCCTTGTGCTCCCAAGTCGTGCCTGTAAACAAGCTTTCAGCTTAGTGTGTCTCTCCTGGTAAAATAAATAATAATAATAAGCTAGGGAACCAAAGTATCCTAGGAGCACATAATAGAAACATAGAAACATAGAATTTGATGGCAGATAAGGACCGCTTGGCCCACCTAGTCTGCCCATTTTCCTACCTAACAGATAAGCTGCAGATCCTAGTTAACCAACAGCTTACTTCCTCTTACCCGCCCCTAGGACTGCCTTATGCCTGTCCCATGCATTCTTGAAGTCCACCACTGTTCTTGACTCCACGACCTCCTCAGGAGGCTGTTCCATGCATCCACAACCCTCTCAGTGAAAAATACTTCCTCACATTACCCTGCCGCCCCCTCTATCTTCAAATTGTGCCCTTGTTCTTGCACATCTCTTTTCTGGAAGATGCTACCTCTTGGACTTTGTTAATTCCCTTGAGGTACTTAAGTTTCTATCATGTCCCTCTCTCCCTTCTTTCCTCAAGGTATACATATTAAGCTCCTTTAGTCTTTCTTCAGTATGTCTTCTGGTGCAGACCCTGCACCATTTTGTTGCCCTCCTCTGGACAGCCTCCACTCTGTCTATGTCTCTATGGAGATGGGGTCTCCAGAACTGTACACAGTACTCCAGATGGGGTCTCACCAACTGTCTGTACAGAGGGATAACAACTTCCTGTTTTCTACTATTGATGCCTCTTCCTATGCATCCCAGTATCCTCCAGCCTTCCTTACTGCCTTCTCACATTGCTTTCCCACCTTTAGGTCATCTGATATAATTACTCCCAGGTCCCTTTCCATTTTACTGTTGTCAGTATCTCACCCCCATTGTGTACGCTTCCCCTGGGTTTTTGTTTCCCAGGTGCATTATCTTGCACTTCTTTGCATTGAATCTGAGCTGCCATACATTTGACCATTCCTCCAACCTTGCCAAGTCCCTTCTCATCCTTTATACTCCATCCTGTGTATCAACCCTGTTGCAGATCTTTGTGTCATCTGCAAAGAGACATACTTTTCCTTCCAGTTCCTCTGCAATGTCACTTATAAAGACATTAAAAAGGACTGGTCCCAGTACCGAACCCTGTGGTACCCCACTAGTAACCCTCCTTTCTTCACTGTGTACTCCATTTACTACTACCCTTTGCGTCCTGTTGTCTAGCCAATTTTTTATCCAGGCTACCACCTTGGGACCCATTCAAGGCTGGCTATCTTGTGTATTAATCTTTTGTGGGGACTGTATCAAATGCCTTGCTAAAATCTAGGTAGGCCATGTCCACAGCCCTCCCTGATCTACTACTTTGGTCACCCAGTCAAAGAAATCTATTAGATTCGTCTGACATGACCTTCCCATCGTGAATCCATGCTGCCTTGGGTCCTGTGCCCCACTGGCCTCAAGGTACTTAACAATTCTTTCCTTCAGAAGTGATTCCATCATTTTCCCTACCACTGAGGTCAAACTAACTGGTCTGTAGTTTCCTGCCTCTGTCCTGCTCCCACTTTTGTGAAGAGAAATTACATCTGCCCTCCTCCAGTCCTTGGGTACCACCCCATCCTCCCATGATTTGTTAAAGAGAGTAGTCAGCGATGTCACTAGTTCTACCCTTAGTTCTTTTAGAATTCTTGGGTGAATCCCATCAGGCCCCATTGCTTTGTCCACCTTCAATTTTATAAGTTCATTCAGAACCCTTCTTCTGTAAATGGACTGGTATCAACCCCTGTCTTCAGAGTGTTTCTCTTGTTTGGTTTAGGTAACTCCCCTCCTCTTCCTTTGTGAATACTGAGGCAGAAATATTCATTCAGTAACCCTGCTTTTTCACTGTCACCCTCTACCCACATTCCCTCTCCTTTATTAAGCTTCAGTATCCCTCCTTTGGTCTTTCTTCGCTCCCTAATGTACCTATAAAAGGTCTTATCCCCCTTCTTAACAGAATTGGCTATCCTTTCTTCGGTTTGGGCCTTTGCTATTCTGACTACCTTCCCAGCCTCTTTCTGCTTTAACTGATAAAGTTCTCTGTCCTGCTCCTTCTGTGTTTCATTATATTTCCTGAATGTTGCCCTTTTCTCCTTAACTTTCCCTGCCACCTCTTTTGTGAACCATAGAGTTTTTTCCTCCGTTGTGTTTATTGATTTTTTTCGCATAAGGCTTGTTGCCTCTGTGATGGCTGTTTTGATCACTTCCCATTGTTCCTCCACCCTCCTTCTTGCCTGTTTGCTAGTGTTTTTCTGAGGCACTCTCTCATTTTCCCAAAGTCAGCCCTCCTAAAGTCTAGTACTCTTGCTTCGTATGGCTTGATTGTGTAGCTGTGTTTATCGTGAACCACACTGTTTGGTGGTCACTTGTTCCCAGATGGCTACCCACTTCTAAATCTGAGATTCTTTCTCCATCCCCATTTGAAAGTACCAGGTCTAAGATTGCTCCCTCCCGAGTCGGTTCCAATACTAGCTGTCTGAGACATGCCTCCTGTAGGGCATCAAGAATGACTCTGCCCTTGGATGTGCCTGCAGCAAAGGTGCTCCAGTTAACATCTGGCATATTCAGGTCCCCCATCAACAATATCTCCCCTTTCTGCCATTCTGAAAGCCTTCTATCATTTCCTTGTCCATTCCCTTCCCCTGAGATGGGGGTCTGTATACAACCCCCATGCGGATTGTGGTGCCATTTCCTGTCTCCAGGGTGACCCAAAGTGCCTCATCTGCTCCCTGTTTACTCTTTAGTTCTGTTGCTTTGATCCCTTCCTTTACATAGAGAGCTACTCCTCCTCCTCTTTTACCCTCCCTGTCCCTTCTGTAGATTACGTATCCTGGTATGTTGACATCCCATTCATGGTTCTCTGTGTACCATGTTTCTGTGACTGCCACAATATCCAGGCAACCCTCTTCCATCAAGGCCACTAGTTCAGGGAGCTTGTTACACAGACTACGGGCATTGGTACTCATCACCCTCCACTTTTGATAACCTTACACCTTTAGCCCATTTCTGTCCTTACTGCCTTTGCCTTTGTTTTACATTTAAATCTGTTCTGCTCCCTAATAACTTCTGTACCCTGGCATTTACTTCACTAATCACCATGTTTTGTGGGAGGAGGCTCAGTTTCCCAGCTCCTTTTCAGTGCCTCCCCATTGGCTAGTTTAAATGCTTGCAATGAAGCATTTAAACCTCTCACCTAGGATCCTTGTCCCCCGGACAGATGCAGACCATCGCACCAGTATAGGTCTGCATTCCTCCAGTGGCTCCCCAGTCCCCAATGAAGCCAAAACCTGAGCTCCACACCAGTTTTTCAACCACTCATTGAATTCCTGGTGAGAAGTGCCTAACATCTCCCTTGCCATAGACAGAGCAGCACCTCCGAGAAAGGTTACGTGTCGCTTCTTGTCAAGGCCCTTCCCAACTCTACAAACTCCTCTTGCACTGCTCTGATCCCATTCCTAGCCAGGTCATTTGTCCCCAGGTGGACAATGACATCCACTCCCTCCCTCGTGCAGCTTCTCCCACGATCCTGAGGATTCGCCCTGTCCCTCCAAGCCGTGGCGCCAGGAAGGCACCTTACCTCCTCTCCCCATCATCCCCATTTCCTACCCCTAATGATCGAGTCCCCACCAGGAGTTGTTTCCTTCCCCTGTAGGGTCCCATGCCACCCTCCTTGGGTCTCCCTTGTGAAGGTCCCCAGCATCCTCCATGGTCTCACTACAGGTGCCTCCATAGGGAACCACTATCCACCAGAAGAGTGAATGAATCTGTGAGGGTACAGCTGGAGGGATGCAACTCTGTTCCACCACTCTCCCTCCTTGAGCCCACCCTGGTCCAGCCACTCCTTTTCTTGGCAACCTCTGAGGTAGTGGCATTGGCCCTGGTGGTCCCTGGGTGGGGAGGAGGTTTCCACGAATCCTAGCCAGGTCAGCCTGGAGACAGGCAACCTCCTCTCTCAGACCAGAGAGGTGCAAGCAAATAGAGGCGCATGCAGCCTCAGAATGTCTCCCGGAACACTGCCGCCCACAGCCATTGCACTGCACCACTCCTACCATGTCTTATTTTGTGTCCCTGTACTGTTTCTCTGGATGCTTACTCTCTCTCTCCTTACAACTCACCCTTTCTGTTCTGGGATAGCAACTTCCTATCTTCTTCAGTAGTCTCTTCTTTCTTGCTCAATATCACACTACCAGCAGCTAGGGGAGAGTGACTACTTTTCTACTTCAGGGTTGACAAAACCAATGTTTCTCTATGATCCTTTCCTTCCTACTACCAAACAGGAAGTTCCTGTTGACAGTTAAATCCAGTGGCTATAAAAGTAGAACTGACTTTGGGTGGGTGGGATGGAGGGCAATTTCTAAGAAAAAG
This sequence comes from Neoceratodus forsteri, assembly GCA_016271365.2. Classification (NCBI taxonomy): domain Eukaryota; kingdom Metazoa; phylum Chordata; order Ceratodontiformes; family Ceratodontidae; genus Neoceratodus; species Neoceratodus forsteri. The sequence goes on along the minus strand of CM057455.1, from coordinate 288,772,439 downwards.
GCTAGCAACAGGAAGTTGTAATTTGACTCACCTGCTTTTCTAGTGTCTAAACCACACCCCCAGGTAAGCTCTCTTTCCTCCTACTGGTTTAGCAAAGTCACCTGATACAGTACCTTACCCTGCACAGAACACACACTGCCTTTCTTTCTTTCTTTTCTTTTTTTTTAACCCTAAATAAGACCCCTTCTACTTCTAATAAAGTTATATGTGTAACCCCCCTGCAAATGGGGGTTCCCAAAAGACTTCCAGGAGCTTGCTTGAATGCTCCAAGCCTGAATGGTGTTTGGCATTTAAGCCATTTATCAGTGAGTGTTTTTAGAACCTCTGGTACTGTCTCTTTAAGAGCTGTCTGCTTGCAAACATAATTAGTTTGTATGAGGACTGTGTGTTTCTTTGATTGAGTACCACCTGCTGCTGCAATTCACTTCATTTTGCAGTCACTAGGAGTGCAAAGGAACCTATCTGAAGATGTAACTGTTTGCCAGAAATTATTTAGAGTAATAATGAAATTACAGTTTGTCTAACCTGCTTTCTTTGCAGTCAGAACTGTGTCTGCTAGTTCCCCATTCTAGTTTTGGAACTGCTAAACTGACCAATCAGTGTGGGGTAAGCTAGCTCTAAAATGGTGCCTTGACCTGAATCAGAACTTGGACTCATAATCTGAGGCAGCACAAGAGGATTGTATGGGCAGTGACTCTGGGAGATGAAGTTTAGACTTCAGTGCCTTTTGGACCAACAGCAGCAGACTATTGGTGACAGCCAATCCAGTCAAGAACTGGGAGGAACTCAAGGAAGTGCCCGCTTTTTTCGGTTGGAGTTCTGTTGAGCTTTGGCAGTGAAGAAGGAAGGAGCCCTGTACTCTTTTCAGTGTGCAGTTTTAGTCAAAAACGTGTGTAAGGCCCAGAGTTCCGGTCTGCAGCTTGTTAGACTGAATCCATCCTGTGAAAAGAATCAAAGGATCTCTGAAGAGTAGAAACCAGGCTCACCCTGTAGAAGACTGGAGGAATTGCTGAAAATTACACTCGGTCTGTCAGGAACTGAATCTGCTGTGTGTTCTCCTGGGTATTGTGCAGCAATGCGATCAGGATACAGATGCAGCCTGCCTGGTATAGTGCTTTCTTTTATATGGATGTGTGAAGAGGTTTGTGTACCTCAAGTGAGCCCTGCTGACATTGAAGGACCTATCTTATTTGGAGGTCGTGAGTACTAATTCAGGTCGCTCCTGTTGAATTGCCACATTAAATCCAAATGGAATTACTGTACTGCTGACTGTTTAATTCTCCTTTCTCTGTGTAAAGGGCCCCTACCAGCTACCAGTTTGGACTAGCCACTAGGGCTTGGGTACCCAGGGACAGTAACTGATAGGGATGAGGCCTGTGCACAGAGCCACAGGTAGATTTATTAGAGTGATAAGCCAATTAACTGATTTCCTGTCCTTGTTATATCCCAAATAAATCAGAGCTGCTTGTTTCAGCAAAGCTATACTGCCTGAGGTATTTGTCTATGTTAAAGTACTGTACTGTGATTGTTGCACTGTATCTCATTTCACAGGAGGTCCCAGTGTCGGAACCAGACCTGGGGGTAAGTGTATACTGTGAAGGTAATTCTGATATATTGTGTGGGCCACTAGTGGGAAGAAAGGGGGTTGCAGTGTCCCAGAGGGCTGTGACCAAGTTAGTTTAACTAGTGCAAACCCTGACCTCTGGGTGGAGGGCACCGCCATTGATCCAGCCTCAACCTGTTAGTGGCAAATCAGGCAGGGGTAGTAGCCCCTGGGATAGCGCCATCTAGGGGTTACATCTTGGAGGCTCACCGCTGGGATTGTGTGTGCTCTAGTGGCCATATTTACGAACCACTGTTAAGAAAAAATGGTACCCGAAGAGGTGGCTGCACCTGCTGGTGGAGTGGTGTACTGGGAGAGACTGACCCCCAAAATGCTATGCTTATCTGGACATCCCCTGGGTATCATCTGGACACTGTGCAGGGAGTACTTTCCAAGGTGGAAGGTTTACAAAACCCTGTGGTGGTGGGTCGGCATGCTAATCTGCTCACCCACACTTTCCTGGCCCTAGTAGAGTTTAAGGATCCCACAGATAGCTCAAAGTGCCACAGACCATTACCCCAGAGGAGCCTCACTGCTTGGAGAGTGATAACTAAGGACAGTAAAGACCTTGGGGGAATCAGCCCCCACCACTATCTGAAACTTTTGAGGAGAAATTTGCTGAATGGTTGCTGGGAGAGGGGAAACTGGAGACTTGAAGAAACTATTCTTGCCACCTGGGGTGTTCCTCCCCAACACCCTCTCCTGCTCCAGTGCCCGTAGTAGTGGCTGAACCAATGCAGACCCTATTTCTGCACCTGCCATTAGTCACGACTCTTACGAAGGTTGAGGATCTTCTCTGGCACCCTCCCACCCCCAGGGAGGATGACTGGGAGACCTGGATGAACTATGTTGCCCCCAAAGTGCTAGAATGGCAATGCTCGGGAGACAGCGAAGAGGGTTGAGTGAGCCTCCGAGGTCCTGCCCTGGCTACCATCCGTGCTAAACGGCCAGTAACCTGAAGCGACTGCACAGGCCTAATCTTGAGGCCTTGGAGAATGTGTATGGGAGCCCAGATTCTGATGAGGACCTATGGTGGAGAGTAAGAAATGCACAACAGTACCAAGGGGAGTTGTTGTCTGTGTATGTATCTCGGCTGAAAAATTGTTGCAAGAAATGCCTCAGAAAGGTAGTTGCCAGCGATTGAACTAGACCGAACCAGACTGGAAAGAATCCTTAAGTCTGCCCTTCTCAGAACTGCTGTTGCTTCAATTCGCCTGGCAAATCGACTGGAATCCCCACCCCTATGATGAGTTAATGAGAGAAATTCGAGGAGTTGAGAAAAGGCTGCCCCTGGAGCCTGCACCAACAGCTGTGGCTACGACCCGAGTGACTGAGGGTGACCCATCAAGTGAAGTTCAGGGCAGAGGTTGACAGTCAATAGAGTGCTCTGACAAGGAAAAAGATATGCCACAATGGGGTGAACTGTTGAGAGAGATCCGGAATTCAAAACAGTCCCTTTATGAAGGCCGCCTGCAATCACAGGCCCTGACCTATATCCGACTGCATCTGCTATGGGGTAGGTACACCCATGTATCTCCTAGCTGATAACAGCTCCAAACTCAATTCCTTGACCATGGAAGTGCAGAAACTTGAGAATGTCTCCAAATGCTTATCACACATGAACACAGAGATGGCACCCAGGTTTCCAGTTAGTAATACCCTGCCTGGCTCCAGTGTGGCGCCTCGGCCAGCTCAAACTCAGAAAGTATGTTTTGCTATAATTGTGGGAAAGATGGGCACATGAAAAGGGAATGCCAGTCCCCAAAAGACACTGACAAAGTTGCATATAGGCTGAAGGAGAAGCTTCGGAGAAGAAATCAGTGGTTAAGAGGTGCAAGCATCATGATCCCAGTGAGGTACCAAAATGCTAATTCACGTCCTTTTGTGGCAAGGTCAGTTGCCCAGGCCCCCACTCACGCCTTCCAGACTGGTCCAGAATAGTGGGTCCCTCCATGGAGACCACTGTAAAGGTGAATGGAGTGTCTACAAGAGCTGTATTAGACAGTAGCTCCCAAGTGACAATTATGTTCCAGGATTGGTATCAGAAGCATTTTGTCAGAAGTACACTCTCAACCATTAGAAAGGACTGCATGTATGGGGTCAAGGAGAAGGACTACCCTATTCCGGTATATCCGAATTTGGCTGTCTTCCCCACCTCCGTGGCTGGAGTGGGATCAAGTAGAGACCCTAGCCTTAGTGTGTCCCCACTCGGACTGTATGATGGTGTCCCTTTGTTGATTGGAACAAATGCTCATATGTTCGGAAGGCTGGCACAGTTGTGACATGAAAAACAGGGGTCAAAGACTAGTAGAGCTTTAAGAGTTCGGCTTTAATTAAGAAGGCCTATGAGGCACAAGAGAGATGCTGAAAAAACAGAACCAGAGGAACCGGTCGAATTGTATGGAAGAAGGATCCTGAGTCTCTGATCCTGGCGCCAAATGCCCAGTGTACCTACAGGGACAGGTCCGTATCAGAAAAGGATGTTAAGAATAAAATATTAATGTTGGATGCAATTCAGGCGATGGAAATTGTCAGAGGACTGCTGGTCAGTTTAGTATTTGCCCGCTAGAGCCCATGCTTATGCCAGAAGGGTACGGTCCAAGTTCATAATGTGTCTGAAAGAGACATTCGAGTAAACAGAGGTTGCATCCTGGCTAATGTGCATTGTGCAGACACTGCAGTGCTACCCAGCAGCAAGAGTTCAAGGAAGAATGACAGAGTAACGCCTGACTTGTTTGATTTCGCGACCCGCTGCCAGCTGAATGGAAAGTGAGGATCAGTGAGAAGCTTGCCCAGAGAGACCAGGTGTTTTCTTTAAAGGAATGGGATGTGAGGATCGTGCAAAGGAGCTGAGCACAATATCCGGCTGCACATGGCGAAAGCACCATTTCGTGAGAGGTCTCGACGCCTGGCACCTGCTGACATAGATGATGTGAGACGGCATCTGCAAGAGATGTTAGCTGCTGGTGTAATACAAGAACCAGAAGCCCTTATGCTTCCCCATTGTGGTAGTGAGGAAAAGAATGGAACAGTAGGATGTGTGTGATTATCGCACCTTAAACCGCGGACTATCCCTGATCAGTACACAATGCCCCGCATTCAGGATGCTTGGACTGCCTAAAACGGGAGCAGTGGTTCTTCTGTGCTGGATCTCCGCAGTGGGTACTACCAGATCCCGATGGCCCCAGAGGACCGTGAGAAGACGGCCTTTATCTGTCCGCTACTTCTATGAATTCATGAGGATGCCTCATGATTTCAGGTGCCCCAGCCACTTTCAACGATTGATGGAGCGGCAGTGGGGACATGAACTTACTAGAGTGCCTGGTATACCTAGATGATGTTATTGTGTTTGGCAGCTCACTGGAGGAACATGAGCAGATTATTTAAGGTATTGGACCGACTGGAGGACTTTGCCTTAAACTGTCCATTGATAAGTGTCAATTTTTCAAACATCAGTAAAGTATGTGGGACATAGTATCCACCGAGGGAATAGAGACCGACCAAGTAAAGTTGAGGCCTTGACCACCTGGCCACAGCCCAAAAATCTAAAAGAACTGCAAAGATTCCTGGATTCTGTGGTTATTATCGGCGCTTCATCAAGGACTATTCAAGAGTGATCCGCCCTTTACTTAACCTTACTCAAGGGTATCCCAACCCACAAAAATACCAAAAGTCAGCGCCCTCAAGACTGAAAGAGTGTATTTTCATCCGAGTGAAGTATTTGGGCCCGCTGGACTCCTGATTGTGAGACTGCTTTTCATGAGATCATATATCAACTTCCCATGCTCCAGTGCTGGCCTATGCCGATCCAAGAAAACCTCACGCCCTGCACACTGATGCTAGCTTGCAAGGGTTGGGGGCTGTGTTGTACCAAGAGCACTAGAATGGCCTGAGACCCAGTGGCCTTGGCCAGTAGAAGCCTGACCCCATCCGAAAGAACTATCCTGTACATAAGTTAGAGTTCCTAGCTTTGAAGTGGGCTATTGTTGACCAATTCCATGAGTACTTGTATGGAGCTAAAATACTAGTAAAACTGACAATAATCCTTTGACCTATGTGCAGACCTCAGCTGTTGGATGCCACTGCCCATAGGTGGCTTTCTGCATTATCTACATGACTATGCTCTCGAATACCGAGCAGGTCTGAAACCACATAGATGCTGATGCTCTCCGGAGGCCTGTTCCCAGAATGATTGGGTCCGATTGGCAGAACCTGACATCGGGCACTCTGCCGGAAAGTTTGACAGGGAGGAACAAATGTCCACGGACGAGGGACTGCATGGTGATTGCTTGGGAGCCTCTGAGAATTGCATACCTGCTGCTTATTGCCACTTTTCTGCAACAGACATTGGTGCACTGCCTCAGCTGGACAATGACAGTATTCGGCGGCTCAATCCCGCGATCCCATGATCAAAGCAGCTTAGAAGCCTCTATGCAGGAAAAGATGTGTCCAAATTACGCCCACTGATTTGAGAACTGCACTGCTATACAAAGAAGGTCCTGTTGAAACTGATCAATAAACTGTTATACAGAGAAACAGTAGACAGAGGGGACAAGTAGACAAACAACAACTAGTGCTGCCCACTGCCTCGAGACTCAGTACTGAGGTCCTTGCACAACCACATGGGGCACCTGGTATAGACAGAACACTTGACTTGGTGAGATCCAGATTCTATTGGCCTAAGATGGGGCTGATGTGAGCAACACATTCAACTTGTAGTCGCCTATAGAGGAAAGCTTTGTCCCAGAGGGCTGCCCCTTGTTAACATCACCACCAGTGCACCATGGAGCTGGTCTGTATTGATTTTCTGAGTTTGGAGTCAGATCAAAGAAATATCAGTAATGTGCTGGTGGTCACTGACCATTTCACGAGATATGCCCAAGCTTTCCCAACAAAGACCAGAAAGCATCCACTGTGGCCAAAGTACTTGTAGAAAACTTTTGTTCACTATGGGGCCCACAAAGAATCCATTCTGATCAAGGGAGACTTTGAGAGTCGTCTGATCAAAGAGATGCTTTCTCTGTGGGGAGGCGAAAGTCCAGAACCACTCCTACACCCCCCAGGGGACCCACAGCCTGAACGCTTCAACCGCACTTTGCTAGATATGCTAGGCAACCCTGCACCCAAAGGACAAGCCTAGATGGAGCCAACAAATTAGCACCCTGGTACATGCTTATAACTGCACCAAAAGTGATGCCACTGGATTCTCCCCTACCGCCTGATGTTTGAAGAGAAGCTCTGACTACCAGTAGATGTGTGTTTTGAAGTCTCTCCTGATGGGGTCAAGCTGACAACTATTTACAGTATGTGCAAAGTTAAAGGCCCAGCTAACTCATGCGCACCAACTGGCTCAAACCATGGCTGCCAAAAGAAATCTGGCCAACAAAGAAAGGCATGATAAAAAGGTGAAAGCACAGGAACTCCAGGAGGAGATCGGGTATTGCTAAGAAATCTGGGACTGCATGGCAAGCACAAGATTGCTGACCGATGGCACCATCTCCCTCACATTGTAGTGGGCAAACTAGATGATCTGCCAGTGTACAAAAGTAAGGCCTGAGAATAATTCAAAAGATGTAAAACAATACATAGAAATCATTTACTGCCCATTGACAAATCTTAATTGAGTCTGAGCCCCTAGAAGATGCCCCTCTGGACCAGTGACTAGAGCTGCTGCTAGAAAAGATCAAGAAAGTCTGCACCTACAGAAGCAAAGTTAAAGTGTTCCTCCACAAGTCCCAGTTGAGCATGACTGTCAGTCCATATCGGAAGAAAGTGAGAGTGACTTTGAATACTATCCTTCTATTAACTGAGTCAATTGTTCGGGCAATCCCCTAGTCATCTGGAGACAAAGCTGGGCCTTCTGGACTGTCTAAGCCCCAGCTTCATCCCTGGAGCCAATGCTCCCAGAAAGTGAAGTGCAAAGCATCAGATCAGACGAAATGGAATCATTGTGCATGGTTGAACTGTTTGAGCTTTCAGGGAGAAAATGATAGATTGGGGCAGACTGGTGATACACCAGAACAAGAAGAGTATTTTGAGTGCCCTGACAGTCCACTGCCAGTTTCAGAAAGCTCTCCATGCGAGCCAAATGTTGTGGACTCAGAAACTGTAACTCCTGGAGCTGAAAGTGCCCCAAGTTCTAGCTCTCTACCCCATGGAGACTCCCTGACAAGTGAGGACAATGCTGAAAATGAGGCTCAGAGTGCAGAGACTATAACAGTTCCCCTAGAAAGACTGGTGGCTGTAAAGCCTGTGGTGCACCTCAGTTATGATTCACTTGGGGGGCCTGTGGACTTGCCTCTCAATGTTGTCCATAAAAGTGTATGTGTCCCCGAGCTCACTGCCCAAACTGAGCATCAGTCGTAACTCCAGAATTACTTGTGTTGCTCCTTCTATATGGTGCCTCTCCCCATCCAGCCCAAGGTAACTGATAGGAAGGCCCCTCTTCAGGTTTCATGTACAAGAGGTAATAACTTGAGTTATGGTACAATGTGTATGTAATACTGTGTAAAGAGTGACGTACTGCAATGTTTCAGAAATGTGTTCTTGGTAAAATGATATATTGACTGATGATTACATGTATGCGAGCCTAATGCAAATGTATATGGTTGCAGTTGAAACTTATGGGTACTTGCTTGACGCGGACGCCAAGCTTTCCCAGGCCAGGAAGGGTAACCCCTGCAAATGGGGTTCCCAAAAGACTTCCAGGAGCTTGCTTGAATGCTCCAAGCCTGAATGGTGTTTGGCATTTAAGCCATTTATCAGTGAGTGTTTTAGAACCTCTGGTACTGTCTCTTTAAGAGCTGTCTGCTTGCAAACATAATTAGTTTGTATGGGGACTGTGTGTTTCTTTGATTGAGTACCACTCAAGCTGCTGCCAATTCACTTCATTTTGCAGTCACTAGGAGTGCAAAGGGAACCTATCTGAAAGATGTAACTGTTTGCCAGAAATTATTTAGAGTAATAATGAAATTACAGTTTGTCTAACCTGCTTTCTTTGCAGTCAGAACTGTGTCTGCTAGTTCCCCATTCTAGTTTTGAACTGCTAAACTGGACCAATCAGTGGGGGTAAGCTAGCTCTAAAATGGTGCCTTGGACGAATCAGAACTTGGACTCATAATCTGAGCCAGCCACAAGAGGATTGTATGGGCAGTGACTCTGGGAGATGTAGTTTAGACTTCAGTGCCTTTTGGACCAACAGCAGCAGTCTATTGTGAGTGACAGCCAATCCAGTCAAGAACTGGGAGGAACTCAAAGGAAGTGCCCGGTTTTTTGTCGGTTGGAGTTCTGTTGAGCTTTGGCAGGAAGAAGGAAGGAGCCCTGTACTTTTCAGTGTGCAGTTTTAGTCAAAAGCGTGTAAGGCCCAGAGTTCCGGTCTGCAGCTTGTTAGGACTGAATCCATCCTGTGAAAAGAATCAAAGGATCTCTGAAGAGTAGAAACCAGGCTCACCCTGTAGAAGACTGGAGGAATTGCTGAAAATTACACTCGGTCTGTCCAGGAACTGAATCTGCTGTGTTCCTCCCTGGGTATTGCAGCAATTGCTGATCAGGATACAGATGCAGCCTGCCTGGTATAGTGCTTCTTTTATATGGATGTGTGAAGAGGTTTGTGTACCTCAAGTGAGCCCTGCTGACATTGAAGGACCTATCTTATTTGGAGGTCGTGAGTACTAATTCAGGGTCGCTCCCTGTTGAATTGCCACATTAAATCCAAATGGAATTACTGTACTGCTGACTGTTTAATTCTCCTTTCTCTGTGTGAAAGGCCCCTACCAGCTGCCACGGTTTGGACTAGCCACTAGGGCTTGGGTACCTTAGGACAGTAACTGATAGGGATAGGCCTGTACAGAGCCATAGGTAGATTATTAGAGTGATAAGCTAATTAACCTGATTTCCCTGTCCTTGTTATATCCCCTAAATAAATCAGAGCTGCTTGTTTCAGCAAAGTTATACTGCCTGAGGTATTTGTCTATGTTAAAGTACTGTACTGTGATTGTTGCACTGTATCTCATTTCACAGGGAGGTCCCAGTGTCGGAACCAGACCTGGGGTAAGTGTATACTGTGAAGGTAATTTGATATATTGTGTGTGGCCACTAGTAGGAAGAAGGGGTTGCAGTGTCCCAGAGGGCTGTGACCAAGTTAGTTTAACTATTGCAAACCCTGACCTCTGGGTGGAGGCACCCGCCATTGGATCCAGGCCCCTCAACCTGTTAGTGGCAAATCAGGCAGGGGTAGTAGCCCCTGGGATAGCGCCATCTAGGGGTTACATCTGTCTACTTAATCTTAGCTGACACTGACTCCTACTGAGATATAAGTTTTAAATTAAGAAGAAAATGTAGCTTCTTTTAGTTAGCTGCTTTCTGCTCTACAAGCAAGGCTAGTAACAGTGAATTGCTATAATATAGTCCAAGAAAGGCATTCAGTGAATATTCTTTTGGAACTAGAGGAAGAGGCAGACAACGCTAAGGATTCCCCCCAGCAGCGGCCTTATGAAAGGTCAGTCGGGACCCTGGTTGGGTTGCTGCAACTGGTTACAGAAGACTAAACATTAACAAGAGAACAGACATCAGAAGTGTGCCTCTCGAATTAAACAGAGAATGCCTGATACTTTCAACAAAAATGTAGCTTTTGAATTTAAATATTACTTAGATATGGGACAGTACAGACTGATTCATGTCTGTGGTATCAGTTTGGGTTCAAACAAGGATATGAGTGCCATTCCCATCTTAAGTTCTTTCAGAAATGTAGGCCTGTGTAGATCCCTGCACGGAGACGCTATTAGTCCCATTTCACCAGATATAACAACGTTCTGTAATAAATCAATAATTTGCATAAGTAACAAAATGGCAGGCAGCACAGACAGCGAGGAGGTCTTACTCTGACTCCAGTAGGGTGCAGCAGCCAAGGGAACTATTTAAAAAGTAATTTTCTCTCTCATTGGTATGGTGTGTGATTTGCTGATGACAGAAGAATCAGGACAGCCTAGGTTTCTAGTCGGAGGATTGATCAGTGGAGTGGAGTAGAGTGCCTGACTGGTTTAACCCACTTTCTCCTGGGTTTTGGTTTTGGAATTTAAGATTCAGGCTATGGTGAGGCTGGTGCTGGGTCTGCTCCCTTCCTCCCTCTCTGTGACTACTACACCATCAGCGTTATTAATTCTGGAGTTCTAACTAAAAATAAATAAAACAAATACATACATCAAAACAATTCGGAGGAGGCTGGCATTTGGGGCTGCTTTCACTTCTTTTCCCTGGTCTCTCAGGATTACATTTTTAATATATTTTGTATTTTCTGGTTTGAATTGGGAATGGGGGGTGGAGCTTCTGGAGCTGGGGCAGGTTTCCCTCCTTTTTCACTTTTAGGAAGGGTTAGAACAGGGAGTCATGTAACGTGTCAGCACGGGCACATATTGTCGTGATACCTGGATTTCAGAGGTGTGTTACTGTCTGGTCCAGTGCAGCTCAAGCTGCAACATTAGGTCATAAAAAGACTGTTGGAAATTTGGGGTCAAAATATGGGAGCCCACTGAAAATTAGACACTGCCTGTCAGCTGCCCTATCCTTGGTAAAAACAACCTAAAATGTGTAAAAGCAGGACAGCACTGCAAATGACACATTGCATCTCAACTGATATATCCTGGGTAAATATATATTAAATATGTGTGCGGGGGGGTGTGTGGCCAACCTCCATGCTAGAGGCGGCATTTTCCCCAAGCTCTGCCGTCCTTACCTACAGATTTTGAACTTTTGGTGCTAATTTATAAATATTTACAGTCTAAATATACTCTATCTGAAAGCAGAGTCTTTCCTGTCTTGAACGATACCTCTCAGGAACTTCTGGGTAAAAATACTCTGGAGTTATGGGCAAAACTAACAGAACTGCAGTTGGAGGAGACGAAGCCTGGGCTAAAACAGCTAAGCCAAGCACAAGTAAAGACTCCAATTCAATGACACCAGAGGAAGCGGAGTTTTACCCAACAAACGCTACACTTTTGAAAGCCATACAAAGCTTAGATTAAAAAATGGAAGATTTTTCTGCACAATTTAAGCTTCTGGATATGAGAGTGGGGCCATTGAACACTGAGGTAAAATCTGCAGCAAAAATGTCAGAGTCAGCATTTGCAGTGACCACAGGCCTAACGAAGGAGAATGGAGTTCTCAGGAGGAGACTTGAGAATTTGGAAAACACCTCCAGAGCAATGAACGCGCGTGTACTAGGGCTCCCCGAAGATGTTGAAGGGGATAACCTGAAAGACTTCCTTACAATCATGTTCAGAGATGCTCTGCAGATTATGGATCCCATTTCAGTAATTAAAATTTATCAGAACAGTCCTCGTGGTGGAAGAGCCCAAATGGTGACCAGTGAAATGCCACCACGCACACTCCTTGTGGTACTGGCCACTGTGGTGGATAGGGATGCTATCCTTGCTCAAGCATGGAGAAAGGGTACTTCAGAGTGGCAGGGTCATAAAAGTCATTTCTTTCCAGACCTCAGTTACGTGACCCCGCAGCATGGGAAGAGTTTAGACGGGGTCAGACAACGACTAAAGCAACAAGAAATACACCAAATGATGCTAATGCCTGCCAGCTTAAAAGAATTTTATGGGGACAAATCTTACCAATTTGTGGACACAGGAGAAGTGGTCAAGATGGTTAACTGGGACTGGCCCAGTGGCTCTGAGGGTTGAGGTGCTAGATGCCACACCTTGCGCCGTGCCAACGACCCGAGTTCGTCAGCAAGCTCAGGAGTCGGAGGTCGGCAGAGGAGGGAGATGGATCGAGCACCCTCTGGGCAGCTCTTCTGTCTGGGTGGGAGAGATAGGGACGTCCGGTGCTCTGGCGACCCCCATTGAAGACTGGAAGCACCATCGAGCCACCGGGCTGCAGGTCAGAGCGTGGCTGACATAGGCAGGGTTGCCATGCGCCAGCGTCAGACGTGCCCACACAGGGGGGAAGGGGGGATCTCAGGCTAAAACTACCAAAAATACCTCCTCCAGCCCTAGATAGGCGACAGTCCCTGCCACAGCCACTGCCACACTCCCAACACTGGTTCCCTGCCTCTGCCCCCATGGTCTCTCGGGGTTGACCTGCCCGACCCGAGGAACTGCAGCGACCTTGAAGATGGTCGGGGATCACAGCAGGAGGTAGAGCTAGCTGGCGCTAACAGGAGACCCGAGAAAGTTCCAGGCTGAGGAGCAAGAAACACAGTAAAAAAAAAAAAAAGATGGTTAACTGACTGGAGAAAGAGTTCTGTTCCAGAGATGAGGATCCAGAAACAGATTTGGAGGACAGTGATTAATATGATATGGGGATAATGCCAATATTGAAATCCCTGTTGTGACCCGCCTTTTCTTGTTGTTCCCTGTATTATGGCTGGAACTGTACATTTTAGGTGTATTAATGCTGGACTTTTTGTTAATTAGTTGAAGCCGTGAAGAACGGGTGTAACCCCTTTGTTACCCGGGGTTACTAGAATCCCAATAAGACCTAATGGTAGGCAGGGAAGGCAGCTTGTGAAACTTCAGTTAAATGGGTTTCACACTGTCTCACTCTGTCCTCAGTCACAGCTGAGACCTGAGAGAGATGACATCATTATAGAACTGTTTAGCTGCATGAGCCACATTTGGAATCTTTCAGCTCAGAGTAAGTTTAGAACTTTGGGAAATTCAAAGTCAGTCTTCAGTTTGTCCTTACAAACAGTGAGGAAATCAGTGAGTTGTCTGTTTGCCTCCACACAGAAGGAAGTGTTCCTGAGTTTCACCTTTTAAAGTGGTGGAGACCGCCTCCCAGTCTCAGTGCCCCCTCCCTTGGGAGTTCTCTGTGGGTTCCAGGGCAATCCCTTCTCCCACCCTGGGAAGAAAGCTGCCTGTTTTAATTTAAGTTCAGTCTGTTCATGTATAACAGCAAAGGTTACAGTTCTTCGCCTGTGGGGCACCTGCTACTGAATGGGTGAGTGTTTGGCTCCATTGAAGGGGCAAACAACTTCTTTCTTCAGTTGGATTTCAAGTAAATGTGGACTGCTATTTGGGAGGACTGATGTCAACTAGGACAAACAAATAGAGCAGTCATCTGTTTAAAGTGTTAATGGATTTAAAGTTCACTGTAGAGGGGGTGCTTCAGGTCATCCACCGTCAATCTACATTTTAAAGTCTAAAGTTTTCTGTGTGTCCAGAGAAATGGCCGGGTATGGGCTGTGGGAGCTGGAGGTGGGAAAACCCCCCATCTTTAGTAACCAGGTCCACCTTTATGGATTTCTTCTGTGTTTTTGCTACTTGCCTCATGCACTTGGCCAGTGATGGGATGGGTACCCAGACGTGGGTCGCAACTTGAAAATCTCTCTAGGAGTCGCAGACTCTAAGTGGTGTGGGGAGCCACAGGATGGGAAAATTACTCCTTGTATGATGGAGTTTGGATTGGAAGTACGAAAACAAATCTCTAGGAGTCGCAGACTTCAAGTGGTGTGGGAGTCACAGTTTGGGAGCCTCCTTGTTTGACGGGATGTCTTTCCAAGTAAAGTTTGGGTTCATTCGCCAAGAGGACCATCAGTCGAGTGGCCGGCGGGGGAGCCGGGCCAGTCGGGCTGTGTATCCAATGCGCATGCAAAGTCCGGGCTGAGTGCCTGGTGGTTCCAAAGCCAGACAATTGTTGTAATGTGTTCATTCCTCAAATGGACCGCTGTGTTTAACCTCTAATCTGCACTACAGTAATGTAGCCCTTTGGGGGACCATGCAGTGCTTTGTTTATGTTCAGTGAGTTAATAAATAAAGCCACACTGAAAAATCCCAAATCTGGTTCTGGACATTACAGTTATTGCTTCCTGTAGTTGGATTTACTTGGGTGCCCCTGTGCAGAGTAGCCAAACCTAGGTCTCTTGTGCCAGGTAACCACATCTTTCCCTGAACCCGTAGATACACATATGTATATCCATGTTACAAAAATGGAGCATATGGGTTACATGGGGATACAAGGGAAGGCAGGTAAAATGGCGATCAGAACTGCCAATCTAATGTGAACTTTAAATGGTGCTGTCTTCACCAAGATGGTGATCCAGTTTCGCGCCATCACTACTGCTAATGTGTGGAGCACTGGAGACCTGTTGATCCACGGCTCAATCAGAGCCGTTTATGGACTTTAGTTAATGTAGGTCAGTGATACGACTGTTCCGAAGTTATAAATAGTTGGACTCTATTAAAGATTTACAGCTACTCTATATTTCCCATTTAATATCTATGGGCTCTATCAAGTGGTGTCTATTAGGGTTGTCAGAACCCTCTGAAGTTCTGGGTTCTAGTTCTAGTCTAGAACTTTTGGAAAAGTTCTAGGGTTCTAATCTTTTTTTAGAACTTTTTAGAACTCAACCCCTATTTTTTAATTGTGCTGTCAGTAATGAAGATAGTAATAAAATACATGCAAAGGAAAAACTGTTTAATATAAGGGGGAGAGAAATGATCATGTGTGACATTGATAGGAATACAACTAGGTTTATCTATGGTTTCTTCTGTTTGCTAAAGCCAGCAACTTCATACGTAACAGGCCCACCCACCCACCCATATGTTAAAAGTTTTCCTGCTGCAGCTGCATCATAGTTCCTTAGTGAAAGAAAGAGGCACATTAGCCATTTATGTACTCAGTTATATATACTAATCATCATGAATTATTAGAAAAAATAACTGATATTACCTAATTTCAGCTATTTGCTGCTTTGTGTTTTAAATGAGTAAATCAAAAGTTGCTATGTTTAAAAGAAAGCTTTTATAACAAAGTCAAGCCAAGGTACTGCAGTCGCAGCACATGGAACTGTTGCAAAACATATGTCATAACGTAGTCAGTCAAGACATTTGAATAAAAAAAATATGCCAGTCATTGTTGCTGGCAAAAAATGCATGCAATTTTCTAAGATAATGCATACATATACCAACATTCTTGTTGCCAAATTGAAGTAATACATACAACTTTCTAAGATGATGCATTTTTCCAGCTGATACGTCAATAAAATCTGTATTTCAGTCGCATAAATAAAAAAAGTGGTTTCCTCATCACATACTAACTTAAGGAATATTTAATGTAGCTGCAGCAGTTGGCATGTGATGTTTAAGGGACAGTGTCTGTCAACCCCATTATGTATCAAATTATCACTACTTGTAAAGAAAAAACACTTTATGATAGGTCACATTCTGTGAAAACTGCTGATGCGGATTTTCTTTTATTTCTGATTCCTTTATTCTTTTTTTAAAGGGGACGGGACACTTGTACTAGGTGGCAGCAGTTTGCAATGTATTTAATAATAAAAAAAAAAAATATATATATATATTATGGGCCAGATATTCAAACTGTGCCAGTTTGTGGTGCAAACCCCTGCGCCGCTCAAATGATTATGGGGGTGTGGCAGAGGCGATATTCAAGCGGGAGTTGCGCTATGGACAATTGCTTTGAATATCGCACCCTGGCCACCCCCACTGTGCATGGCGCAGTGGAACTGCGCCAGTGCAAGTGATCAGAATGGAGCATTGAGATGTGGTGGCGCAAGTTCCATTGCACCATGCACAGCACCTGTGATATTCAAAGGGTGACATGCAAATGGGGCCATAATTTATGCAAGGCACACGGGGGGGTCATTTGCATCTGATTATGGCCCCGTGCCATTAGCATGCAGGTGCACCGATCCCTGACGACTTGTAGCTGGCGCCCTGCCAGGCAGCAGCCGTCGGGGACCGACGCCCCCTGCAGCCAGATTGCAGGATGTCCCGTAAGGGACAATGAAGGGCTCCAATCCCTGGTAGTCCAGTGGACCGTCGAATAGCCCATTGTAGGCATAACTGTATGTCTCCCTGTAGCCGATCGCGGGCAGAAATGTACCCCCACCCCCTGCGAATTCCAACGCGGCAGAAGTAGCCCTCTACTCGGTAGCCTTATTGCGGGTATAGTGTTCTTCTCGGTAGCACGACATGGCGAGCACTTACCCCCCATTAGCTCGATCACGATTATCAGTTCTTTCGTGTTAATATTCAGTGATCGAACGAGCTCGAGTCGCGATGGGCATTTCTTTCATTCTTCGCGAGTGATATTCTCGGTGATCTAGTGGACTTTCATTTCACCGCCGACGGAGCTCACCACCCCACTTCCTCAGCCAGTCGGCGGGATGCAGCACATCTAACCTGCTCGTCACCGCCGCCCGCCAACTGACAGCTCGGGTATGTTGTATCTGGACTGACTAGTATGGTATGGCTGCACGCCCATTGGCCCATGATCTGAACCAATGGGCATGCAGTCATACCGAGCTGTCGGTCGGCAGGCGGCAGGGTAGCAGGCGGTGGGGTGCTGGCACCCGCCGCTGATGGGGGAGCGGGTGGTGGGGCTCTGTGGGCGGGTGGGGTGGGGGTCCACTAGCTCACCAGGGATATCATACTTGGGGTGAGGAATGTCACCGCTTATCAGGTTCGCTCGTCCACTGGACCACCAGGGATATTGGACTTTGGGGGGTCTGATGCCCGAGGGGTAATGGGGTGGGTTAGGTTATGCCCACGATCAGGCTACTCAGGGAGTGGGGGGAACACTTTCCCGCGATCGGGCTACTGGGGATACAGTTATGCTCGCGATCAGGCTAATGGAGGGGGACGTTACACTTATGCCCATGATCGGGCTACTTGTGGGGAGGTACAGTTATGCCCGCGATCAGGCTACTCTCGGTCCACTGGACCACCAGTGATATTAGACTTGGGGCGGTACTGATGCTCGCGATCGGGGCATGGGGGGGCACCACCAGGTGCAGGAACAAGTCGAGGGCCACCCACAGGTGGCAGCTGCTGTGCTGCACTCTGCAATGTGGCAGCTCACCTGTGGGTGGCCCTCAACGTCTTCCTTTTTTTTTGGTGTAACTTTGTGCAGGCGTAGGTAGGGGTTGCGCCTGCATAACTCTGCACGGCCCGGGCTGAATATCAGGCTGTGCAGTTTATGCATGGTTCCTCCCCCTTCAGTTGCTCATGCCTTCATTATCATTGCGCTGTTGCTCAGCATGATTTGGGGGGCGCAACTGCCTCCTGCTGAATATCGCAGAATGGCGCATTTTGGACTTGCGCAGGCGCAACCCTATTGCGCATGGCTCAACTCTTTTGAATATCTGGCCCCATATCTATAGTAGGTTCCACAGTGGGCAATTGGTGTAGCCCTCCCATAACATCGGTCTGTCATCATCTTTTTCCTCACCATCCCCAGCCGATCACGAATCTGTAAATGAAAGGACTAAAACAGCACCCACCTTTCACCCCAGCACCCATTCCACTTTTCTTCCACCACCCTCATCTATGCAGTAGCACCCATACCACCCTTACACCCATGTGTTAAAACCAACCCACAACCCTCACCCCCTTCAAGCACGTATTCCACCCTCCTCCCTCACCCAAATGTTTAAACTACCCCCACACTTAGTCATGAACTACCATTCATGTCACCCTTCTCCATCCCTCACCCATGTTAAAACCCACTCCCAAACCATCACCCATGTACTAACAACTATGCCATGTTTCTCCTCCTGCGCCCATGTTAAAACCAACCCCAACCTCACCCATGCACTAGCATCCATGCCATCTTTCTCCTCTTGCATCCATGTTAAACCAACCTCCAGCCCTTTCCCACCATCCAGCACCCATTCTACCCTCCTCCCCCTCTCAAATGCTAAAACTACCACATGCTTACTCAAGAAAAATGAAACTCTTGCCTCCAAATGAGCCATACTTAACTGTTCCTTAATAAACAACACTTATGTGAAAAACTGTCTTTTCATTTGCTTTCTTCTTATGGACAACATTCTGTACAGTTCTCTTCATGGTACCACTAATTTGAGAGTTGTTGCTATTATGCCATGGTCTGTGTACAACAGAATGTTAAACATGAGCTATTGTGGTATGAGACCTATGCTTACAGAATATGTGCTCAACCATGACATAGGTAAAACTCCAGATGACTCTGTTTCCCGGAAGAGGCTTGTAACAGGATGCTGCCCACAGAAACATAACAATACAAAATACAGTTTTTCCCATAATTTTTTATTCAGTAAGATGAGTTACATATGGATCATTTAAGTTTATGGCTAACATTTCAGTAATTGAAAAAATAATAAACAGCTACCAATTAGAACTCATTGTTTTGTCCTCTTTAAAATTGAAAAATAGACCGCCCCCGGTTCCAGCCCATACTGATGCACCACAAAGTCACAGAAGGTAAATCCAAAAATATATGTTTGCACTTTAACTATAAATAATATGATACAGAAATGATTGACATGACAGTGTCCCTTTTATGCCAAATTTGGGCCTGTTACCACTGATGTTAAAATTGCTCTGTATATGAAACTTGTTGACTTTAGACCCTAGCTACAAAGCAGTTTGCCATGAAATGGTGAAAGCTTTGTGGGGTATATA
This sequence comes from Neoceratodus forsteri, assembly GCA_016271365.2. Lineage (NCBI taxonomy): Eukaryota > Metazoa > Chordata > Ceratodontiformes > Ceratodontidae > Neoceratodus > Neoceratodus forsteri. The sequence continues at coordinate 288,753,419 of CM057455.1, read as the reverse complement.
GTCCAAGGCAGTAGATCGAGAAAGGAGAGAGACAACCAAAGTCGTCACAGCCTGTAAAAGTTTCCTTTTTGGTGCAGAAAGACTCTGTCCCACACAGTATTTACCAGCCACCACCATCTGAGTTGTCATCACCATCAACATCCACAACATCAATCACTTCAGGATCAGTTTGTATACTCTTGTAGGGATATGAAAATCTTGACTTATTAACTTTAATAAAAGTTAACGTGTGTACGTTTTCTGGCAGCAACCTATTTCTGGTGTCTGTCACAATATTGCCAGCTGTACTAAACATGCGTTCTGAAGAGACACTTGTTGCAGGACAACCAAGATATTTACAGGCTTCATCATACAGCTCTGTCCAAATCGACTTTTTTGATCTCCAGTATTCAAAAGGGCATGCGTAAATAGGAATAGGCAGTTCTTGCAGTTAACTGTCTACCATGGTGGATGGAGACCGCTCAGAAGAGGAATCAGCAGAAGCTGGTATGGCAGCAATTTGGGAAAGGTTTTGTCACAGATTTAGCTTGCTACTAAGGGTTGAAGAAGTGGCAGCTGTGGAACAACTACTGTTAATGTTTGGTGACTTTTCCAGTTCTGTATCCCTTTGTGAAGATGAACCTGCATGTTGTGGTGATGACAACCTGAGGGTACTGTGTGTGTCTGTGTTTGACTCCTGTGAGTGCTGCAGCTCATCTAGCAACAGACATTTGTACTGCTCTATATCACCTGTTTTTGGAAGATGTATAGCCTTGAACCTGGGATCTAAGAGAGTTGCAAGGATGTAGTGTTTTGATTTCGTCATTGCAACTAATTTGTCATTGGTTTTGAAGCGTTTGCTCATTCTTTTTACGAGATTCCCATGACACAGGCAACATGTTGTCTGAGCTTCAGATCTGTCTTTTTCTATTTGTAGATTTAGAACACTAAGATGATGTGAAATCAGCATTATGAGTGGGATAACCTGACTCACAGATGCGCCTTCAGAAGACATGTCCCTTGTGGCTGTCTCAAAAGGAGCTAGGATGCAGCACACTGTCTCCATTAATTTCCACTGCAGCACAGACAGCATAATGCCATCTCCAATAATGTAACTGGAGCAATACTCATGAACAGCTTGCTTTTGCTCCAAGGGGTGCTGTAGCATATAAAGCATTGAGTTCCAACAAGTGGAAACATTTTGAATCAGCTTTTGCTTGGGCAGCTTGTGGTTTTTTTTGCAGTTCGGACAATGTCCATATAGCCTTGGTTGAATGTGAAAAGTGAGTCACAATTTTTTTGCAAACAGCAATCATACCATCCACTTGTGTTTCATTGCTGAGAAATCCCGTGACAATTAAATGTAAGCAATGTGCAAAGCAAGAAGCATGCATAAATCCTCCATCCTGTACTGCTTTCAAGATGTTGGCTCCATTGTCACTTACTATGAAGCCACATTTTAGACTGTGAGAATAAACCCATTCGACAATGAGGTCATTTAGTTCTTGCAAAATGTTTACAGCTGTATGACTTTGCCCAAACTTCTTTATATGCAGCAGCGCCATCTTCTGGGGTGTCTTTGTTTTTGAAGAACTACAAGAAAACATGACCAAATGAGCGGTGAGGGACATGTAATCTATGTTTTGAGTGCTGATCCACATATCTGTTGTGACATGAATAACCTCACCCTCTGCAGTTTTAAGTGCAGGCATCACTGTCACTTTTAAAGCCTGATAAATGTTTGGTATTTCAACATAGGAAAAGTATGATGAGGAACATTGTAACAAGGCTCTGGTAGTTTCAAGAGTTCCCTAAAATCTTCATGATCTACCAAAGGGTATAGGAGAAGGGCTCCAGCTAACAGTTCACCAATTCTGTGATTAAGATGAAGGGTCTTTGGATGATTTTTAGTAAAGGTATTCTTCCTTTCAAATGGCAGAGACAGTGTTAGCTGTTTACAACATGTCCCTGCTGGTTTATTATACACCGTGCTTCGATGGGCAGATGGACGCTGGGATGGTGGACTAGGACTTATACATTCAGTGCTGTCACTGGATGTGCAACTGGTACTAATGGTGCTGGCATTGGTGGTAACAATGATCCTGGGGCTGGCAGTGGTTCTGTCTGCATCAAGTTCAGACAATTCACTATCCATTTCAGATTCCTGACCCTTCTCACGTGTGGTCTGGAAGATGGAGGACATGGGTTTTGGATGATCAAGCAAAACTGAATGCTTTTTCAGATGGCGTTTAAGAGCTGTAGTGCCAAGGCATGACACAACTTTACCATGGCTTACAGTCTGTTTACACAGGGAACAAACTGCTCTGCATGGATCAGTTTTACTGACAGAGAAATAATTCCACACCTCAGATGTGACAGATTTTGTTCGAGTGCTAGGAAGATAGCTAAAGACTATTTGCATCTTTTCACCTGTTCTAACAGAGCCAGGGACATGCTTCTTGGTGCTAGAAGAGTGGGCAGAAGACTCTGATGGATTTTCATTGCTGGCCGACACAGAAGTGGTGGATTCAATGGATATGTCCTTTTCATTGCCAACAGTGCTGGATGTATTTGCAAGTGCACTACCTGATTCATTGTCAGCAGACTTGCTCATTTCACTTTGTTGAGGAAGTAATGATACGTCACAAGACACAACAGTGTCGGACTGAGACAAAGAGCTACTGTCTGAGTCTGAGTCAGAGAGGGACTCACTGTCACTTGCATTATTACTGCTAGTCACAAGGATTTTAACAGCATGAACGGCATACCTTATGGTGCCTCTCCGTGTGACCCCAGCAACTGCACAGGTTTTCTTAAAAGGTCCCCCTTTACCACACTTCGCTGTTGCTCTTTTGCTGTTTGTTGAATTTTTATCACATGAAACATTTTGGTTATTTCTGCTAGCACCAGCATTACCACTACCAACAACACCTGCTCCAACACCAGCACCTGATGCTTCATCTATGTTGGTGTCAGCCATAACAGTACCAGTATACTGCAGTGAACACACCCACACCCACACAATTCCTGTGAAAGAAAGCAATGTGATCTGTGATCGCTGGCTACAACTCCAAAATGTTATTTTGGCTGTGTGACACTGTGATGCAGTGGACTGAAAGTAATTGAAGAATATGATGGTTTGCAACTAAAGGATCCCAGGTTCAAGGCTTACAGAATGATTAGGCTGCTGGGCATAGGCATACACATAGCAGTCAAGGGGTGCACAGCAGTAGGGTGATGGGCTGACCACAAGAGACGGAGTTACACACACAAACCGAGGAAAGAGATTTTTCTGTCTCTCCTCCCAACGGGGAAATATATTTTTAGGCTTCTGTTGTGTATTTAAGGATAACGCCACCACACAACTGGCCACTGGGCTTCACACGGTAACACACACTGGGTAAGGTACAGTGCAGTCAAGGGGCACACAGCAGCAGGGTGATGGGCTGACCACAAGAGACGGAGTTACACACACAAACCAAGGAAAGAGATTTTTCTGTCTCTCCTCCCAACGAGGAAATATATTTTTAGGCTTCTGTCATGTATTTAAGGATAATGCCACCACACAACTGGCCACTGGGCTTCACATGGTAACACACACTGGGTAAGGTACAGTGCAGTCAAGAGGCACACAGCAGCAGGGTGATGGGCTGACCACAAGAGACGGAGTTACACACACAAACCAAGGAAAGAGATTTTTCTGTTTCTCCTCCCAGCGAGGAAATATATTTTTAGGCTTCTGTCGTGTATTTAAGGATAATGCCACCACACAACTGGCCACTGGGCTTCACACGGTAACACACACTGGGTAAGGTACAGTGCAGTCAAGAGGCACACAGCAGTAGGGTGATGGGCTGACCACAAGAGACGGAGTTACACACACAAACCGAGGAAAGAGATTTTTCTGTCTCTCCTCCCAACAGGGAAATATATTTTTAGCCTTCTGTCATGTATTTTAGGATAATGCCACCACACAACTGGCCACTGGGCTTCACACGGTAACACACACTGGGTAAGGTACAGTGCAGCCAAGAGGCGCACAGCAGCAGGGTGATGGGCTGACCACAAGAGACAGAGTGACACACACAAACCGAGGAAAGAGATTTTTCTGTTTCTCCTCCCAACAGAGAAATATATTTTTTTAGGCTTCTGTCGTGTATGTAAGGATAATGCCAGAAAGTTTAGTGAAGCCCCCCCCCCCAGCACAGTCCTGGCTAAGAAACCCTGTCTTCCAGAGTCCAGACAACTTTTGGGCGGGACTGGGATCAAATTATTTTTTCCTTTTTTGTGGGCTTAAAATAAAACATTAAGTTTTCACACAAAACCTCTTTTTTCCCTCTCAGGAAAAATCCTTCTTTTCTTCACCCCCTCCCAGCCAGGAGATCGCCCTCCTCCCAAAAGTGCCACGAGTCACATATAATTCAGCAAGCAACTAGAGGTATGTTTGTTGTGTGCAATGCAGATTGAGCACTCACACACAGGCAGTCTCCAGGCAGCAGTCTGCTGCAAGTTAATTATTCTTTCTGATCTGAAGTAAACAGTCCTCTGTCCTCTCCCATTCTTAGCTCCTTTCCCACCCTAGTTTCACTTTCTTTCCTCAGTTCTCGATCCTGAGTCCCCCTGAGTCCCGAGTACTGCCCGCTTCCTTTTCCCCACAAGCCCATTAACTTTTTTTTAATTTTCAGGAACTGGCCGGCTTGGCCACGTGCACGATAGGTTTAATAAGTTCACGATACAAGTTTGAACTGAGAGCACAGGCTGCGGCTCCTTCTCTGCTACAAACTGAATGCAAATGGAGCCACAGCTGTGCAGATGACTTCACCCATCATCACACTTGATCCCTCGACTCACGAGACTGACTCGAGTCGCTCTACCACCACCACCTGACTGCATAGCAGATGGTCAGGTGGTATCATACCTCCGAGATTACAGTGATGATTCGAACCCTTTTGCGAACCCTGTAGTGTTCGAGTTCTAAATTAAATTTCGAACACCAAGGATTCGAGAGTTCAAATGTTTCTCAACAAGTTCTGACGACACTAGTGTCTATAAAGTTACATCTGCTTACTGTTTCTAGCATTACAATGCATATATTGTACCTAGAGTTGACATTTTTCTTTCTATTTTTGCACTAAGTTGAAGTTCAAATCTGTGGGAGGTGGAAAGTTGGATTACAGATGTAGGAGCTAGGGGGCTGCCGCATTAATAATATCTTAATTAATTCATGAGAAGGATTAAGGGGAACCACACCACATCACAGGGTGCATGATTTTTGATTGGTATATCTTTACTTGAGATTTCCCTGCTCATGGCAGTAATGGCTTGTGTAATTGAATTTCAAGTTAACAAATATTCTAGTAATCCCCCAGTGTAGTACCAAGATATAGGGGCATATAAACTCCTCACTGTAACAATGATGCAACCATTCATGGAAATGTATTTGAATTCAGTATGCCTGTGTCCTGGAGTGTGGGTATTTTGACACAGACACCATGTTTAAAGTGTAAAACACACTGGTAGTGCAGTATTTATTTTGAACATGTGTGAAAATAAGAACAGAAAATAAAACGGAAATAACAAAACATAACCAACTGCAGAGTGGATATCAACAGCAGCAATTCCACAATCATCTGTCAGAGGTCTTCCTTTCACAGCAACACAGTCAACTGACCCTGCCTTTTATAGGGATCTCTGGTCACCTGATCCACCTGCTCCACCCCTAATCTGATACAAATTAATATAAAACTATACTAATACATAGTCTGGTGAATCTGGTGGACAGGAAAAACATCACAATTATATATTTACAAGAAAATGAACATAAAGTATGTTAATACATTAAAGAAAACAGTTCTGACACTTAATAAGCAAACATAAGGGTTCATAACTCCACCCACTTTCAAGAGATTGACAGGTGGCATCCTATAATACAGCCTCTGGTTGGGGCTGCTGACTCCTATAGAAGCACCCAGAACACAGAGGTAGAAAGTAGGCTACAAACACCCTTATCTTCTCTTGGTTACCTGCTCTTTGGTTTCTCTGTTTTCATTCAATGAAACTTGCATTAAACATTATAATCCAACATCAAAACAGTATCTAGCACTTTTCTTTAGTATGGCACTGCTTTTGTTTCTATTTTTAATCAACACAATACTAGTAAAAATAAACAGAAAAATAAAAGCAATGAAGTACCGTAATGCTAAAGGGTGCTACAGGCAGGGCTTCTGTAAAGGCTGCACACTGTTTACATTCTTATGTTCTCTGTCTCCCTTTCAATAAAAAAAAGGAACCAGCATTTTCTTCATTTTACATACGGAGGGGAGAAAGAGAAATGTAAAACAGTAACTGCGTGCCTGTGGTTTCAACTTCTGGCATTTGCTATTGTGCGAGTTGTAACATGTGGCAAGAAAGCTCCACTCCCGCAACTCGCAGAGCATATTTTGCACATCTTTCCTCTCGCACGGTCGCGAAGTGCGTCCTGCATGTACCACAGCAGAAACTTAACATTGGGAACCAGGACATATCTCTATGAGCTGCTTAGCTACTTCTGCCGGGGTGGGGGGCACGAGAGACAGTGCCACACATACTGGCATTTCTCCCCAGGTACCGTTGGACAGTTATGACCGGACTGCAGCGCAAGCGAGTTCTAGACTGGGGTGCCACACTGGGCACCGAACTAGGGTCTAGGCTTGCAAAAGAGGATTGCTCAGCAAAAATTACAAGCTCCGAAGCACGCATATGATGCAACATTACAGGAGCACAACTGAATTTTACATTATAAGGCACAAGTACCTTTTTAGTTTGTAGGCATTCTGGGTGGAAAGAAAGGAAAACAAAGAGAGAAAAGTATAGGCAGAAGGTACTTCGGTGGGTGGCCGAGCCCCTGAAGTATAAAAAGAAATAAAGGATAGTATTCAGGAATAGTTTGCTACTGCAGTAGACTTTAATAAGAGGGAAAAGAGAATGCCTGACCCGGAGGGGGGGGCACCAACACTTTCAAAGCCTGCCTATGTGATTTTTATACTGTGTTGTGCATACAGTTAAATCAATAAAAAATGAATTTAAAAAAATAAAATGTGTCTGCAAGACCCAGAACAACAGCAATGCACGCACTGAACATTTGGCATTGATAGATGATTGTTTTTAATTCAAGATTATTGAAAGATTTAGTAAGTAACTAAGTAGTAAGTAAGTAAAATATATTTCTTAAATGGGAACTGTCATCAGTAGGATGTATTTATGTCTGAAAGCCCATAAAAAGCTAATTTGATTGAGCCATTGTGTTGATGTGTGAAACTTTGCAGTCCAGAGTTATTCATATGTAAATCACCCTGTAATTAAGGGCTGGTGGCAGCCATATGTTTTGGGCTCCTGACAGGACATGATGTCACCGAGGGTCTAGGTCCTCCTTTGACTGTATTTAATCCAACAGGTTAAATAAGAAATCAACTGTTTTATTAAGTGTGTTTTAAGGTGTTATTACAACACTTTCTACACCTATAATAATTGTTTTGTATGTGCATCGAAACTAGTGAGTTATCACCTTTACATTTCAAACTGTTAGTAAAAATAATCCATCTTCAGAATTGCATTAATCTCGAGGCTATACTGGCAGTGCCAGCTGATCATCAGAAATCACACATCTCAAGGCTGGCTCTGTGGTGCCAACAGGTATTGGGGCCCCATATCAGGGTTTCTAAACCCTGGCTGTGTTCATGTCAGTACAGATTTCTGGGACTGCCACAGCACCAACTTCAGTCTTTTTCCATTTCCTCTCTTGCAGCCTTTTTTCTTACAATTTCAGGTGTGAACTCAGGTCTACAAGATGCAAATGTGGCTACCTACCTACTGGCCTGGCATCATGGGGCCAGCCTTGAAATGTGTAGCTTTTGATTATCAGCTGGCAGTACAGCTGTGAACGAGCTTCATTCATCCATCGGAATGCGTTTTGAGCATGTGTTAAGATTCTGAAAATATTATACTCTTTCTATCCAGATTTGACTTGAAAAGAAAAAAAACAGGACACGATTCAATTTTTCAATTCAATTCAATTTATTTTTTTACCAGGAAAAACACCATTGAGGTACTCATTTGCAAGTCAGTCCTGGGAGGACAACACAAGGTACAGTAAGGACATGCAAACAAAATACAAGGTACAGGGCAGGAATCACAATTTCAAAAACAGACATAACAACTTCCCAGTGGTTACAGGCATATCAATTTTAAAGTGTATAGGCCATACACAGGATGACGCATAACAGCAACTTAGCTACCTAAATGGTATGGGAGGCAAAACAGGAGGTAAGAGAGATAGAGACTGACTAAGGATGCATGATATTAGATGGGAAGGGGAGGATGGGAAGAGAATGGCTGATAGAGGAGGAGCCAAACCAGGTTTGAATCCTGCAGAATGCCAGAGATGGGTGGGGAAGGGAGGATAGAGGTGGTTTAACAAGAAGGAGGGAGGAGGGGAACTAGGACTAGGGGGAGAGAGGAAGCGGTTAAAGAAGAGGGAGTGCAGCAGGGAATGCCAAGGCAAGGAAGGGGGTATAAGTGCTTATGTGATGTCACGGAGAGAGAGGGATTAGGAGTAACATTGGCATTTCTCCTTTAACAGGGGTTTTAAAAGCAATTTGAATGTGGATAGTTTTACAAAATGGGTCAGCTTTAAGGTTTTTTGAAGGGAGTTCCACAGAGTGGGGAGGGAATGACGGCTAGAGGAGGCGCTGAACCCGGATCCAATCCTAGGTATATCAAGTTGTACGGAGGCGTATTTTCTTGTTTACATATTTACTTATTCTTATTCTTGTTTGCATATTTTCATATTTACTTGTTTATTAATAGCAAAAACACATAGCTGGACATTGTTAAAACATGCATAACCTGAAATGCATTATTAAAATATAAAATAATATATGGGTGGGTGTGTGTAACCAAAGTTTTACTCAAAGCCGAGGTGTGGGATGCAACATAAACCCTGAGTGGTTTATAAAAGCATCGCACACCAAGTGTGTGTAAAATTTTGGTTTTTACACACACATTATTTTATCTAATTAATGGTGATATTTTTTTCCCTTTCAGTACAGTTCAGTTAGTGCAGCAATACTGTCTGAGATGGACACACACACACACACACACACACACACACACACACACACACACAGCCTGTCTCTCCCTTTTGTTTTTTTCTTTTCCTTTTTCTTTACATTACAGTGGTAACAATATTCTGGAAAGTCGTGGTCCATCAGCATTGCTGCACAGTGTAAGATGCACTCAAAGGGTATGAGCGGCAGGATCTATCAGACTGATTTTTTTTCATTTTCAAAGATGGCTCAACTAGATAGATATTTAAAAATATTTAAAATCTTACTTGTCTTAGTATGTGTCAAAGCATGAGTGCTGGTACCAGTGCTCAATAATGGAGCCACCATGTTGGGCAAGATGTTCAGCCCACGCACTGTGAAACTATGCACCAGTTAGCTTTCTCTGGTGATGCTTAATTGACAGGTGTTGATTACAACCTCCTGGTTGTAACCACAAATATCAACTGGCAGGTTGTAACTGGAGATAAATGTATCTTTAACGGAATGTAAAAAATGATCACCATTAATTAGAGTATTTTTTTTTCCATTTGTAATATTTTTCTGTTTGTTTGTCTCCCCTCCCCCCGGGTCATGGTGTACACATTCGTGTATGCACATGCCAGGATCCAGTGGCCCCATCCGCAGACTTGCATCACTGCTCCAACTGCCTGTGTTGCCCACCGAAGAGCCACAGCTCGATCCCGTTCCAACCCTCCCCCCCCCAAGCTGGCTCCACAGTGACCCAAGGTCATTACTGAACCTGGGTCATCAGCATTGCACAAGGTAAGGTGCCAGCACCTCAACCCTCTGTGCCACTGAGCTGGCTGCTATTAAAAAGTATTTTACTTCTTTTGATGAAATTAAAATTATAACAGTTTCTTACTGAAATACTTTTGATGGAATGGGATTTTCTACCGTAACAATGCCAGAATTCTAATGGATTATTAGGAGGCAGTATAGCACAATGGTTAAGGGCAATGAGCTACAAACCTGTACTGACATGAACACAGCCAGGGTTTAGAAATCCTGATATGGGGCCCCAATACTGTTGGCACCATAGAGCCAGCCTTGAGATGTGTAGTTTTTGATGATCAGCTGGCACTGCCAGTATAGCCTAGAGATTAAAGCAATTCACATACAAAACAAATATTATAGATGTAGGAAGTGTTGTAATAACACATTAAAACATACTTAATAAAACAGTTTATTTCCTATTTAACTTGTTGGATTAAATACAGTCAAAGAAGAACCTAGACCCTCGGTGACATAATTTCCTGTCAGGAGCTCAAAAGATATGGCTACCACCAGCCCTTAATTACAGGGTGATTTACATATGAATAACTCTGGACTGCAAAGACTCACACATCAACATAATAGCTCAATAATTAGCTTGTTATGGGCTTTCAGACATTAAGAAATCCTGTTGATGACAGTTCCCCTTTAAGAATAGCTTGACAGAAGACACCAGGAGAAAGGACTGCTGTGTGACTGGACTTCTCTGCTGGGACTAAAGAAGAACTTTTGTACTTGGACCTTTAATTTAGGGTAAAAAAAAACTAACAAACAAAAAAAAAAGTGTGTGTTTGTCTGAGTTAACTGAACCGCATGGTTATCTGAACAGTTATCTAGGTGTAAATCTCAGGTGACTGAAAGGACTTAATAGCTGTGAGGTTTAAATTACTTGTGGAAAGATCTAGTAAGTAGGGGGAGTGGCTTAACTAGAAGGAAGCTACATTTAAAGACTGCCTTAGAAAGATTCTGCTAATAGCTTGGCAGAAGACACCAGGAGAAAGGACTGCTGTGTGACTAGATTTCTCTACTGGGACTATATTGCCCTCCTTCCCTCCCCTACCCAAAGCTAGTTCTATTTTTATAGGCACAGGATTTGACTGACAACAGGAACTTCCTGTTTGGGAGCAGGAAGTGAGTGATCATAGAACCACCAAAGACTCACCATCCTAGAAGGGCAAGAGTAGCTCTCTGGCCCCCTCTAGCTGCTGGAGGTCTGCCTCAGAGCAAGTATGGGGTCTACTGAGAAATATAGGATATTCTTGTCTCAGAACAGGACAATCAGGAGCTTAAAGGGCACACAGGCAGAAAGTAAGGAGAGAGAAAAACAGAGGAAAGAGTAAGGATTGCAAACAGTTAAGGGGCCAGAAATAAGACATGATTGGAGTGGTGCAGTGCAGTGGCTGTGGAGCAGCAGTCTTCTGGGAGACGTTCTGGAGGATGTGGTGTTGTCCCATCTGCAGGCACCTCTCTGGGCTGAGGGAGGAGGTTGCTCATCTCCAGGCTGAGTTGGCCAGGATTTGTGGGACCTCCTCTTCCATCCAGGGACCACCAGTGCCACTGCCATTGCCTCAGAGGTTGCCAAGAAAGAGGAGCAGTTGGACCACAGTGGGCTCAGGGAGGGTGAGGGTGGTGGAACAGAGGTGCATCCCTCCAGTTGTACCTCTCCACAATCCCTATGCCATTCTGGCAAAGTGTGGTTCATCTGTGGAGGCACCCGCAGTGGAGACCAAGGAGGATGCTGGGAACCTCCACAAAGGAGACCCACAGGAGGGTGGCAGGGGACCCTGCAGGGAAAGGAAACAACTCCTGGTGGGGGACTCCATTGTTAGGAAGGTAGAACTGGGGGAGGAAGGGAAGAGGGAGGTAAGGTGCCTGCCTGGCACCATGGCTTAGAGGGACAGGGAGCGAATCCTCAGGATTGCCAGAGCAGCTGCACAGGGGAGGGAGCTGGATGTCACTGTCCACCCAGGGACAAATGACCTGGCTAAGAAAGGGATTAGAGAAGTGCAGGAAGAGTTTGTGGAATTGGGGAGGGCCTTAGTCAAGTAGCACGTGCACGGTAACCTTCTCAGAGGTGCTACCCATCTATGGCATAGGAGAGGCTAGGGTGTTCTGCACCATGGGATTCAATCAGTGGTTGAAAAACTGGTGTGGAGCTCAGGGATTTGGCTTCATTGGGGACTGGGGCTCCACCTGGAGTGATGCAAGCCTATATTGGCATAATGGGCTGCATCTGTCCGGGAGGGGAACCAGTATCCTAGGTGATAGGTTTAAATGCTTCATTGGCAAGCATTTAAACTAGCCAAGGGGGGAAGCACTGGAAAGGAGCAGGGAAATCCTAGCCCCCCCCAAATAATCATGGTAGTAAGTGCGGCAAACACCAACATAGAGGTGCCGATAGGGAGAAGGGCAGGGGTTAATAGAGAAAGTGACAAAGGCAAGAAGGACAGAGGTGGGGCAAAAGGGAGTAAGACCATCAGGAAATGGAGGATAATGAGTACCAATGCCCGTAGTCTGGGCATTAAGCTCCCTGAGTTGGTAGCCTTGATGGAAGAGGGATGCCTGGATATCGTAGCAGTCACAGAAACATGGTATGCAGAGAACCATGACTGGGATGTTAACATACCAGGGTACATAACCTACAGGAGAGACAGGCAGGGGAGAAGAGGGGGAGGAGTAGCTCTCTATGTAAAGGAAGGGATAAAAGCAACTGAACAAAAGAGTAAACAGGGAGGAGAGAAGGCACTGTGGGTCACCTTGGAGACTGGAAAGGGCACCACAATCCGCACAGGGGTTGTGTACAGACCCCCATGTCAGGGGGAGGGAATGGACAAGGATATGATAGAAGGCATTCTTAGAATGGCAGAGAAAGGGGAGATACTGTTGATGGGAGACCTGAATATGCCAGATGTTAAATGGAGCACATTTTCTGCAGCCACATCCAAGAGCAGGGCCATTCTTGATGCCCTACAGGTGGCAGGCCTCAGACAGCTAGTTTCGGAACCCACTCATGAGGGAGCAATCTTAGACCTCGTACTCTCAAACAGGGGCAGTGAGAGGATCTCAGATCTAGAAGTGGGTTGCCATCTGGGGACAAGTGACCATCAAACAGTGTGGTTCACGTTAAACTCAGCTACAGAGTCAAGCCATACAAAAGTGAGGGACTGGACTTTAGGAGGGCTGACTTTGGCAAGATGGGAGAGTGCCTCAGAAAAGCACTAGCAAACAGACTAGAAGGAGGTGTGGAGCAACAATGGGGAATCATCAAAACTGCCACCACAGAGGCAACAAGCCTTTGTGTGAAGCAAATAAACAAATCAAAATGAAAGAAAAAGCCACTATGGTTCTCAAAAGAGGTGGCTGTGAAAGTCAGGAAGAAAAAGATAGCATTCCGGAAGTATAAGGAAACACAGAAGGAGCAGGACAGAGAGCTGTACCAGTTAAGGCAAAAGGAAGCAGGGAGGGAAGTCAGAATAGCAAAGGCCCAAACTGAGGAAAGATAGCCAACTCAGTTAAGAAGGGGATAAAACCTTTATAGGTACATCAGCGAGTGAGAAAGACAAAGGGAGGATAGTGAGGCTGAATAGAATGAGCGGTGGGTGGGCAGAGGGGACAGTGAAAAAGCAGGGATACTGAACGAATATTTTGCTCAGTATTCACAAAAGAGGAGGGAGAAGTGCCTAATCCAATTAACAGAAGCACTCTTGATAGGGGGTCGATCCCAGTCCTTTCACAGAAGAAAGGGTTCTGCAAGAACTCCTAAAACTGAAGGTGGACAAAGCAATGGGTCCTGATGGAATTAACCCCAGAATTCTAAAAGAATTAAGGGAGGAACTAGTGAAACCACTGGCTACTCTTTTTAATAAATCATGGGAGGATGGTGTGGTACCCGAGGACTGGAGGAAGGCGGATGTGATTCCCTTCACAAAGTGGGACCAAGACAGAGGCAGGAAACTACAGACCTGTTCAGTCTGACCTCTGTGGTAGGGAAAGTGATGGAGTCACTTCTGAAGGAAAGAATAGTTGAGTACCTAGAGGCCAGTGGAGCACAGGACCCAAGGCAGCATGGGTTCACAGCGGAAGGTCATGTCAGATGAATCTAATAGATTCCTTTGACTGGGTGACCAAAGTAGTAGACCAGGGAGGGCTGTGGACATGGCCTACCTAGACTTTAGCAAGGCATTTGACACAGTCCCACACAAAAGATTAATAGTCAAATTAACCAGCCTGGGAGTGGGTCCCTGGGTGGTAGCCTGGGTAAAACATTAACTGCACAAGAAGACACAGAAGGTAATTGTAAATGGAGTCCACTCTGAAGAAAGAGGGGTTACTAGTGGGGTACCGCAGGGTTCAGTATTGGGTCCAGGCCTTTTTAATGTCTTCATCAGTGACATTGCAGAGAGACTGGAAGGAAAAGTATGCATTTTTGCAGATGACACAAAGATCTGCAACAGGGTTGATACACAAGGAGGCGTGGAAAGGATGAAAAGGGACTTGGCAAGGTTGGAGGAATGGTCAGAAGTATGGCAGTTCGGATTCAAAGCAAAGAAGTGCAAAATAATGCATATGGGAAACAAGAACCCAGGGGAAGAATACACAATGGGTGGGGAGGTAGTAACAACAACAAAAAAGGAAAGGGACCTGGGGTAATCATATCAGATGACCTTAAGGTTAGCAAGCAATGTGAGAAGGAAGTAGGGAGGGCTGAGGGTATACTGGGATGTATGGGAGGCATCAGCAGAAAACAGAGAAGTTGTTATCCCTCTGTACAGACAGTTGGTGAGACCCATCTGAGTACTGTGTCCAGTTCTGGAGACCCCATCTCCGCAAAGACATAGACAGGATAGAGGCAGTCCAGAGGAGGGCAACTAAAATGGTGCAGGGTCTGCAAGAGAAGCCGTATGAGGCGAGACTAAAGGAGCTTAATATGTATACCCTTGAGGAAAGAAGAGAGGGGGACATGATAGAAACTTTTAAGTACCTCAGTGGAATCAACAAAGTCCAAGAGGGTAGCATCTTTCAGAAAACGAGACGTGGAAGAACAAGGGGACACAATTTAAAGATAGAAGGAGGGCGGTTTAGGGGCAATGTGAGGAAGTATTATTTCACAGAGAGGGTAGTGGATGCATGGAACAGCCTTCCTGAGGAGGTTGTGGGGTCTAAAACTGTGGGAGAATTCAAGAATACATGGGACAGACATAAGGCAATTCTTGTGGGGGGGAGGAAGAAATAGGCTGTTGGTTAACTAGGATCTGCGGCCTATCCTGTAGGTAGGGAAATAGGCAGACTAGATGGGCCAAGCGGTCCTTATCTGCCGTCAAAGTCTATGTTTCTATGTTTCTAAGCACCCGATGCCAGAGGCTCTGAGCACTTTACAAAGAGGTACAACAATTACAGCAATTTACAACAATTAAAATTAGAGTCAGTTAGCGTAACACAGAATAAATAATAAATGATAAACTATAAAATCCTTTAAAATTCAGTGGACATGAAATGCCTATTTGAATACATGTGCCTTAAAGCCTCCCTTAAAGGTCTTAACAGAAGAGCCTCCCTTGATGATTGCAGTAAGGAATTCCAAAGGACTGGCCCCAAAACCTCGAAGGCATGATCTCCCGATGTCTTAAGCTGTGCCCTTGGAATCGTCAGGAAGCCCTCCATGGAAGAATGGAGTGAGCGCAGAGGGCGGAGAGGTGTCAGGAGGTCAGTCAGTCAGATAGCCAGGACCTGAGTCGTATATGGCCATATAGCCTATAAGTTATAGGTGAGCAAGCCCACCTTGAAAGCTATCTTCCACCTGACTGGCAGCCTGTGCAGTTCACGCAAAACTGGACTTATATGAGCGGACCTTGACAGACCCGTCAACAACCTTGCTGTCACAATCTGCACCAGCAGCAGCCGACGGAGGTTACCTCCGCTGTCCCTGAAGTATAGAGCATTACAGTAACTGAGCCTAGATGTAACAAAAGCATGCACCAGTGAGGGTAGCTCATTAGGCAGGATTGAGGGTTTAATCTGGGCGACATTCCTTAAATGGTAAAAACCACTTGGGGCGACTGCAGAAACCTGAGCGTCAAGTGTCAAACCACTGTCAAGGAGGACGCCCAGATTTATCACCTTAGTGGCTGTCATCAGTTAGGTGGCAACCAGGAACAACCCTGTTCTTGCTCCAGTGGTGACCACATCCTGCCAACGACCAGGCTCAATCACCAATACCTCTGTCTTGTCCAGGTTAAGCCTCAGCCAGTTAGAGGACACCCAGTACTGGATCTCAGATAGGCATTTATTTACCACTTCCACAACGTCCGATGTCCCCGGGCCAAAGGACATGTACAGCTGGGTATCATCTGCATAGCACTGATTAGCAAGATTGTAACACCTAATGACATCCCCAGGGGGCAGCATTTACACTGCAAACAACATACAGTAGGCTACAAGATCGAGCCCTGAGAAACTCCACAGGGCAGGAGGAGAAACTCCCATCACTACCTGTTGCATACTGCCTATCAAAAAGGATTCACACCAGCTGAGGACTTTGCTGGTGAGTCCACGGAGCTCTGTAAGGTGATCAAGCAGCACTATGTGGTCTACGGTGTCAAATGCTGAAGAGAGATCTATATAGGAGAACGAGAATTGACCATTCTCCTCTGTCTTTCGCCCTGAGGAGACAATTTTGCATCCTAACTAATGATGTTTCAATGCTATGCCTTCTCCTGAATCCGGACTGGAGTGACTTATTTATTTATTTATTTTATTTATTTGAATCTTGGATAACACCTATGAGCCAGGACTCTTTTACATAGGTTCCATGTCATATATACACAGAAACATTAACAGTATTTTGCAAGAATAGGGTAACATAAACAGTTATTTAAACATGGCTTTGTACAATGTATACCAGGCAGTATACTTATAAACAGAAGTCAACAACACAACAAGGACCAGTATTTTACAAGACTGGGGGAGCACAGATAGTGGGTAGGACTGGTATTGTACTTTATATGCTGGGCAGCATAATTATAAGGACAGCTTGAGTACTAAATGAGAGACAGGTCAGAGAATCAGCCAGGAGGCCTTGTCAGGTAGGAGACAAAAGGAGGGGAGATGAGGACGTGAGGGATGGGGAGAGGTAGGGCAGACATGGAAAGTTTAAGGAAAGGTAGAGGCAGCCAGCAGGCCTTGTCAGGAGGTGGGAGAGGGTGTGGTAGGGATGGTAAGAGCAGGCATGGGCAGGGGGTGATGATAAGTAGACCAGATATGGGTGCTGGGTGGGTTGGAAAAAAAAATAAGAGGGGTGGATAAGCAGGAAACTGGGATGGGCTAGGAGGTAGGATCAGAGTCTTGTATTGATAAGAGAACAGTAGATGAAAGTGCAGAACACGTTGGGGTTTGTGGAGAACTTTGGGCAAATGGGATGGCACACAGTGGAGGATGACATACATAGCTCAGTGGAAGCAATCACACGTGTTGTGCAGAATAAGGTTCTGCCGGAGTTAATGTTTAAAGGGGCCAAGCTTGGGGATTGAGGAGATATTTCCTGGGATGGTGTTTAGCCAGGTGGGTGCTCGGTAGGCAAAGGATCATTGACCTTGGGTTGTATGGCAGCATGGGACCTGGAAGATCTGGGTGGCAGAGCATGTAGTACGGCCAAGTTTCCCAGAGCTGGTAAGGATGTTTTGAACCCTAGGGGTGCAAGTCCCAGGCTAACTTTCTTGGTGAGGAGGCATGTTTGGAATGTGATTCTATCTTTTAGCTGGAGCCAACAGGTATTAGCGTAGAGGACGCAGGTATGTGTGTGTCGATCATCACCTGTGAGGAGCCGGCAGGCCATGTTCAGGACTGTGGAGATTCTTTGAAGTGATGTTTCAGTAGTGGAGCGATAGACTGCAAGCCTGTAATTGATTATTGATATTATGGAGCTATGGATTGCAAGTTTTAGTGCTTCTGGAGTGAGACTCTGTTTGTGCCTGTGCAGGAGCACAATGCGAATGTTAACGGCTTTGGCAACATAATCTATGTGATGGGAGAAGGAGAGGGCACTGTCCAGGGTAATCCCAAGGTATTTGAAGCTGTGAACTTGTTCCAGAGAGACTTGTAGGTGTTAAGGCCATCAGCTGGGCCCTGAGCTACAAAGCCATCACTTTCTCCACTACCATCCCCAAAAATGGAAGATTGGAGACAGGCCAATAATTCGCTAAGATGTCAAGGTCGAGAGATAGTTTTTTCAGCCGGGACCTCACCAAAGCCTCCTTCAAGGCATTACAGAAGGGAAAAAGACCTAGATGCTGTCATAGAAGACAAACAATGGGCCTTGATGTGGATTAATTCGTGGTCCACAACATCCTCTCCAGAATGGAGAGAATTTCTATGGAAGGTGCGGACAAGGTTCTTTGGAGTCCCTGCACTAGTCTCTAAGGGGAATCTTTCAATACCCCCTGTCTGTTGGAGACAATGCAGGAAAACCATTGCTTCACAGGCCCACATATTCTGGACCTGTGAGAAGCTGAAACAATATTGGACTGATATAATATTCCACCTTCAGCAAGTCTTGAATATACATGCCCCGCTTGATCCAAATCATATCATACTTGGACACATACTCTCAAAACTCAAGGGAAAGGAGGCAAAGTACCTCTGGCAAATACTAGTAGTAGCATCACTAAAAGCCATCACAAAGAAATATGAACATAAGAACATACAAAACTTGCCAGCAGAAACAGGCCTTATGGTCTATCAAGCCTGCTTGTATGTGCAGCTAGCACCCCTATATTGCAGCTGCCCCCCCACCTTCTGGAACTGATCAGGGTGCTTTACCCAACCTCCCTTTCATGCCCTTTCCCATGTCCTTATGAAACCCCCCACCATCCTGCATGCCATGACCTCCTCTGGCAGAGCATTCCACTTCGACACAACCCTCTCAGTGAAATAATGCCTTCTCATCTCCCTCCTGAACCTGCCTCCCTCCAATCTCAGTCCAAGGCCCCATGCATCCCTTCCCTTCCTCTGCTTAAACAGCCCCTCTGTGCCAGATTTGTTGACTCACCTCAAGTATTTGAAAGTCTCTATCATGTCCCCTCCATCCCTTCTCTCTTCAGGGTAAACAAACTCAAGTGACTCAGCCTTTCCTCATAGGTTCTGCCATCCATCCCCTGTATCAGTTTTGTCGCCCTGCACTGCACAGTCTCCAGCAGCTTGATGTCCTTCCTCAGGTATGGACACCAATACTGCACGCAGTACTCCAGCTGCAGTTTGGCCAAAGACCTGTACTGGGGCAGGACTATCTCCTTGTTCCTGGATGAGATGGCACCAAACTGATGCTCTGGACTTCAGAAATTGGTTATTAATAGTTAACCATATTTACAAACTAGAGGAGATCATTTTCAAACTGCAGCAAAGGCTTAATAGCCTCCAAAATAGATGGACATGGTGGGAACTCTATGAGGGCCTAGATCAGTAGTATAAAGCTAAGACCAGAAAACTAAATAACAGCCTTTATATTGAGTGGTATTCTCAATTCAGAACTGTAAAACTGGGTCCTGTGTTTACAAAAAAGAAACAGAATGATAAGCTCTTGGAAGGGCTAACACTGGAATACTGTTTTATGTATGGAATCTCATAAACACTGTGTTATTATCTTTGAAATTAGCAGAAGCCAATAGGTCAGCCTTTGTGTCGTATATTTCAGGAGACTATAATTAATGAATCAATTCACAGTATAATAGCACCTGAATTCATTCTAACTAAGAAATATCATAAAATCTGATGAACTTCAGTTAAAGTGCATGTTGTGGCCCATGGTTATATTGATAACCTGTTTTACTTGTTATTATTCTTAATTTTTTAAGTTGTTGAGTTAACGTATATCAGTTCTTCACAAAGTTATATAATGGATCTCAGAACATAACATTACTGATTATGGAATGTCTTGTGATAAAAATGTCATTTATTACCCAATAAACAAAGTATTTTAAAAAAAGGCATTGTGGAAAAGCCCCTCCGAAAGTGAGCATCGGACAATCTCAGCGAACACTGAACCACTGGACCCAACACATCCCACTAAAGACACATAGGGCCTGGGTCCAGTTCACAAAAAGTGGTTCACAGCTTCGAGTTCACCTCGATGACCTCAGTCACCCCCACTGGCTGAAACTCATCCCAAACAATTAGAGTGCTTCTGTACATACCAGGCTCTATACTGCAGAACTGATCTTGTCCCACTGGAAGGACCCTGGTCTGAATGGAGGCCGCCCTGTCAGAAAAGAACTGAACAAACTCCTCGCACTGTGAGAGTGAAACTGCTCTTTTCTGCTGCAGACAGGCTGGATGACATAGCCTGTCTACAGCCCGAAAGATCAAAGCTGTTCTGTTCCTTTCCTTCCTGCAGCAATCTCCCAGGACAGGAACTCTGCCTTCCTATGGTTGATTGCCCTATGATATTCACCGTATTGAATTCTCAGAACTAGTTTGTCATCCAGGGACTTGGTTCTCCTCCAGCAATGCTCCAACATCCGACCTCTGGTCTTCATCTCCTTGAGAGCCCCATCACACCACAGGGATCTGAAGTGAGAAGACCCGAGGAATGAGTTTTAATGCTGAAAAGTGTAGTGTAACTGAAGTAAGGTGCCTGCCTGGTGCCATGGCTTGGAGGGACAGGAAGCACATCCTTAGGATCACGAGAACAGTTGCACGGGAGTCTGAGCTGGACATCATTGTCCACCTAGGGACAAATGACTTGGCTCATCATGAGATTAGAGCAGTGCAAAAGGACTTTGTAGAGTTGGGGAGGGGCTTAAGACAAGTAGCACACACAGTATCCTTCTCAGAGGTGCTGCCTGTCAGTGGCATGAGTGAGGCGAGGGTACTTTGCACCATGCAGTTTAACAAATGGTTGAAAAAATGGTGTGGAGCACAGGGTTTGGCTTCATTGGGGACTGGTTCCACCTGAGGGACACCAGCCTATACTGGCAGGATCGCCTGCATCTGTCCAGGAAGGGAACAAGTCTTTTGGGCAATCGGTTTAAATGCTTCATTGGCAAGCCTTTAAACTAGTCAAGGGGGGAGGCACTGATAAGCAGAAGGAAAATCCCAGCCTCCCCCTACAAAACAGGGTACTAAATGAGAAAAAGACCAAGGTAGAAAGGTCAGTGGGGGTTGCCGCTACAGAAGGTAAAGCCATCTAAAAATGGAGAGCAATGAGTACCAATGCCCGTAGTCTGGGTAACAAGCTTCCTGAATTAGTGGCCTTGATGGAGGAGGAAGATCTGGATATTGTGGCAGTCACAGAAACATGGTACACACAGAACCATGACTGGGACGTAAACATACCAGGATACACTATCTACAGGAGGGACAGGGAGGGTAAAGAGGAGGAGGAGGAGTAGCTCTTCACATAAGAGAAGAAATCAAAGCAACAGAACAAAAGGGTAAACAGGGAGGAGAAGTAGCATTGTGGGTCAATTTGGAGGCAGGCAATGGCACCACAATCCGCTGACAGGGTTAGATATAGACCTTCCTTCTCAGGGGAGAAATGGACAAGAAAATGATAGAAAGTATACTTAGAATGGCAGATAAAGGGAGATATTGCTGATGGGTGATCTGAATATGCCAGATGTTAACTGGAGTGCAGTTGCAGCAGCTACTTCTAAGAGTGGGTTATTCTAGATGCCCTACAGGGGCATGCCTTAGACAACTAGTATTGGAGCCCACTCGAGGGAGCAATCTTAGACCTGGTTCTCTCAAACGGAGATGAAGAGAGGACCACAGATGTAGAAGTGGGTAGCCATCTGGGAACTAGCGACCATCGAACAGTATGATTCACAATAAACACAGCAATAGAGTCAAGCCATACAAAGACAAAGGTACTGGATTTTAGGAGGGCTGACTTTGCCAAAATGGGTGAGTGCCTAAAGAATGCACTAGCAAATGGGCAGGAAGGAGGGGTGGAAGAACAATGGGGAATAATAAAAACTGCCATCACAGAGGTAACAAGCCTTTGTGTAAAGCAAATAAACAAAACAAAACGAGGTAAGAAACCACTGTGGTTCTCAAAGGAAGTGGCAGTGAAGGTTCAAGAGAAAAAGAAAGCACTCAGGAAGTACAAGGTATCACAGAAGGAACAGGACAGAGAACTGTATCAGTTAAAGCAAAAGGAAGCTGGAAAGGCAGTCAGAACAGCAAAGGCCCAAACCGAGGAAAAGATAGCCAACTCAGTTAAGAAGGGGGATAAAACCTTTTATAGGTACATCAGGGAGCAAAGGAAGACCAAGGAAGGGATAGTGAGGCTTAATAAAGGGAGGGAGGGTGGGGGGTGACTGTAGAAAAGGCAGAGATACTAAACAAATATTTTTGCTCAGTATTTACAAAGGAAGAGGGGAGGTACCTAAAACAAACAGTAGAAACACTCTGGATACAGAAGTTGATACCAGCCCATTTACAGAAGAAAGAGTTCTGAAAGAGCTCTTAAAACTGAAGGTGGACAAAGCAATGGGGCCTGATGGGATTCATCCCAGAATTCTAAAAGAACTAAGGATAGAACTAGTGACACCACTGACTACCCTCTTAACAAATCATGGGAGGATGGGGTGGTACCTGAGGACTGGAGGAGGGCAGATGTGATCTCTTCACAAAAGTGGGAGCAAGGCAGAAGCAGGAAACTACAGACCTATTAGTTTAACCTCAGTGGTAGGGAAAATGATGGAATCACTTGAAGGAAAGAACTGTTATGTATCTAGAGGCCAGAGAGGCACAGGACCCAAGGCAGCATGGATTCACAGCGGAAGGTCATGCCAGACAAATCTGATAGATTTCTTTGACTGCGTGACCAAAGTAGTAGATCAGGAGGGGCTGTGGACATGGCCTACCTAGACTTTAGCAAGGCATTTGACACAGTCCCATACAAAAGATTAATATACAAGTTAGCCAGCCTGGGAGTGGGTCCCAAGATGACAGCCTGGGTAAAGAATTGGCTGGAGAATAGGACACAGAGAGTAATAGTAAATGGAGTCCACTCTGAAAAAAGGGGGTTAGCAGTGGGTACCACAGAGTTCAGTATTAGACTGCCTCTTCAATGTCTTTATAAGCGACATTGCAGAGGGACTGGAAGGAAAGTATGTCTTTGCAGATGACACAAACATCTGCAACAGAGTTGATGCACAAGGTGGAGGAAAGGATGAGAAGGACTTGGCAAGGTTAGAGGAATGGTCAAATGTATGGCAGCTTAGATTCAATGCTAAGAAGTGGTAATGCACCTGGGAAACAAAAACGCAGGAAGAGTACACAATTGGGGTGAGATACTAACAACAACAAAATGGAAAGGGACCTGGGGGTAGTTATATCAGATGATCTAAAGGTGGGCAAGCAATGTGAGAGGGCAGCAAGGAGGGCTGGGGATACTGGGATGCATAGGGAGAGGCATCACCAGCAGAAAACAAGAAGTTATTATCCTCTGTACAGACAGCTGGCGAGACCACATCTGGAGTACTGCGTGCAGTTCTGGAAACCCAATCTCCGCAAAGACATTGACAGGATGGAAGCTGTCCAGAGGAGGGCAACTAAAATGGGGTAGGGCCTGCACTGGAAGACATATGAAGAGAGACTTAAGGAGCTTAATATGTATAGCCTCGAGGAAAGGAGGAGAGGGGGACATGATAGAAACTTTCAAGTACCTCAAGGGAATCAACAAAGTCCAAGAGGGTAGCATCTTTCAAAAAGAGGTGTGCAAGAACAAGGGGCACAATTTGAAGATAGAAGGGGCAGCTCAGAGGTAATTTAAGAAGTATTTTTCACAGAGAGGGTGTGGATGTATGGAACAGCCTTCCAGAGGAGGTTGTGGAGTCAAAACAGTGGTGGAATTCAAGCATGCATGGGACAGTCATAAGGCAATTCTAGGGGGTGGGGGTAGGAAGAAGTAGGCTGCTGGTTAACTAGGATCTGCAGCTTATCCATCAGGTAGGGAAATGGGCAGACTGGGTGGGCCAAGCGGTCCTTATCTGCCGTCAAATTCTATGTTTCTATGTAATGCATTTAGGGTATCGCAACAAGGAAAACACATACCTTCTAAACAATCACCCATTAAGAAAAATGGCAGAGAAAAAAGACCTAGGCATGGCAATAACTGGGAAATTAATGTATGACACACATTGCAACATGCAAATTAATAAAGCAAAAAGACTACTTTGGATGATCAATAGAAATTTCAACAGTAGGAGTGAGGGAGTAATAATGCCATTATGTAGGTCATATGTAAGACCAATCTTAGATTATAGTAGCCAGGCATGGGGCAATATTACAAGGGGATAGCTGATGGGATGGAAGCTATTCAGAGGCAAGCAACAAAAATGATCCATAATATAAAGACAATGACACATGGGGAGCGTCGTCAAAAACTAAATCTTATACCTCTGGAAACGAAGAATTCATGGCGATTTTATGTTATGTTTTGACATAGTGCAGGACAGCTACCTGATGAACGAACTAAACCTTGAATTCAAAAGTGATAAGCCAGACACCAGGGGGCGCCCTCTCCAGCTTAGGCCCAAGAGATTTATCACAAATAAAAAAAAAGCATTTTTCACACAGAGGGTGATATATCCATGGAACAAGTTACCAGCAGAGATAATAGTTAGTAAAGACAAAAAGCAGTTTAAAAATAGACTTGATGCATGTATATAATGGCAGGAAATAACTTGCATTATAATAGGTGAATGACAGGAGCACACATGGGCACCCGCCTCCTTGGCTCCCTTACCCTTAGTATGGACCTTAATATATGGATTGGTGCAATGGCTTTGAGTGCCTTGGTGACAGCAATGTTATATGCTGCCACCGCCTCACCCAACCCTGCTGCACATGCAGCACTCACACCAGAAAAGTCTGCTACGGCCAGCAGTCCCTCTGAGGATAATCCCCACAAAGAGTGGTAGTGGACCATCTCAACAGGGAAGGGACTAACAGGTGTGGGTGGGGCCTGAACAAGTATTATACCATGCAGTGATCCATCCAAGAGATCAGATCAATCTTGAGATCAGGGATCTCAAGCCACAGTGAGAATACTAAGTCCAAGGCATGGCCGTGGCAGTGGATTGCAGAAGCAACTGCTTGTGTGAGGCCCAGTGATGTCATCATTTGGACGAAGTAATTTTCAAAATGCAGTTTGTCATTGACCCAGGCGTTGAAATCCCCAGAATCAACCATCTGGGTGACTCCAACACCCTGTTAGTGATTATGTCTGCGACTTTCTTCAGGAATTCCCTTTTGCACCCCAGAAAACGATAACCGAGGAGGATCCTGCAACTTGCACCTGGATCCCATGCACAGCCAGGCATTCAAATGACGACGTAGACCCAACTGGGTGTGCAGAGAAATTTGAAGTAAATGTGTAAGGTTCCCCAAATGACTTTTACACATAGTATGCCATTGCCAGACATGCTTCAGCTGTTGAAGCTACAATTTGTTTTGTAAAAAAAATCTGTCATAGTCATTTTATATTATGTTTTATCAGCACTTTGTCCTCCAGGTTTCTGTGTGTGGCCACACCCCCAAAATGATGTTATACCAGGGAGCTGTCATTGTTTTACATACAGCAACAAGGAATTCTGGGTAATTTATAATGTTACCTTAAATGTGCGTTACTCAGATGTACAGTCCCTTATGTTCCTGGTGGTGAGCAGTAATAAGTATAGCAAGGCATTGTGGGTAAAATACAAACCCATTTTGCAATTTCCTTACTCTAAGACATACCTCTCAAGTGTCCCTGATTTTCAGGGATGTCCCTGATTTTGCCTCAATATTTTACTCTGTCCCTCCTAAAATTTGTGTTTTTGTGGCTAAACATTGGGGACTTTAAGCACAAAACAATGTCAAACATTAAAGTTATAGACTTGTTCTTCTTTAGAAAATGCATTTTGCACTAAGCCCTATACTCTACCAGCTTTCTGGGTGGATATCTCTAATTTTGAACATGTGTCCCTGATTTTGGTCCTTTGTCCCTGATTTTTTTAAGCCGTGTCCCTGATTTATGAGGCGGGAGGTTGAGAGGTATGCTCTAAGATGCTGTCCCATATTTGTGTGGTGGTATCAGTAATATACACTTTTATTCGTTTATTTTCACAATAATGCACTGTACATACTGTATCTAGCTACAAGACTTCTGTACTAAGAGATGTTGGCTACTATTTCTTCAGTGAACACAGAAATAGAATATCCTGTATACTAATTTACATAGTGAGGCATTGTAGATACGGCACTGCAGGACAAGCGTGCACCCCTCATTAGGAGGAGGGTAAGGGGGTCTGCTACTAAGTGGCTTCATGGGAGCTTTCTCGCCCTCATGCGGGCCAGGGACAAATGTTGGGCTAACTTCAAAGCCACATTGGATCAGACAATATTTCAACAGTACAGGAGGCTCAGGAATGAATGTAAAAGAGCAATCAGGGCTGCCAAGAGTGATTACTGTAAAACCGCATTACTAAAATCAACTAAGGATCCTAGGAACTTCTGGAGGAACATCAAAAACGTAGTGAGTGGTTCCTCCAACTGTGGGGTCTCTGACATGCTAATTGATGGATCACACTGTAATAATCCCCTGGCTATTGCTAATGCATTCAACTCTCACTTCACTGATTTGTCTGTTTTCACCTCCCTGTTCTCCTCCTCTGGTGGGAGTGATAGTCAAGTCCTGTCTCCTGCTCCACAGGTACGCCCCCCCCCCGCCCCACCTCCCAGCCATTGCTCTACTTTAGAGCAGTGACAGCACTGGAGATGTAGAGACTTCTCTCTGGTCTCTTCCCACGCTCAGTGATGGCCATGATGGCCTGAGAACCTAGGCAGCTCAAATTAGGTGCCTCTACATGCCTCCCCCATGGCATGCATATTTCATATGTCTCACCCTTGGAGTTATCCCTGACCTCTGGAAGGTGACTAGGATGTCCCGGTCCTCAAACGAGGTAACCCCAAAATCATTGATAATTATCAGCCCATTGCCATTCTCTCGGCTATCAGTAAACTCCTGGAGAAAGTTGTTGCCGAGCAACTTATGGAGTACATTCAGGCCCATGAGCTGCTGTCTCCTGAGCAGCATGGCTTTCGGAAAAGGCACAGTATGCCCTCAGCACTTGTTACTTTCTCCTCTTCGGTCAGGGCAGCTATGGACCAGGGGAAGCTCTCAGGTGCCATTTTCATTGACCTATCTAAGGCCTTAGACCTAGTCAACCATGCCTTATTTATCTCTCGGCTCTGGTCCCTCGGCCTGTCCCCCCCCGTCCTAAGCTGGTTTTCCAGCTACCTCCATGGAAGAAATCAATTAACCATTTTCAGCAAGGTCCTCTCTGAGACCTCCCCCGTGGCCTCGGCTGTCCCTTAGGGATCAGTCCTGGGGCCTCTCCTCTTTTCCATCTTTGTTAATAACCTTCCCTCCATTTCTGCCCATTGTAGCTCTAGTCTATATGCTGATGACCTGGTCATCCTCACCCATTCCCGTGATATCGGGATAATCAACCACCAGCTGAATGTGGATTTTAGGAATATCCAGTCCTGGATTATGGCAAATAGGCTTGTCCTCAATCTTAAAAAAACCCAGGCCATGCTCTTTGGGTCCCTGGCCAAGATTAAGTCCTCCCCTGCCCTCCTGTGCATCTAATTCCATTAAATACACGGGGGTGACACTTGACCCCAGCTGGACCTTGGTCGTCATATCCAAAATGCATGCAGGGCTGTCAATTATAAGCTCAGTCTAGCCTATAGAGAGAAGAATAACTTACATCTGTTGCCTGCAGGGCGCTGGCCAGAGATGTGTTTCTTTTGACTCTCTGTTATGGGCTCATTCTGTATGCACATACCTTCAAAGCTCACCTCGCAAGGTGGAATATAGCCTATAACAACATTTGTCGTTTTGCACTTGCTGCTCCCCGTCTCACCCGCCACTGTGACCTGTACAGTAAGCTAGACTGGCTCTCCCCTTCCAAACATAGGAGCTTTGTCCTGGATATCTTCACAGGTAGGGTGCTCAGAACTGGTACCCCCCAAGGACTGGCTGAGCTCCTCATACCTGCTGCCTCTTCTTACTCCCTCCGGTCTTTGGGCTCTGCTGCTCTCAAAGTCCCTTCCACTTGTATGCAAATGGGGGATAGGGGTTTTGCTGTATGTGCTCCCAGAGTTTGGAACTCCTTTCCACCCCAGGTCCACTCCTCACCCTCTCACTCATGCATCCGGAGCTCCCTCTGGACTCACCTGAAGCTTTCCTCTGCATGTGGTTGTCCTAAACCTCCATAATCCAATCATGGTTCCTGCACTGGGCTACTATGTCCCTGCATTTCTGGCAGCCCCTGCATGGGCCCTGAGGGTGGTTTTCATTTGTTAAGGTCCTGTTTGTATCATATTGTACATATTCTCTGCTCTAGGTGGAGTTTTGTCGGATGCACTGTTCGGTGGTCCTTGTCTGTATAGAAATGTACTCTCTCCCGGGTGGCAATGTGTTGATGCATGGTTCTTCTCCTTATGTGATCCTATGTATGCTCTTTCCTACTTAACTATGATATATTCTTTACTGATTATGTAATGTGATGCCACCTGGTTCTACCTGATCCTGTGCAATGCTTTACTGTATCTTATTGTTCTTTGTATGGACTTTGTCCTTCTTTGTACTCTCTGGGGTTGTACCTGAAACTAGGCAATTGTCTTGTCTAGTGTGCTTACCTGGTCAACAAAAGCTCATAAATAAAATACAGGAACTTTGTTTCCCTGGTATGATGTCGCAGCACTGAGAACAAAAGGGGCAGGTTATGCAAATGAATCAGAGCTCCAAAATAAAAGGATTTTTTTCATGGGAAACAGCACTATTTGGCAGTTTGAATGGTAAGAGACTGATTCACAACACCTGCAGGTGTGCTACTCCCATTTGCTATGGGAACCTTCAACATTTACTTTAAAGTGATTTGGAGAGCTGTGCCACAGAAAATGGGATTAGTAACCCGCAGTGACTGGTAGTAGTTGTGATTCTATCTCCTACCATTCAAACTGCCAAAACGTGCTGTTTTTCCATTAAATAAATACTTTTATTTCAGTACTCTGTTTCATTTGCATAACTTGCCCCCTTTTTTTTTTCTCGGTGCTGTAACCCCCAAGTATGACATATTGCAAGGGAAACAAAGTTTTTAAACACTGTTTTGAAACAGAGACCTCTGTTGGTCAGTCTTGGTATTGCAGACATCTATACTACCAGCATAGGAGACTACATCTCTCAGCAAAATCTTATTTATTTATTTATTTGAATTTTGATGACCAGGTGGGCCCACTGGGACAAATATGTCCGTTTTTCAGGGGCGACCCAGGGAATAGAGGCATTCCAAGTATACAGAGTAAAATAGCACATTATAAAAGGAAAACATGAGCAGATCTGTGAAGTACAGTAGTGATAGTCCAGTGATGGTGTGGAAACAAATCAGCATTTCAGAAACTCAATATACATTGTTGTACAGTGTAGTTCAATATAATAGAAAATATTTACATAAATACCATATAATACAATATATTTCATAGGTATGAACAGAGAGGAGCAAAAGAAAGGGGTCAGTGGATAGGTGAGAAGGGGTGATGATAAAGTAGGGGGAGGAGTGGTTAGGACTGAGGATCAGGTAGGGAATGGTGAGAGGAGAGGGTGGCAGTGAGAGGAGGCCCACTTGAAACAGGACGGGTTAGAAGCAGTGACAGATGGGAGGAGGAAAGTAGATTTCTTTGAAGTTCTTCTTGAACTGTGGAAGAGATAGAGATGAGAGAAGATTATGAGGAAGGTTGTTCCATTTTTCCGGAGCTGCTGAAGTGAAAAATCTTCTCCCAATGGCTAGTTGGGTTTTAGGTATAATTAGGATAGGGAGATGGGAGGATCTGAGGGTCCTATGAGAGCGTTTCAGCTTGAGGAGATCAGAGAGGATGGGAGGCAAGGAAAGGTGGATGTGTTTGAAGACGATGCATGATACAGGAAAGTCAAGTTTGGCCTCGAAGGTGGGCCAACCTAGGGTATTAAGCATGCTGCAGTGGTGGGTCTGTGCAGGAACTTTGGCAGCAAAGTGTGCTAGGCCTGTTTGAGTTTGGCCAGAATAGAAGCCTTAACAGATTGAATTATGGGTGCCCCGTAGAATAAGCCAGGGAGAAGGGTAGCTGATGCAATGGTTTTCCTTGAATGAAATGTGAGGTAGGTGGCAGTGCAATATAAGCGGCTGAGTTTTTGATTCATTGCCTTAACAGCATTAGTTGCTTGCAATTCAAAGGATAGATGCTCGTCAAGAGTCATACCCAGATATTTGAAGGAGCACACCCTTTCTAAAGGCACACCAGAGGAGGTACTGATCACCAGGGGAGGCTGGGAGGTTATATCAAAGGCGGTATGACGGAATAACATAGCTTTTGTCTTCTTTGTATTTAGTATCAACATTTATTTATTTATTTATTGAATTTTGTTGACTCGGTAGGCCCACTGAGACTAGAAGTCCCTTTTTCAGGGGAGACCAGGGGAGGGGGGGATACAGATGGTAACCAACTGAAACTGAACCAGATTAAGCTGTTGGTGGTATTTTTTTAGTGAATGGGGGAAATGTGGCTAGGACACCGGAGAAATTCCCCTACTCTTGTTAATATCCAGAATGTGAAAATCAACTAGAAAGCCAGGAGTATTTTTTAACAGAATGTTCATATTCTATAGAAGCATTGAAATACCTAGAAGTCACATGGAAGATGCCATGGTTGAGGAAGGTGACGTATATAATATATCATTGAGTGACTTTCCCCAGCAACTGACAAGGTATAAGCCAAGCACTATATGAGTTCTCTTTGCATGTATTAAATTTTATTTATGGCAGAGTAGATGCCAATTTTTGTTCCAGCAGAAAATTACGACATATCAAACATTCTGTTTACACTGTGAAAATGCCCTACGAGAAGTATATCGGGGTGACTTGAATGTTCACCCAAGGGCACGGGTGTTGGTGTGGTGGACGGGTTTTTCTTTCATTGTAAAATACGGATAAATAATTAAGAAATAGAAAAAATTTTAAAGAGTATTATGTGGGTTTAAGGGAAGAAGTGTGGTGATAAAGAGTCAGAGTGTGGGGTTATGGTGACGGGATTTATGATTGGAAAATACTTGTGATGTATGTAATGGAGTTCTTGCAATAAAAATATTTCCCCTACTCTTTTCGAGAAGTGCCATGGGATCTTTAGCATCTACCTGAACAGGCAGATGGGACCTTGGTTTAACATCTCATTCGAAAGACAGCACCTCAGGAGTGCAGCATCCCCCTCATGCTGCACTGCAGTGTCAGTATTGGGATATTAACCCAAGTGCCTGGTTTGGAGACAGAACCCACAGCCTTCTGATCTCCCGGCCTCAGAGGCAAGTGTGCTACCTGCTGAGCCACTGACACTGACTATCATGTTCTCCTTGAACCAGGCTTACAGCAGCTGGAAGTCATTCTGCAGTTCAGACCTGATGAAGGAGACACTGCAGGATCAATATAGTATGGCATCGTCTGCACAGAGCTCTACCGAAGCTCCCCCCCCACAGTTCAACTGCAGTTAATTTATAAAGATGGAAAATAATGACGGCCCAAGAACTGAGCCCTGTAGTACCCCATCAGGGATGGGAGATAAGGAGGAGTGGGCTCCAGCCCGTGTGACACATTGGAATCGGTTAGATAAGTAGTTCGAGATCCATGAAAGAGAGTTGAAAATGAGGCACAGATGTTGTAGCTTGGTAATGAGGAGAGAGTGGTTTACAAGGTCAAAAGCCTTTGTGAGGTCAATGAATATGACCCCCGTGGCCCAGCCTTGATCCATAGCGTGAAATATGTCCGAGGTGACCATCAGAAGAGCAGATTCTGTCCCATGTGCCTTCCAGAATTCATGCTGGTGGACGGTGAGGGCATCAGTATGCTCTAAAAAGGAATATAGCTGATTATATAGGATCCTTTCCTGGATTTTTGCAATAGGGCATAATATGGATATTGATTTATAGTTCTCGATGAGATTGGTCAGACCACTTTTGTGAACTGGGACGACTACGGCAGTCTTCCAATTGTCCGGAATAGATCAACTGTGCGATCGGGTGAGCTAGTGCTGGTGCTCATAGCTCTAAGAATTTGGGAGGGAGGGGGTCACAGCCAGGTGAGCTCTCAGGGTTAAGACCCAACAAGAGCTTAAGTACTTCTTTCCATGAGGTGGCTTTTATGTAAAAGAGGGGGATGAGGGTCTTCTGGGTGAGGAACTTGCGGAGCGGGGTTGGTAGCATGTAGACATGTCTTGTACATGTCAAGGTCAATGAAGAATAGGTTTAAATCTGAGATGATTTCAGTGGAAGAGGAAAGTAAGACACCCTTGGAGATCATATTCTGGGGGATGGTCCACTCTTACCTTTAAGCAGAGTGTTCATCTGAGTCCAGAAACTTTTGGGATTGGCGAGATGCGTTGCCTGTAGAGATTGTAGATAGTCCCTCTTTTTTTGGTTTGGGCATTGAGGGAGTTTCGCAGCTGACAGTAAGACTGCCAGTCTTGTCAGCTAGATCCTATATGCACAATGCCTTGTTTTGCAAATAAACATATGAGAGCTTTTATTGTTGAAGCCACTACAGAAATATGAGACTGCACCTCACAGTAAGGGAAATGGTAAACAATTTCTTATCATATCCACAATGCCTTACTATGTACATCTACATCAAGGCCCCTAGAATTCTGTGGCCGCAGAATTTTGCACAGAACTTGCAATCTACTAGCAGAATTTCTGCAGCACAGCAGAATTCACTCTTTTTGGTGATTTTTTATTAATATTTCTGTTTATCCATATAATCTTGTTCCCTTCCCCTCTTTTTATATCCAAAACCCCCCTATATGCTCAGAATGTGATGTTATCATTGCTATAACATCATATATTAACTAACGAAATGGCTGCATTCTACGACAGAAATGAACAGTCACTTACCTACCACAGCTCCCACTGCCAGAGATGGTGGTACAGCACATCATGCATGGTAACATTTGCTCAACCTGCACTACAGCCTAATACAATTTTCAGTCTTACATTATTGCGCTAGGGCCAACTTAAACAAAACCTTGTCAATAGCACAGACTTGTTAAAGTGATTTTGTGAACTTTGCCATAGAAAATGGGATTAATAACCTGTAGGAGTTGTACTTCAATCTGCTACCATTCAAACTGCCAAAAAGAGCTGTTTTCCATTAAATAAATGATTTTATTTTTGTGCTCTGCTTCATTTGCATAGCCCGCCCCTTTTTTTCCTCAGCGCTACAACCCCCATGCATGACATCATGCAAGGGAAACAAAGTTTATAATCACTGTTTTGAAACAGAGACCTCTGTTGGTCAGTCTTGATATTGCAGACATTTACACTACGACATAGGAGACTACATCTCTCAGTACAGAAATCTGTCAGCTAGATACTATATGCACAATGCCTTGTTTGGAAAATAAACATATGCAAGCTTTATTGTTGAAGCCACTACAGAGATTTGAGACCGCACCTTACAGTAAGGGAAATGGAAAACAATGTCTGATTGTACCCACAATTCCGTGCTATGGATATCTACATATTAGGTGCAGTCACCACCACCAAATAAGTGACTATGCCTTAGAGTTACTAACATTTATATCAACATGATAATTTACCCAGAATACCTTGGTGCTGTATGTAAAACATTGACAGTTCCCTTGCATGACATCATTCTGGGGGTGTGACTGCACACAGAAAACTGGAGAACACACTGCTGATAAAACATAAATAAAAATGTCAA
Source organism: Neoceratodus forsteri (assembly GCA_016271365.2). NCBI lineage: Eukaryota > Metazoa > Chordata > Ceratodontiformes > Ceratodontidae > Neoceratodus > Neoceratodus forsteri. Next base: position 288,719,773 of record CM057455.1, on the reverse strand, counting down.
TAACATTTTTTTTTTATAAAACAAATTGCAGCTTCAGCACCTGAAGCATGGGTGGCAATGAGATACTATGTGAAAAAGGCATCTGTAAAAGATCACAAAATCACTTTAAGTCCATACCTCACTTTGTACAAACCTATTTGTGCCTTTAAGGTATAGAGATGCCATCTGAAATGAATAACTGGTAAAATGAATTTAACTGTCATTTTTAAGAAAAATAAAGTAATTATGCACAGAAAAATGGAATTTAATAATGTGTAGACCTGTTGAAAGAATAGACCTGTTAAATACATAATTACACTGTAAGCATTTTTGGCGGGGTTATTGATTACATATTGTCATTGGTTGATAGAATCACCTAAAAGTTATGGAGAAATGTTGTGTGCAGGGACAGCTGTTGGGCCAGAGGGTAGCATGCTGTGTTTCCATGCCGGCAACTCAGGTTCAGAGATTAGCTCTGGGAGCTGGCTGGGCGGCACAAGGATTGGTGGAACAGATCACTGCTCAGTGCCTGGGAAGGTATGGTGCAGTGTTCTGTCACATGGTGGACACATTGTGATGGGCTGGAGAACTCTATCTCACAATCATTCACATGCATGTCATGGCCTGATGGTGTTACGCAGTGTGTCAGGGTGAGCAGGTTGACATGAAAAATGAGTTTTGCAATAACTCTATTCCGTTTATTCCATTTCCAATGGGACCTGTATGAATGAGGATGCAAGTTCATGGAAATTAAATATATATATATATATATATATATACACACACACACACACACACACACACACATATACAGTATCTCTGTCTCTCTCACCACACACACACATTTGTATGTATGTTACAGATTGCATATAAATATAAAAGTGATACACAGTGGGAACCTCATGAGTGGTGTAGAAAGCACATACAAATATATAAGTGATAGACAGTGGAAACCTCATTAGTGGGATAGATAGCATGCATATAGAAATACTTTATTTATCACATAAGATCCCCTCTGTATATGTCATTTATGCAACAAGCTAGGACCTTAAGGGAGAGACATTTGTTTTGCTTTTTTAGGCATAAAATTATTTTTATGTCTGTTATTTTTTGAACTAGTGTTACTGTGCTTTCCACCATCCTGATCGCTATAACCACTGCCATTACAGTGAAGTCAGGATGACAAGCTGACACTGTGATGTGGTAGTTTGTTAGTGCCGCAGAACTTCCACAGAAATTACAAACCACCGCCGCAGAAGTTCTGCGGCAAATGATAGTCTTGCCACAGAACTTGGTCCCACTGTACCGCAGAAAAGTAGGGGCCCTGATTTATATAGTAGGTGCAGTCACCACCACCAAAATAAGGGACTGCTTCCTTGGGTAACTAACATTTACATCAGCATTATAATTTACCCAGAATTCCTTGGTGCTGTATGTAAAACACTGACAGTTCCCTTGCATGACATCATTCTGGGGGTGTGGCTGCACACAAAAAACTGGAGGACACGGTGTTGATAAAACATAAATAAAAATGATTATGACAGATTTTTTTTTTACCAAACAAACTGTAGCTTCAGCATCTGAAGCATGGGCTGCAATGATATACTATGTAAAAACGGCATCTGCGAAAGCTTGCCAGATCACTTTAAGATGCCTACAGCTGCAGCACTGGCCCTTAACTGAGACCAGCTGGAATTATTGATAGTTCAGATACACCTTTGAGCGGGGCTCATTTACAAAGGTTCCACATCACATTTACAGAGCAACAACAGTAGTAATTGGACATAGCACACAGTTCAATGAATACAGCAGTAACTTGTATATACCTGTTTGTCAGAGAGGCCACTTCATGAAATTGTTGTCCAAGTGGTAGGGGAGGAGGAGGGGAGTGGTAAGGAGGTACAGAATGCAATAGAAAAGCTGAGAGGGGATGGGAAGAAGAGGAGTAGATGCCCCAAAAAGCAGCGGTGGTAGTTAAGTGCAGGTGCAGGTGGTTTCACCAGAGAAGTATCTTTTCAGTGCTGTTTTGATTTAGGTGGGGCTGGTTAACCCCATGATGGAGGATGGGAGCTCATTTACCCATGCCAGGGATTGAACAGAGAAGAAGCACATAGCCTGGTTAGTTCTACGGAATGGGGACATGAAAGGGGTCCTGAGGGTGCAACAGGTAGTCTTCTTGCTTTTGGCAGGGAGGAAGAAGGACTGAAGGGTGGGGGAGGAGCGGCTGCAGTGAGCTTTAATTCCCAGCAGGCACACTTGGCAGTTGATGCGTAGGTCCAGAGGAAGCCAACCCAAATTGGTGTAGAGGTGGTATGTGTGAGCCATTTTGTCAGCTCCTAGGACGAGGCAGCACGCACTATTCAGTGCTACTCTTACTCTATTTAGGATCAAGTCAGTACCGGCTGCATAAACCACTAGTCTGTAGTCAATTATCGGTTATATTGAGGAGGCAGCTCCCAGATGCCTAACCTCCTCCGTCATAAGAGATTTGTAATGGTAAAGGGCACTGAGTTTTTTATTTACTGATTTCACCATTTGCTCTAACTGATGTGCAAAGGAAAGGTTGTCATCAAGGTACACACCTAGATATTTAAAGGTACTGACCTGCTCCAAGACAGCTCCTGCCTGATCAAGGATAATAAGGGGTTAGAGTCCCTCTTTTTTTGTGGACATGAAATCAGCATTGTCTTAGTTTTCTAGCAGTTTAAGATTAACTTGTTCTGGAGGAATCAGTGCTCCAAAGCCGTGAAGCTTAGTTGAAGGTTATGTGTGAGATCCTGCTGGCTTCTGCTACAATAGGAGACAACAGCATCATCTGCATAGAGAAGTACATGGTAGTCCGAGCAGGCCAGCAGGAGATCATTGATAAATAAACTGAAGAGAAGGGGTCCCAGGACTGAGCCTTGTAGTACCCCTACTGAGACATGCCCTGTGTCAGAGACTGTCTCATTGATTCTTACTTGCAAGTGTTCTGCCTGTTACCTGCTCCACTTGTCTGGCCCGTTTGTGTGACCCAGTCAACTATGAAGGACCTGATCAACTCTCAACTGCAAAGAAGTAAATGTTTTCCTTTGGCCTGCTTTAGGTGGTTGATTTTGTTTACCTCAGAACATTGTAGATGGACTCTCTAATGTGTCCGGAGGACTCACAAAATGGGTTAAAACACTCGTAAGATTTTGCAGATGTAAAATCTTGGGCCCGTAGCCTGTTTTAAGCTAGTGTTTAGGTCAGGGTTTTTTTCACTACTGCTCAGAGGCTCTCACCTCCATTGGATTCCTGAATGTTCTGGTGGTGAAAAAGCAGGGCATCCTAATGTAGATAATTTAAATGAATGTGTTTAAAAGCACAGGTTACGCTGCCAAAAATGCTGAAGTGCTGTATTGTAATTCATTATTGTTGTATGAAACCTTGGGGCCCCCATTAATGTAAACACTACTGTAACCCCCTCCCCCCGGCCCCCATCTAGGGGCTTACATTCTTTCGCAGATGGTCCTGAGGCATTAAAGGAGGGGTACCCTCAAGCACTAAACACAGAGACAAATACACGTCATACAACACAGGAAAAGTGGTGGCCTGCCTTTCTGGCATCTTCAATATCCATGCACTCTCACCTTCACCCACAGAACCTGGATTCTCCCCAAATGCTGGCATGCTGGACCAGGAACTCCACACTGCACATCTACCATCTCTGGAGACGGCTTAGCCCCTTGGCCCCACGAAGGGCGGGATGAAAATTTAATCTGGAATGCAATTTATGACCAATTAATTTAGCTGACAAAGAAAGGGGAAAAGGGGAAAAGGGAAGACAGATTTAACTTCATTAACTTTCCCCTTTCAGTTTAAATAAGGCACCTCGCTAGTATTTTTCTCACAACTAGCTTCTTTATTTAGCTCCTGCACAGCAAATGATTACCAGCAATGCAAGGGTCACATACTTCATTTAAAGAAATAAGGCAGCTCCATGAGGCTAACTGAGCATTTTATAGACATACTGGCTGGACATTTAAGGCAACAGAAACGATGGATCTTAAGGCAGTAACAAGCAAGGATTTTTCTACTCTTTATCAGTTTAAAATATTTTCATTCAAGCTAACCTGAAAAGAATATTTTGTTTTTCTCTCTACCTTTTCTATCTCTTTACTTCTGTCTCCCAGGCTAGCTCTTAGTAGTTTACGAAGTGCCAGACTGGTTAAACTAGAAATTACAGCTCAGTTTGGTATCAGCTGTATAAACTAAACTTGGAAAAATATTTTATTTGTTTCCCCTCTATTCCTTTACTCTGTCTCTCTGCCCTTCCACTATGTCCCTGGCTAATTCATAGGCCCCCCCCCCCCCGTCTTGCCTCTCGGGGACATCCCTTTGCTATTTCATTACTCCCTTGTCACTCAATTTGCTGCTGCTGACTTCCTGTCTACACTTACTGTCTGCCTCCACCCTCTGATTGCCTATAAAGTTCACCTCTGTTTCTCCTCCCCCATCCTAGGAAGAGGGCCTTGACCAAAGCACTTCGGCCCACCAAGGAACTACTTTTTTTGTCCATTTTCCCATTAGCAAGTTGTATGGTACTGCCACTAAAGGGACACAGTCTTTATCTAAAGTGATCCCTGCCTGTTGTTCATCTAGATATCTTTCTAAACTACAGCTCCCACCTCCATCTAACCAGCCCCTTCCTCCGCACTCCCTGCTTACACATTCTTCCTGTTTCTAAATCAATTATTCACTAATTTCTCTGCCTTTATGAACTATGCATCCCCTACTCTCCTCTCTCCCCCTCATTCTGCTCATATCCTTCTCTCTACCAACCCCACTTGCTCACTACTCATCTATTCCTAATAACTCTCCCAGCCCCATCAGTTACTATCTCTAGTCCCCTACCCACATTCATGCTATCACTTCCTTCCCACCATTTGAAATATGGTCTCACTCTACCACTATTCCTCATGCAGCTTTGATAACGGTGTCCATTTTCACTGTGGCTCTTCATCTTCTTCTTCTTCCTCACTCATCCACTCTGTTCTCCTCAAAAGTCCCAGCCTCCTCGCTAGCCCCTTCAAAATCCCTTAAGCTCCACTTTCTCATACTTACCCTCCTCTTGCTCTCCGCTGGGGATATCCACCCCAACCCAGGCCCTATTGCCCCTAGCATCTTGCTCCTGTCCTGATGAGATTACAACCAGCTTACAGCAAGACTTCAACAAGGTTCAGCTCTGGTTTGCTAGCCGTCAACATTTCCTCAATGCCAAGAAGACTGTCTCCATGACCTTTGGCACAAGGCAGAGACTCTCTAGGCTTCCCTTCCTATCCACTTTCCACACCCTTGATGGGACTTTACTTGAGGACACATCTTCCTTCAGGTACTTTGATGTTTGGCTCAACCAACACCTAAACTTCTCTGGACATATTGACACCATCCAGAAAAAACTGTGCCCCAAGCATGGTGCCCTGTTCAGGAACCGTAGTTGCATCCCTTCTACGGCTAGGCGTGAACTTATTCAGAAGATGATACTGCCCATTTTCGACTACTGTGACGCAGTCTATGGTGCTGTCACTAAGTCCTCCCTGGCTAGACTGGACACCCTCTTCAATTCCTTCTGCCACTTTGCCCTGGATGCCCCCCACACCCATTACTGCGATCTTTATCATGCCCTATCCTCCCCCTCTCTTACAAACGGGCCACGCTCCATCTGTGCTAAATTCACCTCCAAGCACTGGTTGGGTGAAGTCCCTTCCTACCTCACCTCCACCTTTATAACACCCTGTCACCCTCCCATTCCCTTAGATCAACCGACTCACGTACCCTGGTTGTCCCCCGCAGATCCACCCAAATCAGTCAATCCGGTTACTCTCACCGCCTCCCAAAAATTTGGAATTTCCTAACCCCTCAAATCCAGCGCTCGTCCTCTGCCTACTCCATCAGCTCTGCCCTCAATAATTACCCTACACCTAGCTGCTCCTGCCATGTCCCTCCCTAATTCCCTCCTCTAAGCCCTGGACAAATCTTACCCCCCTACCGTCACCTTCATTTTAACCTGTACACACCCACCCCCCAAATCTCTAGGCCTCCTCCCCTTCCCTCAAATTGCTCCCCCTTACTGGCCTCCCTTGATCTCTCATAGAATATTAAGGACCCTGAATGCTCTCCATGGGTCCCTCTCCTATCCCCCAAGGGGTTTGTATCTCTTATCTACTCCCTTCCCCCACCATCCTACGGAGGTTTCTCTGGGACACTGCCTTATCCCATTCTCTCTGGTCCCCCCAGTCCCCTTGCAGGGTTCTTTGCATCCTGAGGAGGTCTCCAGGCACATGTCTCTTCTCCCTCCCCTTCCCTCACCTCACCCCTCCCTCCTCTTTCTCCCTTTTCTTTCAAGTAAACACTTGTTTACTTATTAACCTGGCACTTATTATTGTCCACTCTTTCTACATATTATGCACAACACTGTTTGTAACACCTGCCTTACAACTGTATATTAATGTTGATCTTGTAACTTGAATGTTTAATGTCTCATTCCTATTGTACCCCTTCCCCCAGGTCACATTGGGAGATGAGTGACTTGTCGCTCAGTGTGACTTCCTGGTGAAACATTTCAATAAATAATTAAATAAAAATATATTTTGGATGCTTTACCCACGACCTCTCGAACTCAGATCCCTGCAATCTCCTGACTCTCTGGATCTGGTAAGCCAAACCTTTTTTTCTGGTCTACTACCTCTGGGTTACCCACTCACTGGAGCTGGTCATCCCCAAAACTCTGGAGCAGGAAAGCAGGCTACTTCTCCCACCTGGACCCCTGGGCACTGGCCCAAGTCACAGGGGGTGCCAGAATTTTTCCTTATGTCCCAGGCCCCAAAACCCACTTCAAGCTTGATTCTGTACTGGTGCTACTTCAGCACCTGCTGCCTTCATTCCATTCAGCCTCTCCTCTTAACGGCTCCACTGGTGCAGCAGCCCAAAAACCTGGCCCTGCTCCAGTACTCTGGCCCCCTGCTAATGGCTGTCCTACCACTGGGAAGATCCTGGTCACTGCCACCACCCAGGGTCCTTAGAACCACCTGCCTTCTCACACTGATGGCCCAAAGCTGCTCCAGTTTCTGCTGTTCCTCTATGGAGAATCCATTCCAGGCCCACATCCCCTTCAGCACCTCCTGGGCTTTTGTTAAGCACCAGCCGAGGGCTACCCTCCAGGGCCTGCCATTACAGCCTGTAACCCGCCTGGTCGTCAATGTAGCAATGCCCCAGAACCTGCCCCTATAAGCAGGCTCTAATTTTGGGTGAAGGCCCCCCCAGCTCCCTATGCACCTAGGCTGCCCTGCCACACCGGGTACAAGGGAGAGCCACTGCCACCAGCTTCCTTCATGTGGGGACCCTGTCACTGCCTTCACAGCCCTGGTGATCCAGAGATCACATTTCACAGGGGTCTCTAAGGGCTTCTACCTGTCGGGGCTTCACAAAGCCACCTACTTTCCCTGTCCCCAGTGACTCAGGACTTGGCCAGCCACACTTCCCCCATGGAGCTCCATTCCCCCAGAATGCCATCCTGTCTCCACTTTGGGGGGGTCACCCCACTGACCCTCCCAGACTGCCGAGCTCCCATACTCGCCCACTTAACTCTGCTCCTCCAGCCACCCCTCTCCAGCTCCGGCCTAATGCCTGGGCTGGAAAGGCCCCAAAACTTCTCATCTGCTCCCTTATATACTCCCTAAACCTACTCACTGCTGCCATCTTCAGGCGTCCATCAGCCAATGTTCTCCAGAACACTAACATATTCCCTAGCTCGGGGTGGGGGGGGGTAGGAGGAGGAAAGGGATGCCTAATTTGGAGCATAAGCCCATCTTTAAAGGGGGGACTTACACTCTTCCCCCATCCAGAAAATCATTCCCTCCTGGGAATGATGGCATGGGCCCAGTGATGGTATCCTCCCATCAGACTAGGTATCTACACTCCCCAGTCTTCTGGCAACAGTCTCACCATGCCCGGCCACAGGCACCACCCAACCTACCTTCCTAGCCCAATGTACCTTAAAAATCCTAAAACCTGTCTGCGCCAAGAGATAATCTTTTAGATAATGCCACACTGGGTACGAGGGAGAGCCACTGCCACCGGCTTCCCCTCCTGTGGGGACCCTGTCACTGCCCCCACAGCCCTGGCGGCCCAGAAATCACACTTCACAGGGGTCTCCAAGGGCTCCTACCTGTCCTGGCTTCACATAGTCACTTACTTCCCCTGCCTCCAATGATGCAGGACTTGGCAGGACCAGGAGATAATCTTTGGAGATAATGCCTGTTATCCCTCTCCCCCTCCCCCAGGGTGCATCTGAAATCAAGCAGTAGTCTGCTGCTCAGCATGCCTTCCTGGTAAAACCTTTAATTACATAAATAAATAAATAATCTAGATGGTTAGGAACAACCTTCATTATTTCTTTATCAAAAACAATTTCAATCATTTTTCATAATGATTAAACTTTCCAATATTAAGCATCTGCAGATAACAGTAAAGAGGTAGATTTCAAACAGTTTAACTATACCCCAAATACCTCCCACCAAATTTTAAAACAAATTTCACTGTGTACAGTCCCCAGATCACTCACTCACACACTCACTCACTCACTCACTCACTCACTCACACATTCACACATATCCTCTCTCAAGTCTCCCAAACATTTTTTTTTCATGATTATAATAACAACATTATTATTTTAAATTCAAGGGCTCTGATTTTAAGAATAACTGTATACAGTCACCATAACTCGGCTCCGTAGAGCAATTGTCCTGGTGCAGTTCAGAAGTCCATAACTCCAGACGGCCTAGTTTGCAGCCCCCCCACCTGGAAGGAAATAATATTCTGGATCTGGCTTGGTGGTCACATCCCCAAAGGAATCCCAATCCAGCAGGTAATATTTGGTCCGGGTCCCAGCCAAGTCCTGAACCAAGGCAAAATGCTTGAGGAAGGAAACTACAGACTTATTAGTTTGACCTCAGTAGTAGAGAAAATGATGTAATCACTTCTAAAGGAAAGAATTGTTGAGTTCCTAGAGGCCAGTGGGGCACAGGACCCAAGGCAGCATGGATTCACAGCGGGAAGGTCATGTCAGACAAATCTAATAAATTTCTTTGACTGGGTGACCAATGTGGTAGACCAGGGAGGGGAAGTGGACATGGCCTGCCTAGACTTTAGCAAGGCGTTTGACATAGTCCCACACAAAAGATTAATATACAAGTTAGCCAGCCTTGGAGTGGGTCCCAAGGTGGTAGCCTGGGTTAAAAATTGGCTGGACAACAGGGTACAGAGGGGGGTTACTAGTGGGGTACCTCAGGGTTCAGTACTGGGACCGGTCCTCTTTAATGTCTTTATAAGCGACATTGCAGAGGGCCTGGAAGGAAAAGTATGTCTCTTTGCAGATGACACAAAGATCTGCAACAGGGTTGATACAGAAGGTGGGGTGGAGAGGATGCACTGGGACTTGGCAAGGTTGGAGGAATGGTCAAATATATGGCAGCTTAGATTCAATGCAAAGAAGTGCAAACTAATGCACCGGGGAAACAAAAATCCAGTGGAAGAGTACACAATGGGGGGTGAGATAATAGCAACTACAGAAATGGAAAGAGACTTGGGGGTAGTCATATCAGATGAACTTAAGGTGGGTAAGCAATGTGAGAAGGCAGTAAGAAGAGCTGGTGGGATACTGGGATGCATAGGGAGAGGCATCACCAGTAGAAAACAGGAAGTTGTTATCCCTTTGTACAGACAGATGGTGAGACCCCATCTGGAGTTCTGCGTTCAGTTCTGGAGACCCCATCTCGGCAAGGACATAGGCAGTATGGAGGCTGTCCAGAGGAGGGCAACTAAAATGGTGCAGGGTCTGCACCAGAAGACATAAGAAAAGAGATTAAAGAAGCTTAATATGTATACATTAGAGGAGAGGAGGGAGAGGGGGACATGACAGAAACTTTCAAGTACATTGAGGGAATCAACAGAGTCCAAGATGGTAGCATCTTTCAGAAAAAGAGATGGGCAAGAACAAGGGGGCACAATTTGAAGATAGAGGGGGAGCAGCTCAAAGGTAATGTGAGGAAGTATTTTTTCATGGAGAGGGTTGTGGATTCATGGGACAGCCTTCTTGAGGAGGTAGTGGACTCAAAAACAATTGAGGAATTCAAGAATGCATGGGACAGACATAAGGCAATTCTAGTGGGGGGTAGGAGGAAGTAGGCTGTTGGTTAACTACGCTCTGCAGCCTATGCATTAGGTAGGGAAATGGGCAGACTAGGTGGGCCAAGCAGTCATCTGCCATCAAATTCTATGTTTCTATGAACAATGTTAGGCCACACCAGGTCTCTGTGCGACACATTGCCCGTGCCTGCTGAATCAACTGCTGAGATGGGGCACCTCCTCCACCGGGACAATTCTTTAAGCGTTCCATCTGCTCCTTAAAGACCCATTCCTCTCTTATCTCCTCGATGATGTCCCGAATCCGTTCTGACACATAAGGATAATTGAAATGGAGATACTCTACCAGTAGCCTCCTGAGGACCCACTTTTCGAGCCTGACTCCACTCTGGCAGGTCTTCCACACTGGTCCTCCTGTCTTGTCCCATAGGTAGCCATATCCCTTGTTGATACTTTAAGTTCAACGGGTCACTTGGATTCAACCCATCCATCCAAGTCCAGAGAGTCTTAGCCCGGATCGAGAGCAGTGGGGTGTTATTTGCTAGGGTGATCACAGAGCAATGGTAAGGCCTAGGAATTGTCCTAGCAACCTGATAGTCCTGGAACTGAAAAGTGCGGCCAACATATTTCTCCTCATTCAGCTCCTCTATCTCCTTTTTATCACCAGTGCTCATTCTTGCTGCCACTCCTAGTAGCCTGTATTTTGCATCTGGCTCCCAAAGTAGGCTGTGGCTTGGTCAGCAGGGCCTGTGGGCTACCACCGGCGGGGGCCGTGGTGAAGATCCCCTGGACCCTGTAGGATCTCCGACTGGTTGTCTGAGGCCCCTGCCCCTCCCTCTGCCACTGGGATAGCTAGTAGCTGGCAGCGGGGAGAAGGGTAGATGACTGTGCTCCCCGTCACCTTTTTCTTTAACATGTGCTCCTGCGCTTTCCTCCTCTACAGCCTCCACAATCACATCTGGGGATTTACTTCTGGTCTCATCCACCTGGGCACAAGTACTTTCTGGAAGATGAGGATGCCGGCTCCACTCGCTGATGTCCCACAAACAAAGGATAAATCCAATACCACGAAGTAAAGAGCACCATCCACTGACAGCAATTCAAAAACATAATGTTTATTGCCTTTTGTCAGCAAAATAAAAATGGTACATAAACGAGTGCCACATAGGTGCTCAATCCCCCTCCTACAAGGCCTGACCAGTTTCGTGCATGCGCGCTTCCTCAGGGCTGGCCCCTCACCTCCTGTGCACTTAATTTATAAAATGCTGTGATTTAAAATGACAGTGTAGATTAAACAACATACAAAATAAATTATAAACGGTGAAAGGACTAAAAAAAGTATGTTTGTGTTAATAATATTAGTATTATTGCCATTCTTGATATATGTTGTATTATTTTAGATACATTTACATTTATTACAGGCATATAAAAGAAAAAGAAAAAAGCACCTAGGCAGTCGATTAATCTTCACTGGCACAAGCTTATATTATGGCACTAATATGACTTTAACCATACAAATGTGTCCTGATACAATAGCTTATAACTAGTACTATTAGGAGTATTGTCATATGTAGCCATAAATACATTTATAAAATGGACAGGAGAAATCCCGGAAGCTGAACGCCTGAAGCAGACTTTGACCTGTGACAATATCTCACAATATCGTCACTGTCCAAAACTGATTACCAAGATCAGCTATTTACAAGTACTTATGGTCCATTTTATAATCGCAATCATACAGTCCAGGGTGTGGTATATCATGGGATATCATCACTTCCTGGATGCATGAGACACTCAGCCTGTGGCATTGTGTCTCACAATGCACCCGAGGCGTGATGATATCTCATGATATACCACACTCTGTCATGTATTATTGCTTAAGTAAAACACACTGCACCCCATATTTTGTTATTTATAATTGAAGGGCGACATTTTTTTTCTTTTAGAGGTTTAGTTTAAACTTGGTCCCCCGTCGGCAGCACTGAAGAGCTGCATCGTGCCCGTATGGCTGTCCCTTGCATCGCCAACTTCCCTTTTACTCCCTCCCACTGTGAGAATACCTCCCACCTCCCAACCCACTGAAGAAGCAGCCCGAGGTTTTTGTGGTCAGTAGTGTGTGAAGAGAAACGGAGCGTTTTAAGCTCGAGCTGTGTTTGTTCAGTGTCTCGAGCACATTCGTAAGGGAAGAGAGCGTGTGAATGCCGTATATAACACACAGACTTTTACATTGAAAAAAACAGAAGCCATTAATTATAAATATATAACCTGTGATAGCAAAGGAGAAACAGGGAAAACATTGTTGTTAAAGCAACAAACATACATGCATGTAAGAACAGTTAGTCTGACAAACAATAACAATCTAAATTGATACTGTTCATTTTAGATGAAATGCCTGCACTATTAAAATTATTGAACTGTTGCAACAAGAACCACAAGGATAATAGAGGCAGATTTCGTACTTAGTGGTTAATTTTTGTATCCTTTTTTGTTTCATTTTAGATATGGAGCAATATCAAAATGGTCATTAAGTCCGGGGGGATAGTGCCCCAATTGGAAAACCCAATAAGCTGCCCTACAAAATTATAATGAATTCAACAGATTACATCATGGAAATCCAAAGACAACTCTCTGACATGTCCTTCTACCAGCCTCTGAGATCAGACCCCACTCTATCCTTCAAGAGGGACATTGACGCCACTTTACAACATGCGCTACATGAAAGCATCCTATCCCAGAGAACACTTGACTTTCTGCAAGTTGCCCTTCTGGTGGAAAAAAAAAGGGAAGGTTTTCATTTCATTAGCTTCCCCATTTCAGTTTAAATAGGGCACTTCAATACTATTTTTCTCCCGGCTAGCTTCTTTATTTAGCTCCTGCACAGCAAATGATTACCAGCAATGCAGGGGTCACATACTTCATTTAAAGAAATAAAGCAGCTCCATGAGGCTAATCAAGCTTTTTACAGACATACTGGCTGGACATTTAAGGCAGCACAAACAATAGAGCTTAAGACAGTAACAAACAAGGATTTTTCTACTCTCTCTCTCCCTCTCTCTCTCTTGGATGCTTTACCAAAGACATCTCAAACTCAGATCCCTACAATCTCCTGGCTCTTTGGATCTGGTAAGCCAAACCTTTTTTTTCTGGTCTACTGCCTCCGGGTTACCCACTCACTGGCACTGGTCATCCCCCAAACTCTGGTGTGGGAAAGCGGTCTTCTTCCCCCACCTGGACCCCTGGGTGCTGGCCCAAGCCAAGGGGGGGTGCCAGGATTTTTCCCTACAACTCAAGCCACGTAACCCACTTCAAGCTTGGCTCTGTACTGGTGCTACTTCGGCACCTGCCACCTTCATTCCACTCGGTCTGTCCTCTTAACGGCTCCGCTGGTGCAGTAGCCGCAAATCCTGGCCCTGCTTCAGTACTCTGGTCCCCTGCTACTGGCTGTCCTGCCACTGGGAAGATCCTAGGCACTGCCACCGCCCAAGTCCCTTCAAACCGCCTGCCTTCTCACACTGATGGCCCAAAGCTGCTCCAGTTTCTGCTTTTCCTCTACGGGGAATCCCTGCCAGGCCCACATCCCCTTCAACACCTCCTACACTTGCATTAAGCACCAGACGAGGGCCAAGGCCTGCCATTATGGCATGTGACCCACCCGACCCTCAATGTGGACTTGTGCCCCAGGACCTGCCCCTCCAAGCAGGCCCCAATTTTGGGTGAAAGGCCCCCTGGCTCACTCTGCCCCTAGGCTGCCCTGCCACACTGGGTATGAGGGATAGCCACTACCATGAATCATTCAATACAGCCAGCGGCGGACCAACAAAAGGCAAAGTTAGGTGGATCAGGAGGTGGGCCTCACAATCGTGTGCAGTCACGGGCAGGAACTGAAGACTGGAGGTGGTTCAGGTGAAGGAGCAGGGCTGCAGCAGTGCCAGTGCAGGGATATAAGCCTCAGGGAGGGGTGACTGGGGACAATCAGGTAAAGGGGATTACCAGCGCAAAGAGATTCTCAGTCTTAGCTAGCCTGGAGGAGCAGGAAGGGGCAGGTAGTGCAACTACTGAGTTGGTTAAGGGGGGGCACTACAGGAGAAAAAGGATGCAGCACTGAATCAGTAGGTGCTAGCGGTAGCCCAAGTAGCCATAGAGGCCAGGGGCAGCAGGAAGGTGGTGATGCAGTAGCGCCAGTGGGGATAAAGAAGCAAGGAGATGTTGGGAAGGGGGAAACAGCAGGCGATCCGGGGTAAGGCTGGAACTAGGGTGAGGAGGGGAACTCAAGAAGGGGGAATGCAATTCAAGGAAGGCACAGGGGAACATTAGTGGAGGGGATGGCAGGGTGAAGGGTGGTGCAAAAAGTGTGGGGGAAGGGGAAGGGGAGTACAAGGGGAATGGTTTTGAAGTGGAAGCTGGTACAATGGCCATAGTTGGTAGGGGTGTGAAGACAGGGCACAGAATGGGGGTGGCAAAGGGGTGGTGTAACTGGGGGTATAGGAGAAGGGATCAGGTTGGGAGACAGGATAATATCAAGTAACAAGAGGGAGTTCATGTTAGAAGGGAGAGAGTCATAATTCTGGGGGATGCAATACTTAAGGGAGTAAGAAGTGGGGGAAGGGGTGCCAGAAAAAGCAACATCTGGGTGAAGTGCATGCCTGGCATGACAGCAGGAAGGGTGGGTCAGCATATTGGTAGATGTGTAAGGAAGGGTGGGGAAAACTGCACATCATTGTGCACCTGAGAAGGAGCAATCTGGAAGGAAGAAGGATAGAGGAGGTTCAGGACAGCTTCAGGGAAGTGGGGAATCTATGCAGAGAGGGGGTGGGACAGTAGCATTCTTGGAAGTCCTGCCTGTGCCACGAGCAAGTACAGACAGAAAGCGCAGAATCATGGACTTCAACAAGCGGCTGAGGGTGTGGTGTGAGTCCATGGCATATGGATTGGTGGGAGAGTGGGGTAGCACATGTGAGAACACAGATCTATATGCAGGGGACAGGCTACATCTCAGTAAGAAAGGTTCACAGGTGTTAAAGCAGAGACTGGGGGAATTTATCAGTGAAAGGTATAATTTAAACTAGCTGTGGAAGGCAATGGAGGTGGATTGAACCAAGAGAGGGGGTCCAGGGGCCTCCCCCCACAGCAAGGATAGAGCCAAATTTGACTTGGATTGGGGGTGGAGAGGAGGTTAAAGAGGCAGCAGGGAGAGGTTCAGGGTGGAGGGTGGTATCACTAAATGCTAGGAGCCTGGGGAACAAGATGGCTGAGTTGCAGGCTTTGATGGCAGAGGGGGAGGTAGACATAGCTGCCATAACTGACATATGGGCAACCCAAAACCACGACTGGGACTTGGTCATCCCAGAATATAAATTAATCAGGATAGACAGAGAAAAAGGGAAGGGGGGAAGTAGCCATTTATGTAAGAGAAGGGATCTGATGTATTAGGAGGAGGGGGAGGAGGGCAGGTTGGCAGTAATTTGGCTGCAACTTCATGCCCCAAAGGGGGCTAAGGTTTGATTGGGGATTGTTTATAGGCCCCCAACCCAGAAAGAGGACACAAATGGGGAACTGGGGGATCAGCTTAGGAGACTCAGTGGCAAAGGGAGCGCTGTGGTGGTGGGGGACTTTAATCTACCAAGGGTGGATTGGAGCATCCTAGCTACCACACGTGCCAGGGAACAAATCCTCCTGGAAGCATTCCAGGATGGCGTCCTGCCTCAAAGGGTAACAGTGCCAATAAGAGAGGAGAACATTCATAAGCTGGTGCTGGAGGATGGGGAACATGTCAGGTGTGTTCAGGTGGAGGAACCACTAGTGGGTAGTGATCACCACACAGTGTGGTTCTCAATCAAGTTGGGTAGGGAAACAGCCACTACAAAAACTAAGGTCCTGGACTTCAGAAGGGCAGACTTTGGCAGGATATATCACATACTGAGAGGACACGTAGCTAGCATCCACCTAGACATGGATGCAGAACAGAAATGGGCGATCATCAAGCTAGGACTGACTGAATCCACTAAAGCTTGTGTCAAGAACCAGTGCAAGAAATCCAGGACCAAAAAAAACAAGCTGGATGAATAGAAGGTAGCGGAGAAGGTGAGGAATAAGAGAAATGCATTCTGAACCTACAAGCGAACCCATAGGGCAGAGGACAGAGAAGATTATGTGATGAAATCCAGGGAAGTGAGCCAAACAGTAACGGCTGCAAAGGCAGCTAGGGAAAGGAGATTAGTGCAGGAGATAAAAGAGGGGGAAAAGGATTTATTCAGATATATCAGGGAACAGAGGAAGAGCAAGGATCAAATAGTTAGGATCAGGAAAGGCAGTGGATGGATAGATAAGCGGGCTATGAAGGCATTCGTGAGGGAGAAAGATGGGCCTGTACCTGAAGGGAAAGGTGGGGGGGGTGTGAGGTAACCAAGGATGGGGAAATCACAGAGGAAAGGGTGCTGGAGGGCCTTAGGTCCCTGAGGGTGGACAAGGCACCTGGGCCAGACGGAGTTCTTCCCATGGTGCTGAGGGAGCTGGCAGAAGTCCTGGCAGGGCCATTGGAGGACCTGTTCAACACCTCTCTATATATGGGGTGTGTGCCCAGGGATTGGAGGGAGGCACATGTGGTACCTCTCCATAACAGTGGGCCTAAGGATGAGATGGGGAACCACAGACCGGTGAGCCTTACCACAATTGTAGGAAAACTGATGGAGGTTATCCTCTTGAGGATAATGATCTACAGGATGACAGGCAGCATGGGTTTGTCTCTGGAAGATCCTGCCAGACAAACTTGGTTGACTTTTTCAACTGGGTTATGAGGGCACTAGACAGGGGCCATGTGGGGGATGTACTCTACCTGGATTTCAGCAAGGCCTTTGATTCAGTGCCACATGGTAGGTTGACCTGCAAGTTGAAGAGTCTGGCAGTAGGGAGGAAATTAGTCAGATGGGTTGAAAACTGGCTGTGGGAGAGTCAGCAGAAGGTAGTGGTGGAGGGTGAGGCATCAGAGCCCAAGGCAGTGACAAGTGGTGTCCCACAGGGCTCGGTAGTGTGACCGATCCTGTTTAACATTTTCATCACAGACATAGCAGTAGGGATCAATAATAAGATCAGTCTCTTTGCAGACGACACCAAGATCTGTGCTGAGGTGGATGGGGGTGAGGGTGGGCAAAGTACTACAGGAGGATCTGGCAAAACTGGAGGAATGGTCGCACACCTGGCAGCTTGGTTTCAATGCCAAGAAGTGCAAAATGATGCATTTGGGAGCCAGGAACCCAGGATACAGTTACTGGTTGGAGGGTGTCCAATTATCCACATCCAAGGAGGAGAAGGATCTGGGGGTGCTTGTGACCGAGAAATGAACCACTCAGCACAGTGCAGGAAGGCAGCGGCAAAGGCAAACAGGATGCTAGGGTGCATAGCAAGGGGGATTGCATCTAGGAGTAGTGAGGTCATATTGCCCCTGTACAGATCCGTGGTGAGGCCGCACTTGGAGTACTGCGTGCAGTTCTGGCGCCCCTACTTAAAAATGGATATCAAACTGCTGGAGGTGGTGTAGCACAGAACAACAAAGATGATCCTGGGGTTGGGGAATAGACCTTATGAAGAAAGAGTGAGACAGCTCAATATGTATATCCTGGAGAATAGAAGAGATAGGGGGGATATGACTGAGACCTTCAAGTACCTGAAGGGGAAGAACAGAATGGGCACCAGGTGTGTGTTCACTCTTAAGGGTGGAAGGGAAACCAGAGGGAACTCTTTGAAGTTGGAGGGGGGCAGATTCAGGAGGGAAATGAGGAGACACTATTTCACCAAAAGGATGGTAGCAGGGTGGAACGCACTGCCAGAGGAAGTCGTATTAGTGCAGACAGTGGGGAGCTTCAAGAGGCAGTGGGACAGATTCAAAGGGAGAGTACAAACCAGGAGGGGGCAGGGAGTGGGGAGAAAGGAGATTGAGGGGGGGGCAGCTGCAGTCTAACGGACTAATGTGCTGCACACTCAAACAGACTAGATAGACCATAAGGCCTGTATCTGCTGGCAATTTCATATGTTCGTATGCCACCAGCTTCCCTCCTGTGGGGACCCTGCCACTGCCCCCACAGCCCTGGCGATCCAGAGATCACACTTCACAGCCAGGGGTCTCTAAGGGGTCCTACCTGTCCTGGCTTCACATAGCCACCTACTTTCCCTGCCCCCAATGACGCAGGACCTGGCTAACCATACTTCCCCATGAAGCTCCATTCCCCCAGATCCACGTCGACCATGATGCTTAGAAGCCCATCTTTTCTCCACTTTGGTTGGGGTGGTCCCCTCATTGACCCTCTGCTGAGCTCCCTTACTTGCCCACCTAACTCTGCTCCTCCAGCCACCCCCCCACCAGCCCCGGCCTAATGCCCGGGCTGGAAAGGCCTCGAAACTTCCTGTCTGCTTCCTTATATACTCCCTAAACCTATTCTCTGCTGCCACCTTGAGGTATCCAGCAGCCAATAGCCCCCAGAGCACTAACATATTCCCAATCCGGTGGGGGGGGAGGTTTGGGGGAGGAGGAACGGGATTCCTAATTGGGAGCATAAGCTCCTCTTTAAGGGGGGGGCTTACATTGCTATAAACAGAAGTCACAAGTTTATTTACCTTTTCGTTTTTCCTGCCTGTCAGTCTGGTTTTTAACATCTTACCGGTGGAGCAGGGCTGCTATTTCCTGTACATAGATCAAAATGATCAGCCTACTACATTAACTTTCGAGTACAAATGCTGACCTTATGGCCAGGTCTGAAAAAAGTAGTAACTACTTGTGTTGGTGGGTAGCTGGCCATGGATTGGTTGGGAGCTGGCCATGGGTTGGAGGAGCTGACTGTGTTGGCTAGGGGGAGGAGCTTCAGGGTGGCTGGTGTATTCAAGAGACAGCTGTGCAGAGAGTGTGTGTGTGTGTGTGTCTGTCTGTAGGGGGTAGGAACTGGCAGTGACTGTGTATGTGTGGAGGAGATTGGTCATGGCTGTGTGTGAGTAGGGAGTGGAGCTGAAGGTGTATGTGTGGGGGGACTGACATGTTGTGGGGAACAGGCTGTGCATGTAGGGGGCTAGCTGGGGGCTGTGTGTGCCAGGGGAGATGGCTGTGCCAGGAAGGGGAGGAAGCTTGCCGTGTTTGCTGGGAGACTGACACTGCCTGTTAGGTAGGGCTGGCCATGTGTGTTAGGGGGGAACTAGCTGTTTTGGGGGGTGCTGGCCATGTGGGGGCAGGGGGGGCTGTGTGAGTATGAAGAGGACCGACTGTGTTGGGGGGAGGGGAACTGGCAGTGTGTATGGGTTGTATTTTACTGCCCATGTGTATGGTGGGAGCTGGCTACGTCAGCACAGGGGGAGCTGTCCTTGTGTGTAGGGGTGAGCTGGGTGGAGCTGGAGGTGTGTGGGGTGGGAGATGTTGGTCATGTGTGTGGGTGGGGGGCAGCTGGTTGTGTCAGGAGGTTCAGCTTGTCGTGTTTGTGTGTGGTAGTGGCGGCTGGCTGTGGTGTTGGCAGCTGTACATTATTAGAAAGTTAAAGTTAGTGTTAGTGAGGAACTTTGTAAGTGGAACTGATTTTGTTGGAGGGGGGAGCTGACTGTGTGTGGCAGGAGCTGGGATGGAAATTCAAAGCTTGTTGAACTGGGGAGCAGGCTGTGTTGGTGGCGGGGAGCTTGCTGTGTTGATGAGAGGAACTGGTCACGTGGGAGAGCTAGATAGCTGTTGTGGGAACTGGCCATGTTGGAGGTACTTGCCATGTGAGTGGGGAGCTGGACTACCAGTGTTGTGTGTGTTGGGCAGTTGGCTTTCCACTTTGGGGCAGCAGGCAGTGTTCACTCCAGGCTGTGAGACTGTGCCAGTGGCATGCTGCTTGAGCAGCCTGTCCCTACTGTTTCTGTTTCAGTGGATCAGAAAGCCATGCCTGCAGTTGGCTGGTTCGTGTGCGCTGCCACATTCAGAACATAAATGCATGGTAGCATCCCAGCCTTGGGGAGCCACTGACATCTGTCCCAGTGAAGCATTAGTCCAGCAGCAATACTAGGCAAAATACTTTTATTGCATGACCGAACATAGACAGTACTTAAAATAACCCCTCCAAAATTTAAATTTATAAGTACCATATGAAAAGTATGGGCCACTCAAGGGTTTGAAATTGAAATAATGGACACGGTCCATGCCCCACAGCAGCTCAGGAACCAAAGCATGCTGGGATTTGTAGTCTTCAGTTCTGGTGCTGTAACTGAAACTTGCTTTGTTACAATCTGTTGTATCCTACATTGCAGGCACTGACATGAGCCGAGCTGCCTGAGCTAACCTGAACATGGACTAACAAAGCTTCTGTTTATTTATTTAAGTTTGTTGACCAGGTAGGCCCACTGAGTCCAATACAGGTCCCTTTTTCAGGGGTGACCCCGGGATTAGTTACAGATGAATAGAATACACAGAGTACCTCACATTGCGGAGATACAAAGAGTGGAATTTATAGAGTACAAGAGACATTATTTACAATCAAATGTTAGATACAAGAATTTACAAGGCAGACAAATATATAAATATACATTATCCTAACATGACATTATATACATCATTAGAGCACCGTCAAGTATTGAGACCTTGATTGACAATAAGACAATATAGGCATTTTTTTTTTCTTATTCTATAATAAATATATCTTTGTGCATGACAGTGGAGTACATCTTTAGAGCACAGTCATAACTGACGAAGATGAATGGGCACATAAGGTGCCATACAAGGATGTCAACCCCGTTCACACTGTTGAATCATTTTAGAAAACCTTATTAGCAACTTTTTCAAACTCACCACGGAAGCCCGTTCACACTGTCATATACTGAGTTTATGCACAGTAACGGTCCATCCACTCTAGAGGCTGTAACGTTTTCAAACACAGCATGCTTCGGAAAACAATGCTGGGTAGAGGGAGGACTAATAACAGAGTGCAAAGGAGAATCACGCAATCGCACTTCTGTTCACACAACCAGGTAAACCGTGTTTCATTTGAAACCGTGTTTAAAACCGGTTTCAAGACTAGGTAGTTTGCAGGGTTCAAACACGGCTTTAAACCATGTTCAGTGTGAATACAAACCATGTTTTGGCTTGTTAAAATGTTTTAGGAGCTTTAAACCTTTTAACAAGCCAACTGTGAACAGGGTCTCAATCTACCAGGAGTGGGATGATTCTGTTGTAGGCTAAGGCAGGAAAGTGTCAAGGAAAAAAAAAAACAGATTGGGGGAAACCAGGAAAGGAACACACACTTATTCAGTGTGCCTTTCCTGGTGAAACATGTCCTATGAAGATGAAGTCCTGTGTTATAAAATGGCAAGGTAAAATCATGTAATCTGATTGGCTGTTATTTATGTGTAAAATACAATTTACACATGGGTTAAAAAAAAGGACTGTTCAGCAGTGAAGAGTCTGCAACACAGATCAATGGGCATTTGGAACACAGGCATTTCAGTTAGCCCTCTACTGCCAGAGCTGATCTTCCACCACAAACATGGCTGCTACCCTTACACTGTAAAAAAAACTTCAGCTGGGCCCTAAAAATAAAACTACCTTAAATAAAAAATAAAACAAATGAATTAAATGCTGTTTCCCTGATTATCACACTCTCCTTACATACATAAAACAAATTAGAAACAATAAGTATTGTTTATAGTTTTCATTACAACTGTTTCTTTGCTAACAGTCAAAAAATCCCCCTTCTATCTTTAACTGCTTATCAGGGAACTCTCTTCTTCTTGCCCTGACAGTGAGATAACTGAGTCTCTGGCTGTAACAAAGGCCTTTGTAACATGGCAATAATGTGAATACCGAAATGCGGACCCACGATTGGGCAAAGCGCATCACGAGGGCCAAGTCGGAGCGGGTATTAATCCACGATACCCGCCGTTCTCAAA
The DNA here is from genome assembly GCA_016271365.2 of Neoceratodus forsteri. Classification (NCBI taxonomy): domain Eukaryota; kingdom Metazoa; phylum Chordata; order Ceratodontiformes; family Ceratodontidae; genus Neoceratodus; species Neoceratodus forsteri. The sequence continues at coordinate 288,697,738 of CM057455.1, read as the reverse complement.
ACTGAAGTACTACCTCAGCCAGACAGCTAGGTTAGCAGCACTGGGACAGGCAGGGATCGAGTTTCAGAGAAGCAAGGGTGGCACAGGAGAGGAGACCAGCTAGGCGCAGACAGAAGCGGGTGGGGAGAAGAAGCGAGTGCGAGACAAGCAGTACATAACAGAGTCCGACACAGACACAGTATGCAGGAACCGGCCTTGCGCTTAGAAGTGACCCAGCAGCATGTTAATTTTGCTGATGCGTACGCTTTGTGAGGCAGCTGTCCACCAGAGACCTCCAACGGCTGGTATCAGAGAAATAGCCACGTACATCGCCACATTATTTAGACTGCCATGTGAGCCGCACTGTTTTCTTTCAGTACAGCTACCTAATGTTTTGACCGCATCAGCATATTGATTTGTAAGTGCAGTACAAATCTTTGATCAGCACACCGACGCTCTGTGTAATGTTGTTGTAACCAGACGAAATACGCTCCTGGCGACTCTCTCCTTGGGCGGCCCATGTTACAAGCGCATTAAGCCACTCTCGGTGGTGGCATCTAATGCGATTAATGCATGGTTGGGCTGTTGTTCACCCTCGGCCTCTGGCCACAACCCTCCCAACCATGCATTAATCCAGCATTAGATGCCACCTTCATCGTGGCTTATTGCTTACTTGTTGTCTGCTGGGCTGCAGCTAAGAATTTTGGGGCCCAGGACAAGTCACTTGAAATGGGCCCCTGTCTCCCAAACCAGCTAATGCCGGGGGTAATGCCAGCTCCTCAGGTGGGGGGGGGGCCCCCCCCCCGAGCTCGGGTCCCAGGACAACATCCCCACTTGTCCCCCCATTACTGTGGCCCTGGTTGTCTGTGTGTACAGTGTGTTGGGAGAGAAACATTCTGCCAGTGGAACTGAGCAGAATTTTGAATCCATGTATTCTGTGGTAAACATTCCATGATAAACATTCCATATCTTGAATGTGAGGAACAACAGAGAAAAAAAAAACAAAAACAGGAAGAAGTAGGCAATAATACACTGACATCTTCAATGACATCACTTACAGTGGGCGAAAGGATTATTTTATTACAAATGCGCACAAAGTAAATCTATTTTTCTACATATAAACATGCGTTTCCCAGCAGTCAAAAGTAAAAACAAAAGGAGTCAATTTTATAAGCGCAATAAGGAACTCAGCGGTGTGTGTAAACCATATTTTACAGCACGGCCAAGGTGTGTGTAAACCATATTTTACAGCAAGGCCAGCAACTGAAGTCACTCACTGCTGGTCTCGTGCCTTACTACGGCCTTGGCCGTGCTGTAAAAATATCGTTTATGCACACCCCTTGGTGCTTTATTGCTTACTTATGTGATACTAAGCAGTTAGTTATTTGTATACCCATGATGCACTATGATTGCACAAGAAATGTTTCCTTATTAACGATAATAAAAAAAAAAAAAAACTGATTCTTTTAAAGAGATGTTCCAGCACTTGTTCTCTGCCTGACTATGGAACTGTTTTATTCATATACATGCACTGGTTATGGTAACCACATTATAAGTAAATAAGGCTTTTATATGAGAAACAGAAGTTGCATAAATTATGCTTTAAACACCATGAAGTCTTGTTTATATTAGAATTTTTGCAGTATGCTCCTGGCTTTTGAGTGCTCTGGAGATGAAATGGTTAACTCCAGAGAAATCTGGAGTTCCACAGTGCGAGGGTGCTTATTGAAAGCTCTATCTGGGTTGTTTGAACCCAAACTGTCAGATTCTTTATTCCGCTTTCACTGAACAGACGCTCGGAGACCAACTCCTTCATTTGGTTCATTTGCGGTTAAAGTATTTTTATCAGTTCATTTAACCGAAAGTGTTTAAAATTACCGTGGTTTTCCGTTTAAAAGCTCTATCTGGTAACCGTAAGTAAAATAATTTTAGTCTGTGTGGAAACTCATTATCGGTTCGCTCTCTGAACCGATCAGTTCTTTAAAAAATTGTTTTCTTTTGCATTTAGAGTAGAGGTACCGGTTCTTATCGGTCCTAAAAAACCTGCAATTAAAAGTGTTTTTTTTCAAATACCACGTGTTGCAGTTAGGGACCGATAAAGAGTCTTGTCTAGCAAGGCCTGAAACAAAGGACAAGTTTGGTTAGGCTGGCATTATGTCTGAGAAACCCAAAAGAAAAACCGGGCCCACTGGTTTCAACACTGTGATGTCTGTGGGAAGCCTTTGCCAAGGCTGACCCACACACCACTGTGTCTATTGTCTGGGGCTGACCACCTCCTGTCAGACTGCCAGATATGTAAGAATTTCCTGCAGCCACCTGGAAAAGAGATTGGGCAGGCTGAGGGAAGGAGGCCAAAAAGTCCGTTGACCCGATGGCCAGCCGCGCCCAGCTACAGCTGGACCAGAGGAGTGCCCTCTGACCAGGGCCATACTTCCTCGGGCAAAAGAAAGGCTGGTCCTGAGGAACCAGTCAAAGCAAAAAGGACAAAGAAATCAGCTAGTGTGGAGTCCAGTTTTGTCTCTCCTTCTGCTGTAGAAATAGCTAAGCCATACAGATTGTCCAGTCTTTGTCTCAGGGACTTGTTGAACCTCTCTGGTTGGAAAAAGGGGTCTCGTTCAGGTCCAGTGGTTCAGGATTATGATGTTGGGGATTTTATGAACCACAGGAGGGAGGAAGATTTTGATGATTGTAATTGTGATTGGGAAGGTCTGGAAGTGCCAATAGAACTGGACATTTCTCCAGACAGACCCTTTGAGTCTCCCCTTTATTGTCTGAGTCCCCATCTCATTTCAGATTTTATAAGAAAGTAGCAGAAACTCTCCAGCTCCTTAGAAGAGGCTGTGGATGAGCAAGAGGAGCCTGACTATGTGGAAATGATGGATATTCCAGAGGCTAGAAGGTTGTCTATTCCTTTACATAAGTCATTTAGGAGACAAACCACTAAGATTTTAAAAAATCCTTTTTCTGTCCCTCCTGTAGATAAAAAAATGGACAGAAGGTATACGTTGTCAGGCCCTAATACAGACTTCCTTACTGAACAGTGTAACCATGTAGGTGTGGTGCAAGCTGCAGCCTGTGACAAGGCTAATATTCCCCTGGCTTCACATCCTCCTGATAAGGATTCCAGGAAGATTGATGCCATGGAGAAAAAACAGTATGTGGCAGCTTCTTTGGGACTCAGACAGGTTAATTATATGGCTTATGTGGCTAGATATCAGAAATCTAGATGGGACACTATATTGCAGTTGGCTAAGCAGGCCCATGGCCAGCTGGCTAGTGAGTTGGAACAGGTGGCTGCTGATGGCATTGAAGCCTCTAAAGTTCAATTTCATGCTGCTGTTGATGTTAATGATGTTTCCTCTAGGGTCATGGCCACTTCTGTAGCTCTCCGTAGGTTGGCATGGCTCAGATGCACTAATCTGTCCCAAGATACCCAGTCAAAGGCTATAGATTTTCCTGTTATAGGAAATTCTCTGTTTGGAGAACAAACAGAAAATTACATGAAAAGATGGATGAATACAGAACTACTTACAAAAGTGCCCAAGCTAAGGAAAGGCATGCCACTCAACATAGGCATGCCCCAGGGTAGGGGCAGGCCTTACAATGAGCCTTTTACCAATTCCAGGCTTCTTCTGCTTTTGCACAGAGAGGGATTTTCAGAGGCAGAGAGGCAGGCCAGGGCACAGGCAGGCCCTCTCCCCAACCTAAAGCTGCTCCTGCCAAGCAGGCACCCTGGCGGGGTGTCTGGGGCCGACTCTCCTGTCCGGGTGGGGGCAGACTGGCTTATTTCTGCCAGAACTGGTTGTCCCTAACCTCGGACAAATGGGTTCTGGGGTGGTAAGCCAAGGCTTGGTTCTCAGTTTCAAACAGTTTCCCAAGATGAGAGCCAGGCACTTTCCCCTCAAGTCTTTTAGAAACCCTCGCACTAGAAGGCGGAGGTTTCCGCTTTTGACTGCAAAGCAGTGGAAGGGTCCCCCTGCCACCAGAGCAAGGGTCTTTACTCAAGGTACTTCCTGACCCCAAAAGACAGGAGACTGGCGGCCCATCTTGGATTTAAGATTTCTGAACAAGCATCTTGTAAAACCAAAGTTCAAAATGCTGACTTTAGAATGATTTTGCCATCCTTGAGGCCAGGGGACTGGTTAGCTTCCCTGGACCTCAAGGACACCTACTTCCATATTCTAATCAGGGCCTCTCACCGAAGTACCTCAGGTTCGAACTGCCCTCGGCCACTACCAGTTCAGGCGATGCCCTTGGACTCACTTCTGCTCCAAGAGTTTTCACAAAATGTCTAGCTGTAGTAGTGGCCACTTAAGAAGACAAAGGATAGCTGTGTTCCCTACTTGGGCGACTGGCTTGTTGTGGGTCAGTCATCAGAGCAGGTAAATCCCACTTGCAAATCACCCAGGAACTCCTCACCTTTCTGGGGTTCCTGCTGAATGTTCCAAAGTCAGTTCTCGAACCAGTTCAGGTACTAACTTTTATAGGTGCAGAGCTGAACACAAAGTTAGCCAGGGCATTCCTCCCCTCCGAAAGAGTGGACAAACTCATTGCCCTGGCATCTTCTTTCTCCGTGCAGGTCTCTCGACCAGCAAGGCACTTTCTGCAACTCCTGGGGCACATGGCTGCCTCTACAGCTGTTGTGCCAGGGCAAGATTTCAGATGAGGGACATTCAGTTCCACTTGAGGTCCTATTGGTCTCAAAGGAGGGACCCCTCTCAAATTGGTCCCAGTGACCAAGACTCTGATCCTAGCTCTCCAGTGGTGGCTGGATCGGAGCAACCTGTCCTCAGGGGTCCCATTCCTTCCTGTCTCTCACTCCCTCATCCTCACCACGGATGCCCCTGTTGGGTTGGGGGCTCACCTGGGCGACCTTTCAACTCAGGGAGTTTGGTCCCCTCAGGAATCTGTGCTTCACATCAATCTGCTGGAGCTCAGAGCTGTCTTCCTAGCTCTCCAGGTTTTTTCAGAAACTGTCCAGAACAAAGTTGTTCAAGTCAGGACAGACAATACCACAACAATGTGGTACATCAACAAGCAAGGGGGCACTCGCTCTTCAGCCCTATGCACCGAAGCAATGAAGTTGTGGTCTCTGGCCTATTCCCTGAACACCTCTCTGATAGCGGTTCACCTCCCAGGGAAGGACAATGTCTAGGGGCGCCCTCAGCAGGATTTCTCAGGGCCATCACGAATGGGCTCTGAACCCTCAAGTGCTGTGGTCAATCTTTGCCAGCTGGGAACTCCTCAGATAGATCTTTTGCAGCCCCAGACAACCACAAACTTCCCTGTTTTGCTGCAGGCCCCAGTTCTGGGGTCAGTCCCCTGGATGCCTTTCAGCTGGATTGGGAGGGAAGTTCCTCTATGCTTTCCTCCTGCCTCTACTCTTCAGGGTTTTAGTAAAATCAGAACTCAGCCTTGCAGGGTGATTCTGATTGCTCCAGACTGGGGTAGGCAGCCTGGTACCCTCTTCTTCTGTCCCTATCATTCCACCCTCCCTGACCTTGCCCAGGGCTCACGACCTGCTGACCTGTGCACAGGGGAGAGTGTGGTATCCGGATCTCAACTCCCTCCACCTCAAGGCTTGGTTCTTGAGGAGTTAGAGTTTGCTCATTTACACCTTTCTCAAGGTGTCTTGGATATTTTGAAGGCCTCCAGAAAGCCTTCCACTAGAACCACTATAATTCTAAATGGAAGAGATTCTCATTTTGGTGTTCTGAGAGGCAAATCACCCCAGAATCAGCTGACCTGCCTATTTTGTTGGACTACCTGGTCCACTCAAATTCCTTAGGCCTCAAACCAGCTACCTTAAAGGTTCATTTGGCATGCTGTTTCAGTTTTTATTTCTGCAGGAAAACCAGTTTCTCTTTCTTCTCACCCTGTGTTTGCCAAATTTTTCAAGGTTACTTCATACTAATCCTCCCTTTCGGGAACCAACCCCTGCATGGGACTTGAATATTTGCATTGCCCAGCTAATGCAACCTCCCTTTGAGCCTCTGGATTCGGCAGATCTCAAGTTCTTAACTTGGAAAACTGTTTTTCTAGTGGCTATCACTTCTGCTAGGCGTATAAGTGAATTGCAAGCCTTGTCAGTGGAAGAGGATTTCATTTCTTTCCACAGAGATAAAGTGATCCTCAGGACTAACAGAAAGTTTTTACCTAAGGTGGTTTCAGATTTTCATCTTAACCAATCCATCTCTCTTCCAGTATTTTTTACTGAGCACCTCTTCTGGTGAGAGAAGCTGCACAGTTTGGACGTAAAAAGAGCCCTTAGCTATTATTTGGATCGTACCAAGGGTCACAGGTTCGAATCCCTCCAGCTCTTCCTTACCTATGGAGATGTGGGTAAGGGGAGGCCTGCTACTAGGAGGTCGATTGCTAGGTGGATTGTCTCTTGTATCCAGTTCTGTTATCAAAAACTGGGCAAGGAGCCGCCCTCAGGTCTGAGGGCTCATTCCACCAGGGGTACAGCTGCATCTCTAGCGGCTGCTAGAGATATTCCCATTTTGAAATCTGTCAAGCTGCTACCTGGAAGACAGTCCACACTTTCACTAAGCATTATTCCCTGGACGCCCAGTCCAGGAGAGATGCCAGCTTTGGCACAGCTGTCCTGCAGAGCCTATTTCCTAAGTAGGTTCTGACCCTCCTCCATGGGGGTACTGCTGTGTACTCTGCAAAGTCCTAATATAAGCAAGACTTCATGGTGTTTGAAGAAAAAATTACTCACCTTAGTAATTGCTTTTCTTCTCATGGAGTCTTGCTATATTAGGACAACCCTCCCTCCTACCCTCTCAGAATCCTCTACTTGGGTATGGGGTTGGCAAATTGGTGCAATCACTGTGTCATGCCTGTTTAGCTTCTAGTTCCTCCTTTTTCTTTCTTGGGTTAGGAACTAGATAGTTTCTGTTTTTGTTAATTGGTAGCTGGGCCTCTCTGGACTTGAGTCTTTGGGCAGAGGGGCCTTAGTAGTGATTGTCAAGGGTTATCCTAACAATAACACGTGATACTGTTTTTCTTTATTGGTGTTGTGTTTTGTGGTTCTACTGTTAGTAGGTAGCCAATGGCTAGTGTAAGGCTTTCCACACAGACTTGCTATGTTAGTTTAGCCTCGTAAAGAACCTGACAGTTTGGGTTCAAACAACCCAGATAGAGCTTTCAAAGCGCCCTCGGCTGTGGAACTCCAGATTTCTCTGGAGTTAACTATTTCATCTCCGGGGCAGTCAAAAGCCAGGGGCATACTGCAAAGGTCCTAATATAGCAAGACTCCATGAGAAGAAAAGCAATTACTAAGGTGAGTAATTTTTTCTTGTAGTATAACATAGAAAATTCTTCTGAGTTTCAAATAGTGTTTTATTATTAATAACAGTCAATTTTTGGGTATTTCCCAGATTGGTGTAGTGGGGATTATATTGTGTGTTTTAAATGAAGATGCATCATATTTTGGATGGGATAAGTAAGCAGTAAGACATGACAGGGTGTGCATGGGACATATTTTACTGCACGGCCAGGGGCGTAATAAGGCACGAGGCCTTGGCCGAGTGCCTTTAGCCCCTGGGTGCGGTAAAATATGTTACATGCACACACCTGGAATGTCTTATTGCGCTTATAAAATGGGCTATTTTATTTTTTTAACAATTTTTTATGTTAAAAACACATTTATATAGGAATACACTGACATAAGTTAGTGTATTTATAGTAAAATAGTCCTTCCGCCTTTGTGTTCGTAATTGCTTTAGTACATTTGTCCTCCATTGGGATCCGTAGTTATACTAAGAAGAGGAAGTGGGCAAGATTTTTTTTCTGATTAATTTAAGCTGCAACCGATAGCAGAAGTATGAAGTGGGGAGAACTGAATTTAGTCTGGGGATGGGCGAGGATGGCAGGACAAGAAAGCACTTTTTTTTTTTTTTTGTTAAACGTAGCTGGCGAGTAACATTTTTTCAAATACCATGAAGTCTTGCTTATATTAGGACCTTTGCAGTATGCCCCTGGCTTTTGACTGCCCCGGAGATGAAATAGTTAACTCCAGAGAAATCTGGACTTCCACAGCGCGAGGGCGCTTACTGAAAGCTCTATCTGGGTTGTTTGAACCCAAACTGTCAGATTCTTTACTCCGCTTTCACTGAACAGACGCTCCGGAGACCAGCTCCTTCATTTTTGGTTAGTTTTACGGTTTAAAGTATTTTTATCGGTTCATTTAACCGAGAAAGTGTTTAAAATTACCGCGGTTTTCCGTTTAAAGCTCTATCTGGTAACCGTAAGTAAAATAATTTTAGTCTGTGTGGAAACTCATTATCGGTTCGCTCTGAACCGATCAGTTTGCTTTAAAAATTGTTTTTCTTTGCATTTAGAGTGAGGTACCCGGTTCTTATCGGTCCTAAAAAAACCTGCAATTAAAAGTGGTTTTTTCAAATACCCGTGACACGGTTAGGGACCGATAAGGGTGTCTTGTCCTGGCAAGGCCTGAAACAAAGGACAAGTTTGGTTAGGCTGGCATTATGTCTGAGAAACCCAAAAGAAAAACCGGGCCCACTGGGTTTCAACACTGTGATGTCTGTGGGGAAGCCTTTGCCAAGGCTGACCCACACACCACTTGTGTCTATTGTCTGGGGGCTGACCACCTCCTGTCAGACTGCCAGATATGTAAGAATTTCCCTGCAGCCACCCTGGAAAAGAGATTGGGCAGGCTGAGGGAACGAGAGCCAAAAGTCCGCTGACCCGATGGCCAGCCCGCCCAGCTACAGCTGGACCAGAGGGAGTGCCCTCTGACCAGGGCCATACTTCTCGGGCAAAGAAAGGCTGGTCCTGAGGAACCAGTCAAAGCAAAAGGACAAAGAAATCAGCTAGTGTAGAGTCCAGTTTTGTCTCTCCTTCTGCTGTAGAAATAGCTAAAGCCATACAGATTGTCCAGTCTTTGTCTCAGGGACTTGTTGAACCCTCTCTGGTTGGAAAAAGGGGGTCTCGTTCAGGTCCAGTGGTTCAGGATTATGATGTTGGGGATTTTATGAACCACAGGAGGGGAGGAAGATTTTGATGATTGTAATTGTGATTGGGAAGGTCTGGAAGTGCCAATAGAACTGGACATTTCTCCAGACAGACCCTTTGAGTCTCCCTTTATTGTCTGAGTCCCCATCTCATTTCAGATTTTATAAGAAAGTAGCAGAAACTCTCCAGCTCCTTAGAAGAGGCTGTGGATGAGCAAGAGGAGCCTGACTATGTGGAAATGATGGATATTCCAGAGGCTAGAAGGTTGTCTATTCCTTTACATAAGTCATTTAGGAGACAAACCACTAAGATTTTAAAAATCCTTTTCTGTCCCTCCTGTAGATAAAAATGGACAGAAGGTATCGTTGTCAGGCCCTAATACAGACTTCCTTACTGAACAGTGTAACCATGTAGGTGTGGTGCAAGCTGCAGCCTGTGACAAGATATTCCCCTGGCTTCACATCCTCCTGATAAGGATTCCAGGAAGATTGATGCCATGGAGAAAAACAGTATGTGGCAGCTTCTTTGGGACTCAGACAGGTTAATTATATGGCTTATGTGGCTAGATATCAGAAATCTAGATGGGACACTATATTGCAGTTGGCCAAGCAGGCCCATGGCCAGCTGGCTAGTGAGTTGGAACAGGTGGCTGCTGATGGCATTGAAGCCTCTAAAGTTCAATTTCATGCTGCTGTTGATGTTAATGATGTTTCCTCTAGGGTCATGGCCACTTCTGTAGCTCTCCGTGGGTTGGCATGGCTCAGATGCACTAATCTGTCCCAAGATACCCAGTCAAAGGCTATAGATTTTCCTGTTATAGAAATTCTCTGTTTGGAGAACAAACAGAAAATTACATGAAAAGATGGATGAATACAGAACTACTTACAAAAGTGCCCAAGCTAAGGAAAGGCATGCCACTCAACATAGGCATGCCCCAGTGAGTAGGGGCAGGCCTTACAATAGGCCTTTTACCAATTCCAGGCTTCTTCTGCTTTTGCACAGAGAGGATTTTTCAGAGGCAGAGGCAGACGGGGCACAGGCAGGCCTCTCCCAACCTAAAGCTGCTCCTGCCAAGCAGGCACCCTGACGGGGTGTCTGGGGCCGACTCTCCTGTACCGGTTGGGGGCAGACTGGCTTATTTCTGCCAGAACTGGTTGTCCCTAACCTCGGACAAATGGGTTCTGGAGGTGGTAAGCCAAGGCTTGGTTCTCAGTTTCAAACAGTTTCCCAAGATGAGAGCCAGGCACTTTCCCCTCAAGTCTTTTAGAAACCCTCGCACTAGAAGCGGAGGTTTCCGCTCTTTTGACTGCAAAGCAGTGAAAGGGTCCCCTTGCCACCAGAGCAAGGGTCTTACTCACGGTACTTCCTGACCCCAAAAGACAGGAGACTGGCGGTTCATCTTGGATTTAAGATTTCTGAACAAGCATCTTGTAAAACCAAAGTTCAAAATGCTGACTTTAGTAATGATTTTGCCATCCTTGAGGCCAGGGACTGGCTAGCTTCCCTGGACCTCAAGGACGCCTACTTCCATATTCTAATCAGGGCCTCTCACCGAAAGTACCCTCAGGTTCAACTGCCCCGGCCACTACCAGTTCAGGCGATGCCCTTCGGACTCACTTCTGCTCCAAGAGTTTTCACAAAATGTCTAGCTGTAGTAGTGGCCCACTTAAGAAGACAAGGGATAGCTGTGTTTCCCTACTTGGACGACTGGCTTATTGTGAGTCAGTCATCAGAGCAGGTAAAATCCCACTTGCAAATCACCCAGGAACTCCTCACCTTTCTGGGGTTCCTGATGAATGTTCCAAAGTCAGTTCTCGAACCAGTTCAGGTACTAACTTTTATAGGTGCAGAGCTGAACACAAAGTTAGCCAGGGCATTCCTCCCTCCGAAAGAGTGGACAAACTCATTGCCTGGCATCTTCTTTTTTCTGCAGGTCTCTCGACCAGCAAGGCACTTTCTGCAACTCCTGGGGCACATGGCTGCCTCTACAGCTGTTGTGCCAGGGGCAAGATTTCAGATGAGGGACATTCAGTTCCACTTGAGGTCCTATTGGTCTCAAAGGAGGGACCCTCACTCAAATTGGTCCCAGTGACCAAGACTCTGATCCTAGCGCCTCCAGTGGTGGCTGGATCGGAGCAACCTGTCCTCAGGGGTCCCATTCCTTCCTGTCTCTCACCCTCATCCTCACCACGGATGCGTCCCTGTTGGGGCTCACCTAGCGACCTTTCAACTCAGGAGTTTGGTCCCCTCAGGAATCTCTGCTTCACATCAATCTGCTGGAGCTCAGAGCTGTCTTCCTAGCTCTCCAGGTTTTTCAGAAACTGTCCAGAACAAAGTTGTTCAAGTCAGGACAGACAATACCACAACAATGTGGTACATCAACAAGCAAGGGGGCACTCGCTCTTCAGCCCTATGCACCGAAGCAATGAAGTTGTGGTCTCTGGCCTATTCCCTGAACACCTCTCTGATAGCGGTTCACCTCCCAGGGAAGGACAATGTCCTAGCGGACACCCTCAGCAGGATTTCTCAGGGCCATCACGAATGGGCTCTGAACCCTCAAGTGCTGGGGTCAATCTTTGCCAGCTGGGGAACTCCTCAGATAGATCTTTTTGCAGCCCCAGACAACCACAAACTTCCCCTGTTTTGCTGCAGGCCCCCAGTTCTGGGGTCAGTCCCCCTGGATGCCTTTCAGCTGGATTGGGAGGAAAGTTCCTCTATGCTTTCCCTCCGCTCCTCTACTCTTCAGGGTTTTAGTAAAATCAGAACTCAGCCTTGCAGGGTGATTCTGATTGCTCCAGACTGGGCCAGGCAGCCTTGGTACCCTCTTCTTCTGTCCCTATCATTCCACCCTCCTGACCTTGCCCAGGGCTCACGACCTGCTGACCTGTGCACAGGGGAGAGTGTGGTATCCGATCTCAACTCCCTCCACCTCAAGGCTTGGTTCTTGAGGAGTTAGAGTTTGCTCATTTACACCTTTCTCAAGGTGTCTTGGATATTTTGAAGGCCTCCAGAAAGCCTTCCACTAGAGCCACTTATAATTCTAAATGGAAGAGATTCTCATTTTGGTGTTCTGAGAGGCAAATCACCCCAGAATCAGCTGACCTGCCTATTTTGTTGGACTACCTGGTCCACTTAAATTCCTTAGGCCTCAAACCAGCAACCTTAAAGGTTCATTTGGCAGCTGTTTCAGTTTTATTTCTGCAGGAAAACCAGTTTCTCTTCTTCTCACCCTGTGTTTGCCAAATTTTTCAAGGGTTACTTCATACTAATCCTCCCTTTCGGGAACCAACCCCTGCATGGGACTTGAATATTTGCATTGCCCAGCTAATGCAACCTCCCTTGAGCCTCTGGATTCGGCAGATCTCAAGTTCTTAACTTGGAAAACTGTTTTCTAGTGGCTATCACTTCAGCTAGGCATATAAGTGAATTGCAAGCCTTGTCAGTGGAAGAGGATTTCATTTCTTTCCACAGAGATAAAGTGATCCTCAGGACTAACAGAAAGTTTTACCTAAGGTGGTTTCAGATTTTCATCTTAACCAATCCATCTCTCTTCCAGTATTTTTACTGAGCACCCTCTTCTGGTGAGAGAAGCTTGCACAGTTTGGACGTAAAAGAGCCCTTAGCTATTATTTGACTGCATCAAGGGTCACAGGTTCAATCCTCCAGCTCTTCCTTACCTATGGAGATGTGGGTAAGGGAGGCCTGCTACTAGGAGGTCGATTGCTAGGTGGATTGTCTCTTGTATCCAATTCTGTTATCAAAAACTGGGCAGGCGAGCCCTCAGGTCTGAGGGCTCATTCCACCAGGGGTACAGCTGCATCTCTAGCGGCTGCTAGAGATATTCCCATTTTGGAAATCTGTCAAGCTGCTACCTGGAAGACAGTCCACACTTTCACTAAGCATTATTCCCTGGACGTCCAGTCCAAGAGAGATGTCCGCTTTGGCACAGCTGTCCTGCAGAGCCTATTTCCTAAGTAGGTTCTGACCCTCCTCCATGGGGGTACTGCTGTGTACTCTGCAAAGGTCCTAATATAAGCAAGACTTCATGGTGTTTGAAGAAAAAATTACTCACCTTAGTAATTGCTTTTCTTCTCATGGAGTCTTGCTATATAGACAACTCCCTCCTACCCCTCTCAGAATCCCTACTTGGGTATGGGGTTGGCAAATTGGTGCAATCACTGTGTCATGCCTGTTTAGCTTCTAGTTCCCCCCTTCTTTTCTTTCTTGGGTTAGGAACTAGATAGTTTCTGTTTTTTGTTAATTGGTAGCTGGGCCCCTCTCTGGACTTGAGTCTTTGGGCAGAGGGGGCCTTAGTAGTGATTGTCAAGGGTTATCCTAACAATAATACATGATACTGTTTTTCTTTATTGGTGTTGTGTTTTTGTGGTTCTACTGTTAGTAGGTAGCCAATGGCTAGTGTAAGGCTTTTCCACACAGACTTGCTATGTTGGTTTAGCCTCGTAAAGAACCTGACAGTTTGGGTTCAAACAACCCAGATAGAGCTTTCAGCGGCGCCCTCGCTGTGGAACTCCAGATTTCTCTGGAGTTAACTATTTCATCTCGGGGCAGTCAAAAGCCAGGGGCATACTGCAAAGGTCCTAATATAGCAAGACTCCATGAGAAGAAAAGCAATTACTAAGGTGAGTAATTTTTTCCTTTTAAACGGAGCAGGCGAGGATAAAAGCTGCAACCGATAGCAGCAGAAGTATGGAGTGGGGAGAACTGTAGTTAGGTCTGGGGACGGGCTAGGATGGCAGGACAAGAAAGCAAATTTTTTTTAAATGGAGCAGGCGAGGATCACAGCACAAGCAGTAACATTTTTTTTAAATGGAGCGGGTGTCCTGTAATCCCAAGCAAACTACTACAGCAGGGCTCATTTTGACACTTTTGTCAACAGCACAACACTTTTTTACATTCAGGCAAAGTGACTGTGTTAAAATCCTCTCCATCTACTCATCCCACATGCTAATATTAAAATCTACTTTGTTTGCTCTAAACATCGTTCCGTTTTATAAAACGGGTAGGCTGACTAATTCAACTCGGTTTTCCTCAGGCTTGTCAAATACAAAGATGGCAGACAGTAAAAATGCCAACGTTCCATGGCTTATGGATATTGGCCTTTTTACTGCCAGCCCCTTTTTTTACCCATGCATGGAACATATTTCAAGCATGGGTAACTAGCCAATCACATTGCTTCATTTAGCCTACTCATTTTATAATTATGGTGAACAAATGTGTTTTATCACAGAAGGTTCTGATTAATTATCAGTCTGAGAGTAGCTTGAGTATTAGATCCCTAAAGTAGCAGAACACACTGGTTGGGTATAGGGTTACCAATTCTGCATTTTTATAGCATATGCTTGCTCATACACAATAAGGCTATGTTGCCATCGAAGGGATGTGATGATGTCACACAGAGGTCCGTGTGACGGAATCACTTCCCTGAGATGGCAACAACGCCTTATAGTAAATGGATGCTTTCAGTTGTGCATGGATTTCAGCAACTGCTGAAATCGTGTTGTAGGACAGTTCAAAGGTCAAAAAAGTTGTTGTACTATCGTTCTAACGTCACATCGATAGTACAACAAGTTTTTAACTTTGACCTGCCACCTGATTGGCTTAGATTAGACTCGATGTACAAAATAGAGACAAACATGGCTGCGCGATTTAGCGAGCACCAGGCAGCACAGTCACCGACTTTTAAGTTCAGAGTCAGGACATGGAATAGAGCCATACATGGTTCCCTTTCGGAAAAACTGGGTTTTTTTTAATTTTAAAAATAAGTGGTGCGGAAAAGTGAAAGTAAAAAGCGGGACTGATCATAAGTGACAGCAGCGGGAACAGGAGCGAGCAGGAGCACCAGCGGGTAAGGAGCAGCACCCACAAGTAATTATATAAATAAAATTATGTGACGCTAAACAAAAACCCATATACTATATAAAACAGTGGATAGCGACCATCCACAACTAAGGCTGTGTTTCCCTCTCGGAATGCTGATGACATCAGCGAGACCTCTCGAGCTTCGCTCTCGAGGTCTCAGATGTCATCAACTCCCTCGAGGGAAACACAGGCTTGTTGCGGATGGTCACCCATCCACTATTCTATATGTTGTGTTTAAGCAACCATATACTATTTTATATAGTATATGGTTCCCCAAACTGTAGGAGGTTTGACTTTTGACAAAGTTCATACCTTGTGAATACTGTCCCGCTCGCTTGCTCGGTCGCTCCTTCCCGGTCCATGCTGCAGTCACCATCCCGTTCCGACACCAAAGATACTACGGTGCACTTTACTGCTTCCTGCAGTCCTGGTCTCGGCAAAAGAAATAAAAAAAAAAAACCTGGCAAACTGATATTTTGGGAACACGGAGCCGAGTATGGCAGTCCGTGTCCCAACTATCTGACTGAATGGCACTACTGACTGATCGTTAGACACCTCCGCCATTTTAGAGCACATTTTTTGATCAGCTCTGTTTTCAGCCAATCATGTAGCAGCTCAAGGCTGAAAAGTTGTTGTACTATCGATCTGACGTCAGAACGACAGTACAGCAACTTTTTTGACCTTTGAACTGTCCTACAACAACATTTGGGAAGCCACTGTTTTCCATCTAGAATAAGCCCTAACCATATACTATAATGTGATATGCTCTGAGCGAAGTTTACATTTTTAGATATTAAAAAAAATCAAGAAAAAAAGATGTTTATACAATGGCAAGGAAGAATGACATGAGCCTGAACCTGGACTAACAAAGCTTCTGTTCCTAATTCTACCAGGAGTGGGTTGATTCTGTTGTAAATTAAGGGGGAAAGTGACAAGAAAAAAAAAACATTTAAAGTGATTTTGTGAGGTTTTGCAGATGCCTTTTTCACACAGTATGCCATTGCCACTCATGCTTTGGATGATGAAGCTGCAGTTTGTTTTGTAAAACAAATCTGTCATAGTCATTTTGTTTTATGTTTTATTTTAGCACTCTGTCCTCCAGTTTTCTATGTGTGGCCACACCCCCATAATGATATCGTGCAAGGGAACTGTCAATGTTTTACATACACCACCAATGCATTCTGGGTAAATTATAACAGTGATTTAAATGTTAATTACTCAGAGATGCAGTCCCTTATTTGGTGTTGGTGACTGCAAGAGGTATTATGCTGACATACTCTCTTGTCCGAGTAGACTTGTGTCTTGAACAATTATGTCTGTAACAATTTTGATCTACTGATGTTTTAATATTAGGCAATAATGTATGACAGGGTGTGTGTTGTGCTAGAATAATGTGATTAGGTACAAGGCTGGGTGTGACTAATCACTTCCAGAAGTGATGTTATTCTAGCACAACACACACCCTGGAGTGCATTATTGCTATTATACAATGGTTCTTTTGTAAAATGAAATAAAAAAAATAGATTGAAAATATGTTTTTTACTAATTTTTTTCATTGAGTAGGAATACATATTGAAAAAATAGTGATGTTCTATTGTTTGCCCAGTAGGTGGTGGTGCTGCATTTGCTTCTTCTTCTTCTGTTTACCCCCCACACACACTCGTTTCTGTTTTTTTGTTCCCATCAAGTTTAACTGAGCCAGTTCTGCAGTCTTCTATGTACCAGCTGAAGATTTTTTTTTTCTAAATAGATAGGTGCATGTGCATGATAGGGACTCGGGAGAAGGCTATAGATGTGCACTTCTGGTTTGCCAGTTCGATTGTTGGATTGTGTGTCTGTTCAAGGAAAGAAGATGTTAACCCTGCTGTTTTTTTAAGGTAAAACTAGTTTTTTACAGCCCTTTGTGTGGTTGTTGTTTGGGGAGAGCTGCTGTTCTGTGTAGAACTGAGCAGCATCAGTGAGCTGCGCTACAAGCTGTTACCGTCTCCGCGGGCACTGAAGCCAACGGTTTTGGGAAAACGGCGAAAAATGTATTTTTTTTAGCTTTCTGTGTTGGGGGACGAAATAGGAACTTGATGGGAAGGAGGCTTGCACTGTTAGGTGTAACGGGTAGGGAGCGGCTTCAGAGTGGGAATGACGGAAGCAGACTCGCTGGCAGGAAAGATAAGTAAAGCAGGCTGCCGTGCAGTGATTCTGGTACCGGTTCATTTGGTCATTTGTGTACTGGGACTAGAGCCGTGATGTTGTGCTGGGATAACATCACGGCTCCAGTCCCAGACGGACCAATCAGAGTCCAAGATTATTTTATGCCATTGTATAATGAAGTTTACAAAGGTGAAGGTTCTTGATTTCAGACGTGCAAATTTCGATGAGATAAGGGATTATGCTTGCCAGGCAATTAAAGGGATGGGGGAGCTTAGGGGGGTAGAAAACATATGGGCCACCATAAAGGGAGCCATCGTGGGGGCAACTGACCACTGCACAAAGAGAATAAGCAAAAATAGGAAGAAAAGGTGTCCACTGTGGTTCAGTAGGTAAGTGGGGGCCATTATCAGAGCTAAAAGGCGAGCCTTTAGACAATATAAAACAATGCAGAGTGAATTAGACCGGGTGGAATACCAGGAAAAGCAAAGGGGGGGGGGAGGGTGGTCAGATGGGCAAAAGCAAGGATGGAAGAGAATATTGCCAAGGCAGTCAGACCTTCTTCAGATATATTAGCAGAAAAAAGAGGAAGATGGGATATCTAGTCTGTTAACAGAGACAGGGGAAAGGATATAGGAGGACCAAGAGAAGGCTGAAATGCTGAACAATTACTTCAGTGCAGTATTCACAAGTGATGATGTATGGGTGGATGGCAACACCAGGCCAGCTGATATGGAGGGGGTAGGGGTGGATGTGAGTCTCTTCCGAGAACAGAAGATCTTGAGAGAACTTAAGGGCCTGAAGGTGGACAAGGCCATGGGTCCAGATGGGGCTCACCCCAGAGTGTTGAGGGAGCTGAGGGAGGTGTTAGCAGCCCCCTTGATCACTCTGTTCAATGAGTCCTTACACTCAGGGGAAATCCCAAAGGACTGGACGTTTGCAGATGTACTACCCCTGCATAAGGGAGGGGGGAGGCCAAACATGAGCAATTACAGGCCAATAAGTCTGACTACTGTGGTCAGCAAGCTCATGGAAAAACTGCTCAAGGACAGAAACACCAGCTACCTGGAGGCTAATGGCCTCCTTGACCCAAGGCAGTACGGCTTTTCCAAGGGCAGATCTTGACAAACAAATCTGGTTGGGTTTTTAGACTGGGTCACTAGGGTGGTGGATCAGGGTGGGTCAGTGGACATAGCTTACCTGGATTTCAGGAAGACTTTTAATATATTACTGCACGGAAGGCTATTGTACAAGATGGAGTGCCTGGGGCTGGGGGTGGCGGTTATAAGGTGGGTGCAAAACTGGTTGGAGGGCAGAATACAGAGGGTGTTAGTCAATAGGGTTCCCTAGGGAGTGTCAGGGGTCACTAGCGGTGTTCCCCAGGGATCAGTGCTGGGACCCCTGCTGTTCAACATCTTTATAAGAGACATAGCAGAGGGGTTGGAGGGAAGAGGGAGCCTGTTTCCAGATGATGTAAAGCTCTGCAGTAGAGTGGACATGCAGGATGGAGCTGAGAGGATGCAGAGGGACCTAGGGAAACTAGAGGAGTGGGCCAGGAGATGGAAGTTATCGCTCAACATGGCAAAATGCAAAATCATGCACCTGGGCAGAAAAATTGTAGTGTGGAGTACAGATTGGGGGACAAGCTGCTGGCAGTAACCAAGGAGGAGAGGGACCTGGGCATCATCATCTCACAAGACAGTAACTTTATTTCCCTGGTATGATGTTGCAGCACTGATAACAAAATGGGTGGGTTATGCAAATGAAGCAGAGCACTAAAATAAAAGGATATTTTTCCATGGAAAACAGCACTATTTGGCAGTTTGAACGGTAGGAGACTGATTACTATATATGAGATGCGATTCCAGCGGTTGGCTATTTTGTGTTTGTGAAGGCAGTGCAGTAGGACAGTGGCAAAAGCCAGTAGTTTGTTGGGCTGTATTGGGAGGAGGATCACCAGCAGGAGGAAAGAGGTCCTGATACCCTTGTACACCCAGCTGGCGAGGCTTCATCTGGAATATGAAGTCTAGTTCTAGAGGTCTTACCAAAAAGAGGATGTGGAGAGGGTACAAAGGAGGGCAACCAAGATGGGGAAGGGGCTCGACCACTTGCCGTATAAGAAGAGACTGGGAGCCCCTGACATGTACTCTCTGGAACAGAGGAGGAAGAGAGGGGACATGATAAGAGACTTTTGAGTACCTAAAAAGGATATCAAAGTGCCTATGAGAACCTATTCCAATTGAAGCGGTGTCCCAGGAAAAGGGGTCATGATCTCCAACTCAAGGGGGGTTCATTTAGGGGTAACATCAGGAAATACTTCTTTACCGAGAGGGTGGTGGACACCTGGAATGGGCTGTCTAAAGAAGTGGTGGGCGAGAATACAGTGGGAGGGGTTCAAGAGGGCTTGGGACAGACATAGAGGGCTGTTGAAGGGAGGGGAAGGGAAATCAGAGCAAGCCTAGAGGATGGTAGGCAAATGGACAGACTAGGTGGGCCTGACAGTCCTTTTCTGCCTTCACTGTCCTATGCTCCTATGTTCCATATGTAGCAAGGGAAGGGAACATTGTTTAACCAGGAGTAGCACACTAAGTCGAATCTTGTTTCCAGATGTGACCTGGGAGCACAAGGAAGTTAAGTGACTTGCTCAGGATCACACAGTATGCACCTAGGCAGCTGTAGGATTCAAATGCAGGTCTGCACTATACTGCCTCAACAATGGGTACAATAAGAAGTTGTTTTCCAATTTCCTTACTGTGAGGTGCAGTCTCACATTTCTGTAGTGGCTTCAGCAATGAAAGCTTGCATATGTTTATTTTCAAAACAATGCATTGTGCATACAGTATCTAGCTGACAAAATTTCTTTACTGAGAGATGTAGTTTCCTATATTGGTAGTGTGGATGTCTGCAATACCAAGACTGAACAACAGCGGTCTCTGCTTCTTTATCCAAAGAACTCCCTAATCTATTTTTATTCTGTTCTCATGTGTAATACTATTCTGATTGTTGTATTTACCCACCATATTGTTCCTACTGTCTCTGCTTACTGCCATTTACCTAATATGTAAATTGCCCTTGTATCCTGTGTAACTGTTGTATTACTGCCTCCTTAATTGTACCCATGTAAATGCTTGTATAACTCCACTTCCCTGGCTCCAGGGACACATCCGGAAATGAGCAATTATTGCTCAGTATACCTTCCTGGTGAAAAACTTGAATAAATAAATAAATATATATAGAAACATAGAAGTTGACTGCAGATAAGGACTGCAAGGCCCATCTAGTCTACCCATTTCTTTTTCTACCTTATAAATGTGCCATCGGCCTTTGCTCTGTCAATGGCCCATCTATTCATACTCCTCTGTATTGCTCCTTTATGCCTATCCCATGCCTGTTTGAAGCCCTGCACTGTATTCATATCCATCACTTCCTGAGGTAGGCCATTCCATGCATCCATCACCCTTTCTGTGAAAAAGAACTTCCTCACATTACCCCTTAATCGGCCTCCCTCTAATCTCATGTCCTCTTGTCCTGTGTCCTCTTGTCCTGCTATTTTTCTTATATTGAAACACGTTAGACTCTTTCACCTTGTTAATGCCCTTAAGGTGTTTGAATGTTTCGATCATATCATCTGTCTCCCTCCTTTGCTCTAGGGTATACATATTGAGCTCCGTTAATCTGTCCTCATATGTTTTCTGATGCAGTCCCTGCACCATTTTGGTTGCCCTTCTCTGGACTGCCTCAATTTGGTTAATAGCCTGTGAAGGTGTGGCCTCCAGTACTGCACGCAATACTCCAGATGGGGCCTAACCAGTGTCTTGTAAAGAGGATTATTACTCCTCTTCCGACTTGTGATACCCCACTAATACACCCCAACATCCCCTATCCTTACCTGCTGTTAGTGGTCTGCTTGGATGATTTCAGGTCATGGTGATGATGATGCCCAAGTCTCTTTCTTCCTTGTGACTGCCAGCAACTCCCTCCCAGCCTATAGGTGGCTTCAGGGTTTCTCTTCCCTATATGCATGATCTTGCACTTCTTTGCATTAAACCCCAGTTGCCACTCTTCTGACCATTTTACTAGTTTATCCAGATCTCTTCTCATTCTGCCAACCCCATCTGGATCATCTACTCTGTTGCAGATCTTGGTGTCATCTGCAAACAGACAAGCCTTACCCTCCAGTCAATCTACAATGTCACTGATGAAGATATTGAAGATATAGACATATGTAGTAAAGCATTGTTGGTACAATAAGAAGTTGTTTTCCAGTTTCCTTACTGTGAAGTGCAGTCCTATATTTCTGTAGGGGCTTCAACAATAAAAGCTCTCATATGTTTATTTTCAACAATGCATTGTGCTTATAGTATCTAACTGATGAGATTTCTTTACTGAGATATGTAGTCCCCTATTTTGGTAGTGTAGATGTCTGCAATACCAAGACTAACCAACAGAGGTCTCTGTTTCAAACCAGCTTTGTTTCCCTTGCATGATGTCAAGGTTGGGGATTGCAACACTGAGAAAAAGAAGGGGCGGGTTATGTAAATAAAGCAGAGCACAGAAATTAAAAGCATTTTTTTTCAGGGAAAACAGCACGTTTTGGCAGTTTGAATGGTAGGAGATTGAATCACAACTCCTACAGGTCACTACCAGGGGTTCAGTTAATGTATTTCAAGTGAAAGTCTAAAACTTCCAGGAGTTGAAATTTGGAAGTTATTCCAATTTTTTGGAAGCCAAACTACTTTCAGAATCCCACTTTTGGAAGTCAGTTTTCTAGGAAGGACAGATTTATGGATGTTAATATAATTTATTAGTGGTAATTTAAAATACAGTTTCTTTCAGAACAATCCATCATTTCTGATTCCCATGCCTGCAATTTTGGAAGTAATTTCATTTTTGGTTTTATATCGGGAAGTCAATGACTTCCTCCTTCATTTTGGAAGTTAGTGCCTTATTTTTGAAAGTCAAATACTCCCAGAATGGAGTTTAAGGAGCACTGTCAACTTTGCTCCTCCGTTTTTTGTCATATGAAAGCAGTGTGCCTCTTAGCACACACCTATTACAGATTGTCCCTGGTATGACCCACTAGATCTGAAATGTAAGCCATATACCTAGATTTTTAGTTTTATTCATATTTATTTGGCCGCTCAGACCGAGATTAACTCACCCCTTCACACATCCTGGATAAGAACGCATGTATGCTTCTAGTGCATTCCCAAAGTGCGAGTTTTTAACATGCGATTAAAAAATAGTAAAGAAATAAGAGCATCGCAATCTCCTGCACTGTTCCTGGGGTGTGCGAAGTAAAACCGAGCACCAAAATTATTGTAATTTGCTCTTTAAAATTGGTGTCCAAATCCCGCGCATGTGCAAAAGCGGGGAGAGCAAAGATCCCATGCATGCACAGGAGCACCCCACTCTTGCGCATGCACGGGATTTGTTTCCCGATTTTAAAGAGCAAATTACTATACTTTTGGTGCTTGGTTTTACTTCGCACACCCCAAGAACAGCTCAGGAGATCGCAATGCTCTTATTTCTTTACTATTTTTTAATCGCATGTCAAAAACTCGCACTTCGGGAATGCGCTGGAAGCATATGTGCATTCTTATCCAGGATGTGCCTCCAGTGGAGGGGTGAGTTAATCTCGGTCTGAGCAGCCAAATAAATATGCATAAAACTAAAAATCTAGGTATATGGCTTATGTTTCAGATCTACTGGGACATACCAGAGCCAGTCTGTAATAGGTGTGTGCTAAGAGGCACACTGCTTTCATATGAAAAAAAGCGGAAGGGCAAAGCTGACAGTGCCCCTTTAACTGAAGCCCTGATTACTACTCCCATTTGCTATGTCAAACCTCACAAAATCCAGCTTTTTGAGCAACTTAATACCTACTGAGTGATGATAACATAGAACTAGAAGGAAAAACTAGAATGACAACGTGTCATCACAGAGTACTTAAAGCATGCTACTGCCATATTGTGGGTGTCAATACACAGGAGTAGCCCATTGACATCCATATGTTTTGGGCTGTGTGCTCAGTCTCTATGGTGTTTTAAAAGTAGATAAATGAAAAAAGAACAACCATGTTTGTGACTGCCAGCAGAGAACACTAGGTCTTGCAACCCATACGCTATGAGTCGGGGGTGGGGTTACTGTAGGATGACTAGAATTCTTAGATGAACAACACGTACTCTTGCTGGCTAGGTACATAAGTTACCACTAGCTACTGAATACATTTATTTATTTAGTTTTTGTTGACCAGTTAAGTGCACTAGACAAACACTTGCCTATTTTGTTTAACTTTCTTTTATTTCACAGTTTTTTATAAATGCAAGACAACAGACGACAAAGTTTAAAAATGAGGAATAAACAAGTTTTTTTTTTCCAAATATATTTTATTTCCTGGTACTCTCAGGGCATCTCTCTAGCAAACCCATCTGACCACAGCACCTAACTCCCCACCTGAAACCTACATGGCTGAATACCCCACTCCAACTCCCTGACCACAGCCAACCCCCCCAGATCTATACCCCCCCCGGGGTGGGGCCACCCATCCACTTACCGTGTATCCTCATTTGGAATTTAGACAGCTAGGCCAGGAGCTGGGCAGGGCAGGGGGAAATCATCCAGAAGAGTTCGGTGTTGGGGATGTGGGCCAAAGTCACTCAGGCCGCTGTCGCCTCCGCCAAGAGTGAGTTTTTTTTCTTTTTAGGTTCCCTCTCCTTGGCTCAAATGTGCAATGTGACCAGCGTGGGCATGCAACCACCTGAGCGTACCTACAGGATCGACACCGCAGCTAATCTTCTTGGTTGCTGGATCTCGAACTGCTGTGCCCCCCCACCACTAGGAGCCACCAGAGTATGGAATCAGCGTTCCCTCTCCCTCCCTCCCAGGAGAGGAGAGCAGTCCTCCCAGATGCTCAATCCTGTCCTTCTCTGCCAACCCCTGGTGACCTGAGCTCGCTTCTGAACCTGGGTTGTCAGCGTAGCACGAGGCGTGGCATCCAGCATCTCAACCCTCATCGCCACCAGGCTGGCTGAGAAATAAACAAGTTCACAGCAACAGTAACATAGGGTGGTTACATTGTAAGTTCATAATATAACTCCTTCACCTCTCTGTCCTGTCTCCAATAAGGTACATAATCAAAAGATGGTCTTATCAAAGAGATGGAAGAAGTGTGGACCCCTAGTATCCCCTGGAATTGGAGGTGGTTTGAACTTAGAAAGATGTGTTAAGCCTAAGGCAGTGAATGTTAAAACCCAGGTGCTGGGGAAAGGAAAATGTAACTTAGAGTTACGTCAGTGAGGAGTAGATCCTTCCCCATTTATTGTAAAATAGGGACATTTTTATTGTTAATAAATAAGTCTAGTAATCTGCAGGTTGAGAAGTAGGTTAGCTAGCCATTCTCTCAAACTAAATAATTTATTGTTCACCCAGTGTTTAACAATCAGTTGTTTTATAGACATAGCTTACATAGATATAATTGTCCTATCACTGAGGCCTTTGATCGAAGTAACGTTACTTAGAATACATGTCTCAAAATTAAAAAGAACAGTACTATGATCCAATGATCAGACCAGTAGTAGAGGGAAGATGTCTCCAAAATACGGTCCAATAACTCCAAAACTGCTTTACTTCTTTGAGAAGGACCTAAACGCAAACTTTGAGAACAGCTATTGTACAGAGAGCTTACTGACAGCCAAGGTGAAATTGTAAGAAAACAGCTAGTATTGCCTTCTAAGTTCATAAATATTGCATTAAAAGCATTGCACTACCAAATGGGACATCTGGGTAGCGAAAGAACTCTGGCTCTAGCCTGTTCACGCTTCTAATGGCCGAAGATAGGCCTAGACATCGAGCAATATATTAAAATCTGCATTAGGTGTCTTCAGTGCAAAGCTCCACCCAAGGAGCATCCCCTCTGGTCAATATTACTGCAAGTGCACCAAAGGAACTCATTTGCATCAACTTCCTTAGTCTGGAGCAGGATTCAAAAGACATTGCTAATATGTTAGTAGTCATGGATCACTTCATGAGGTATGTGCAGACCTATTTAACCAAAGACCAAAAGGCCTCAGCAGTAGCCAAAATTCTCATTGAAAAGTTTTTTTGTACATTACAGTGCCCCCACCCCCACTACCAGTGTACCCATTCAGATCAAGGCGGATTTCAGAAGCAGACTTATTTAAGAACTGTTGTCCTTAAGAGGTGTAAGAAAGTCCAGAACAACCCCCTATCATCCACAAGGAAATCCGCAACTGGAAAGATTTAATTGCACCTTACTTGATATGCTTGGCACCCTGTACCCAAAAGATAAGCCACAGTGGAGCCAACAAATAAGCGCACTTGTCCATGCCGATAATTGTACAAAGAATGATGCTACTGGTTTTTCACCATGCCACCTTGTTTGGTAGAGAACCTTGCCTTCTGGTTGACGTATGTTTTGCAGTATCTCCGATGGTGTACAGTCAGAAAACTACCTACAGTATGTCAAAAAGTTAAAGTAAATGTTGAAAGTTCCTCACATGCCTGTTACACATGGCATGCCATTACCAGACATGCTTCAAATGTTAAAGCTGCAATTTGTTTTGTAAAAAAAAAAAAAATTCTGTCATTGTCATTTTTTATTGTTGTATCAGGGGGTTTGTCCTCCAGTTTACTGTGTGGCCACACACCCAACATAATGTCACATCAGGGCACTATCATTGTTTTATATTCAGCAACAAAGAACTCTAGGTAATTTATAATGTTGTCTTAACTGTCCTTTATATTGCTGGTGGCGAGCAATAATTTACAAATAACAATATCAAGGCATTGTGGGTAAAATACAAACCTGTTGTTCAATTTCCTTCCTCTGAGATGCTGTCCCCATATTTGTGCGGTGGTGTCAACAATATAAGTTTTTGTTTGTTTATTTTCACAACAATGCATCATACGTACTAGCTATAAGACTTCTATACTGAGAGCTGTTGGCTCCTAGTTCTTCAGTGAGCACAGAAATATAATACCATGTATGCTAATTTACATAGTGAGGCATTGTGGGTACAGCAACTTTGTTTCCCTGGTATGATGGTACTGCACTGCTATCAAAATGGGTGGGTTATGCAAATGAAGCAGAGCACCAAAATAAAATAATTTTTTTTCATGGAAAACAGCACTATTTGGCAGTTTGAATGGTAGGAGATGGATTCACAACACTTATAGGTTACTACTCCCATTTACTATGGGAACCTTCAACATTTGCTTTAAAAGCTCAATTAGATCATACCTATCAGCTTGCAAATACTATAACAGCAAAGAGAAACCAGGCCAACAAAACTTGCCATGACAAACATGTCAAAGTAAATGTTGAAGGTTCCCAAAGCAAATGGTAGTAGTAACCTGCAGGTGTTGTGAGTCAATCTCCTAGCATTCAAACTGCCAAACAGTGCTATTTTCCATGAAAAAAATATTTTTATTTTGGTACTCTGCTTCATTTGCATAACCTGCCCCTTTTGTTCTCAGTGCTGCGACATCATACCAGGAAAACAAAGTTACAGTACCCACAGTGCCTCACTATGTAAATTAGCATATAGGGTTTTATATTTCTGCGCTCACTGAAGAAAAAGAAGCCAACATATCTCAGTATAGAAGTCTTGTAGCTAGTATGCTATGTACAGTGCATTGTTGTGAAAATAAACAAATAAAAGCTTATATTGTTTACACCACCACACAAATACGGGACAGCATCTCAGAGTAACAAAATTGTAAAACAGGTTCATAGTTGACCCAGAATGTGTTGCTATAGTTATTTACATATTATTGCTCACCACAAGCAATACCAAAGGCTAGATGTTTGAGTAAGGCACATTTAAGGCAATTTTTTAAATTACCCAGAATTCCTTGTTGCTGTGTGTAAAACAATGACAGCTCTCTGGTATGATATCATTTTGGGGGGTGTGACCATATACAGGAAACTGGAGGACAAAACCCTTATAAAACTGTAAAAAAATGATAATGACAGATGTTTTTACAAAACAAATTGCAGTTTCAACATTTAAAGCATGTCTGACAATGGTATGCCATGTGTAACAGGTATTTGGAAAAAATTCAACATTTACTTTAAGGCCTGAGAGCTCCATCCAGGTGATAGGGTACTAATGAGAAACTTTGAACTTCCAGATAAACACAAAATAGCCAACCGCTGGACTCGCATCTCATATATAGTAGTCAGTAAGCTATATGATCTACCTGTCTATAAAGTACGTCCAGAAGGGGACACTTGTGCTGTCAAAACCATTCATTGAAATCACCTGTTACCAATCAACCAAACAGTAATTAATAACGTTCAAGAGACTGAAGCTCCTCAACGCCCTATAACTAGGTCTGCTACTAAGGCCAAGCAACAAAATCAGCAAACCTCTGCTTCCCAGCCTGTTGCTCCTGACAGCAATGCCTCCAATCCTGTAAACATTGTAGCAACTGAAAAAACTAAGACTGAAAGTGATGATGAAAGTGAGTTGTGTATTGTCTTCTACACATCCATTGAACTTAAAAAAGTGCCCCATGGAGTTCCCTCTGTTAACTACAGTGATGACTCTGAACATTCAGCTGTTTTGACAAATTCTAATTTATCAATTGTGCCTGAAACTCCAGAAAGTGATGCCCACAGTGTGGCTCTTGAAGAGACTGATTCCCTTTGTATGTTGGAATTAACTGCAATCAGTGACCATAAACACAGTGAAACCAGTAGTAAACCTCCAAGTGACCATGAAAGTGTTGCTGAACTAAATGGGTTAAGTGAACTGTTTCATGCTAATGAAAGTAATGTTGTTCAAGAACTAGAGAGATGTGTCCTGGATGATTCTGACTTTGCAGAAATACCTCTGACAAATGACAGTGAACCTAAAGAGCCGGAGAGTAACAGTGATGCCAAAGTTAAAGAGTCAGAGAGTGATAGTGGTGCTCAAGTCAAGGAGCCTGAAACTAGTACTGAACAATATTAAAGTACAGTGGAACCCATTTCTGCTGAAACTGTTTTGCTGCTGGACAATGAACCAGGACTGATCGCCCCAAATGCTGAAGTGGAAGTGCCGGTGCCAACTTTGCCACGTTGCTCAGAAAGATCTTTAAAGCCAATCTTAAAGCTTATGTATGACACTCCAGGGCAGCCTGTTAACTTGCCCATGAATGCTGTGCACAAATAAATCTATATTATGCTCAGCTCCTTGCTCAAAATTGTGTTCACTGCCTCCACCCAAACCAAAGCCTCCACCCAAGCTAAGGTGCCCATTCAATACAGTGAGGGGTATAGAAGTAAAATGATGGGAATAAGATGAAATGCTCTGGTACAATGTGATAAATGATGACTTTACAAAAAATGTGTTTCTAAACTCTTGAAGTACAGTATGCAATGAAACTTTAAAATGTCATGACATTGCTTTCAGTTATTAAATGACATCCAAGGACTACGATTTATGTTATAGCATGCTACCTTGTAAATAGTTATTATATGCCTAACTAGGTTGTTATAGAAGAACATTGCTATTCCAATATATCTGCTTATAATCGAGTATTAGCTAAAAGGTAGACTTGTATAAATGTTTATCTTTAGTAAAAGTATATCTAGTAATGAGTTTAATGGTTACCAGTCTATTGCAGACTTGGCATGAACGCCAAGCTTTCCTAGGCAAGGGAAATTATAGTGCCTCCCAATGGGGCTTACCTTTTTGAACGCCTCCCAGTGTTCTCCCATTGTCTCTGGCATCTGCCTGTTCCTCACGGCACTTTCAGCCACTTGGCCCTTGTCCCCTTGTGCCACAAGCTTCCCCTGGTTCCCCAGCACAGCCCATTGCTTGTTTTTTGTCCATTTTTGGGCTTAAAGCTTAATCATGAGTCGCCGGTATTGTATTGAGCCGTCGACATTGTAATGAGCTGCCGGCAAATGCGCATGCACACAGGAGCACTTTGTTGATGCCGACCGCTCATCTTTGAGATCAAATTGAGTGGTGTCTCTGGTCCCAGTTCCCCTGCTGGGCTAAATAGGGACCGGTGACCTGGGAGAAGTGGATGAAAAGCCCCTGGAACAATTTTAAAATAAAGTTTTACATGGGGCATAAAGTGGGGCTCATGCATATTAATGAACCCCGCATGAATATTAATGAAGAACTGCCTGCCGCCTGGGGATATATTGCAGCGACAGCGATAGCAAAGGTGGGCAGAAGAAATATAAAATAATAAAAGTATTCAAAAGAGAACTGTTGAGCCTACGAGACTGTGGGGGGAATAACAAACTAGAAGTGATATATCTGGCTGCACCAGGACTTTATATGCGAGGACATGGTTCAAACTGCACTAAGACTGTATCAGCAGATGCCATCTTTGTCCTTATCAGCCAATCATGAGCCAGTATTACACCAACAGGCTCTTGGGACATTGCAAGAGGCCTGTGGGGAAAAATTAGGGACAAAACCTTGATGCCAAAATGCTGTCCAATGAAAGGACTAAGACTTTGATTGTCAGCCTGGACAGCAAATCTGATTACAGGAATTGTGCTCTTTATAAAAGGAGGGATCATTTTAATCAGGGAGTTCCGGCAGCAGTTTGTGGGGAGTTGATCTGTGTCTGGTGGGTCAGGAGGCTTCTTGCAGCTCGGTGAACTTGAGGAGAGGCCTGCTTTACCTCTCCTTGGCCAAAACCACTGTTGAGTAAGTGTTGGGACTGTCAAGTCTCCAGAACATACTGCAGTCCTCCAAAAAAGAAGAATTACCCAGAGTGAATTTCCATACTAAATGTGGGATCAGAGTTGCTGAAAGATCTCCATCTGCATTCTGGTGAAAAACTGCTTTTGCCTTATGGACTGCATCTAAAGTTAATGCCTGTCTGTCACTGAAAATGTCTCCAGCCAGTTTGCCAGAGGGAGATCTGAACTGCTGTGTTCCAGCTTGTATTTCCAGGACTGCATTTTGCAAGTGAGTAAGCTGTGAGGCCTATTACTGAACTGTATCCAAGCTGAACTGGTGATGCCACGTAATATGCCTAACAGACTATTGCTGTCTGTAAAAGTCAAGCTGTCAAATGATCAGAGAAGGGAATCAGCTCCTGCAGTGAAGTTCAACGCAGGTTATGGCCATCCTTGGGGTCTGCGCCTTGATGAGGGGGTGAGTCGTGTCAGCTCCGGTCCCTGTACACTAGTCTTTGCCAAAAAGGATGAACTCCTGCAGCCTGCAGCCACAGCCTGCCCCGAGGAGAGCCATCCTGGAAATCAGCCCAGATCCTGAGGTCCAAGGTTCAGTGAGTAAAATAGGGTTTTACCCTGCAACATCAATCAAAAGTGTTTTTTCCATCTGATTTGTTTTTTCAAATTCTTCTTGGGGTTTAGGCTGTTTTGTAGGCCATTGGGCCTAGGGATTACAATTTCTGGGTTTCAAAAAGTGTTCTGTGATAGCTACAGCCAAGTACAACTTAAAGAGCAGATGCTTAGTAAGGGTGCATATCTGAAGGTTTGGGGCCTTAAGATGTCTCTGCAATCATTCAGTTTGCATTTATTTGTTTATTTACTTACTTTTCTGTATTTGTATTTTGCCAATTGCTAGCAAAAAAAAGAGTCCAATGGAGTCCCTGTGTGATGATGTCATAAAATCCTTACTAGCAAGGCTGCCAGTGTAAATGAAGCCATGCAAACAAGGCTCGTGTCATTGAGGCACAGGTCAGGAAGCATAGGGGAAACCAGGAACAGGTGTAGAATTCACCAAAAATATTTATTTACAGTAGCAGTAACCTAAAACAAACTCTGGTCAGAGCCAATAGGGCTGCATAATGCTATTTTATGGAGATTAGGAGCCATCTACAGGGAAAATGCTTTTATATGAAACCTCAAGCAGTTCAATATTTCTTTTGAACTGCCTGCCAATAACAATATCCCCCTGTGATTGCTGGCCCTGTTAAAGTTAACACATTCTCTGTTGTGCACAGGTACATCCCACCCTCTGAATGCCGGGCCCATTAATAAAAAATAATTCCCTGGTGTGCAAAGGATCCATCATTGTCTGATCACCTGCTGTGTTAATAAATAATTCCCTTGCTGCAGTATAAGGTCAGTCTGGTCCAGTGGTATGGAGGGATGAGGCACTGTGTGCCTTGATGCCCACTACATCAGTGACCCAAGCTCAGAAACATGCTTAGGTTGCCGAGGGTCAGAGAGAAGATCAAATCAAATCATCAAATCGAATCAAATCAAACTTTATTTTTATAGCGCTTTTCAAAACCAAAGCGCTGTACATAGAAATAAATAAAACAGATATAAATATTAAGTTAAAATAAAACCAATAAAATAGATCAACCATAATTAGGAAAGGCTAGGTTAAATAAATAAGTTTTCAAGGGAATTATTTATTAACACAGCAGGTGATCAGAAGACTGAGCATTCATCAAATAGCTGTCCTGTCCCAGGGTCGGAAGGCATGCTGACTCGACCTTTGGTTCCCCCAGGTGAAGGCAGTAATCCAAGGGGAGGGGAATGCGGAAATGGCTAGCACAGGCTACCCACCTACCTCAGTCACACACTACCACCTGAATGACTGGCTCAATTCTAGATGTGCATGACTGGTTGGGGGAGGATGGCTGACCCTTTCCTGGCCCTATCATGGGGGGGGAATCCATGGGGAACTTTAGACTCAGTGGTCTGGGACAGGGAAGTGGTAGACAGGGGATGTGGGGACAGGGCTGAGAGCCTGCCTGAGACAACTAGCAAGGCAAAAATGTTTATGAAGGGGGGAAAATGCTGCAGTATGTATGATCCTAACACATATACACAACCTTCCCATAACGGGGGTTACAGTTACTCTACCAAGTATATGTAATATGTACAGGATCTCCTACCAGGGTTCTATGGAGCCAGAGGGAGGAGTCTTAAAGGGGTGAAGTTTCTTAGACCTGTAGAATAAGGATCCACAGTTCTTAAATAGTTGCTAGGAAGGATAAGAAAGGTCATTTTTTTCCATATTGGCATTAAGCAGAGAATTGCAGGATTCCATTAAAACAGCTGATATTTTTCAAGTGAAACGACCCCTGGCTGGTAGCTGCAATACTGAACATCGGATTTGCAAGAAAGCGAGTTGTGCTCACAACAGAGGGAGGTGAACCTTACAATTGTCTTTGGTTTGTAGCAGATATTCTGCAGGTGAAGGCTACTTCTAACTGAAAGGTGAAATAAGGAACTTAGAATTATCAGGAAAAGACAGTCTTTCAAGCAACAGAGGGAGGTGGATCTAGCTTTACGTTTGTTACAATTCTTAAGATTTTCAGTGCAGGAAGAGTTTAAAGCACAGCTGACTTATTTTGGGGCTGACTGCTTTCAGAGCACAAACCACCAGGCTGTTTTGGGGCTGGGGAGGTTTACCTGTGTCTGACTTGGATGTCTGGATTTTTCTCTGTTTGATTAGCAGGGTATTTTCTCTGTCAAATTGTTGTGTAGGGCATCTTGCTGACAGAAAGGCACTCATCGCAGCGGTAGGTCAGAGCTTTTAGCTGATTGTTTTGTGAGCGCACAGTTTAGGCCAACCCTTCCCAGCCCTCACCCCACCCACCCTGGAAATAATTCCTTTATACCTGGGGTTCTGAAATCATTCCTCAAGAGTGCAAGGTGCATATCACTGCCATATCCTCTCTAGCACACTGCACTGACAATAGAAGCATACACATTGTATAATATATATATTTCTATATAACAAACCAAACACACACACACAAAAAAGCAGATAAACATGTGGGGAGTAGTGCAGTGTAATGGCTGTGGGGCAGCAGTCTTCCGGGAGTCTTTCTGGAGGCTGAGATGCTGTCCTATTTGCAGACAACTCTCTGCCCTGAGGGAGGAAGTTGCCCATCTTCAGGCCACACTAGACAGTAGTAAGGGAACCTTCCCCCAGGCCACACTGGATGGTAGGAAGGGAACCTCCCCCATCCAGGGAGCACCAGAGCCACCACCACTACCTCCAGAGGTTGCGAAAAAGCACAGCAGTTGGACCACAGTGGGCTCAGGAGGGTGAGGATGGTAGAACAGAGGCACACCCAGTCAGTTGTTCCACTCCACAATCCATACACCATTCTGGGGACATAGCTCCCCATGGATGCACCCGCAGAGGAGACTAAGGAGGCTGAGAACAACTGTCACAAGGGAGGCCCACAGGAAGGAAGCAGAGGACACCACAAGGAAAGGAAGCAGCTCCTGGTGGGGGACTCAATTATTAGGGGGATAGAACTGGGGGGAGCAGGGAAAACTGAAGTAAGGTGTCTGCCTGGTGCCATGGCTTGGAGGGACAGGAAGCGCATCCTCAGGAGCATGAGAACAGCTGTACGGGAGTCTGAGCTGGATGTCATTGTCCACCTAGGGACAAATGACTTGGCTCATCTTGAGATTAGAGCAGTGCAGAAGGACTTTGTAGAATTGGGGAGGGGCCTAAGACAAGTAGCACACACAGTATCCTTCTCAGAGGTGCTGCCTGTCAATGGCATGAGTGAGGTGAGGGTACATTGCACCATGCAGTTTAATGAATGGTTGAAAAAATGGTGTAGAGCACAGGGGTTTGGCTTCATTGGGGACTGGGGTTCCACCTGGAGGGACACCAGCCTATACTGGCAGGATGTCTGCATCTGTCCAGGAAGGGAACAAGTCTTTTGAGCAATCGGTTTAAATGCTTCATTGGCAAGCTTTTAAACTAGTCAAGGGGGGAGACACTGATAAGCAGCAGGAAAATCCCAGCCTCTCCACAAAACAGGTACTAAATGAGAAAAGACCAAGGTAGAAAGGTCAGTGGGGATGCTGCAACAGAAGGTAAAGCCATGAAAAATGGAGAGCAATGAGTACCAATGCCCATAGTCTGAGTAACAAGCTTCCTGAATTAGTGGCCTTGATGGAGGAGGAACATCTGGATATCATGGCAGTCACAGAAACATGGTACACACAAAACCATGACTGGGACGAAACATACCAGGATACACTATCTACAGGAGGGACAGGAGGGTAAAAGAGGAGGAGGAGTAAGTTATTTACATAAGGAAAGAATCAAAGCAACAGAACAAAAGGGTAAACAGGGAGGAGAAGAAGTACTGTGGGTAAATTTGAGACCGGCAATGGCACCACAATCCGCACAGGGGTTGTATACAGACCCCCTTCTCAGGGGGAGGAAATGGACAAGGAAATGATAGAAAGTGTACTTAGAATGGCAGAAAAAGGGGAGATATTGCTGATGGGTGATCTGAATATGCCAGATGTTAACTGGAGTGCAGTTGCAGCAGCCACTTCAAAGAGTGGGGTTATTCTAGATGCCCTACAGGTGGCATGCCTTAGACAATTAGTATTGGAGCCCACTCGAGAGGGAGCAATCTTAAACCTGGTTCTCTCAAATGGAGATGAAGAGAAGATCACAGATGTAGAACTGGGTAGCCATCTGGGAACTAGCGACCATCGAACACAATGGTTCACAATAAACACAGCAATAGAGTCAAGCCATACAAAGGCAAAAGTACTGGACTTTAGGAGGGCTGACTTTGCCAAAATGGGTGCGTGCCTAAGGAGTGCACTAACAAATGGGCAGCAAGGAGGGGTGGAAGAATAATGGCGTATAATAAAAACTGCCATCACAGAGGTAACAAGCCTTTGTGTGAAGCAAATAAACAAAACAAAACGATGTACGAAACCACTATGGTTCTCAAAGGAGGTGGCAGTGAAGGTTCAACAGAAAAAGAAAGCATTCAGGAAGTACAAGGAATCACAGAAGGAGCAGGACAAAGAACTGTATCAGTTAAAGCAAAAGGAAGCTGGGAAGGCAGTCAGAACAGCAAAGGCCCAAACCGAGGAAAAGATAGCCAACCTCGGTTAAGAAGGGGATAAAACCTTTTATAGGTACATCAGGGAGTGAAGGAAGACCAAGGGAGGGATAGTGAGGCTTAATAAAGGGAGGGAGGGTGGGCAGAGGGTGACTGTGAAAAGGCAGAGATACTAAACAAATATTTTTCCTCAGTATTTACAAAGGAAGAGGGGGAGGTACCTAAAACAAACAGTAGAAACACTCTGGATACAGAAGTTGATACCAGCCCATTTACAGAAGAAAGGGTTCTGAAAGAACTCTTAAAACTGAAGGTGAACAAAGCAATGGGGCCTGATGGGATTCATCCCAGAATTCTAAAAGAACTAAGGGTAGAACTAGTGACACCACTAACTACCCTCTTTAACAAATCATGGGAGGATGGGGTGGTACCTGAGGACTGGAGGAGGGCAGATGTGATTCCCCTTCACAAAAGTGGGAGCAAGGCAGAAGCAGGAAACCACAGACCTGTTAGTTTAACCTCAGTGGTAGGGAAAATGATGGAATCACTTCTAAAGGAAAGACTTGTTGAGTATCTAGAGGCCAGAGGGGCACAGGACCCAAGGCAGCATGGATTCACAGCGGGAAGGTCATGCCAGACAAATCTGATAGATTTCTTTGACTGGGTGACCAAAGTAGTAGATCAGGGAGGGACTGTGGACACGGCCTACCTAGACTTTAGCAAGGCATTTGACACAGTCCCACACAAAAGATTAATGTACAGGTTAGCCAGCCTGGGAGTGGGTCCCAAGATGACAGCCTGGGTAAAGAATTGGCTGGAGAATAGGACACAGAGAGTAATAGTAAATGGAGTCCACTCTGAACAAAGGTGGGGTTACTAGTGGGGTACCGCAGGGTTCAGTATTAGGACCGGTCCTCTTCAATGTCTTTATAAGTGACATTGCAGAGGGACTAGAAGGAAAAGTATGTCTCTTTGCAGATGACACAAAGATCTGCAACAGAGTTGATGCACAAGGTGGGGTGGAAAGGATGAGAAGGGACTAGGCAAGGTTAGAGGAATGGTCAAATGTATGGCAGCTTAGATTCAATGCTAAGAAGTGCAAGGTAATGCACCTGGGAAACAAAAACCCAGGGGAAGAGTGCACAATGGGGTGGTGAGATACTAACAACAACAAAAATGGAAAGGGACCTGGGGGTAGTCATATCAGATGACCTAAAGGTGGGCAAGCAATGTGAGAGGGCAGCAAGGAGGGCTGGGGCGATACTGGGATGCATAGGGAGAGGCATCACTAGTAGAAAACAGGAAGTTATTATCCCTCTGTACAGACAGCTGGTCAGACCCCATCTGGAGTACTGCGAGCAGTTCTGGAGACCCAATCCATAAAGACATAGACAGGATGGAAGCTGTCCAGGAGGGAACTAAAATGGTGCAGGGTCTGCACCGGAAGACATATGAAGAGAGACTTAGGAGCTTAATATGTATAGCCTCGAGGAAAGGAGGGAGAGGGGGACATGATAGAAACTTTCAAGTACCTCAAGGGAATCAGCAAAGTCCAAGAGGGTAGCATCTTTCAAAAAGAGTGTGCAAGAACAAGGGGGCACAATTTGAAAGATAGAGGAGGGGCGGCTCAGAGGTAATTTAAGGAAGTATTTTTTCTCAGAGAGGGTTGTGGATGCATGGAACGGCCTTCCAGAGGAGGTTGTGGAGTCAAAAACAGTGGTGGAATTCAAGCATGCATGGGACAGTCATAAGGCAATTCTAGGGGGTGGGGGTAGGAAGAAGTAGGCTGCTGGTTAACTAGGATCTGCAGCTTATCCATTAGGTAGGGAAATGGGCAGACTGGGTGGGCCAAGCGGTCCTTATCTGCCGTCAAATTCTATGTTTCTATATTTCTATGGACATATTGTTATACTTATCTGATGGGAAAGGAGTTCACATCCTGTGAGACTGTGAATGTAAAGAGAAAAAGGTTAGTATGGAGTAAATACAGTAGTGGGAACAATAGAGAGACTAGAGACACAAAAGGGGTATAGTATAGTGTAAAAGCTAAAAAAAAATATTGCTTTAGATAGAAAGTTTCAGACTTAAATGAAGTAACAGATATAGAGGCATGTTTAGTCTGAGTAGTATACTAATATCATTTTTTTTTTATTTATTATACATATCGGAATTACAACCCTTTGAGTCAAGGACTCGTTTCCAAAGGCTCCACATCATTTCCAGTGGATTCAACACATAGACAGCAACACAAATACAGTATGATAGACAGGAGGTTACAGAAGTTTTTTGTTACATACCGAACTGCGAATAGCAAACATTAAAGTGATTTTGTGAGGTTTGCCATAGCAAATGGGAGTAGTCACCTGTAGGAGTTGTGATTCAATCTCCTACCATTCAAACTGCCAAAAAGTGCTGTTTTCCCTGAAAAAAAAATGCTTTTAATTTTTTGCTCTACTTCATTTGCATAACCCGCCCCTTCTTTTTCTTAGTGCTGCAACCCCCAACCGTGACATCATGCAAGGGAAACAAACCTGGTTTGAAACAGAGACCTCTGTTGGTTAGTCTTGGTATTGCAGACATCTACACTACCAAAATAGAGGACTACATTTCTCGGTAAACAAATCTTGTCAACTGAATACTATATGCAAAATGCCTTGTTGAAAATAAACATATTATGAGAGCTTTTATTGTTGAAGCCACTACAAAAATATAAGTCTGCTCTTCACAGTAAGGAAATTGGAAAACAATTTATTGTACCAACAATGCTTTACTACATATATCTACATATTTTTATTTATTTCATATATTTATTTATTCAAATGTTTCACCAGAAAGGCATACTGAGCAATAACTGTTCATTTCCAGATGTGTCCTGGGTGTAGTATATGGTAACTTATCCTAGTAACAGTTTAGAATGGTTTAGTCCACACACCCCTGCAGTTTTGGGCTAATGGTATGTCTTGGTTGGAAACTGGGTTTTAGAAAGTGCACGAGCAGATTGTAGTAGTGGTTCTGCTGAGGTCTGCTGATCTATCCAATGTATGTTTGTTGAATAAACCTCAGAGCTGTTAGAAGTTACTTATGGTGTCCAGGCATTCCTAAAACCAGCAATCCGGTAAGAAGCAACTAATGTGAAATATTATATGGCGTCAGAAGTGAACTTGCAGTGCTGCAGTTGCAAGAAAGAAGAAAAGTTTGTGCTGCCTAGAAAAGAAACAAAAGACAGTATTTGTGAGTACCCAGAGTTTACTAAACGACTGTATAACAAAATATTTTGGCGGTATGGAGCAATTTAAGCCACCTCCACCACTACTGTTGACTGGAAATCTTGCAGAAAACTGGAGAAGGTGGGCACAGAGATTAAGTAATACTTCACAGCCATGGGGTCAGATGATAAGTCAGAGGAAATGAAAATTGCAGTCCTGCTGCACACGATCGGGGATGAGGCCCTCGAGGTGTACAATACCCACAATATAACATATGCTGACCCACAAGCTAAAAAAGCAGCTGAGGTTATGGAAGCATTTAAGAATTATTGTGAACCAAGAAAAAACTCAGTGTTTGAGAGGCATCAGTTTTGGGCCCATCTGTTCAATGAGCACTCAGGTATAGACAAGTTTGTTACAGAGCTCAGGCAAAAAGCCCAGAATTGTGAGTTTAAAGAGACTGAGGACTTAATGATTCAGGATAAAATTGTCTTCAGCGTCACCGATGACAGGCTCCGAGAAAAGCTACTGGAATCCCTAGACCTCATGATGGCCAAAGCAGTGAACATATGCAGAGCCAAAGAGGTAACAAGGACACAGGCAAGACCGATGTCACAAGGGACTGCTGGGAAAGTCATCCATGCTGTAGAACATAAATCGAGGCAGGATGGTAAAACGGGCTGAAAACCAGATCGCCAGCTACCAACACGTGAGACACGTGCGCAAAAAATCAAACATGTGGGAGGTGTGGCAAGGGACAGGTGCCAAAGGCTTGTCCTGCATATGGACAAGAATGTTGTAAATGTGGTAGCCTCAACCATTATGCAAAAATTTGCAGGTCCAAAAAGTCCAACAAACCTCATGAGAAAATGAACAAAGGGGTAGAAGCACTATTTGTAGGTGCTATAAAAAGAAAACAAGAAATGGTACGGACACAAGTACCAGATGAAGGATGGTACCCTACCTTGAAGATAATGGGACAGCCAGTTAAGTTCAAGTTGGACACTGGGGCTGAAGCCAATATACTGACTAAAGAAGTGATTGCACAGTTTCCATGCAAGGTACAAATCAAGCCGACCAGTACTATCCTAATGGCATATGGAGGAGCACAAATTAGTCCTGAAGGGGAAGTGACTCTAAAGTGTAAGACACAAGACAGAGAGGCCAATCTGTAGTTTTATGTCACTAACACATCAGGAGCTTCCCTGCTGAGTCAACAGGCATGTGTCATCCTGGATCTGATTCGCAAAGTAAAGGTGCTTAAAACCAAGCCACCAAGCACAAAAGAGGAACTTCTTGCACAATATAAAACAGTGTT
Source organism: Neoceratodus forsteri (assembly GCA_016271365.2). NCBI lineage: Eukaryota > Metazoa > Chordata > Ceratodontiformes > Ceratodontidae > Neoceratodus > Neoceratodus forsteri. The sequence continues at coordinate 288,658,432 of CM057455.1, read as the reverse complement.
CAAAGGCCTAGGAGAATTCCCAGGAGTTTACCACATACATACTGACCCAAATGTTACTCCTGTGATACATGGGAGCAGGAAAGTCCCATATGCAATCACGGACAGACTAAAACAGACACTGGAACAGCTGAAGCAAATTGGGGTGATTAGCAAGGTAAGAAAACCTACAACATGGGTAAATAGCCTTGTAATTACCGAAAAGAAAAATGGTGAGATCAGGATGTGTTTGGACCCTAGACACTTAAATAAAGCTATCAGAAGACATCACTTCTCCATCCCCACATTGGAGGAGATTCAGAGTAAGCTTGCACGTAAAAAGTTTTTAACAATTCTAGATGAAAAAGATGGTTACTGGCAGATACATAGATACATAGACAGTGTCGGCAGATAAGGGCCTATGGCCCACCCAGTCTGCCCATTTAAGTTTGTAAGTTCAGTTTATGTTTTCCAGGAAGTCTGTTGCCCCTTTCCCCTGACCTCCAGAATTCCTTTATGTCTATCCCATGCATTCTTAAATCCCGTGATTGTTTCAGCCCCCGGCACTTCCTCTGGCAGGGTGTTCCACTTGTCCACCACCCGTTCTGTGAAGAAATTCTTCCTCACGTTTCCTCTGAATCGTCCTCCCTTCAACTTCATCCCATGCCCTCTAGTCCTGGAACATCTTTTTCGCTTAAAAATAGTGCATTCCTGCACCCTCAAATTAGATGACAAATCTGCAGACCTATGTACATTCAACAGTCCATGGGGAAAGTACAAATTTCACAGACTTCCTTTTGGTATATGGTCTGCGAGTGAAGTATTCCAGCAGAGAAATGCTGAACACTTCGGGGACATACCAGGTGTTTTTGTAATAGCTGATGACATGCTTATAGCCGCAGCTACCAAGGAAGAGCATGACAATATTCTGAGAAAAGTGATGGACAGAGCAGTGGAACTCAATGTTAAGTGCAATAGTGTTTGGTGAGTGAGGTGAAATACATGGGACATATCATAACTGAAAATGGACTACGGCCTGATGAAGCCAAAGTAGAAGCAATAGCTGAGATGCCCCCTCCCGAAGATAAAAAAGCACTACAGAGACTGTTAGGAATGACTTGATACTTAGCGCAGTACATTCCGAATGAAGCAAGCCTCACTGCACCACTAAGGCAGCTACTCAAAAAAGATGTCATGTGGCAGTGGCAGCCAGCACAGGAAGAAGCCTTAGAAAAGCTTAAAGAGGCTATTTCTTCTGCAACAGTATTAAAATTCTTTGATCCAAAAGAGGACACTGAAATCCAAGCAGATGCATCTAAAGAGGGACTAGGTTCTTGTCTACTACAAAGAAACAGACCAATAGCTTATGCATCTAGGTCATTGTCCAGTGCTGAAAGAAACTATGCGCAGATAGAAAAAGAGTTGCTAGCGATTATGTTCTCGCTACAGAAATGTCATCAGTATATTTACGGAAGGTCAGTGAAAGTACAATCAGATCACAAGCCACTACAGTCCATACTGAACAAACCAATTGGAAAGACTCCAGCAAGACTGCAGCGGATGCTGTTACAGATACAGAAATATGACATACAGGTAATATATACTCCAGGAAAAGAGATTCTGACTGCAGACACTTTGTCCAGGGCAGTACCAAGAAAACCAGCAGAGGGAGACATTTATCTAAGTAGTGAAAAGATCATATACTCAATTCAAGCAACAGAGACACTGCCTGACAGCATGTTAGAGAGGCTAAAACAGGCCACACAGAGGGACAGTGATTTACAATGTTTAAAGAAATGCATTTCAAAGGATAGCCTAACAGGAAGAAACAAGTCAGCATCAAACTTCAGCACTATTGGCCCATGAGACACAATTTATACATAGAGAACGAACTCATAATGGTGGGTAAAAGAATCATCATACCCAAAGAGCTGAGAACAGATATGCTACAAAGACTTCACACAGCACATCAAGGAATACAAAGGTCGAAGGCACAAGCCAGAGCTGTCATGTATTGGCCAGGCATGAATCGAGAAGCAGAAATGATGGTTGAAGCATGTGAACCTTGTCAGGAACGCTTACCCAGCAACCATAAAGAGCCAATGTGTCCACATGAAATACCTGACATTCCATGGTTAAAGCTTGGTGCCGACATTTTTGACTTTAGGGGACACTCCTACTTAATGGTAGTGGACTATTTTTCAAAATACCCTGAGGTTCTCAGAATGCCTGACAAGACAGCAGCTACAGTCATTGCAAAATTGAAAGCTATATTTGCAAGACATGGAATTCCAAAAGAACTGGTAGCGGATCATGTACCATTTGCAAGTCATGAAATGAAGCAATTTGCAAAGTTGTGGGAATTCAGAATAACTCATTCCAGCCCAGGATACCCACAATCTAATGGTTTAGCTGAAAGAATGATCCAGACAGTAAAACTAATCTTTCTGAAGTCTATGCAAGGTCAGACCGATCCACATCTCGCATTGCTCAGTCTTAGAAATACACCCGTCACAGGACTGAACTGTACACCCTCTCAATTGTTAATGGGCAGAATGTTGAGAACAACATTACCTGCAAAGGTAAGGGCACTGCGACCTGAAATACCAAAGGATACACATAAACGTCTGAAAAGACTACAGAAAAGTGGGGTTATTCTAGATGACTACAGAGGAGTGGGGTTATTCTAGATGCCCTACAGGGGGCATGCCTTAGACAATTAGTATTGGAGCCCACTCAAGAGGGAGCAATCTTAGACCTGGTTCTCTCAAATGGAGATGGAGAGAGGATCACAGATGTAGAAATGGGTAGCCATCTGGGAACTAGCGACCATCGAACAGTATGGTTCACAATAAACACAGCAATAGAGTCAAGTCATACAAAGGCAAAAGTACTGGACTTTAGGAGGGCTGACTTTGCCAAAATGGGTGAGTGCCTAAGGAATGCACCAGCAAATGGGCAGGAAGGAGGGGTGGAAGAACAATGGGGAATAATAAAAACTGCCATCACAGAGGTAACAAGCCTTTGTGTGAAGCAAATAAACAAAACAAAACGATGTAAGAAACCACTATGGTTCTCAAAGGAAGTGGCAGTGAAGGTTCAAGAGAAAAAGAAAGCATTCAGGAAGTACAAGGAATCACAGAAGGAGCAGGACAGAGAACTGTATCAGCTAAAGCAAAAGGAAGCTGGGAAGGCAGTCAGAACAACAAAGGCCCAAACCGAGGAAAAAATGGCCAACTCGGTTAAGAAGGGGGATAAAACCTTTTATAGGTACATCAGGGAGCAAAGGAAGACCAAGGGAGGGATAGTGAGGCTTAATAAAGGGAGGGAGGTGGGCAGAGGGTGACTGTGAAAGGCAGAGATACTAAACAAATATTTTTGCTCAGTATTTGCAAAGGAAGAGGGGGAGGTACCTAAAACAAACAGTAGAAACACTCTGGATACAGAAGTTGATTCCAGCCCATTTACAGAAGAAAGGGTTCTGAAAGAACTCTTAAAACTGAAGGTGGACAAAGCAATGGGGCCTGATGGGATTCATCCCAGAATTCTAAAAGAACTAAGGGTAGAACTAGTGACACCACTGACTACCCTCTTTAACAGATCATGGGAGGATGAGGTGGTACCGAGGACTGGAGAAGGGCAGATGTGATTCCCTTCACAAAAGTGGGAGCAAGGCAGAAGCGGAAACCACAGACCTGTTAGTTTAACCTCAGTGGTAGGGAAATGATGGAATCACTTCTGAAGGAAAGAATTGTCGAGTATCTAGAGGCCAGAGGGGCACAGGACCCAAGGCAGCATGGATTCACAGCGGAAGGTCATGCCAGACTAATCTGATAGATTTCTTTGACTGGGTGACCAAAGTAGTAGATCAGGGAGGGACTGTGGACATGGCCTACCTAGACTTTAGCAAGGCATTTGACACAGTCCCACACAAAAGATTAATATACAAGTTAGCCAGCCTGGGAGTGGGTCCCAAGATGACAGCCTGGGTAAAGAATTGACTGGAGAATAGGACACAGAGAGTAATAGTAAATGGAGTCCACTCTGAACAAAGAGGGGTTATTAGTGGGGTACCGCAGGGTTCAGTATTAGGACTGGTCCTCTTCAATGTCTTTATAAGCGACATTGCAGAGGGTCTGGAAGGAAAAGTATGTCTCTTTGCAGATGACACAAAGATCTGCAACAGAGTTGATGCACAAGGTGGGGTGGAAAGGATGAGAAAGGACTTGGCAAGGTTAGAGGAATGGTCAAATGTATGGCAGCTTAGATTCAATGCTAAGAAATGCAAGGTAATGCACCTGGGAAACAAAAACCCAGGGGAAGAGTACACAAATGGGGTGAGATACTAACAACAACAAAAATGGAAAGGGACCTGGGGTAGTCATATCAGATGACCTAAAGGTGGGCAAGCAATGTGAGAGGGCAGCAAGGAGGGTGGGGGGATACTGGGATGCATAGGGAGAGGCATCACCAGTAGAAAACAGGAAGTTATTATCCCTCTGTACAGACAGCTGGTCAGACCCCATCTGGAGTACTCGTGCAGTTCTGGAGACCCAATCTCCACAAAGACATAGACAGGATGGAAGCTGTCCAGAGGAGGGCAACTAAAATGGTGCAGGGTCTGCACGGAAGACATATGAGAGAGACTTAAGGAGCTTAATATGTATAGCCTTGAGGAAAGGAGAGGGGAGAGGGGACATGATAGAAACTTTCAAGTACCTCAAGGGTATCAACAAAGTCCAAGAGGATAGCATCTTTCAAAAAGAGGTGTGCAAGAACAAGGGGCACAATTTGAAGATGGGAGGGCTCAGAGGTAATTTAAGGAAGTATTTTTTCACAGAGAGGGTTGTGGATGCATGGAACGGCCTTCCGGAGGAGGTTGTGGAGTCAAAAACAGTGGTGGAATTCAAGCATGCATGGGACAGTCATAAGGCAATTCTGGGGGGTGGGGGCAGGAAGAAGTAGGCTGCTGGTTAACTAGGATCTGCAGCTTATCCATTAGGTAGGGAAATGGGCAGACTGGGTGGGCCAAGCGGTCCTTATCTGCCGTCAAATTCTATATTTCTATGAAAAGACAGAAACAGTATTACGGCAGGAATGCAGCTCCACTTACTCCATTCAGAGAAGGGGAAATGGTATGCATAGAGACTTCTAGTGGGTGGCAACCTGCTACAGTGGAAAGAATCCGTGATGGGCCAAGGTCCTATAGTGTGATTACACCTGCAGGACAGCGATACCGCAGGAACAGGAGACACCTGAGGAGAGACCGAACAGTTGCTTTGGAGGCTGAAGAGCAACAGGCAGATGAATCGACTGAATCCGTATGGTCACAAACAGTGGAATCCAGGGACAATAGCCAGAAACAGGACAATTGTCAAGAGTATGAGCAACCTGAGACGGAACCTGTTGTTTTCAATTACACTTTTCCAGAAAGTCCTGAGGCTGTACCCAGTGTGCAGTCTACTCGATTGACCAGAAGAGGGCGTCTGCTTGAAGTTCCTGAGAGGTTCACAGGTTTTGTTATGACTTAAGTCAGTGGTAAATATTTATTTCAACAAAGCTCATTACCAGTGACTTTAGACCCTAACTCATCACAAAGTAAGACTCAACCATTATGGTAATATTGCTTGGTAATTATTTGTGATTGATATGCAAACCGAAATCAAGGTAATTGCTTTCTTTTACTAGAAGGGGAGATGTAGTGTATGGTAACTTACCCTATTAACAGTGTAGAATGGTTTAGTCCTCATCCCCCTGCAGTTTTGGGCTAATGGTATGTCTTGGTTGGAAACTGGGTTTTAGAAAGTGCACGAGCTGATTATAGTAGTTGTTCTGCTGAGGCCTGCTGATCACACCTCTCAACTGTCTCACATTACGAGGTACGTCACTCATTTTATTCCTCAGAAACCCACTGTCCCACATTGAGAAGATGACATTCCACACTGCCCACTGAGACTTTTAAGCAGACATGTATAATAATATAAGATGCTAGGTTGTCAGCAAACATTATAAACATTAGTGCACTTATTTCCACAGTATTCTGAGCTTGCAATGTCATGTTTGGTGATGTGTCACACATTTTGTCCATTTGTCACACATCATGTCACACATTTGGGTGATAAAAGGTTGAGAGGTATGCTGCTGATTTATCTAATGTATGTTTGTTGAATAAACCTCAGAGCTGTTAGAAGTTACTTATGGTGTCCAGTCATTCCTAAAACCAGCAATCCGGTAAGAAGCAACTAAAGTGAAATATTATACTGGGGGGGCAGGGAAGTGGTGTTACACAAGCATATACATGGGTACAATTGAGGAGACAGTAATACAACAGTTACACAGAATACAAGGGCAATTTACATATTAGGTAGATGGCAGCAAGCAGAGACAGTAGGAACAATATGGTGGGTAAATGCAATGATTAGAATAGTATTACACATGAAACTACAGCAAAAATACAATAGGGAGTTCTTTGGATGAAGAAACAGAGACCTCTGTTGGTCAGTCTTGGTATTGCAGACATCCACACTACCGGTATATGAAACTACATCTCTCAGTAAATAAATCTTGTCAGCTAAATACTGTATGCACATTACTTTGTTTTGAAAATAAACATATGCAAGCTTTTATTGTTGAAGCCACTACAGAAATGTGATACTGCACCTCACAGCAAGGAAATTGGAAAACAACTTCTTATTGTACCCACAATGCCTGGCTACATATGTCTACATATTTTTTTGTAAACGTCATTTTAAAACATCAGCAGATCAAGATTGTTATGGACATAATTGTCGAAGACACAAGTCTGCTCAGACAAGAAAATGTGTCAGCATAATACCTCTTGCTGTCACCAACAATATAAGGGACTGCACCTCTGAGTTACTAATATTTAAGTTTGCTTTATATTCAATCCATAATGTTTTAGTAGGGCATCTAGAACATTGATATTTCTACTATATAACATTATGCTGGGGGTGAGACTGTTTACTGTGAGTGTCAAAAACAAAACACTAAAGTCAGAGTAATGGATTGTTCATAACCAAGTTACTCATGTGTTTTCAGCTTGACTTGCACATTGTTTTTCGTGTGTAGTGTTTATCACTTTAAGAGATTTATATAAATGAGATGCACGTTTGTATTATGAACATACAAATGTGCCAGCAGAAACAAACCACACGGTCTAAGTCTGCTCGAGTGTGCAGCTGACACCCCTAATTTGCAGTTGCCCCAACCCCCCTCCCTTTTGTCATCTCACTGCCTCCCCCACCTCACTCTCCCCTGTTCCCTGTCCCATGCCCTTTTGAAGCTGTTCACAGATTTACATGATACCACCCATTCTGGTAGGGCGTCCATTTTGCTACCACCCTCTCTGTGAAATAGTGTCTTCTCATTTTCTTCCTAAATCTTCCCCCCTCCATTCTTAGCCCATGCCCCCTGGTGACCCTCCCCATCCTTAACTTAAAGACCCCATCTGTCCCATCCTTATTTATTCCCCTCAGATACTTGAATGTCTCTATTATGTTCCCCCGTCCCTTCTGGCCTCCAGGGTGTACATATTGAGGTCTCCCAGCCTGCTGTCATAGTCTCTCCCCTCCATTCCACATATCAACTTTTTGCCCTCCTCTGCACCCCCTCCAGCAGCCTGATATTGCGCTTTAGGTATGGCCTCAAAACTGCACACAATATTATATTAAGTGCGGCTCACCTAGCGATCTGTAGAGGCAAGATCACCTCACTCGCCTGGACGAAAACCCCTCGCTATGCACCCCAGCATTTTGTCTGGGCTTTGCAGCCGCTCTCCTGCACTGGGCAGTGTTGTTCATGGTCCCCATTATCATTACCCCTAGGTTCTTCTCCTCCTCAGTGATCCCCAGCTTAACCCCCCCCAGCCAGTATTCTCTCCTTGGGTTCTTCACCCCAAAGTGCATAACCTTACATTTCTTTGCATTGAACCTCAGCTGCCACCTCTCTGACCACTCCTCTAGCTTACTTAGGTCCCCCTGAAGCTGCTTCCACCCCTCATCTCCATCCACCAGTGCTCCGAGTTTGGTGTCATCAGCAAACAGACTTACCTTGCTCACCACCCCATGTCCAATGTCTGATATGAAGAGCCCAAACAATACTGGCCCCAACACAGAGCCCTGAGCACCCCACTCGACACCGGCCTTGGAGTTGAGAGCTCCCCTCTCACCACCACCTGTTGCAGCCTCCCACCAGCCAGCTTGTAATCCAGTTCATCATTTTGCCCCTACCCTACACCAGTTAGCTTCCCCTAAGCCACCCATGAGGCACCAAATCAAGGCCTTGCTGAAGTCCAAGTAAAGAACATCCACCGCATGACCCTTATCCAGTTCACCTGTCACCCAGTCATAATATTGTATCAGGTTGGTTTGACAAGACTTCCCTGAAACAAACCCATGCTGCCTTGCATCCTGGAGGCCATTGTCCTCCAGGTATGACACCAGTCTTTCCTTTAGTATCGTTTCCATGAGTTTGCACACTATGGATGTGAGACTTACCGGATGATAATTACCCGGTTCATCCCTTGGCCCGCTCTTGTGTAATGGCACTACATGTGCCATCCTCCAGTCCAGTGGCACACATCCCGACTCCAGTGAGGTGCTGTACAGATCCGCCAGTGGCTCCACCAACACCTCCGCCATCTCCCTCAGCACCCTGGGGTGGATACCATCCGGCCCTAGTGCCTTGTCTACCTTCAGTGCCCTCAGTCCCTCTAGGACTCTACTTGCCTCAATTCTTCCATCTGTCACCTCCTCTTCTCCTGTCCCCACCCTCCCAGCCCATGCTGGTAGCGGTTCCCCCTTTTCTTCCGTGAACACGGAACAAAAGTATTCATTCAGTAATTCTGCCTGTTCCTCCCCCTTTTCTGTCCCCCCATCCCTTTTTATCCTCACTATTGTCTCCTTGCACTTTTCTCCCTGATGTATCTGAAGAAGTCCCCCCCCCCCATTAATTCCCTGTGCTAATCTCAGCTGCCTCTGGGCCTTGGCTTCTCTCACGTTTCTGGTCACCTCCCTGGACCATCTTGCATATTCCTCCCTGTCCACTTCCTTCCCTGTCCTCCTAAACCTCTGGTGAGCCACTCGTTTTGCCCTCACCACCTCCACAACCTCGCTGTTCAACCAGCGTGGTTTTCTTGCTCTGCTTCTCTTACTCTGTGCCTTGGTGCAGGCTTCTGTTGCCTCGGTAACCCCCCGTTTTATAATATCCCATTTCAGCTCCACGTCCGTCTCACGCCTTATGCCCTCCAGTTTCTCTTTCAGTACTTCCTGCATCCTCCCAAAGTCCACCCCCCTGAAGTTTACCACCCAAGTAACTGATTTCTCTGGCTCCCCACACATCGTGATATTAAACCACACCATTTGATGATCGCTGTCGGATAGTGGGTCCTCTACCTTTATTTCCCTCACTGCCTCCCCATTCGACAATACCAGATCTAAAGTGTTCTTTAGCCTAGTAGGTACAGTAACCAACTGTGTCAGAAGACCCTCCTGGATCGCATCCAGGAGTACTTGCTCCTTAGCACTGGAGGTGACCGGAATGCTCCAGCCAACCTCCAGCAAGTTGAAATCCCCCACGATGACCACCTTCCCTTTTCTACATACCTTTTTGATTTGTCCCGCTAGCTACCTGTCAAGCTCCTCAGACTGGGATGGCGGCCTATATACCACCCCAAACTTTAGTTTCCTACCCCTTGAGTCTAGGAGCTGCAGCCAGATTGCCTCTGTTCTCCTTTCTTCTCCCTCATAGAAACATAGAGTTTGACGGCAGATAAGGACCACTTGCCCCACCCTGTCTGCCAATTTCCCTACCTATTGGATAAGCTGCAGATTCTGTTAACCAACAGCCTACTTCCTGCAACCCCCCACTATAATTGCCTTATGTCTGTCCCATGCATGTTTGAATTCCCCCACTGTTTTAGACCCCACAACCTCTTCAGGAAGGCGGTTCCATGCGTCCATCACTCTCACCGTGAGAAAGAATTTCCTGACATTACCCCGAGCTGTCCCCCCTCTAACTTTAAATTGTGTCCCCTTGTTCTTACACATCTGTTTTTCTGAAAGATGCTACCCTCCTGGACTTTGTTGATTCCCTTGAGGTACTTAAAAGTTTCTATCATATCCCCCGTCCTCCTTTCATCAAGGGTATACATATTAAGCTCTCTCAGTCTCTCTCTCATATGGTTTTGATGTAGACCCTGTACCATTTTAGTTGCCCTCCTCTGGACTGCTTCCATCCTGTCTATGTCCTTGCATAGATGAGGTCTCCAAAACTGCAGTACTCAGATGGGGTCTCACCAACTGTCTGTACAGAGGGATAACCACTTCTTTTCTACTTGTGATGCCCCTCCCTATGCATCCCAGTATCCCCTGGCTCTCCTTACTGACTTCTCACATTGCTTATCCACCTTTAGGTTATCTGATATGACTACACCCAGATCCTCTTCCATTATTGTTGTTGTTACATTCTGCTATTGTGTACTCTTCTCCTGATTTTTTATTTCCATGTGCATTACTTTGCACTTCTTTGCATTGAATCTAAGTTGCCATATGTCTGACCATTCCTCCAACCTTGCCAAGTCCCTTCTCATCCTTTCTACCCCCCTTGTGTATCAACTCTGTTACAGATCTTTGTGTCATCTGCAAAGAGGCATACCCTTCCTTCCAGACCCTCTGCAATGTCACCTATAAAGATGTTAAAGAGGACTGGACCCAGTACTGAGCCCTGAGGTACTCCACTAGTAACCCCCCTTTCTTCAGAATGTGTTCCATTCACTATTACCTTCTGTGTCCTGTTGTGCAGCTAGTTTGCTACCCAGGCTACCACCCTGGGACCCACTCCTAGGCTGGCTAACTTGATTATTAATCTTTTGTGCGGGACTGTGTCAAATGCTTTGCTAAAGTCTAGGTAGGCCATATCCACAGCCCCTTCCTGGTCTATTACTTTGGTCACCCAGTCAAAGAAATCGATTAGATTCGTCTGACATTACCTTCCTGCTGTGAATCCATGCTGCTTTGGGTCCTGTGCCCCGCTGGCCTCTAGGTACTGAACAGTTCTTTCTTTCAGAAGTGATTCCATCATTTTCCCCACCACTGAGGTCAAACTAACAGGTCTGTAGTTTCCTGCTTCTGCCTTGCTCCCACTTCTGCCCTCCTCCAGTCCTCAGGTACCACCCCATCTTCCCATGATTTGTTAAAAAGTGCGGTTAGTGGTGTCACTAGGTCCTCCCTTAGCTCTTTTAGGATTCTAGGGTGAATCCCGTCAGGCCCCATTGCTTTGTCCACCTTGAGTTTTAGGAGTTCTTTCAGGACTCTTTCTTCTGTAAATGGACTGGCGTCAACCCCCCTACCCATAGTGCTTCTACTGTTTGGTTTAGGTAACTCCTCCCCTTCTTCTTTTGTGAATACTGAGCAAAAGTATTCATTCAGTATCTCTGCCTTTTCACTGTCTCCCTCTGCCTACCTCTCCTCTCCTTTATTAATCTTCACTATCCCTCCCTTAACCTTTCTATGCTCCCTAATGTACCTATAAAAGGTTTTATCCTCCTTCTTTACTGAGTTGGCTATCTTTTCCTCGGTTTGGACCTTTGCTTTTCTGACTGCCTTTCCCACTTCTTTCTGCTTTAATTGATACAGTTCCCTGTCGTGCTCCTTCTGTGATTCCTTATACTTTTTGAATGCAGCCTTTTTCTCCTTAACCTTCCCTGACACCTCTTTTGAGAACCATAGTGTTTTTTTATTCCGCTTTGTTTTCTTTATTTGTTTCACACAAAGGCTTGTTGCCTCCATGATGGCAGTTTTGATTGTTCTCCATTGTTCTTCCACCCCTCTTTTCTGGCCATTTGCTAATGCATTCCTCAGGTATTCACCCATTATGCCAAAGTCAGCCCTTCTAAAGTCCAGTATCCTTGTCTTTGTATGGCTTGTCTCCATGGTTGTGTTTATTGTGAAGCACACTGTGCAGTGGTCGCTTGTTCCCAGATGTCTACTGACTTCTAAATTTGTGATCCTCTCTCCATTTGAGAGTACCAGGTCTAATATTGCTCCCTCCTGAGTGGGTTCCACCACTAGCTGTCTAAGGCATGCCCCCTTTAGGGCATCAAGAATGACCCTGCTCTTGGATGTGGCTGCAGTCAATGTAGCCCAGTTAACATCTGGCATATTCAGGTCCCCCATCAACAGTATCTCCCCTTTTTTAGCCATTTTGAGAATGTCCTCTATCATTTTCTTGTCCATTTCCTCCCCTTGAGACGGGGTCTTTATACAACCCCTGTGCGGATTGTGATGCCATTCCCTATCTCCAAGGTGACCCAGAGTTCCTCTTGTCCTCCCCCTTTACTTTTTAGTTTTGTAGCTTTGATCCCTTCCCTTATGTAGAGAGCTACTCCACCTCCTCTTTTACCCTGCCTGTCCCTTCTGTAGATTGTGTACCATGGTATGTTGACATCCCAGTCATGGTTCTCCATGTACCATGTTTCTGTGACTGCCACAATATCCAAGTGTTCCTCTTCCATCAGGGCTACTAGCTCTGGAAGCTTGTTTCCCAGACTACGGGCATTGGTACTCATTGCCCTCCATTTAATGTTGGCTTTATCCTTTTTTACCCCATCCCTGCTCTTATTGCCCTTGTCCATTTTTCCATTTACCCCTGTCCTGCCCTCTGTCAAGCTCTGTACCTCAGTGTTTACCCTACTACCTGCCATGTTTTGTGGGGGGAGGCTTGAACTTTCCTGTTTCCTATCAGCACCTCCCCTTGGCTAGTTTAAAAGCTTGCCAAGGAAGCCTTTAAACCTGTCACCTAGGAGCATTTTTCCCTTCCTGGACAGATGCAGACCATCATGCCAGTATAGACCTTCATCTCTCCAGGTGGACCCCCAGTCCCCAATGAACCAAAGCCCTGTGCTCTGCACCAGTTTTGCAACCATTCATTAAACTGCATGATTGTGCAGTACCCTAGCCTCACCCCTGCCATAGACTGGCAGCACCTCTGGAAGGTTACCGTGCTTGCTACCTGTCTGAGGCCCCTCCCCAACTCCACAAATTCATCCTGCACTGCACTGATCTCGTCCCTTGTGCATTTGATCCCATCCCCCACATAGATTGCCACCCACCCCCCCCCTCTCCTTACGGTCCTTCCTGTATAATTTGTATCCTGGGATTGCCAGATCCCAGTCCTGGTGCTCAGTTGCCCATGTTTCTGTGACAGCTGCAATATCCACCCTCCACTCTGCTGAGAGTGCCTGTAGCTCAGCGGATTTGTTTCCTAGGCTTCTTGCATTCAGTGAGACCACCCTCCATAATGCCCCTTCCTTCACTAGCCTCCATCTCATCCCTTCTACTCCCTCCTTTTTTGGCCTCCTGAGGCCTTCCTGTAGCCCTGGGGTAGGCGGTGACTCCACGCTATCGGATCCCTGCCTACCTGCTGTCCACTTGCCACCCCCCCATCTAGTTTAAATCCACCCTTGTCGCAATATACCTCTCCAGTCTTTGCTTTTATACCTCCTTCCCCTTCCCACTCAAGTGAAGCCTCAGACCCACTCCCTGAAGAAGGCCCATTGAAGGGCTAAAGCACTGGGGCTAGTGGGTGCACACCAGTATATTGCCAGAAACTAAATCTTGCGCTGAATCTACACTATGAGCAATGAGCTTTCTTTTCTTTTCTTATTACAAGCTGGCTGCTTTGCTCATGCACCACCTTATCCAGTGCACACCACGCTACACTACTTAAACTATTGCCACAGTACTGACCCTTCCATCCCCTACAGTTACAGGACTATGCCCCCCTCTGAGAGTAACATGACTGAAACCCTCCACTGTCAGTCACAGCACTGGGCACCCACTCTTGACAGTCACAGTACTGATCCCTATTCCCAATGGTCACAGCACTACACCCCACCACCATGACAGCACTGCCCCCATACCCCCTAAAGTCACATGGATGACATTCTCTACAGGCAGTTACAGTAGTAATCCCCATCCCTAACAGTCACTACACTGTACCTCAGTCACAGCACTGAAGACCACCCCACACAGTTGGGACTGACTCCCCCCAACCCCAACAGGCACTTAGTTTGTCACCTTATACAACCTTCCTGCCGCATGTACAACTTCCTGCAAATACTTCAGTCCCTCAAAGCTGTAGAATTGTGCAGAAGCAGACCTCCCAAAAGTCACAGGAATGACCCTCACTCTGACAGTCACATAAGTAACACTCTATCCTTGACAGTTACATATCTGACCCTCTTCTCGATAATCACAAGACTGCACCACCACTGTGACAGTCACAGTGCTGACACTCACCACCATCAGTCACAGCAATGACCACCCCTCAGCAGTCCTAGGACTGTACCAGCCAGCCCTAGTCACAGGACTGTTCCACCACCCCACCCTTCTGCCACCACAGTCACAGGACTGTACCAACACCCCACACACAGTCACAAGACTGTAACACCCCCTTCTTCACAGTCATGGGATTGTACCCCCTGCAGTCACAGGACTGTACCACTCCCCCCTACACTGATAGGACTGTATCACCCCACTGACAGTCACAGGACTGACACCCTCCACCAACAGTCATGACAATGACCACTGACCTCTGGCAATCACAGCACTGTTCTACACTCCTGAGAGTCACAACACTTTCTTACTATTTCCAACAGTCATGGAACTGCTCCCCAAACCTTGTAGTCACAGCAATGACCATACACCCCTAAGAGTCAAAGTACTGATCCCCATCCCCCATAGTAACAGCACTGGTCAAAGCACTACACCCCACCCCCATCTTACAGTACTAATTATCCATCCCCAACAGTCACAGCACAGCCACCTCACCCCCAAAAGTCACAGGACTGACACCCTCTACCATTAGTCACAACAGTAATTCCCATTCCATGACAATAACAGCACTGAGCCATGACTCCTAATGGTGAATGCACTGACCACCCATCCACAAAAGCCACAGCACTGCCCCCTCACCCACAGCAGTCACAGACCTAAACCACCCTTCAATAGTCACAGAACTAACACCTACCACTGTCAGTCACAGTGGCCACCTATTCAACGGTCACAGTGCTGATCCTCATCCCCAAAATTGACCGTAATGACCTCTACCCACAACAGTCACACCACTACCCACCACCACTGCCAAAGCACTGTCCCCATACATCTGCAACAGTCACAAGGCTGATACCTTCCACAGACAGTCACAGCAGTGACCCCCACTCCCAACAGTCACCACACTGCCCGCCCCCACTTCCAAAAGTAACAGCCCTGCCCCCTACCTGGCAGTCATGGCACTGGTCACACACCCCCTGACAATAACCGCACTGGCTCCCCATGCTCGATCATTACAGCACCAACACCCCAACCACAAAAATCACAGTACTGACCCCCATCATGAACATAGCACTGCCTCTGAACATCCCTCAACAGTCATACCCGAACTGAGAGCAGCACCCCCCCAACCCACACCCAGTTGGTAACTAGTGGTCTCCCTACGACCCTCGGCACTGACACTGACCCCTGGTCCCCCTACCTGTCTGTTGGTGCCACAGTTCAATGACAGCGAGTGGCATAGCCCACTTTGCTTAACCATGGTTGCCTTCCATCTATCTATACCAGGGAGTGCAGCCTATGACTAGGACAAAGCACATCTCTGTGCCATATACAGTAAATATGGTGTGCTCCCTGCTACAGAGAGCCACTGGGTGGCTGTGGTCATGTGAGGTTGGCTGTGACACTCATCATCATTGAATTGCAGCAGTGACAGATTGGTAGGGGGACTGTAGGTGCTTTTGATAAAAGGGGGGCCATTAAATACTAACTGGGTATGGGCTGGGGGGACCACTGCTCATGGTTCAGAATAGGACTTTGTTGAGGGAGGCAGGACTTCTTTACTATTGCCATACCAAGGGCAGTGCCACTGTCGCAGGACATTGGCAAACAGACTCATTTCCAGGATGGGGATTAGCTGTGGGGAGGGATCAATGGACACTAAGGTAACTGTGTTCCTGCACTGACTGAGATTGAGTTGGGGGAGCAACCACTGAATGCCAGGGATATATCTTTCTGTAACTGGACTTGGATTTGATTGGGGGGAGTGACCACTGAACACCAGGGATATATCCTGACCTACATTAATGGGACTGGGTTTGGAGGAACAGGGACATTACTGGACAACAGGGCTATATCTTCCTGTAATGGGACTGGGATCAGGTGGGAGGAAGGCATCTCTGGATGGCAGGGATACATATTTCATTAACAGGACTGGGTTCAGAGGTAGGGTGCACCACTTGTCACCAAGGAGTACTGTCTCGGGATGGGAGGGCAATGACACACTACCTTCAGCAACTGCTAGGGCTGTGCTGGATGAGGCGAGGGTTAGGTTGGTGGTATTTTCTCTGCACAAGTGGACCATGTAAAGTGCTCTAGCACAGAGCAAATAATGTGAGTATTGAACTGTGACAATATTGAGGTCCCCTGACCCTGATTTGCATAATTTTGCCTTGCATCCCCTCACCGGTTTACTTGGCTCAAACCCGGTTTGCATGCACTAACTAGTCATTTAAATATAGGACATTGGTGCAAAACCCAGTTTGCTCAAATAAACTAGAATCTGCACCTGGGCAAGCATTTGAATATCAGGCCCCAGCTGTTGTACTCCCCTTCACCATCAACAGGACTTCAAACCAAGCTGGTAGAGAGTCTTGGGGGGTTACCATGGCTGATGAGAGACTGTGGAAGGGGGATGGGGATGATGACCCTTCCCCTCCTGCCTCCCCCCATGGAGGGAATCAGTGACTGTTATGAAGGTCCAAATTTAGTCCCTGGGATGGTAGATGATATTGCTAGGTGACTGGTGGCAATATGGTACTTCTTGGTGATTCAGGGTCTGCAGAAATTGAGGCACCATTCTGGCCTATCACTTGCTATTTTCCCCTCATTTTCATGCCCATCCATTTTTTCTAACACAGAGTGTAATCTAGTCAGACCTCAACATACACGTCATCCCAAGTATCTCTGATCTCTGCCCCACTGAATGGTAGCATTAAACCCACAAACAAGTTTATAAATTGTTTAACTGACCTGAATAGACCAAGTTGACCCTCAGGCCAGTGGCATTTTTTCACAAAGGGACGCACTGGCTAAAGTGAATAATTTCAGTGAGCATTTAATGACACATTCCCAAGATGCAGGTGATGTAACCCAAGTCAGGTGTGTGTGTATATATATATATATATATATTGGACAGTTTGTTGTAGCAAAGCCTGCTAAGCAGATACACTTCGATAAATTAATAAAAAAAAAACTGTGAAGACACTTTAGGTGCTTTGCCAATAGAACACATTTTCTTGAGAATAAATGGGACTTTGTGTGCCCCAATCTATATAGTTAAGTAGCCTACAGCTCAGACACTAGCCACACCTCCTTCCTCCAACCAAGACACTAGTCCTCCTCCCTCCACAGACCCCTCGGACACTAGCCCCTTCCCTCCACAGCACCTGACACTAGCATGTTTCCCTTACAACCCCATGACAGTAACCCTCTTGAATGTACACCCTGCACAGTCCCCAAAACTTATATGGCTCCCCCATCACCCCAGACAAAACTCCCTCCCTCCCTCCCTCCACTTCCTGACACAACCCAGCCACACCAATCCTCGCCCCTTTCACCACAGTCCATCTGAATACCCCTCCCTCTCTAGGCACCCCACTTTCTTTCTAATCTCTGTTGATGTCTCCTCCCTCCTGTCCCTTGACTCCCAGAAGCCACACCCCTTCCTCCTTAGCCATTCAAGTATCACCCATACCCTCGTTGCACACCTCTGCAAGGTCTTCCTGGACACCACCTACTCAGACACTAGAGGCATACATATACCCTTTCTTCTACACTCTCCCTCCATGTACCATAACACTAGCCCCTCCATCCCTCCAAAGCCCCGTACCACAGCTTACCCACCTTCCAAAGCCCCAAACACTAGCACCTCCCTTCATCAGACACTAGCCCCCCAACCCCCAACACTAACCCCACCTCCTTTGCTGGGGTCAAAACTGCCACCATCCCACTAGCAAATGCTGGTTGATTTTGTATACAGCTATTACGATTTTCCTTTTGGTAGCCTTGCAGGCATGTGCTGGAGAGGGTAACACTTCGGTAAATACATCAACTGGGACAGTGGAAAATTCTGTGGGGATTTTCCCCAATCAGTAGCCCTGCTGGCTAGGAGCTGCAAAACTTAGTTTTGACCCCTGAATTGAATATGACTTACCTGCTCTGTCCAAGTCACAGTGCACAGAGTTGAGTTCTTTTGGGTTTGGGATAATCTGGTAGAACCTAAAAAGAAAGCACAAAGAAGGCTGCGGAGATGCAAAAGGTCTGAGGTCCTAGAGGAGAGATTATAGTAGTCAGAATTAAACAATATACTTATCTAAAAGGTAAACAGCCAACATCTGGCCAGACCTATGGAAATAAAGGTAAAACTAGTTAAGTATAAGGTACTTATAGTTGCGTGAGTAGAGATAGTAGGGAGTGAAGAGATATGAAGGGCATAGAGCATACAGAAATAGAGCATACATAGGGCATACAGCACAGGAGTAAGTTGAAAAGATAGTTAAAGAGCATCTCCCTACTATAATAAAAAAACTTAAAAACATTAGATTTATACCAATTGTGTTTTAACTTTGTTTTCTAGTTATTTTTTCCCCCATGCCATTGGTCTACTAAATATTATAGGTAATGTAGCACTTTTCGCTAAGTGTGTTGCATTATATGTTGCATAATTTAGGGCAAGGTTAAAGCTGGATTGTACTGCATATATAGCATAAGGACTTCTATTGTGTATACCTCTTGTATTATATATATATATTTTTTCTTTGTTGTTCTACATTTTATATCTCCTGTCTATGTAATTGCAAACTGTATGTGTATGTGCCTCAGGACCTCCTTGTGAATGAGCTTGCTTAACGGAGTCTTTCCTGCAATAAACTTGAACTTGAACTTTAATGGAGCAGTTGCACTGTAGGAGGGTGAAGACTTAAGGTAGCCAGGATTTATATACTATTGCTTCCTCCCTAAAATTATAGATCAGAAATCAGGAGTGGAGGGGACCCACCATTGACATATTGGTCACAAAACTATAGGGGCTTAGGTGGGATTGTAGGTATCCTTGACTTCTGGCATGCAGTGCCAGGGAACCAAACCTAATCAACAACAACAATGAAAAAGTGTGTGTCTGTGGTCTAATCTGCCTTGAATTAATTAAAGTATTTGGATTTTTGCAACTTGTCAGTTTCTGTAGGTTACTACATCATGCTGTTCTGCACATCTATTCTTCCTTTCTTTTGTGTACAGCTATCTCTCCTGTGGTCACCTGCTCCATTAAGGCACAGTAGTAGTAACATGGAGCACCTGACAGGGGAGGGCAGAGCAGTCTGCACTCTGATGATGCTTTGAGGAAGACTACACTCCTTCCAGATTCTACACATGCTTCTGCCACACTATAGCTTCTAGTACCTTAAAGAAGTTAGCAACCTGTGAGATACAGCAATGAAGTTAGCCAGAAGGTGATTTCCCTAAATCTGAACCGGGGGAGCAACACTGAAATATAACTGGGGTACTGAAGAGCCAGGGTTACCTGGAGACACTTTCTTTTTTTAAAACAGCTTTTTTCCTTCTCTGGTGTTGCACACCCACTCCTCTGGCTTTAGGGCTAACCCCAATGGTGGAATTGACCCTGTCCGTTATTAGCCCCACCTGTCGCTCCACAGTGGCTGGTATAAATCCTGTTGTGGGTGCCATGTGGGGGGGCACTCTAAATGTGTATTCAAAAATTCAGCTACTGTAGCTTACCTAATTGAGTATCTGGGTGCTAGGTTACTTTTATGCACTCAAAGAGACAGCAATCTCGGCTTCACAGCACAATCTGCCCAATGTAAAATATTAAGTGTTAGGCATTACAATTCTGTGTGCAAAATCAACTTTATTAGAAGCAAAACAATTTACAAGCACCCGCAGCTATGGTAAGACACCTAAACTAGTTTTACAGGATGACTGTGTTCTTAGGAGGGTGATGGCAGGGCAGTAGTCCTACGAAACCAGTACAGCAGAGGTGAGGTTTCTTACCTGAGTTATGGGCAGTTGTGAATTGTTCTGCAACATATATAGCAGATTTGGCACACAGAGTTGTGGTACTTTTCAGCACTGCCAGTCACTAGGGGCACATCTAGAATTTTTTCAGGGGGCAACAGCCTGCCAGGCTTCTTTTATGCACTCAAAGGGACAGCAATCTCAGCTTCACCACGCAAACTTCCCAATGTAAAATATTATTAGGCATCACAATTCTGTGTGCAAAATCAACTTTATTAAGCAAAACATTTTACAACCACCCGCAGCTATGGTAAGACACCTTGACCAGTTTTACTGGGCGACTGTGTTATCAGGAAGATGATGAGGCAGTAGTCCTGCAATACCAGTACAGTTGAGGTGTCTCACCTGAGTTATGGGCAGTTGTGAACTGTTCTGCACCACATAAAGCAGATTTTGCACACAGAGTTGTGGTACTTTTCTGCTCTGCTGATCACCAGGGGCATATCTCGACTTTTTTCAAGGTGGCAACTCTTCACCAGGTGAGGTGTCTTACCTGAGTTATGGGAGCTGTGAACTGTTCTGCACCATATAAAGCAGATTTTGCACACAGAATTGTGGTACTTTTATGCACTGCTGATCACCAGGGGTGCATCTAGAATTTTTTCAAGGGGGCAACTCTTCCCCAAAATGTAAAATATTACCATTTAAAGCTAAGATTAGGTTTTAACAGATTTTTGCTGGACTAATGAGGTTGTGGGTGCTACTTGGATATATAACTAGATTCACTGGTACTGACCACCCATATATATTTGCTTTCCAGTACCTGCACCTCATTTTGCAGCCTGTTCCCTCAAAGTCTGTCCAGGCCTATAGACCACTGTTGGAAACTTCAGTCTTTTTTCCTTCTAATCCCACCAATACATCATCTCCCGTCTGCATTCCCTGAAAAGTGTATCATCTCTGAATCACCATCGCCACCCATCAGCACTGTCCTACTACTATTTATTTGTTTATTTAGTTTTTGTTTACCGGGTAAGGTGACGTAGCCACAAAATATGATTATTTTCAGACACGACCTGGGAGGTTACAATACAGATTTGGCAGACAAAACAAATAACAGGTATAGTTCAGAGATAATCAACCATGCAAGGAAAAATCTACACGATGTTCTGTGATGTAAACAGTATTGCTAATATGACAGAGACAATGGCAGAAAAATACACAATAGTACAAAACATAATAAGCATACAATCATAGTGCGGTAGAGTTTTAACACATAATCCATGGTAAGTGCTACATATAACAGTAACAAGGGGTCAGAGCAAAACTGAAACATTTTGAGAGCTGAGGGAAGGGATGTCAAGCACCCTATAGGGGTTTAAAACAGGAACATAGGGCATGTTTAACGAAGAGAATGTGATGCATCTTTTTAAAAGGAATATGACTAGGTGCAGAGCTAACATCAAGAGGTAGGGAGTTCCAATATTTTAAACAATTATTACTGCAAACTGTATTGAAAGGTATTTGTTTTATGCAATTCTCTACGGTAAAGAGTTTTGAGAAAGCAGGAGATTACATTACTAAACATTTGAAAGGCAAAATTGTTTTGAATCATGAAAGAAAACTATGTCAATAAGTAGAAACAGTAATTATGTCAATTTACCTGGAGCTGTTAAAAAATGCAAGCAGTTTATTCCTCACTCTGCAGTTCACTCTGGGAGTTCACTCTAATGATCAGAAATTTCTTTAACATCTGTCTTTGACTTAGAGTTCCCCAGGGTCTTAGTGCCAGTCATATCACCAACTGACTGCAGAATAAACTTAGAATCTGGTGCTCATATCCTGTGTTTTTAAAAACTCTGCAGAACTATTTCTTCAGTGCCCCTGCAGGAGGGGGAAGGAGAGGGGGTTGTGAGGTCTAGTGGAGGGGAAGGCAGTGGAAAACTAATGCTATTTAAATGACTACATCACCATTTAATTACACACAATAGCTGTCCTGCAAGTCCCTCTTCTAATTTACTTCATAGCAAAAAGACAGCATGGCTTTGCCATACAGCCTTAAAAATAAACTTGTTCATAATAACTATGTACAGAGGAGAAATTAAATAGTTTTTTCTTTCAATCCGTGTCCCTTTTTACTCTAATCTTTCTGCAGTTGCAGCTTAGCTCCTTTATAAGTCCTTTCAACCCCCATTCTTAGCAAGCATCCTGTTTTGTAAATATCAGGCATGAACTGCAAGAACACATTGTACTTCTTGAGGCCCCCTTTGCACAGCTTTTGCCAAAGACTGGAAGATTTGCAGTCAAGTACCCTCTAGAGTTTACAGTAGCGTTCTGCAATCATCTCAAAATATAATTATATATTTCAACAGTAATACTATATATTTTCTAAACAAAAGTGATCTCATTATCAGTTACATTTTTATACAATGATTTGCACATATATTTTGTATTAGCACATATGCAAGGGAGGAAAATACAGACAGCAGGAGAAAACTGAGAGACAACAAGAGGCAAAGAATTACTAGATTGTCAGGGTGATCAAATCCAAAGTCTCACAGGAAGATTAGGTTGCACAATCAGACAGGCAAATAGACAGGAAAAGAATAGATCCTTGCATTTAAACATTTTCTCTAAACAACTGGGACAGGGTCCTATTCCACCCTGTCATTGCTGGAAGTGCAGTGCAATAATAGCCCAGCAAATAAGACAGCCCTGAATATATAATCTGGGAAGTGCAAACCAAAACAGCAGCCCAGTGCAGACAGACGTGGAGGAAGGTAAAGGTGAACTACGTGGCCAATGTGCGTGCTAGCAAAGAAGTGGATGCACTAAAGCTGCAAACAACAAAACAACAGTGCAGGCCACATAAACCAGAACTGTGTTATGGTACAGACAGGTTTGTGCAGCAAAAATACATTTGCGCAGCATTTGCACAGGGCTAACACATTTGCCTGGTGCCAGGACATTTGCTGAGGGCAAACATTTGCTATACTCAAAAGTGACATGCAAATGAGCCTACTTAGGCAGTCGATGAGCAAACATCCATATTAGCATCTCATTATGGCCTGATTTGCATATAGATTGTGCAGTGCTATTGTGGGGTCCCACAGCTACACCTGTAGGTCACTTTAAAAGTACAGGGGCAGGCTGGGTCTGCTTACAGCTCCATCTGTAGGTCAGTATGGAAGTACAGGGGCAGGCTGGGTCTGCTCACAGCTCCACCTGTAGGTCCGTCTGGAAGAGCATTGTGGTAGCTGCAGGCTACGTCAGGTGAAAGTCTTTTTTCCATGAACTGCGGCCACGGGGCATCACAGGACACCACGCTCCCTGATTGGCCACAAGACACTGCACTCCGTGACTGGCTCATCACCATTCAGCCTCTGATTGGCTAAGTCTGTCCCTGCTTGAATTGGCTACACTGGATCCTGCCAGACAGGTGTACTCTTTAACTGGGGTTTGTCTGCAACAGTCCAGTACATCCATATCGGAGCTTGTTGAGCACTTTCTTAGTCTGCTAGATTTTCTTTGGTCTCCATGCTCTCTCCAACCATTTGCTGCTATAGAGGGCTGTACTCAGGATGGGGATGCAGCCGGCCTGCAGCTTGAGAGGAAGGTGAGTGGGACTGGGAATATTGGGTGCTGTATGGAATCATGGCTGAGTAGGTTAACAGTAGGAGCATGGGCAGCATTTTAACAGAAGATCAGCATTGCAAGTAAACTGACTGTGAGCAATATGGCAGTCAAATTGCCAGTAGGAGTTAACTAAGTGGTCATGGACAATGCGCTTGAAGTGTCTTTAGCAAACTTCTGCTTTTTTTGTATAATTACTGCTCCAGGTTACTGCTACACAAAGAGTCAATTTCAGGAGGGAAACTGACGGCTAGTAGAGGAGTGCCTGTTGATCAGCAGTCAGCAAATCTGCCCCCCCGCTTCAGAAGCAAAGCATTTTACTGCAGCACAATGGCTCTCAGAAAATGTTTTCCAAATTTCCAAGGAGGCATTAATATGTGGTGGATGTCCAACATGCTGGTTGCCAAAAAAGCAGTCTGGTTTCTTTCTATTCCTGAACTGCTCAGCTCTGGAACCTTTTCCTCCAATCAAAAAGCAGAATTTTCCTTCCCCATTTTAAAATGGATAGAAACTAGTGTGGGCTCACTAGACACGAGTCATGTCAGATGTCTATACAGCGATACAAATGGTAGACAGGGGCCAATCAGTGGACGTACTATAACTGAATTTTGACAAAACCTTCTGCTTTTCCTTGGCCCTCCTCCACACACTCCCCCTTATCCCCTTTTATCTTAGCAATACCCTCTCTGGACTTTCTTCTTTCACTAATGTATCTACAGAAAGTCTTGTCCCCTTCTTTTATTGTTCGTGCTAGTGTTTCCTCATTTTTGGACTTTGCCTGCCTTACTGCCTTCCCTGCTTCCCTTAGGGAAGTTTGGTATGCCTCCCTATCTTCGTCCCGCTGCATTCCCTTATATTTCCTGAAGGCCAGCCTTTTGGTTCTGACCTGTTCTGCTACTGTTTTTGAGAACCAAAGTGTTTTCCTTGTTCTTTTGCTCTTGCTTTTCTCTCTAACATAATCGAATGTTGCTTCAAGTATTGCATCCTTAATGCTTGCCCACTTTGCCTGTATGCCCTCACCTGTATTTCTTCTTTCCAGGGCTAGCTTAACTCTGTTGGCCATCCTATCAAAGTCAGCCCCTCTGAAGTCCCATATTTGTGCCTTGGAATGAGATGATTTGGTTCTAATGGCCAAATTGAACCATACCATGTGACGGTTGTCACAAACGCGCTCCGCAGGTCAGGCCCTCTGCTCCACATGCCAAACTTGAAGTGCAATAGTGTGAACAGGAGGCAAACAGGGTAACCCTCCTATCTGTTTTGGGTCCAAATCATCTACCAGCCTCGAGTCCTGGGGGTCAAATGTGAACCTTATGCTAGCATACCCAGTTAACAGGCTCAGATATGTATTCTGTTTGGGGAAATGCAATATAATCCTTTGCCCAGGGCACCCAGCCAGGTTCCCAAAATGTACCCTTACAACTCAATATGAGACCTAGGTATATTTTTACATTTTTGATAGATAGTAACACACCCTTTTTGAGCTCTTAACAGCTGTCAGAATGAAACCCTGGTTCAGCATTCACATGCAAAAGAAAACTGAGAAAACACAGGCAGAATTTCAAGGAAAATATTGTTTACTAGAAATTGTAAAATAGGTAAAATATCAAACACAGAACATATACATCAATAACTTACATTCTATAAAATAATTGGGAAATTGCAGAAAAAAGAAAGATGCCTGCAAAATAGTTAGAAGTTCTTGTTTAGCTAGATGTTACCAGAAGTGCAGTTTTTTAGGCTGGAGACAGAAGTCTCACCCCTCTTGAGTCCAGAGATAAAAAGCAATGTTTCCCTAGATGCCTGACCTTTTAAAAATCCATCTCCCTACCCCCTTGATGAGGTCACAGTTAGATCCTCCCATACTTAATTTCTACTGTGGAAATCAACAGTTAGCAATTTTTAAAATATGAGTCGTCATCATCCGAGCCTCTCCTTTGATATCTCTGCTGGTTTCCTGTTTTGCAAAAATGATTTTAGGTTTATGACATTAACAAGAATCTGTAACCAAATTGTCTATTCCTGCAGGATCAAAACATTTTACAAAGTCTCACCTCTTGGCATATGGCAGGAAGCCCTCTGTTAAGGCAGGACAGAAAACCTTTGATTAGTTTCCCCCCAGCCAGCTTTTATGACAGCCAGCTGCTTTAGTGACACTGACACCTTTGAGGTAAAAAGTCAAGCCTCTTACACACTGGCTTACTTGTGTGCCAAGCAGACAGTCACAGACACAAACACATTTATTTAAAATACAAATATGATACATACAACAATAAGCAGGTGGCAGAGCGTCATAGTCCTCCGCACCTAGACTGAATCTGGGGGTTCTATCCCAGTATGGAATGAGCTCCTCAAAGTCAGTTCATAGCTCAAACTGACATGAAAGTCCATCTGTGTTTTCATTGGCTGCCCCTGCCCTGTGTGAAACAGTCATGTCATACCCTTGCAAGGCAAGGCTCCATCATAACAGCCTACCATTTGTTTTACCCATTTGTGCCAGTCAAACCAGGGTGTTGTGGTCAGTTTGTACCTCAAAATGCTGCCCGTATAAGTATGGCTCTAACTTCTTTAGTGCCCACACCATGGCAAGACACTCTTTTTCCACAGTAGAGTAAGCCTGCTCCCTGGGAAGTAACATTTTTACTGAGGTATACTATGGGGTGATCTTTCCCTTGGTTGAATTGCTGACTCAGCACTGTGCCAATACCTACATCTGAGGTGTCAGTCTGGACTACAAAGGGTCTACTATAGTCTGTACTTGACAATACAGGAGCACTGCACAGTGCCTCCTTTAGTCTTGTAAAGGCTTGTTCACAGGCTGGTTCCCAGGTAACTTTCTTAGGCATCCTTTTCTTTAACAGGCCAGATAGGGAAGTGGACAGGGTACTGTAATTTGGTACAAATTTCCTATAGTACCCTGCTGTCCCTAGAAAACTCCAAACCTGCTTCTGTTGTGTTTCTGGTTGGGGCCATGCCTTGATTGCCTCTATTTTTGCTTGGTTAGGACAGAGCTGTCCCTGGCCTACAATGTATCGGCAGTGTGCCACCTCAGCCATGGCAACCTGGCACTTCTCAGCTTTTACAGTTAGTCCAACCCTCTGTATCCTGCCTAGCACTTCCCTAAGGTGGGACAGGTGTTCATCCTAGCTGGCACTAAAGATGGCAGTGTCATCCAGGTATGCCACGGCGTACTCCTCAGTGCCATTTAACAGCTGGTTCACCAACCTTTGGAAGGTGGCAAGGGCGTTCTTCATTCCAAAACGCATTACTTTAAATTCAAATAACCCTATTGGAGTGATAAAGACTGACCTCTCCCTAGCTCTGGCAGTTAACTCTACCTGGAAATACCTCTTTGTCAGGTACATAGTGGTCAGGTATGTCTCCCCTCCTAACTTGTCCAGGTGTTCATCCATCCATGGCATTGGGTGGGCATCTGGCTTCATGACTGCACTTGAGTCCACAATAGTCCACACAAAAATGAATAGAGCCATCTGGCTTGGGAACAAGGACTACGGGGGAGGCCCAGGTGCTGTGGGATTTCTGGATTACCCCTAAATCCAGCATTTCCTCCATCTCCATCCTAATGTCCTTTTGGACAGCCTCTGACACCTGATATGCTGTCCTCCATATGGGCGCCTGCATCCCTGTCTCCACATCATGCGTCACTAAGGGGGTTAGTCCAGGCTTGGCGCTAAACAGTGGGGCAAAGTCTACTAAAACCTCCTTTACTTCCTGGATCTGGTCTGGGGTCAGCTGGAGGGACATTTTAATTGCCTCCACAGAGGACTTTGCTTGCTTTCTTCATTCCAGCAAGTCTAGAAGGGGGTCTCCTTCATCCATCCCCTTCCCATGACTACACACTGGAAACACCATGTCAGCCCTATTACCATATGGCTTCATCACGTTGACATGGTACATTCTTTGTGTATGCTCCTGTCAGATAGCTCTATAATGCAGTTTACATCATCTACCCATCTGACTACTGTATATGTCCTTCCCACTTGGGCTGCAGCTTGTCTTTCCAGACTGGAATTTGGACCATGACTTCCTGACTCACAGTGTACGAGCAAGCTCTGGCTCTGCAGTTGTACCACACCTTTTGTTTTTGTTAAGCAGCTGCCAGGTTGCTCTGGGTTGTCCCCATAAGCTCCTTCAACCTTTCCCTAAACCTAAGGACATAATCCACTATGGGAGTTCCCTGGGTGGCATGCTTGCCTTCCCAGTCCTCATGGATCAAGTCTAGGGGCCCATGTACCCTGTGTCCTTATAAGAGCTCAAAGGAAGAAAACCTTGTTGACTCTTGGGTCACCTCCCAGTATGCAAACATCAGATGGGGATGGTATTTCTCCCAATCCCTCCCATGCTGTTCGGCAAACACTTGGAGCATTGACTTCAGGGTACCATTAGATCTTAGCACAAGCCCATTGGCTTGTGGGTGATAAGGTATCATGCATCTCTGCACCACCCCACACTTCTCCCACAAACATTTCATCAGGTCCAACATGAAGGAACCCCCTCAATTGGTGATGACCTCTTACGGGAACCCAACACAGGAGAAAATCCCTAACAAGGCATCTGCCACTTTGTCTGTCCTCAGTGAGGATAGGGAATACCAGGTGGCATAATCCACCACAGTCAGGATAAACCTCTTCCTGGAGGAGCTGGGGGTATTTAGATGCCCCATAATATCCATTCCCACCCTCTGGAATGGCTCCTCCACTATGGGAAAATGAATTAGAGCAGTTTAGGTACTCTTACCCACCTTCTCTATTTCTTGGCACCTGTGACAAGACCTACAATTCTCCTTCACCTGCTTGGTGAAGTTGGGCCACTGTAAACTCTGGGCCAATTGCTGCATTGTGCCCATGATTCCAAGATGACCAGACATGGGAATATCATGTGCAATCTTGAAAAACTGCTCACGGTACCCCTGGGAATGACAAGCTGCCTGCCCATCACCCCTCCTTCTGTCTTTGCATCCTGAGAATACAGCAGTCCAATGTCCCAATAAACTTTATGTTTCCCATCATCTCCCTGTGCTCCATCAGAGTCTGCCCAAGCCCTCAGCTTCTCTAAACTAGGGTCACTTTTCTGAGCAGTTGCAAAATCCTTACACATTTCCAAGGCATAGGACAGGTCCCCTTCAGTTTCTAGACCAGGGTCCCTAGCCTTAGTGTCATGGCATTCAGGATCACTGCTATCCCTAACCCTCTGACTATGGGTCACCCCTCCTTCCTCTGAGTAACCCTCAGTAGCTGTTCTGTTAACTGCTACCTGGGGAATTTCTACCCCCTTTCATTATTCTCCAAATCAGGAGACACAGGCTGGGGAACCAGCCTCCCAGTGGTTTCCACAGGGGCTTCGATGGGGTCCAGCGAACAATTTGCCTTTACTGCTTGGTTGTGGGTAGCTGTACACACCATTCCCTGTTTGAGATTGTTGCCAATAATTACATTGACAGACAAATTTTTGGCTATGGCAACCTTTTGCACAGTCCCCCCGTCTCACCCCAGTCTAGGAGGACACTAGCGAGTGGCAATGTTTTCTCCTCCCCAGTGAATCCCCGTACAGTCACAAATTGATTGGGTATAAGCTGATCAGGCTCTACCAAATCCCCTTTTACCAAAATCAGGGATGCCCCCATGTCCCTCAACCCGTGTGTCTGTATCCTATTTACAGTGACTGGGTGTATGTGTTCCCTCATGTTTATTGGCATGCTTTCAGGGACACACAAACAATCCACTTCTTTCCTAGCACCACTTTGTGCACTCTCTACCCTTTTGGGACACTACATTGCAATATGTCCAATTTCTTTGCAAACCCAACATTCATTCCTTTTTTCAGGTAAATCCTTTCTTTGTAACCTGGGGCCACCTGGTTTTGGTGGAGGCTGGGAGGATTTCAGCTGCTGTGAAGGCATGATTTTCCCTTTCTGCACTGCCACGCCCACCCCATTACCTCTCAAAGCAGGTCTGCTCTTGGCATAGCGATCCGAGAGTTCAGCAGCCTCTAGTACTGTTTTTGGATCTTGGTCCTTCAGCCAGGTTTTCAGCTCTGCTGGGCACGCCCCAAAAAACTACTCTAACAGTACAACATTTTCAATTTTCTCTACAGAATTTGTTTCAATTCCTTCCCACCAACATTTTAAAAACTGACATTTAGTGGCTAGCTCCTCGTAGCTCATGTCAGGGCTTCTCTTGAGCTTACGGAATTTAACTGTGTATGCTTCTGTGGTTAAATCATACTTTTTCAAAAGTACAGCTTTAAGTTTACTGTAATCATTACTGACCTCATTGTCTATTTGACTCAATGCATTCCAAGCTTTCCCGGTAAGTAGCGGGGTTAGCTGGAAGTTCCAGGACCCTCTAGGAATATTTGCCTGAATACATGCTTTTTCAAAGGAATTTAAAAAGGCATTCATATATTCCTCTTCTTTAAATTCAGCTATCAATTTAGAATTTAATGTGTAACTCAGTCCTGGAGTCCCAGTTAACCCCAGGCCACTTACCTGCTCTGGTGCTGGTGTTTGGAGTTGTAACTTCTCCAGTTCATGTTGCCTCTGGTGCTCGCACTCTTCTCACTTGGCTGCTCACTGAAGTTGTCACTCTCTTTCCTCTGCATCTCACTGCTCTTGCCTATCTTCTCTCTGGAAATCCAGTTCCCTTCAGTGCTGGGCTTCGAACCTTTTCTGTTCAAACTCCAGCACCGTCCTCCGCAACTCCATCTGCAGCCTGATTCCTTCTGGCTCCAGAATGCTGGTGGCCTTCCCCTGTTGCTGTGGCCCTTGGCTTGCACTAGCCCTGCTGTCCTCCTCACTGGATCTGGACACTGCACTGGACCCTGGACCCTCCATGCCCAAGATTTGGTCCTTTTCAGTCACAGACTGTGACACGAGGTCTTGTGCATCGGCTGCCACAAGAGCCTCCATGAGATGCCTTTTGGTTCAGCCCTCGTGCTGGACCACTCTCCCTTGACACAACTGCCTCAGGTAACCAGCAGTGTGCTCACTGTAGTTGGAAACCATCTTCTTCCCTAACTACGGCTACACTAACTTGGGCTCGAAAAAAAATAAAACAGGTAGGGAATTTAGACTATAAGCACAATGATATGGTTCTGTTTACTTTTAAACAAATCACTGCCTCATTTTGCATGTGAACTGTACAGCATTAATCTGACACACTGAACTGTTAAAGCTTGTGTTACCAAATACTTTTAAATCGCACTGTTGCCAATCAAATCTGTCACAAACATGCTCCGTAGATCAGGCCCTCTGCTTCCACAGTGCCAACCTTGAAGTGCAATAGTGTGAACAGGAGACAAACAGGGTAACCCTCCTGTCTGTTTTGGGTCTGAATCGCCTACCAGCCTTGAGTCCTGATGGTCAAATGTGAACCTTATGTTAGCATACCCAGTTACCAGGCTCAGATATATATTCTGTTGGGGGAAGTACAATATAATCCTTCACCCAGGGGCATCTAGCCAGGTTCCCAAAATGTATTCTTACAACTCAATATGAGACCTAGGTATATTTTTACCATTTTGCCAGACAATAACACACCCTTTTTAAGCTCTTAGCTGTCAGAATTAAACACTGGTTCAGCATTTACATGCAAAAGAAAACCAAGAAAATACAGGCAGAATTTCAAGGAAAATACTGTTTACTAAAAATTGTAAAATAGGTAAAATATCAAACACAGAACATATACATCAATAACTTACAGTCAATTTATAATTCATAAGTTTGTTTAGATGACTCTGTTTTAATCAAGCTACCGTAAATGGTGCAATATGTTTGTTTTTAAATCTGTTCGGCACCTTGGTTTTGGAAAGGCCCCTTAAAAATAAAGTTTTATTATTTTTATTACTATAATACTACAATACTATAATAAAATAATTGGGAAATTACAGAACAAAGAAAGATGCCTGCAAAATACTTAAAAGTTCTTGCTTAGCTAGATGTTACCAGAAGTGCGTGTTTTGAGTCTAGAGAAAAAAGTCTCACCCCTCTTGAGTACAGAGATAAAAATCAATGTTTCCCTAGATGCCTAACCATTTAAAATCCATCTCCCCACCCCCTTGATGAGGTCACAGTTAGATCCTCCCATACTTAATTTCTACTGTGGAAATCAACAGTTAGCAATTTTTAAAATATGAGTCTCCTTCATCAAAGCCTGTCCTTTGATCTCTCTGCTGGTTTCCTGTTTTGCAAGAATGATTTTAGGTTTATGACATTAACAAGAATCTGTAACCAAAGTGTCTCTTCCTGTAGGATCATAAAATTGTACAAAATCTTGTATCTTGGCATATGGCAGGAAGCTCTCTGTTAAGGCAGGATAGGAAACCTTTGATTAGTTTTCCCCCAGCCAGCTTTCATGACAGCCAGCTGCTTTAGTGACACTGACACCTTTGAAGTTAAAGGTCAAGCCTCTTACACACTGGCTTACTTGTGTGCCATGCAGACAGTCACAGACACATACACATTTATTTAAAATACAAATATGCTACATATAACAATAAGCAGGTGGCAGAGCGTCACAATGGTCACTGGCCCCCAGGTGACCTTCTACCTGGAGATCTGTAATCCTTTCCTTGTTAGTAATAGATCTAGGATAGCCCTGTCTCTTGTGGGTTGTTCTGCCAGTTGTTTGAGACCCTCCCCCTGCAGGGAATCCATTATGTGTCTAGTTCTGGCAGATGTGCCTGCTAGTGTTGACCAATCTGTATCTGACATGTTGAAGTCTCCCATTATCAGAACCTCCCATTTAGCTGTCATGTTTTGTATCTCTTCTAACAGTAATGTATCTATGTCCTCCCCTGGTCTGGAGGCCGGTAGACAACCCCAGTTCACATAGCTATCCCATTTCCTGTTTCCAGGGTGACCCACAGTTCTTCCGGCTCCTTATGCATATTCTGGATTTCTATAGTTTTGATATTTTCATTGACATAAAGGGTCACCCCCTCTGTCCCCTCCCTTTTTGCTCCTCGGTCTCTTCTGAACAGTACATAGCTGGGTACTGAAGTCTCCCGATTGTGGTTACTGTTGAACCATGTCTCACTAATGGCTACTTGTCCAGTTTAGCCTCTGCCATTGTTGCTTGCAGGTCTGGGATCTTGTTTCCCAGAACTGCGGGCATTTGTGTACATGATTTTCCATTGGCCAGATTTCAGTATGCTAGTTGTTGGGCTAGGTCTGGCGTTTCCCCTGTGTGTCGTATGGGGAGCCAGATCCTTTTCCTTACCTGGTGATGCAAATGAACTACAAGGAGCCAGGAGCCTTAGCAACAAGATGGAAGATCTGGAGGCTGTCATGGTGCAGTCAGACCTGGACATTGTGGCCATCACTGAAACCTAGTGTAATGATAACCACGACTGGGAGATGGCCATACCTGGCTACAACATATTCAGAAGATACAGGGCAGGTAGGAAGGGAGGAGGAGTGGCACTGTATGTGAAAAATGACATAAGGGCCACAGAGATCCAGGAGGAACAAAATAGGGGAGAGATACTGGGGGTTAAGCTGGAAAGGAAAATGGGGCCAGCCATCTGCACAGGTGTGGTCTATAGACCACCAGCCCAGGAGGAAGAAACAGACAGGGAGCTGATGCTAGCCATCCAAAGGATGGCAGACAAGGGTGAGGTAGTACAAGTTGGAGACTTCAATATTCCAGACGTGGACTGGAGCATCCCAGTAGCAGCATCAACTAGGAGCAGATTTATCCTGGATTTCCTTCAGGGTGCCTTCCTCAAGCAACTGGTCATAGAACCAACTTGGCAGAAGGCGATACTGGACCTTGTGCTCACAAACAGGGACAGTGTGATGGGGGTAACAGTGGAGGAGCACCTGGGGAACAGTGACCACCAGTCATTGTGGTTTGAAATCACAGAAAGAGCAGAATCAAACCACACAAAAACATGTATACTGGATTTTAGGGGGGCAGACTTTGGGAAAATGGGGAGATACTTGAAAGAGGCCTTAAGGGGAATGGAGCAGGAATCAGGGGTTGAGGAACAGTGGGCAGTATTTAAAGTGGGGATTACAAGATCAACAGAATTATGCATTAAGCAGGTTAGCAAGAGGAAAAGGAAGATGAGACCATTATGGTTTTCCAAAGAGGTAGCAAAGAAAGTGAAAGCCAAAAAGATTGCATTCAGGCAATACAAAAAGACACAGGCAGAAGGGATGGGGAAGTACCAGGAGAAGCAAAGGAGGCAGGGAGGTCAGTAAGGAAGCCAAAGCTCAAACAGAAGAACACATTGCAAAATCAGTGGGTAGAGGGGACAAAACCTTTTACAGTGTATAAGTGAAAAAGAAAGGCAAAGGGAGGGATAGTGAGACTGAAGGGGAGGATGGGGGCATGGAGGATGATAACAGTAAAGCTGACATATTGAACAGGTATTTCTGCTCAGTCTTTACTGAGGAAGAGGAGGGTAATGGGTCTGAAGGAGTACAAGGGTGAGAATGGTGCAGAAATGGACATAAGTCCCTTTACACGAAAAGGTCCTGAAGGAACTGGAAGTACAAGAGTTGATAAAGCAATGGGGCCAGATGGGATGCACCCCAGGGTCCTTAAAGAACTAAGAGAGGTGGTGGCTGAACCTCTGGCTATCCTGTTTAGCCGATCACTGGAAACAGGGAGGTACCCAAAGACTGGAAGACAGCAGATGTAGTCCCCTTATACAAAAGTGGAAACAAAGAGGAAGCGGGGAACTACAGACCAGTCAGCCTCACCTCGGGAGTGGGGAAGATCATGGAAGCACTACTGAAGGAGAGATGGGTGGAACATCTGGTTGTCAGTGGACTACAGTACCCAAGGCAGCATGGTTTCAGCAGGGGGAGGTCATGTCAGACCAACCTCATTGAATTTTTTGACTGGGTGACTAGGAGGTGGATCAGGGAGGGAGTGGACATGGCCTATCTGGACTTCAGCAAGGCCTTTGACACTGTGCCACATAGAAGACTATTACACAAACTGGGGAATATGGGTGGGCAGGACAGTAGTGTGGTGGGTAGGTAACTGGCAGGTGGCAGGACACAGAGGGGTGGTAAATGGCCGTCACTCCACAGAGGGAAGGGTGACCAGTGGGGTACCACAGGGATCAGTGCTGGGACCGGTCCTATTCAACATCTTCATCAGTGACATTACAGAGGACCTAGAAGGCAGAATTTCACTGTTCGCTGATGACACAAAGCTCTGTAACAGAGTAGACACACCAGAGGCGTAGACAGAATGAGAAGGACCTGCAGAAACTTGAAGAATGGTCAGGGGTTTGGCAGTTGAAGTTCAATGCAAAGAAGTGCAAGATAATGCATATGGGGCACAAAACCCTGGCACAATATATCAGTTGGGGGTGAGGATATAGCATGCACCAAGCAGGAAAGGGATCTTGGGGTTATCATCTCTGGTTGACCTCAAGGTAGGGAAACAGTGTGACAAGGCAGCAAATAGGATGCTGGGATGCATAGGCAGGAGCATCACCAGCAGGAAAAGGGAGGTCATAATTCCACTATACAAGACACTAGCGAAGCCCCACCTGGAGTACAGTGAACAGTTCTTGAGACCTTACCTACGTAAGGAGATAGAAAGGGTAGAGAAGGTTCAGAGGAGGGCAACAAAGATGGTACATGGATTGGATCACAAGTCCTATGATGACAGGTTGAAGGAACTGAACATGTACTCCCTGGAGGAGAGGAGGGAGAGAGGGGATATGATAGAGACATACAAGTATCTTACAGGGAGGAATAGGATGCAAGAATACACTATTTTTAAGTAAAAAAGATGTTCCAGGACTAGAGGGCATGGGATGAAGTTGGAGGGAGGACGATTCAGAGAAAACGTGAGGAAGAATTTCTTCACAGAACAGGTGGTGGACAAGTGGAACACCCTGCCAGAGGAAGTGGTGGGGGCTGAAACAATCACGGGATTTAAGAATGCATGGGATAGACATAAAGGAATTCTGGAGGTCAGGGATAAGGGGCAACAGACATCTTGGAAAACATAAACTGAACTTACAAGCTCAAATGGGCAGACTGGGTGGGCCATAGGCCCTTATCTGCCGACACTGTCTATGTATCTATGTATCTATGTATCTATGTAAACATGCTGAACTCCTGTTTGATCACTTGCTGAGGAGGGAGGGGTGTTCTTCCCATTTGATGTATCAGGTGCTGCACCCCCTCCCCATTTGCTAGTTGAAATATTATGCAAAGATGTCAAACTGCTGCCCCAAATGCACTGTCTCCCTCCTTAGTCAGATGCAGTCCATCGAATTTAAAGAACTTTTGCTCACAAAACTGTTGCCAGTTACCTACAAATTTGTGTCCTTTT
Organism: Neoceratodus forsteri; assembly: GCA_016271365.2. Classification (NCBI taxonomy): domain Eukaryota; kingdom Metazoa; phylum Chordata; order Ceratodontiformes; family Ceratodontidae; genus Neoceratodus; species Neoceratodus forsteri. Next base: position 288,622,395 of record CM057455.1, on the reverse strand, counting down.
TCCTGGCAGCAGCCCTTGAGCCACATGTTTAGCTCCCCTATCTCCGCTTCTCTGACCTTCCAACCGTATGCCTGGGTACTGTGTGCAGTACTGGCACCCGTGTCTGAAGAGGAACATTAAGTTACTGGGCGGGATGCAGTACAGGGCGACAAATATGATCATGGGGCTGCGGTACTTACCATACAAGAAGAGGCTAAGGGAGTTGAACATGTACTTGCTGGAGGAGAGGAGGGATGGGGGACATGATTGAAATCTTTAAGTACATGAAAGGAATAAATAAGACAGGTATGGAGGGGCTGTTCAAAGTAAGGGAGGGGATGGACACCCAGGGCCATGATATGAGTCTGGAGGGAGGAAGGTTCAGGAGGGAGATGAGGAAACACTGTTTTACGGAGAGGGTGGTAGCTGGGTGGAATGCATTACTGGAGGAAGTAGTATACAGTAGAAAAGTGGACTGCTTTAAAAGGGGTTGGGACAGGGCAAGGGGGAGTGTCAAGGGAGGGGAAGGGTGACAGGGAGTGATAGCTGCAGAATAAGGGGTGCTAGCTGCATATTCAAACAGACTTGTAAACCACTAGGCCTTTGTCTGCTGGCAAATTTCATATGTTCGTAATATCTAGTATGTAATGCATAAGCGTAGGCATTGTTATGTTTATTGCAGTGCTTCTGGCATTTTTTGTCATCCACATCATAGCACAACGCACTGTTGTGGGGTGTTGCCATTCTAGTCTTTCTTTCAAGTTCTGTGCCTGTGACTCTAGCCCCCCCAAACAGCAGTGTTTTCCACTGCTGAAAACCTCTCCCTAATAGGGTTCTATGTCACCCCCCCTACCAAAGGCAGGGCAGCTGTACTGTCCTGGCCTAGACTTATGCTGTAGTGATGTTCCAGTGTGTAGGCTCTGGTCTCACTAGCATCATAATACTGCCTGCTAATGACTTTTTTTTTGTATGTTTCCCTGCCACCCCCAATCAAGGCTCAGGTGTGTAATGATATCTACAGTATGACAGGTTCACTTCTGTATGTGACTGCTATGACATCCGCTGAGCCCTAGACCCACATGCATGCACAGGAGATGACAGGCACAATGACTATTGGCACCGCCAGTGGTCAGACTTTTGCCTACTGTGACAGGGTTGAATAATGTACTTATTTATTTATTTGAGTCTAGGATTACACAATACCTTTGAGCTGAGGCTCTTTTACAAAGGTTCCACATCAGAGAGTACAGTACACAGTATAAGACAGTAAATGATCATTAACATTTGAACAGCATATGAATGTGACTAGAAGCAGTACAAGAGGGTCAAAGAATGCGGAATAAGCGGGACAGAAGTAAGAAAGGTGACAGGGTGGGGGAGAGGGAGATCACAGAGTTTAAATGGAAGGGGAGGAGAAAAGCGGGTAGGAGGAGCTAAGAGAGAGGTAGGAGGAGGAAGGCAGGCAGCCCGTGGAGCTAGGAGGGAGGCAGGAGGAGGAAGGCAGGCAGCCCGTGGGCCTTGTCATGGACAGACAGGTGTAAGTGCTAGATTAGGGAGCAGCATTTAGTCAAAAGTGCTTGATGAGGGGCAAAGGCAGGAGGATGGGGGGCTACTTGGGTGAACAGTCACAGAAGCTGGAAGCAAGCAGGGAGAGTCTGTCTGTACTTGAAGACACCAAGCATTGGTGTGGCAGAGATGTCACTACTAAGGGCGATTTAGCCAGTCAGGTGCCCTGTACACAAATTATCTTTGTCCTTAGGTAGTGCGACACCGCGGGATTTGTAGGGAGTGAGGCTTGGACCTCCTTGTATAGGAGTTGCTGGATCTAGATGTGAGAAGAGCACAGACTCCAGGAGGAGCAAGACCCATCATAATTTTCTTGGCAGTGATGCAGCTTTGGTATTTAATTCGACTGTCAAGTTGCAGCCACCCAGTCCGGGATTAGAGGTCACATGTATGAGTGAGACGGTGCGATCCTGTGAGGAGTCAACAGGCTTTATTAATGGAGATAGTTACATGTTTGAGGGAGGTAGCGGTGACAGAGCCGTAGATAGTAAGACCCTAGTCAATAATACTAATGACAGAGCTTTGGATGGCAATTGACAGTGCATCAGAGGTTAGGTGTTTCCTATGTCGGAACAGTAGGCCCAGTCGGGTATTAACGGCCTTCACCACATTATTAATGTGGGCACTATAAGTGAGATGGAAGTCAAGGGTGATGCCAAGGTACTTGAAGGATTGTGTTTGTTCAAGAGTCACTCCTTGCTTAGCTTTGATGGAAAGTTGGTAGTGCTTGTTTTTGTTGTGGGGGCTGCTGAAAGTCATGGATTTAGTTTTCTTCTGATTGAGGATCAGTTTATGAGTTGAGAACCAGGCCTCAATGGATGAGAAGCCCTGCTGGAGTTTTTCTTGCAGAGGCTTAGGGACATGGTGTGAGGCTAGGATTACCGCATCATCGGTGAAGAGTATGATTTGCTCTGGGCAGGAATCCGGTAGATGGTTTAGGAACAGACTGAAGAGGAGAGGTCCCAGGAAGGAACTCTGGGGGACCCACGAGCGGACAGGTCTGGCATCAGAGAGGGTATTAGCAATTCTTACTCTCCGGGTCCGATTGTCAAGGTAGCTTTTGAACCAGCTAATAGAGTCAAGTGAAAGCCCAGCATTTTGGAGCTGGACCAGCAGGAGGCTATGGTTAACGGTGTCAAAGGCTTTTGTTAAATCAAGAAAAATATAGCCAGTTAGTTGGCCATTGTCCAGTGAGTTGTGGATAGCACCGGTGAATTTGAGAAGTGCAGAGGAGGTGCTGTGCCCTTTTCTGAACCCATGTTGTTGCCGGCACAGTACGTTGTGCTTATCCAGAAAGTCAGTAAGCTGGTCAGAGACAATATGTTCCAGTGCCTTGGAGAGGGGAGGAAGAATTGAAATGGGTCTGAAATTCTCAAGGGCAGTTTTGTCACCACCTTTGTGGATAGAGGTAACAGTGGCAGATTTCCACTTATCTGGGAACTGGTTTAGGCTGAGGGAGAGGTTAAGGATCTTGGTCAGAGGCCCAAGTACCTCTTCTAGGGTTAGAGACAGGAGTCTGAGATCAGGGGAGTCATTGCTGAATATTGATTAACTTATAGCTTTGGTGACATACTTGCAAGCCTGGTGAGTTGTGACCGCTTTAAAGTAGAAACGTGGTTTATTTAAGGTAGTGGTCGATTGGGACATAGGAACTTCATCTCCAGTAAAGAAATCAGTGGGTAGGACTATGCTGAGGTCGGTGAAAGCTGTGTTAAAAGAGTCTGCAATGGTTTTATGGTCAAGTGTGGTGATTCCATTAATGTTGAGCATGGATGGTGGGGAATTTGGCCTGTTTGCCGGTGACTTCGTTTATGTTTTCCCAGAAATCTCTTCCATTACCCCAGGAGTTGGTGAGGGCATTCTTATACAGTAATAGGCTGATTTCAATTGTCGGATAGATTTGGTACAGTCATTCCATGCACGTTTGTAGTTTGAGATGTCATTTTGCCTACCAAAGGTGGTCCCTTATTTTTAGTTTCTTAAGGGAGGTCGCCAGTGAGCCAAGGGTTACAGAGTGCCTTGACTTTGCTCTTTTTTAATACAAGTTACATGCCTTGGTGAAGAGTTTAATGAAGTGGTCCAGGGCAGTATTCACATTGGATGCATTGAAGATTGGTGACCAGTCTTTAAGGAGGAGATAGGATTTGAGATGAGTTAACTGACCATGGGGTAGAACTCTGGTGACAATGGTTTTGGGGGGTGGTTTAGTGAATTTATTTGACCAGATGCAGCTGACAGGGGAGTGGTCACTGAGAGAGTCGGGGAGTACAGAAGTGTTTGTGATCCGTGAGGGGTGACTAGTAAGGATCCAGTCCAAGAGGGTGCTGGTGCCGGTCTTGTAATTTTTCCTGGTTGGTGAGTCGACCATCTGGGTGAGGTTGGCCACTGCAGTGGAGTTCCTGTGCGCCCCTGCTTCAGCAGCAGGCCAGTTTATATTGAAGTCGCCTAGGAGGATGGATTCGGGGTCCGGTGAAAGTGACCTGACGAGGTCCAGTACAGTGGTTAGCCCATTTCCTTGTTCTTTAGGAGGACTGTAGATGGTGACAACTGTGAGGGCTTTGTTTTGGGCTCCTAGAAGGATTCTGATGGGTAGAATCTGAGCAATAGAAGAGTGAGGCGAGGTGTTAATGGGGTGTCCCATGATAGTGTCTTTTAGGTATACAACGAAGTCGCCACCTCTTTTAGACAACCAGTCAAGCCTGAAGATGTTGTAGCCAGGGATGTTGAGTGCCTGGTCTGGGACCGAGGGCGTGGGCCAGGTCTCTACAACTGCCAGGATATCTGGACCATGTTGACTGGTACAGACCTGCAGGGCATCGATTTTGGGAAGGAGGCTGCAGATGTTAATGGATATGACTGTGAGGGCACCTGAGGGCTTATTCTGGTTTGAAGCCTTGGAGAAGGTTGGGCCAGAGTTTGGGTGCACATTGCCAGACAATAGTAGTATTAGGAGCACAGGCCTTAGAGTGCTCAAATGTAATTCCCTGATGGAATGCTTTTGTCTTCTTGGTATTCGGGAATGCATCAAGTGGTGAAAGCGAGGGGTCGTGCTTAATGTAGAAAGAGAGGATGGGGGGTATCCATAGTCCGGCTGAGGCAGAGTGCAGTTCCTTATAGGTAAGAGGGACCCAGGGCAGTAGGTTGGGCTCAAGGTGGAGAGTTCCTAAGTGGTGAAATGCTGGTTCAAGTTGGTAGCTGCAAAGGGGAGAGGGGAAGCAGGCTGCAGGGGAGTGGAGAAGAGGAGGGAGAGTGGCAAGAAAGAAAAGAAATGAAAGGAGAGAGTGGGAGGAGCGCATGTGAGAAAATAGCAAGGGGGGTTGAGAGAAGTGGGTGTAGAGACAGGCAGGCTGAGCTAGAGAGTTTGTGAATGGCAAGTGGGAGGATTGGAGCAATGAGAGGCAGGTACACTGCAGGGTAAGGGCCAGGCAGCACAGAGACACAGAGGAGCAGGGGTTAAGATTGAGAGAGGGCTATAGTGGAGGAGTAGAGAGGAGGATCAATGGAGGCTTCCAATAGCGTGAGATCAAGGAGGACGGGCCCTAGAGGGGGCGTGGAGATGGTCTATTTAATTAAGGTGCGGGGTGGGGGGCGGTGTAAAATTTCTGCTGCTTCTAGTACAAATCAATGGGCGCAGCAGTCCTGAGAGAAGCGGAGTATAGCAGGCACAGATAGCCAATCAAAATAGCAGGAGGAAGGGAAGAGTCCAATCAGGGTGCAGAACCACATGCGTTGGGCCAATGGTGGCGGCTTTCAGCTCCCCTGGCTAATTTGGACGTCTTACCAGCTTGCTGGATCCTGGGGACTGCCTCAAGGTGTATGGCTGGGCAGCAGGAGTCCCAAGCTGCAGCCACACCAGTGGAGGGTCGTGAAGCCTGAGTCAAGGGCAGATTTGGCTTGCTGGATCCCAGGGACAGCCTCAAGGTGTACAGCTGGGTGGCAGGAGTCCCAAGCCGCAGCCGCACTGGTGGAGGGTCATGAAGCCCGAGTCAAGGGAATAAGGCCCTGTCTCATTTGTTATACAGAAAGAGTTTAAATGCAAGGGTCTGTTCTATCCTTTCCTTGTCTGTCTCTATCTGGTTGCGCAACCAAATTTTCTTGAGAGACTTAGGAATTGATCACTCTGACGGTTTCGCAATTCTCTACCTCTCGCTATCTCTCTGCCTTCCCTTGCTATTTCTGTCTTTTCTTCCCCCTTGCATATCTGCAGGTATAAAATATATGTGAATCTTTATATGGAAATGTAACTGATGACTGGGATCCCTTTGTTTAAAACTGTAGATAGTTATAATGTTGAAATGATTGCAAAGCTATTTGGAACTCAAGGGGTTAACCTAAGAATGCTGGATGCAAAATCTCTGCAGAGCTGGGTACAAGAGGTCAGTTCTGGGGCACCATGTACTGTTTTGCTGCACTTGCAAGGAACAAAACTGACAAGAACATTCTGTAAACTTGCAAGAACATTCTGTGAGAAGCAGACTGTCTTTCTGAGTTCCCAGACAAAGACTTCCAAAAAGAGCAGCAATGCTTTTGCTAGGGAGATAAGGAGAATGAGAGACTGAAACTTGGAATTAAAAGATACCCTCAGAAGAAGGACTTTGTTTTCTCTGTTTGTACTGCCTTTGTAAATAGTTATACTGAATAATTTTTATTTTTGTTTTTGCTGTTATTGAGAAAAATAAAATGCTATTTACATTTGAAAATGTGTGGTATAAACTGTATATGCAGTGAGCTGAGTCAGACTATGGCATTTATCTTTATTTGCAAGGGTGCATGCAAGACCTTTGTAACTCACTTGTGGCCCACCAATGAAGGTAAAGGGCATATTCTGAATCAGACAACTGCATATTCCATATCTATCCTGTTGATCACGTCATCACTGCAGCTAATACGATGGACATCTGAAGCTGATGTTCCAAGTCGATAGAGGAAAAAAACAAACGCTGCACTCTCTTTAACTGCAGAGTTTGTTCCGGGTACTGCCCTGCGGTAAAATGTTACTTGCTGTTTTGCATAGTCCTCGGCCACACCCTTTCATTGCTTTCAGCAAAGAACTCAAAAGGAAAGACTAGAATGGCAATGCCCCCTTCGGAGCCACGTAAAACATGGTGCCGTCTTTTGGATAGCAAAAACCCGCTATTTTCGGGGGGTTGCTGCTACTATTTTCTGCTCAGTTGTTTTAAAAAGATTTCCATCATAAAACCTGGCTTGCAACCTCCGTGTAAGAGCTGGGTGATTACTGAGCGCTGCAGCCCTGCCCTGGAAAACAGCATAATTATGATGCAAGGTTAGGAATGGGGCTGCAGCATTGTCTACGGAGCATGTAGTGGAAACGAGGGGCCTAAATACACAAAGATTATCTTTGCTGGCATGTTTACATGTATGGGGCAAATACATAATATATATGAGCCCCATACATGTAAATATGCCATCAAAGGTAATCTTAGTGGATTTAGGCAGCGCTCCCCTCCTGATTCCATCACATGCCCCCCCCCTTCGATTCCATCACATGCTCCATAGACAGAACTGCAGTTCCATTCTCACCCTTGCATCATAATTATGACCCCTTCGATTCCTTCACATGCTCCATAGCGCCGCAGCCCCATTCTCACTCTTGCATCTTTATTCTACTGTTTTCAGGGGCGGGGCTGCAGCACTCAGCAATCGCCTAGCTCGAACACGAAAGTTGAGAGCTGAGTTTTACAAGTGGAAATATTATCCCATGCACGTTTGAATCCCCTCCCAATCAATCAATCTAGCTTTGACCTCTTTGGTTGGCCATCTGTTCCAGGCATCTAACAGCCTTTCAGTGAAGAAATATTTCCTCACATCTCTATGAACACACAAAATTTGCCAGCAGAAAAAGGCCATTTGATCTATTGAGTCAGCTCGATTTTGCAGCTAGTAGCCTTATTCTGCAGCTGCCCCATCTCTCCTGAACCATGTTTTCTCCCCCCCCCAGCTTTATTGCATGCCCCCTGGTCTTCATGCTGGTCCTCATTTGAAACTGGCTCCCCATACACCCTGTTCACCCCTGTGAGGAACTTGTTGGTCTCGATCATCTCTCTCTCTCTCTCTCTCTCTCTCTCTCCTGTCTTCCAGGGTGTATATTCTGAGATCTCTTCCTGGACCACTCCACAACCCCTGAACTGCATCCCCCCAAATGACCACCCTCCCTGCAACTGGACCCTCCACCAGGACCACTCTTCCCACCCCACACCAGCCAACCACTCTCCCAGAAGCAAAGACATCCCCGCCACATCAGCTGACATCCTTCCTGCAGCTGGACCACCCTTCCAGTGCTCTTACCAGCATGCCATAATCTGAACACCCTCCCAGGAACTGCACCCCTGCCCCGCCCCTGGACAAGCCTCCTCCCACAAATGACCACACTCTGTGCTGCTGTATCCTTTTCCGCACACATGAACCCGCCCCCGACAAATCTCTGCATACTACACAGGTCCAGGAATCGCACTCAATGACTAGACAGGAGTGTAAGATGTTCTCAAGAGAATTATCTCTATAAATCTGATGAAAACTTTAGTAAACATGCCCACCCACCCCCAAAATGCAGTCTTGATAGAGCTCATTACTGGCCACAATGCAGCATTTTAAATATTTATATATAAAATAACACATACGGATAGAGGCACTGTTTTTTATTGTAGGATAATAAAACACAGTAGTTGCATCCCTAGTCTAATCGTAGTTTAGCTCTGGTTTTATCCCCAAAATGTATTATGCAGTGAATGCTTGGCCCTGTAATGTCCAATGCAAGCTCCTGTGTCTTTCTTTTGAGTTCTGTGCACTCCCTCTCCCCTGCAAAATGATGTAACACCATTTTCTGGCAGCTAGTGGACCATCTCACTGTCCACCATCTCCTGTAACATAATGGTATCCATTCCCTGGTGTCTAGCAGACCACCCACCCCAGCAGCTAGTGTCCCCCCACCCCTACCACCCATGCTGACCCTGAGTCGGCGACTGGCAGAACTGTCCACTCTCCAACAAGGCTGGACATCGGACTGAGCTGTCAGCAAGCACTGTATACAGTACATGCTTGTTGATATCTGTCAGTGGCTGGCCATGGTGGAGAGCAGAGAGCGTGCCAGATGCCAGCTCATGGTCGGGATGGAGGAAGCAGGGTGGTGGTGTACTCTCTGCTGTGCTGGGGGGGTCCACTAGATACCAGGGAATGGATACCATTATCTTACAGGAGATTCAGGATGAGGGGTCCACTAACCACCAGGGAACGGTGTTACATCATTTTACAGGGGTGTGCATGGTGAGGTGGGGTAGCTGTTTGACGATGTTTTCTGGCAATGTGGCAGCACATTAAACCAAGTGAACATGCTCAGTGTACTGTGTATTACATCTCACAAGCTGGGCAAGAAATGCCCACTGCGCAGGACATTTGCAAAAGGTAACCAAGAAGTGCTGCATGTGGTGGGGGAGGGGGGGATGCGCAACTTGTGAAAAATTTGTCATGTACTGCCCATGGTTCAGCCAATTTAACTGACTGTCCAGGTACTGTCAACTGGGCACCACACTGACACATCTGTAATGATACTGCACAATAGGCAGTGCAGTTACACAACTGCTCAGGTGCTGCCCATTGTTAAATACCCCATGGTCAACACTATTTTAAGAAAACTGTGGCATGGCACACTAGGTGGCACATCTGAGGAACTCCCCCCATGATGCCCTTGTGGCACCACATCTTAACAACTGCCAAGGTACCAACAGCCTCCTTATACTGACCACTGATCTGCATGTCAACTGGAGAGGAGATGGCCATTGGCATCTAATTTACATTGCCCATTCATTTCTCAACTGGGACAGCAGTTACAGAACAATGGGACCGCTGCACATTGGTCAGCACAGGTAAACACTGTGCGTCTGCTGCCTAGCGAGCAACAGACAGTCACCACTGTCTGCTGCCCAGTGGGCAGCACAGTTACCTCTGTCTGCTGCCCAGTGGGCAGCACAGTTATCACTGTCTGACGCCCAGTAGGCAGCACAGTTACCACTGTCTGCTGCCCAGTGGGCAGCAGTTACCACTGTCTGCCACCCAGTGGGCAGCACAGTTACCACTGTCTGCCACCCAGTGGGCAGCACAGTTACCACTGTCTGCCACCCAGTGGGCAGCACAGTTACCACTGTCTGCCCAGTGGCAGCACTGTTACCACTGCGCATCTGCTGCCCAGTGGGCAGCACAGTTAACACTGTGCGTTTGTTGCCCAGTGGGGAGCACATTTTCATTGCACAGCCACTTGTCAATTGGGAGCACACATATACAAGTGCGTACATGCTGCCCAGTGGGCAGAGTTAACACTGTGCATCTGCTGCCCAGTGGGCAGTACAGTTAAACACAAATCCAAAATGATACCACAAACTCACGAACCAGGGAAAGCATGCAGCACTTCCAAGAAGGTGGCTAACCTTCACAAACGCCAAATCCACAGAAACAAGAAGCGCGCAAACAAGTTACCACACCAGCTTTTCATCCGTTTCAATTAGTGGAAATGAAGAACACAGTCCAGGACATATTCCCAACAGTGCAGGGGACTGCAATTTATTCAAAATACTATTTCCACAAATAACAAATAAGTATAAGGTGTGTGGCAAGGAACCTCTGCAACAAACAAACTATCCCTAGCGCCTCGACTCTCACGAGTCTTCAAAGGGGGTGAAGCACACAGGTAATCTCATCACTTTAAATTACAACCTCATTAATATGTATAGGTTGTCAGTCCCTGTTTCTTAAAGGGCACCATTTGATTTTACATGACAACTTCCCATTTACTATACAAAATTACTTACAACCTATAATTAAAGTTTATCAAAAAAGCAAAAAAGACTATTTCTAAAATATAGATCATTATTAAACACATTTATCTGCGATTTCTAGTACATTTCAGCACATTTATAAATTCTGAAGGAGAAAACGTCCGGATCTGAAATCCGTCAGGTCTGTCTGAAAGGGAGAAAAAAAAAAAAGAAACATTTAAAAATAGTCACATTGTGTGACCACTATTATATATTTTCTATCAGGTACTTTCTTTTTATACAATGTTCCAATCAACTACAAGTTATTTTAATTGTTTACTAAAAAAAGTTTTGTTTACTTCATTTTTTCATCATTTTTTAAGAAAGGGCTTAACATCCCATTTCTCATTAAGCCCATTAGGTCTCACACTATCCTGTGGACTTGGCAGCACAGTTAACACTGTGCGTCTGCTGCCCAGTGGGAAGCACAGTTGACACTGTGTGTCTGCTCCCCAGTGGGGAGCACAGCTAACACTGTGCATCTGCCGCCCAGTGGGCAGCACAGTTTACACTGTGCGTCTGCTGATCAGTGTTCAGCACAGTTTACACTGTGTGTCTGCTGCCCAATGGGAAGCACAGTTGACACTGTGTGTCTGCTGCCCAGTGGGAAGCACAGTTGACACTGTGCGTCTGACGCCCAGTGAGCAGAACAGTTTACACTGTGCGTCTGCTGCCCAGTGGGCAGCACAGTTGACACTGTGCGTCTGCCGCCCAGTGGGCAACACAGTTTATACTGTGCGCCTGCTGCCCAGTGGGCAGCACAGTTAACACTGTGCGTCTGCTGATCAGTGTTCAGCACAGTTTACACTGTGTGTCTGCTGCCCAGTGGGCAGCACAGTTAACACTGTGTGTCTGCTGATCAGTGTTCAGCACATTTTCATTGCGCAGCCACTTGCCAATGGGGAGCACACATTGGTTGGACAGGGGATACCCAGTGGGCAGAAAATGTACACTGCCCAGCCATTTTCCAATGGGGAGCAGAGTTACAGTACTATCCAAGTACTGCCCAGTAGGCAGTATATGTCCACTGGACATGTGGTGCTCAGTGGGCAGTGTCTAGACTGTTGTAAGTCTCTACCCTATTGGGAAATGGCTGGGCAGTGTAAATGTGCTGCCCGCTGGGTATCCCCTGTCCAACCAATGCATGCTCCCCATTGACAAGTGACTGTGCAATGAAAATATGCTGCTCACTGGGCAGTGGCCACAGTGTTAACTGTGCTGCCCACTGAGCAGCAGACACACAGTGTTAACAGTGATGCCCATTGGGCAGCAGACACACAGTGTTAACAGTGATGCCCACTGGGCAGTAGACACACAGTGTTAACAGTGATGCCCACTGGGCAGCAGACATGCAGTTTTAACAGTGATGCCCACTAGGCAGCAGACACACAGTGTCAACTGTGATGTCCACTGGGAAGCAGACACAGTGTTAATTGTGATGCCCACTGGGCAGCATGTACACACTTGTGTATGTGCGCTCTCCTGTGCTGGGGACTGATCCTCGGTTGTGGGATGGTGAGTTGGTAGTAGCCACCAGGCAGGCACCTTCCCAGCCAGCATTTCTGAATGTTGGATTGGAATTGCCGATATGCAAGGGGATATCCTTCACATCACCAGGACAGTTGATCAACAGCTGGGTGTTGCAAGTAGGTGTGGGGATTACATTATCATATACTGTGTGTGTGCTGAAATGCAGTGGCTGCATGACAAAATGTGGCCACTGGGCACCACATTGAACCAAGTGGCCTTTTTCTGCCTACTGCATCTGACACCTGCCAGACTGGCCAAGAACTGCCCACTACACTGGACATTGGCAACAGGTAACCAAGCACAGACCCATGTGGAGACCACTTTTACAGAACTGCCAATGGGGCAGCCAGTTTAAATGCATGTCCAGGTACTGCCAACTGGAGAGCACATGTACACAGCTGTACAGGTACTGCCCACTGGGCAGCGTGGTTACACAACTACCCAGGTGATACCCACTGTCAACTACCATGACAATTCTCTCTGGGCACTTCTCAGTGGGCAGCTACATTGTAAGAACTGTACTGGTACAGACCACTGGGCTGCACATGGGCACTGGACAGCAAATTTACACTGCCCAGCAATTTCCCAATAGGGAACACACTTATACAACTGTCCAGGTACTGCCCACTGGGCAGCACGTCCACTGGAGAGGTGATGCCCAATGGGCAGAAAATTTACACTGCCCAGCCATTTCTCAATGTAGAACACAGTTACAGTACTGTTCAGGTACTGCCCACTGGGCAGCATACACACTAGTGTAACTGTGCTCCTCTTTGAGAAATGGACGGGCTGTGTAAATTTACTGCCCACTAGGCATCACCTGTTCAGTGGACTTGTGCTGCCCAGTGGGCTGTACCTGTACAGTAGTGTAACTGTGGTTCCCATTGGGAAAAGGCTGAGCAGTATCAATTTGCTTCCCAGTGGGCAGTACCTGGACAGTACTGTAACTGTGCTTCCCATTGAGAAATGACTGGGCAGTGTAAATTTGCTTCCCATCAGGCATCACATGTCCAGCGGACATCTGCTCCCCATGGGGCAGTACTTGGATAGTACTGTAACTGTGCTCCCCATTGAGAAATGACTGGGCAGTGTAAATTTGCTTCCCACCAGGCATCACATGTCCAGCGGACATCTGCTCCCCATGGGGCAGTACTTGGATAGTACTGTAACTGTGCTCCCCATTGAGAAATGACTGGGCAGTGTAAATTTTCTGCCCACCAGGCATCGCATGTCCAGCGGACATCTGCTCTCCATGGGGCAGTACTTAGATAGTTCTGTAACTGTGCTCCCTTTTGGAAAATGGCTGGGCAGTGTAAATTTGCTGCCCAGTGGGCAGTACCTGGACAGTAATGTAACTGTGCCCCCCATTGAGAAATGACTGGGCAGTGTAAATTTGCTGCCCACTGAGCATCACCTGTCCAGTGGACTTGCGCTGCCCATTGGGTTGTACCTGGACAGTAGTGTAACTGTACTTCCCACTAGGAAATGGCTGGGCAGTGTAAATTTGCTGCCCACTGGATACCCCGTGTCTGCCCAATGTGTGCTGCTTAGTGAGCAGTACCTGTACAGCTGTGTGCATGTGCTGCCCAGTTGGCAGTACCTGGACATGTATTTAAATTGGCTTCCCCATGGACAGCGCATTGTTAATTCTGTAAAAGTTACCTCCCCCTGGGCCAGTGCTGGGTTACCTGTTGCAACTGTCCTGTGTAATGGGTACTTTCTTGCACAGTCTGTGAGATGCGAGATGCATTAGGCATAAAAAGGATACTTGGTTCAATGTGGTGCCCCATGGCCACAACATGTTGTCGAGCAGGCACCCCACCTCAGCACATGCAACCACTGTATGGTGATATGTTCCCTCATATCTACTTTTAACACCCCAATTCTGATCAACTGTCCAGGTGATGTATAAGGTAGCCCCTCCTGCATAGTCCCACTTCCAACCCTACATTAAGAAGTACTGGCTAGAAAGGTGCCTGCCTGGTGGCTACTAGGAGCCCACCCTCTCCCAACCATGGACCACTCCCCTGTACCATAACTTAGTTCCTGATATGTAGGTCACCCCACTGAATCTCCCCTCCAGTCGCTGACTCATTTTGGGGTTGGTGAGGGGCACTACATGCGTGGGGGCTGTTAGACCACCAGGGTACGTAATAAATTAAACATCACAGTAATGCACATATTGAGGTGGAGGAGAGACCACTAGATGACCAGGATACATGAAATATTAAACTTCTTACAAATGGGAATATTAGGGCTGTGTGTGCATGTGTTGAGGGAGAGGGACAGGGAATGTGGCACGTTGCTGCACAGTGCAAACTCTTCCAGAGGGCATTTTTCTAAGTACCCTTAGACCATCCCTGGCTGGTCTAAGAGTACTTAGAAAAATGTCCTTGGGGAGAGTTTAGAGAATCCTGTTTTTGGGGACGTGGCAGCTTGCATCTGCCACATGCCCCCTAGTGCCATCCTACAGCCCATTTTGGGGCACATGAGCAACGCAAGCCCCATTTGGGGCAGACAGCCAGCAGTTCATACAGGCTGCCATTGTGAATAGCTGAGGGGGCAGCGTTTGACGCAAGGCAGTACTTGAGCCATTTATGTTTGGCACAGGCACCTTGCATTAATCACAGGGCTTTGAGAATCAAGCTCAGAAAGTTTCTGTTGGTAACCATATTATTCTATTTCAGATATGCAATATTGCCATAATGCCTTTCATGGTAATTCTTACTGTGCCACGTTTAAACAAGCTGTGTGAAGATCAAGTTTGGCTGCGAAAAAGATGATAAAATTCCGATCTGTAAAACTGCTACGATCTATTTTGCAGTGAAAACAAACTTTACAGATCTGCTTGGCTGCTAAACTGAAAGTTATTATCTTGCAGTGAAAAGCTCCAATCTGTTTTTGGTACAGACAGCTCAGACCACATAGAAATATAGAGCAGAGAGACACACACAGAACAAGAAAAGAAAGACTAGAATGGCAGCGTGTATCAGAGCTGCCAAGTGTTTGTACGTGAAGTGCTCGGCAATCTTGCCGATGTCAAATCCGAGAACATGCTCATTGACATCCACAGGATTGTGGTGAAGCACTGAATTAAAATGTAAATATCTACACTGTAAAGAATAGACACTGGGGTTATTTTCATTAGAATGGACTCTAGGAACATGCAAATAGTAAAGGTTTTCGCTGTCACTGCTGCAACCTGACAATATATACTGTATGTCGGAGTGATTTGACATAACTGAAGGGGCAGAACCCAGGCATACAACACAAATACTTGAATTTAGGAGGGCAGATTTGGGAAAAATGGGGAAAAGCTTGGAAGATGCACTAGCTGGAATAGGGAGTAAATTAGGAGTGGAGGAACAGTGGGCAGTATTCAAATCAGGGATAACAAGGGCAACACAATTATGTGTAAAGCAGGTTAGCAAGGGGAAGAGGAAGAGGAGACCAGTATGGCATTCCAAGGAGGTAGCAGAGAAAGTGAAAGCTAAAAAAATCACATTATAACTGTACAAAAAGACACAGGCAGATAGGGATAGGGAGAGGTACCATGAGAAAAAAGGGAGGCAGGGAAGGCAGTAAAGGAAGCCAAAGTACAAACAGAGTAACCCATTGTGAAATCAATAGTTAGAAGGGACAAACCTTTCACAGGTACATCAGTGAAAAAAGGAAGACAAAGGAAGGGATAGTGCAGCTGAAAGGTAAGGATTGGAGTAGAGTGGAGAATGACAACTGCAAAGCAGACATACTGAACAAATACTTCTGATCAGTCTTTACAGAGGGCGGGGCAGGTAATAGGCCAGAAAGGAGTAGAAAGGGTAGGAGGGGCACAGAAATGGATACAGATCCTTTTCCACTGGAAAGGGTCCTAAAGGAACTGGAAAGAATAAGAGTCATTAAGCTATGGCGCCAGATGGAGTACACCCCAGGGTGCTGAGGGAGCAAAGAGAGGTGGTGGCTGAACCTCTGGTGACCCATTTCAGCCAGTCACTGGAAACAGAAGACGTACCCAAAGACTAGAGGACAGCTGATGTAGTCCCCCTATACAAAAGCTGGAACAGGGAGGAAGCGGTAAACTACAGACCAGTCAGCCTGACCTCAGTAATGGGGAAGATCATGGAAACGTTAGTAAAGGAAAGTCTTGTGGAACACCTGGTTGCCAGTGGTCTACAGGACACAAGACAACATGGTTTTACTGGAGGGAGGTCATGACAGACTAACCTCACTGAATTCTGTGACTGGGTGACAAGGGAGGTGTGTGGTGGGGCAGTGGATGTGGCCTACCTGGACCTCAGCAAGGCCTTTGACACTGTGCTGCATAGAAGGTTGGTAAACAAGCTGGGGAAGTAGGATTGACAACCACCAAGCATAAAAGAGACCGGGGTAATCATATTGGATGATGTCAGCCAGGCAGTGTGACAAGGCGGGATGTTGGGGTGCACAGAAAGGAGTATCATCACCAGCAGAAAGAGGAGGTGGTGTTGCCCCTATAGATCACTGGTAAGATCCCACCTTGACTATTGTGTCCAGTTCTGGAGACTATTCCAAGAAGGACATAAACAAAGTGGAGGCAGTCCAAAAGAGGGCTACCAAAATGTTGCAGGGTCTGTATTAAAAGCCCTAAGAGGAGAAGCTAAAGGAGCTCAATATGTGCAACCTAGAGGAGAGGAGGTAGAGGGGGGTGTAATAGAGAGCCATTTGGACTATCCCCCTGCAGGGGCAACACACCCTCTTTACCCCCACACAGCTGGAATACCCCTTTTCCCAAAGAGAAGTCATACCTTACTGTCGGCTTCCCTGAACAGCATACTAGATATATTTCATAAATGTACACCCCCAAACCACCACCACCACCACATACATAGATGAAACAGCAAGATAAAAAAGAAGCACACAACAAGACACCTTTTTACTTTTTTTATTGTTGTAAAGTCCGTGATTTGGGGAAAATAGCTGATGCAGCGCGGTTCCATTTCATGTGAAACAGTGGTGCCGCACCGCTTGCTTCAGTACACTTGTATTGAAGTGAGCAGCGTAGCGCCGCACTTTTACATGAAATGCAACCATGCAGCATCCGCTATTTTCCCAAATCCGGGACTTTACAATAACAAAAAACATAATATGCATGAAACACAGTGTCATCCTTGTGAAAAGCCTAATGGGGGGGGGGGGTGACCCTCTCATTATGACAGTTTCCTTTAAGCCCAGACCATGCTTACTTTTGTTTTTGCTGCAGGGGAAAGGGGACATTGTTTAACCAGGAAAGGCACACTAAGCCAAAGCTTGTTTCCAGATGTGACCTGGGAGCACAAAGAAGTTAAGTGACTTGGTCAAGGTCACACAGTGTGCAAGTGGGGGCTGTGGGATTCAAACTTCGGTCTTCAGGTTTGCAGCTCAGAGCCCTAAACCTCTGCGCTATACTGCCTCCTGACTGGACTATGTGGCACATAATAATGTTAAGTCTTTACTGTCATTCATTTACTGGGACAGTGTGTTGTAAATGTAATAACTATAGCAAATGTATTAACTGCTTGTTCTATCTATGCAAATAAATATGGGTATTTAAACATTCCTGGAGTTCATGCAAGGTAATTTAAAGTTTATATCTGATGTGTAATTGACAAGTCAATTGGCCAGTGCTCTGGCGAAGAAGATGCATTTAACATTTTTTTAATTTGGTGAACTTAAAAAACCTGGGATCTTATCCATGAACCTTTATTAGCGGCCCTACAAGCCTCACAGAAATCAGCAACCTGCCCGATATCTTGGAGACAGGCTACAATATCAGCTATACTAAAGCCTCAACCCCCAACCCTCCCAGTTATGTGACTGTTACCACCCCATCTTGGTATTAAATCAGGATTATAAAATCTATACAAGTATTCTGGCCCACAGATTAGATGACATCCTCCCTATCTTAATCCATCCAGATCAATCCGGACTTATTAAAATGAGAAGGACCACAGATAACATTAAATGCACCCTTTACCTAATAAACCATGCAGTATCTACCAAATTCCCACTAACACTGCTAAGTTTAGACACCCAAAAAGCCTTCGACATGGTAAATTGGAATTTCTTGCTGGCCACCATGTCTAAATTTCAATTTCCACTTCCCTTTCTAGAAGCAATCAAAGGAATATATACAGCCCCAGAGGCAACAGTAAAAGCAAATGCGCGCATTCTTCCCGATTTAGATTATTCCGAGGTACCCGACAATGATGCCCCGTCTCATCTTTTTGCCATATTTGTAGAGCCCATTGTCCATCTTCTTAGGCAAACAGAGCAAATAAGGGTATATAGTATAGGAGGTATAGAACACAAGGTGGCATACTATGCAGATGACTTACTGTTATATCTGTCTCACCCTGAAGATTCATTAGGAATCTTGTCCAATCTTCTATCAGAAATAGAAATAGTCTCTGGATATGCTATAAATCAAGGGAAGTCAGAAGCCTTAATTATACAAGGATTATTTTCTCCCTTAAAATTAAAGGAATATAATTACAGATGGAACAAGCCCTCAATTACTCATCTCGGTATCCAAATCTCCGTCCAAATCAAAGATTCATACAGAGTAAATTATAATGCTTTAACTAAGCAAATATAATCGGATTTAGACAGATGGCTTCCTTTACCTCTACCACGCCTCTCTAGAATACAATCAATACAAATTACCCATAATATTATATCTTATGCAAAATATCCTGCTTCCCCCAACCGGAAAGACCAGAGTATATGGAATAAATCTATCAGAAAATACATATGGGCGGGTGGGAGACCCGAGACCTAGGGTGGATCTTTCTAAACTTCAGCTTCCTAAGGAACAAGGAGGGTTGGCTCTCCCGAACCTGTATCAGTACTGGATAGCTGCACTAATATCACACATGGCAGCCTGGCTTACACCAAAATCAGCAGCCCCAACTTGGGTATCGAACGAGCATGCCATGACTTCACTTTCTCTAGACTCTTCTCTGATCTTTCAACATCCTCCCCAGCCAAAACAAATAGACACTTGTTCCATGTTTACTAAAGCAGTATTGGAAAGTTGGATTAGATTCCTAGCATTACTGGATGGGGATCCCAGCACGAAACCCTGACTTCACACCAGCACTGACAGGTGCTACCTTTGACAGGTGGTGCAGTAAGGGGTTGACACATACATATCAGTTCTACGATGCGGGCGTATATAAGAATTTTGAACAAATACAGGAAATGTATGATATCCCGCATCAATATTTTTATCGATATTTACAGATTGGACATTTTCTTGACAAAAGCTCGGATTCGACAGAGATACCTCCTCTGCATGCCCTTTTAATACATTTAACAGAGCTGAATGAAAAGAGGCATCTGATCTCCTGGGCATATTCTGCCCTGCAGGACTCAGTACCCCAACATATGGATTTGGTCCAGTTCCAACAAGAGGCCGAGCTGGGGGTTGAATTTGCCACCCAAAATTGGCAGCAAATCTGGAGGAGGCAACATAAAACGAGTAACTCATATTCCTGGAGAGAATTCTCATGGAAGGTCGCAGTCAGATTCTTTCTCACCCCACAAATTACGGCCAAGTATTCAGAATCTGGAGATTCTACATGTTGGAGGATGTGTGGGTGCGAAGTATCGACACACTCCCATGTGTTTTGGTTCTGTCCAGTGCTAGATGCCTGTTGGAGGGGGGTGGACAGCACGGTTAAAGAACTATTTACTAATTTAGGGGACCTCACACCAGAGATAGCTCTACTCCTACACTACCCTAGACAAATTAAACTCAAACAACATAAGTATCTCCTTAACATTGTCTTGGCTGCAGCCAAAAAATGCATTACTAGACTTTGGCTCAGCCCAGAACCCCCTAGTATTACTTCCTGGGAGAATACTATATATGATATTTATAAGATGGAGAGTCTCACTGCCAGGCTGCAAGATAGAACCCAGGAGTTTATGTCTTATTGGAACCCTTGGATCTTACATATTGCAGAATCAAGAACTGATCTTCTGCCTTGATGGGGCGTGATTGACCCAAACCCTCTCCTACTCTATAAATAAATAGTGATTTTGGCGGTAGCCGGCCAGGCCAAAGATTTATACCACCCTCTTGTTCCTCCCTCCACCATCTCTCCCCCCCTCCCCACCTAGCCATTACACACTTAAACATGGGATATAAATATATAAATGTGATTACAATGACTCGATATAAAGTAATGAAACTGTCATTTTTTTTCAGACATAGATACAGTCAATGTATATTTTAACATTTTGATGATAAGTTAAAGAATCAAATTTGAATTGTACTAATCTGTAAAAGATGTACCAAATGTTAATTTTAATGATTTGTTTCCATTGTGTGCTGACAGAAAATGGAAAAACAAAAAATTAAAAAAAAAAAAATTAATTTGGTGAACTTGGGTAGGTAGTGTTAGCCATGGGTTGAAAAAAAGGTCACAGACACCAGGAGCTGGATATACAAATTGGTGCAAGAGCAGAGAGTGATTTAGGCTGTGCTTGCACCTGTCCCAGAGGTTGTTATATTCATTCAGATAGCACACCTGTGCTATCTAACTGAATATCTTCCTGTGTTGGCACAGTGCTAAGTCAAATAGCACTGCCCCAACATGGACTGGGGCTGTATGCAGCACATAAGGAACTGTGCCACCAGACTAGATAGCACTGGGAAACACAGTGCAATATTCGGATGCAGATGGGGGATTGGAGGGCAGGGAGTACCAGTAGACACAGGCACATGGTGTTCCAAACAGGGACAGGTGATTAGAGGGAGAGGGGTGCCACAAGACACCAGGAAGGAGGTATTAACTACTAGGGTGGGTGATCAGAGGACAGGGGATGCTACTGGACACCAGGGACTACGCTCTACCTGATGGGCTGTGTAATAGGCAGATGTGGGGCGCCACTAGAGACCAGGGCTTACTGTACACATCACCGGACAGGTGTTTGGTGGTTGAGGGGTTTCACTGGACACCAGTGAGGATGTGACCAGGACTGGTGCAGATAATGAGGGAGGTGCTGATTGAAACCAGAACATTCATTGTTTCATCAGGATGGGGTTCAGAGGTTTGGGGTTGTGGATGCAGTACTGGCCACCACCATTGCTGCACCTGAACAACCTGTCCAGCCTCCTCAGCCTCTGACCCCCATTGGACCACACTCCCTGAGAGAGGTACTGCGGGCTGGTGGTGATTGTGTGCCTCCACATGCACATTTCCTGGACTGTGCAGGGGACTGGTACAGTCCTTCAGACACCTCTGCGGCTGGTCCCCCACTGAACTGTCCATGCAACGGACTGTACATGGGGCTTGCGGCAAACCCTTCAGTGTGCCATGTCTTTGCCACATGGGTGGGGTTGCCGCAAGCGTAGGAACTTAGGCACCGGGACCCCTCCTGTACCAGAATCTGGTGCAGGGTCCCTGGCACATGGGGCTTTGACGCAAGTTGCGGTTTGCCGCAGCTTATGCCGAACCCAGCCCCCTTTGAGAATAGGGCCCTTGGTCTCCACTAGGGATTAGTCAAATGCAGTCCTTGGGATGCTTGAACCTCCTGCCGCCGACACCCTCGACCGGCCCTCTGACATCCCCGGTGTGCTTCCAAACCCAGAACATCAGCGATGCAAGTGGAAGCACTACCACTGTGCTGGCAGGATGGCAATGTTTAACGGTGAAATGTCGTCCTGCCACCTGGCATGGTTCTGTGTCAGCACTGCATGTGGCACATTGTGGTATCTGCATTGCTCATGGAACAGCACAGTGTAGGCAGAGCACATACCACTGTGCAGCAGCAACATTGTGTGTAACACAGCGGAGTGCCAACACAGCTGAGTGCAACATGTACTGCTGCCATAGTGCAGAACAATGTGCACAGCAGACACTGCAGTGTGTCACATGGTCTTCCATCATTATTCTGTAACACGGGGCTTGTCATCACTGAGCTGCACCGTAAGCACAGCCATCACTACATTATGCCACTTGCACTGCTGTTAATGTGCTGTGCCATGTGCACTGCCATTACTGCACTGTGCAATGTGCACTGCCATCACTGCACTGTGCCATGTGCAATGACATCACTGCACTGTGCCATGTACAATGCCATCACTGCACTGTGCCATGTGCAATGACATCACTGCACTGTGCCATGTGCAATTTTATTTATTTAGCTTTTGTTAACCGGGTAAGTGCACTAGCCATAAAATGAGTATTTTCAGGCACGACCCAGGAGAGTACAAACATGCAGAAACTTAACAGGATAACAAATTAGCAATGCCATTACTGCACTGTGCAATGTACAATGCCATCACTGCGCTGTGCCATGTGCAATGCCATCACTGCACTGTGCCATGTTCAATGCCATCACTGCACTGTGCCATGTGCAATGCCATTACTGCACTGTCATGTGCAGTGCCATCACTGTGCTGTGCCGTGTATAATGCCATCACTGCGCTGTGCCATGTGCAATGCCATCACAGCACTGTGCTGTGTGCAATGTCATTACTGCACTGTGCAATGTGCACTGCCGTTGCTGTACTGTGCCATGTGCAATGCCATCACTGCACTGTGTTGTGTGCAGTGTCATCACTGTGCTGTGCCGTGTGCAATGCCATCACTGCGCTGTGCAATGCCATCACTGCACTGTACCATGTACAATGCCATTACTGCACACTGCCATGTGCACTACCATTACTGCACTGTGCCATGTACAATGCCATCACTGTGCTGTGCCATGTGCAATGCCATCACTGCACTGTGCCATGTACAATGCCATCACTGCACTGTGCAGTACCTTCACTGCACTTTGCCATGTGCAATGCTGTTACTGCACTGTGCCATGTGCACTGCCATTACTGCACTGTGCCATGTGCAATGCCATCACTGTGATGTGCCATGTGCAATGCCATTACTGCACTGTGCCACGTGCAGTGCCATCACTGTGCTGTGCCATGTGCAATGCCATCACTGTACTGTGCAATGCTATAACTGCACTGTGCCATGTCCAATGCCATTACTGCACTGTGCCATGTGCACTGCCATTAGTGCACTGTGCCGGCCCATGTGCAATGCCATCACTGTGCTGCACCATGTGCAATGCCATCACTGCACTGTGCCATGTGCAATGCCATCACTGCACTGTGCAATGCCATCACTGTGCTGTGCCATGTACAATGCCATCATTGCACTGTGCCATGTGCAATGCCATCACTACACTGTGCCATGTGCAATGCCATCACTGCACTGTGTCGTGTGCAGTGCCATCACTGTGCTGTGCCATGTGCAATGCCATCACTGCACTATGCAATGCCATCACTGCACTGTGCCATGTGCAATGCCATTACTGCACTGTGCCATGTGCACTGCTATTGCTGCACTGTGCCATGTGCAGTGCCATCACTGTGCTGTGCCATGTACAATGCCATCACTGCACTGTGCCATGTGCAATGCCATTACTGCACTGTGCTGTGTGCAATGCCATTACTGCACTGTGCCATGTGCAATGCCATTACTGCACTGTGCCGTGTGCAATGCCATTACTGCAATGTGCCATGTACAATGTCATCACTGTGTTGTGCCATGTGCACTGCCGTCACTGAACTGTTTCACTTGTATGGATGTCACTGTGCTGTGCACCATGTACAGCATAGCACATTGCTGTGCACCATGTACTGCTGTCATTGCACTGTGCCACATTAACTGTTGTTACTGCGGTGTGCCATATGAACAGCCACCAATGGTGCCCAGAAGGTTTGCGAAAGCCCTGCATTGGGAGAAGCAGGCCCCTGCATCAGGAAGGGGGGTGCAGGTCCCCAAGTAGGGAAGTGAGTGCATGCCCCTGCACAGGGAGTGGGGTTTCAGGTTCCTGTGTGGGAAGTGAGGTGCAGTCCCATGAGCGGGGATGGTTAGGAGGTTGCAGGCCCCTGTTTGAAGAGTCATGTGGGATGCCAACACTGCGGTGTGCCATGTGCAATGCCAACAGTGCAGTGACACACAAACAGTGCTCTATGTGAAATGCACCACTATACTGTTCTGAATGCACTGCTGACTCTGCATTGTGCTGTGTGTACTGCTGGCGCTGCACAGTGCCACGTGCAGTACCAACACTGCAGAGTCATATGTACTCATGACACTGCATCATGCCACGTGCTTTCTCAACACTGCAGTACACCATGCACTGATAACACTGCTGTACCATGGGCAATGCTGTCATTGTGCCACATGCAATACCAGCAGTGCGCTGTGCCATACATACAGTAAGATCATGAGGTAGAGGGACAGACCTGATGCCAGGGCTGGGTGGGGGTCTCTGGGTTCTAACAACCAATGCTGAGAGGTATTGGGAATCCAGCTGCAAGTGCTGTGAAAAGGGGATGCTATGGAACCTGCCACCATGGCATGATGGGACAGCGAGTATGCTGCCGAGAGAGTGTGGGCTGCAGGAGCCTGTGGCCAGTGTTGGGGTGGTTCAGTAGCTAGAGATCAGTGATAGGTGGTGGACTCAGGAGGTGATGCTGCAGCACTCCATAAGTGGGGATGTACAGTGTTGTGTGATTGGTGTCCTAGGGGCCAGGAGTAAAGAGGTGTTCAAGAAGCCAAAGGACTGTGGTGGGTGTTGGGTGGCACAGGAGGGAGGGAGGATGTTATCCAGGTACCGATGAGTGAAATGTCTGAGGGCCTGGGAGGGAAAGTAGTCTTATGGAACTGGGGAGTGAGCTGTCTGGTAGCTCAGGTGGGAGGTGTCTGGGGGACCCAGGAGGTAGGGGTGTCTTCTGAAGGACAGGTTTCTAGTGGGTTGGAAGGTACGGGTTGGCTAGGAATGGAGGGAGGCATCCAAGAAGCCATGAAGGAAGCGAGTGTGGAGGTGGTGGGGGACTGTGGAAAGAGCATGGGTCTTGGAGGAGACTGCAGAAGAGAAAGGGCATTAGGCAGGAGGGCTCAGTAGACAGAGAGTTGAGGGAGCTAGAGTCCACTAATGGATGGTGGGCTCAGGAGAATGCTGCCATGGCTGGGTGTGGCTTAATAGCTTGGAGAGAGAGAGAGAGAGAGAGCACACAAAACAGCCCCCAAACCTGAATCCCCCAGCATACCATGCTCATATCAGCTGCCCCCACTTCTTACCCAGTAACAAGTGGCGATCACTGACCTAAAATAGACTGGCAGTGAGCTGCCAACACACAGCTGCAACCCCTCCTTCCACAGACCAGTCACCATCCCACAGCTGGACCCCCATTCACATAGAGAAACACTCTCCTGCAGCTTCCCTTATGCTCCCTTTCCCAAGCTGGAACCCTCCCTTCCCACAGACCAGCCACCCCCTAACATACTAGCATGTGCCCCCCCGATACCACAGAAACCCCGATCCCACATTCACCCTTGCAGCTGACGCTGCAGAACAGACTACCACAGCTGGAAGCCCTCGTTCCATGGTTTGACCATACCCCCCCACACACACAGCTTGCTGCCCTTTTCCAGAGTCCGGCAACCCCGGCAGCTGTCCCTCTCTAACATACTAGCATGCTATTCCTTCCACCCAGTAGAAAAATGCATGCCATGTTCGCCCTTGCACTAACTCCGCAGAACAGACTGGTAGCATACTGTGGATATCAAAAACATGGAAGCATTCTCATTGACATCCACACATATTTGGCAGTGCATTTAGTTTCACTTAATTTTTTTTTATTGTTAAAAATGGAAGTTTGCTTAATTTTTTGAAATTCTTTATAACCAGGCTCCTTTTTATCTATTAATGGTGGTTATAAGGGAGGATGCAGTTTGGACGGTATAAAAATGTTTTTAGTCAGCCTGGCTTGGGCTTTGCATGGGAACTGGTTTCAGTTAATAGAATCCATTGTACATGGGGTTTATTTTGCAAAGGGGCTACTGGATGCCGGGCTGCTTACTGGGCAACTGCCTGTGCTGGGGGTTTCTGTGCTGGATCTGCAAGGGTATTTACTTGGCACAGGGACAGCTGGTGAGGACTGCTGAGGCATACTGGCAAAATGTTGTGTGCATAATGCCTGAAATAAACAGTTGTTTTCTCTAATGACCCCTCTCACTACATCCTGTGGCAACTATACATATTTCTCTCCTCTGGGCTATCTAAATGGGTCCCAAAGCACACTATTGTGCCCTGATTATAGTCTCCGGAAAGCCTTTTTTTCCTGTAGGGCCCCATGACACTGCTACTTGGGGCACTACATACTTGTACAAAGTTTATTTTTGATTTAGCTTTTTAATAGTGCCCCCTCACCCCAAAAAAACTGTTCCCTGTGGAAACTGTTATATGGTCCCTAATGGAGTCCTTAAGCCTACTCACGTACCATGCGTCCAGGTATGTGGAGAGAGGGGCCAGCAGCAGGAGAACAGGTGG
This sequence comes from Neoceratodus forsteri, assembly GCA_016271365.2. Lineage (NCBI taxonomy): Eukaryota > Metazoa > Chordata > Ceratodontiformes > Ceratodontidae > Neoceratodus > Neoceratodus forsteri. Next base: position 288,596,122 of record CM057455.1, on the reverse strand, counting down.
TGTGGGCTGTGGAAAGAGCATGGATCTTGGAGGGGACTGCAGGAGCAAGGTTGTTAGGGGGACTGTGGGGTGAGGGGGGAAATAGAGGAAGGAGGTGGGGTGAGGGGCTTAGTGTGGGGTCACAGGGGTAGTGTCCAGGGTTGCGGAGAGAACTGTGGGGGCTGTGGAAGGAGGCGTTACTGCCAGTATCTGTGGAGAGGGAGGAGGTGAGCAATGCAAAGGTCACTGCCATATTGTGGATGTCAACACCCAGAAGCAGCCCACTGACATACATGTTTTGGATGGTACACACATTCTCTACAGCATTTTGAAAATAATTAAATAAGAAAATCTGCTGTCAAGCAGAACAACCTACCTGACCACACTACCTTCAGTTAAACTAGAGTGGCATGTAATCTTGACGACTTCGGAACGGTGAAGCCCAAAGTGGGCGAGGGAATGACAGCGAGCACAAAATGGTGAAAAAAGTTTACCTCCCTGAGGTGCTATGACCTCAGAGTTGGTTAAATAAGTAAGGGGGGTGCAGGGGTGGGGTGCAGGTGGCATAGACCCACATAAAAAAAAGTCGCCATTTTTGTCCTTGCCAACATTCCTTCGTGATTCCAGACTTGCCATTCTGGAGTCACTGTTATTACATAAAACCCTAAACTAGCACCAACACCTTGTAATTGGAGTGATAAATCACTCTCTCAGGTTTTTGTTGGAACTGCACAGGAGGAAGGGACAACAGACAAGTGGTACTCATGTAATAAATGAAATTTATAACAGATCAGTAACACAGGCTTACTACCATTACAGTGTGATCACTGGGAGAACACCAGTTTTCCTTACCTAGGTAAATGCAGTCTCTCGTCTATTCTCAGAGAAGCTACGAGCTACAGAAGGTCTTATACCCTGATAATTACTATGGCAACAGCTAAAGAAGATACATAAAATATATATAACTGGCCAAAAACAGGTGGCCTGAGTAACCATCCTAACTAACATGAGAAATTGCATAGCTTGCAGAAGATAACATAATACGTAGAGGATAACGTATGGTCCTCTATCGTTAACTGGTTTGTTAACCATTGAGAGGTTGCCAGGGTGACCATGTAAACCTCGGGAGCGAAGCTTGAGAGGTTTACGTCACCATGGCAACCTCAAGACGTCACAAACCGGTTAACAATAGAGGAACCATACATTATATTTTGTAGTGTATGGTCCCCATAAACTGGCAGAACAAATGAAGGTTTCTTATGTTTGACACCACCGGGAAGGTTCTGGGACATTTTCTCGCCACTGTGCTAGTTTAGGGAAGGCCGTCAGAGCACAAGCTAAAAGGTACACGCGTGCGCATATGGTCCCCATTTGTAATCCCATCGCTATGATGTACTCAAGAGAGGTTTATAACCACTTACGCCATAGCGGTGGGATTATCAAGAAATAATTTTGCCGCTTTTTAGCGGTAATAAGGGCTCACCATACATTATAATGGGACCTCTATAATCCCCAAGGTCAGTTGCACGTGTAACCATGCACAAGTACTAAAGATGGCACTGTTGTCTTACTCATACAAATACAGTAAAGATATAGCAAAAAGCATCTCTCATAGCTAAGCTATATCAGTAAAACATAATAGAGCATAATATGCATTAGTAAAGCATAGTAGAACACAGATCCTGACACTTACGCTTATATGATAAGTGTCTTCGCCCTGAAGTTAGTACATATACCTACATATATATTGCTGTCCATGAGGTGGGGGTACAATCAGGGGTGTTGGACCATGGATAACAACCTCATGCCACTTCACTACCCTCAAGGCCATGACCAGCTCATGCCTCAGACCACCTTACATGTGGCTTGAATACCCCAACACCACACTCCTCACCTTAGCTGGCTACCCTCCCTGCAGCATGTATACTGAGGGCACTGCAATGTCATGTGCAGTGCCAACACTGTGGTGCCATGTGGAATGCTGACACTGTGCGTGCCACGTGCACTTCTGACAACAAGTCATGTGAATTGCAGCATGGCACTGTGCCATACACAATGCCAACACTGCCCTGTTCCATGAGCAGTGCCAACACTGCAGTGTGTCATGTGACCTGCCAACACTGCTGTGGAGGCTTGGTACCTAAAAGTCAGCGATGCATGGTGGACTCAGGAGGTGAAGCTGCAGCAGCTCTGTGAGAGAGGATGTACAGTGTTGTACAGTGTTGTACTGTGGGTGTCCTGGGACCAGGAGGAAGGAGGTGTCCAGGGGGGACCAACAAGTGTGGTGGGTGTTGAGGTGGCACAGGAAGGAAGAAAGTGTCCAGTGGCAAGGAAGTGAGATATCTGGGGCCCAAGAGGGAGGGGGTGACTTGACAAGATGGGGTGTCCAGTGGGCAAGGGAGAGAGGTTTCTGATTGACCAGGAAGGGAGTCAAGAGAGAGGCATCTGAGGGGCCATGGTGGTGTGGATTGTGGAAAGAGCATGGGGCTGTGGAGGGAGTAAAGGTGTTAGGAGGACTGTGGGGTGAGGGGCAATGGAGGAAGGAGATGGTGTGGGGGGATGGTTAGTACTGGATCATGGAGGTAGGAGGTAGTGTCCAAGGTTGTGGAGGGAGGGTCTGTTGAGGGCTGTGAAAGGAGGGGTTACTGTCAGGGGCTCATGGAGATAGTGTGTTTAATGTACAGCTCATCCCCCTATTGTGGATCCAAGACCCAGAAGCATCTGACAGCCACGTTTCAGATGCTGCTCTTGTTCTCCATGGCATTTTAAAAGTAAATAAATAAGAAACCTGCCACATTCATAGTAATGAAGCAGAGCAAGCCTTCTGACCAACCTCCAGCTACACTAGCCCCCAACAATCCACGTCACCTGACTACCCTTCAAGAATTAATACTGTGGGACCCTGAGCAGCATGTCTCTGCTATGGATGTCTGGGGGAGCCTGACTACGGGAGAGGGTCTCCTGCCATGGAGCAGGGACAGAATACAGTATGTAGTGCCCCCAAGTAGTAGCGTCCAGGGGTTCCACAGAAAAAAAAGACTCATTAGGGACATCAGGCAGGGCATAATAGGGTGCTTGGGGACCTGATTTGGACCCATTTAGTTAGCACAGGGGACAGAAATGTGTATAGGAGCCCAACTGTGCAGTAATAAACATCAGAGAAAAAAACATATTTATTTCAGCCATTTTGGCACCAGTTGACAGTATGCCTTAGCAGCCCCCACCTGCAGTCCCTGTGTCCAGTAAATACCCCTACATCCATCACAGAAACCCCCAGTACAGCATTTTACTCCAATTAGCATCCTTGAGGCCAGTAACCCCATCGCAAATATCCTGCAGAATAAATGCCCTCCCCTGCAACCAGTTCCCTTCCACAGCCCAAGCCAAGTCTGATTAAAAACAAGGTTATTTTTATTTATTTAGTTTTTGTTGACCAGGTAAGTGCACTAGACAAATCCTGCCTATTTTCAGGCACGACCCGGGGATGGGGTTATAAGTGCAAGACTGTATCTTCGCCTTCTAAAAACCACTGTCAATAAATAAGTAGGAGTCCAGTCCACAGAAAAATGCCCAAAGTGACCATGTTGTTGTTTTAAAATGATTATGATTAAAAATTAAAGTTCAACATAGCCCTCCACCCCTGGTCTCCACCCAGTCCAAACTTATGTGTAGCCACTCTAGCCAATGTGGGCATATGCTGATCAACAGGCACTCTTCTACTCGCTGTCTCCCTCCTGAAATTGGCTCATGGTGTAGCAGTAATCCAGAGCTGTAATTATACCAAAAAAGCAGAAATTTACTAAAGACACTTCAAGCACATTGTCCATGATCACTTAGCTAACTCCTACTGACAATGTGACTGTCATATTGCTCACATTCAGTTTACTTGCAATGCTGGTGCACACCTTTTAAAATCATGGTTAAAATTGTAATTGAAATCAAGTTTAGGTGTGGGATGCTGTTTGCCTCCAGTTAAGTTGCCAAGACAAAGAAAGGTGAAAAGAAGAGGTACTAGGAGGGTGGTATGTGGTTTGCCCATTTGGCAAGAATTGAGTCAGAAACAGGGGAAGGATTTGGTTCACATGAAAAAGCGCTGTATGAAAGAGTTAACAATGAACAAGCATTTGTCAATGCCGAATGTTGCTTGCTTCTATGTGCTGTTTAGGTAATTGGAAGACATTGTAGTGCAAATATTGAAAATTCACAAACTTACGAGCGTGCGTAGGAACTGCGCAATGCAGGCTCGTAAAACAGTCATTTTTAGGAATTTTTTCACCAAATTTTCAACATAGTCATTTTAAGATCTCTGCTCATGAACAGCTACTGTGATTTTCTTAATGCGCCCCATACTGAGTTCGCACACCGACTGCGCCATTGTGCGCTACATGGGCGGAAACACGTTTTGGGCAGGATGTGAAAAATGACAGCTGTACTGCTCATAAGGAGGTGTGGTAAAATGGCAATGTTGAAAATCTGGAGTGAAAATATTGAAAATTCGCGAACTTACGAGCATGCACAGATGAACCTTGGGCGATCAAGTAGGAACCCATGGTCCACAGTGTCGAATGCTGATGAGAGATCTAGAAGAACCAAGATTGAACGTTTTTTCTGATGTCTAGCCATCAGGAGATCATTGAGCACCTGAACCAGCGCTGTCTCAGTACTATGCCTCTTTCAAAAAATGGACTGGAGGGCTTCATAGATATCATGGATGGTCAAATGGTTCTACAGCTGTACAGCCACTACTTTCTCAATCATCTTCCCTTAAAAGGGAAGGTTTGAGATTGGTCTGTAGTTTGCATGGCAGTCGGGGTCCAAAGAAGCTTTCTTCAAGATGGGTGTTACCACCGCCTACTTCAGGGAGCTAGGAAACTCACCTGTTTAAAAGAAGCACTAGACTATCTGTGCTCGGACCGGACTGATGGAGTCAATACAACCCAAAATCAGGGAGGTTGGTCCTGGGTCCAAACTACAGCACGTAGGGCATGCACCCTGGACAATCCGCATGACATCCATGAGTTCCGGTCGGTCGAAGGTACTCCAGGAAAGCTGAGGAACAGTGGCAATGAGCTGATCCAAAGCAACACCCTTCGAGTGTGCTGGATGGAGTACCACCCTGATGTCAGCCACCTTAGTTGCAAAGAACCAAGCACATTCGTCGCACTCTACCTGCGAAAAAGCTTTTCAGACTTATAGGCAGGCTGGGTTGCACAGTCTGTCTACAGTATGAAAAAGCTGAGCTGGTCGATTCTGAGCAGCTGCAATCTCCCCGGACAGGAACTCTGCCTTCTTACAGGTGATTGCAGATTGATAGGCTTGGTAATGATCCATCAGTCTAAGGCGGTCGGCATCAAGGGAAAATCTCTGTCAGCAACTCTCTAACCTTCGTCCTAGTCGCCACATCTCCCTCAAAGTCCCATCAATCCATAGGGACCGAGGGCGAAGGGAGAGAGGATGAACACAGACAGGAGCAATGACATCCAGGGCCACTGAAATAGACATGTTATAGGCTACCATGAGGGCCTCTGGGTCGCTGTTTGCCACTGGGAGGGTCGATAGGTCAAGTACCGCCGCCAGGCCTTCAGTGCTAACATCTTGTAAAAGGTGATACCTGACCATCTCCACAGTGGTAGGCCTATGAAGGTGGGCACTAAAACTAAACCACATGGTGTCGTGCTCGGATCATCCAACTGGTTCCACCCCCAGATCAGAGGCCTCGATCCCCAGGAGGAAGACTAAGTCAAGGGAGTGACCATGTTTATGGGTACATACTAACATACTAAAATGCCAGCAGAATAGACCTAATGCTCTTTCGAGTCTGCTCCATTGGTCAGCCCCCACCCAGGGTGCTGACCTTGCTGCCCCCCTCGCCTTCTCTGGCTTCTCCCTTCCCAGTTCCGGATATTCTTGCTGCATTGGATTTTGCTTCCAGAACCCTTCCCCTGTACCTGTCCCAGCACCTCTTGAACCCCTCCACCGTCTCTGCCTCCACCAGCCCCCTAGGCAGTGCATTCCATGGCTCCACCGCCCTCTCAGTGAAGTAGCACCTCCTCCTTTCTCCCCTGAATCTTCCCCCCTCCAGCTTCCACCCATGCCCTCTAGTGGCCCCCTCCTCCTTCCTTCGGAGCACCTAACTGTTCCTCCCCTATTTACCGTCTTCATGTACTTGAAGACCTCTATCATGTCCCCCCGGTCCCTTCTCTCTTCCAATGTGTACATGTTTAGCTCTTCGAGCCTCTCCTCATAGGTCCTGTCCTCCAAGCCCCAAATCATTTTGGTTGCCCTTCTCTGGACCCTCTCCAGGAGTTTAATGTCCCTCTTTAAGTGTGGCCTCCAAAACTGCATGCAGTACTCAAGGTGTGGCTACACCAAGCAGTTATACAGAGGGAGTATCACTTCCCTCCTTCTGGAGGTGATCCCCCTAGCGATGCATCCCAGCATCCTGTTGGCCTTGGCTGCTGCCCTCCTACAAATTTCTGAGTTGTTCATCTTGACATCCACCACCACCCCCAGGTCCCTCTCAGCCATGAGACTTGTAGCATTCCCCCCCCCCCAGGGTGTACACTTGGCCGGGTTTCTCTAGCCCCCAGTGGAATACCTTGCATTTCCCTGCATTGAACCTGAGCTTCCACTTTCTAGACCATCTTTCCAGAGCCTCCAGGTCCCCCTGTAGGGCCACCCTCCCCTCCTCCACATCCACCACCGCCTCCAGTTTTGAGTCATCTGCAAAGAGACTCATCTCACTCCTGATTCCTGTCCTTATGTGAGAGATGTAGGCGTTGAACAGGAGGGGCCCATGGACTGATCCCTGTGGGACCCCACTAATGACCCTCTTTGGGGATGAGACTATCCCGCCAACTATGACCCTCTGGGTCCGGTCCTGGAGCCAATTGCCTATCCATCTGATCATCTAGTTCCCCACTCCCATTTCTCCCAGCTTATCCAACAGGCCCACGTGAGGAAGAGTCAAATGCCTTGCTGAAGTCTAGAAAGAGGACGTCCACTGGTCTGCCCAGGTCCAAGGCACTCGTCACCCAGTCATAGAACTCCACAAGGTTTGTCTGACACGATTTCCCCGGGACGAATCCATGCTGTCTATCGTCCAGGCACCCTGATTTTTCCAGGTCCCCCCTAGCCTCTCCTTGACAATGCCCTCCATCACCTTGCCCACCACCAATGTCAGGCTGACAGGCCTGTGAGTTCCCTGCCACCTCCCTTGATCCCCCCTTGTGGATAGGCACTATATGCGCCACCTTAATGTCCTGGGGCACCCACCCTGTCCTCAGAGAGATGGTGAAAAGCTCCGCCAGGGGTTTCACCAGGACATCCGCAAGTTCCTTCAGCACTCTGGGATGTAATTTATCCGGCCCCGGTGCTTTCTCTGTCTTAAGGGAGCTGAGGGCTTCCCTCACTCTCTCTGCTGTGATTTCCACTTCCAGTACCTCTTCTCCCTGCTTAGCCCCCCCCCCTCCTGCCAGGTGTGCCTCCCCCTCTCCCCAGACCCGCCGATTGGTAAGGATCCCCCTCCTCAGTATCTCTGTCTCCTCCCATGTATGATGCAGCACCCCCATTTTCCTTGGTGAAAACTGAGGTGAAGTACTCATTTAGTACCTCAGCCTGCTCCCCCAGGTCTTGTGCCCATCTCTCCCCTGATTTAATCCTGCTAATCTGCCCCTTCACCCTTCGTTTTTCCCCAATGTATCTAAAGAACCCCTTGTTCCCTCTCCTAATTTCCCTGGCCAGGTTCTGCTCCTTCCTTGCCTTAGCCGCCCTCACCACCCTAGTGGCCCTTCTAGCCATCAGCCTGCATCTCGATCCCTTTCACTCCTTGAGCACTTGAATTGCCTAGGCTGCCTCTCTTTCCCGCACCACCTCCTGGACCTCCCTGGTCCACCAGCAGGGTTTTCGGGCCCTACCGCATTTTCGTCTTACTCTTGCACAGGTGCTGGTAGCATCTTGCACCCCTCTCCTGATGATTTCCCACCTACTATCAGCGTCCATGTCTGACCCAATCACATCCAAATGCTCCTTAAGGATCTTTCCCATTTCCTTAAAATCCGTTCCCCTGAAGTCAGTTACCTCCATCTTTGTGCAGCCTTCTAGCCCTCCTAGGTCCAGGCAGAACCAGACCGTGGCATGGTCACTCCCCGACAACGGGTCCCTTACCTCCAGGCCCCTAATCTGGTCACTGTCTGCCAGGACCACATCCAGTACCCGCGCATCCCTGGTCAGTTCCCCACATGCTGAGTTAGGGCAGCATTTGACAGACATCCAACAACCTCTGTTCCCTGGTCACAGAAGATGTCATAGTCTCCCAGTCTGTTCCTGGCATGTTTAAGTCCCCCAACACCACCACTGTTCCTCTGCCCAGTCTGCAGTGTCTCCCATCTGCCACCAGACCCTCTTCCAGCTCCTCCGCCAGGGCAGGGGGTCTATACACCTCCTAGTTTTACTCTCTTGCCCCCCCTTGTTATCAAGGTGACCCAAATTGCTTCCACGGTTCCCTCTGCCTCCTCTACTCCCCCTATGCCAATGCAGTTTTTGACTATCATTACTACCCCTCCTCCTCTTCCCTCCCCCCTGTCCTTCCTGAACATAGTGTAACCCTCCAGGTTCAGGTCCCAGTCATGTTCTGCAGTGGCCCAGGTCTCAGTGACCGCTGCCACATCCACTGCTCCCTCAGTTAGCATCGCCTGGAGCTCAGGCATTTTATTTCCCAAGCTCCTGGCATTTAGCAGGACTACCTTCCACCCTTTCCCTATACTTCCATTTCCCCTGCTCGTGTTCCCATGGGGATTCTGTTTTCCCTGGTCTGCACTTTACCAGTCGGCCTTTTCCTGCAATCCTCCAGCTCCCCGGGAGGTGGAGACAGAGTCCCTCCTTTATCGGCACCCCCTTGACAGCTTTTTCTCCCATCCCTCCCCCCTTCACAAGTTTAGCAGTGGTAACTATCTGTGTAAGGCCCAAAGATGACATCAGCTGGAGGAAGTGTTGTCCAAACTGTGAGAATTCGTCATCGACCCAGGCGTTGAAGTCACCCAGAACCATCAGTCTGGGTGACTCGAACGCCATGTCGATGACGAAGCCCACCACTTCCTGAAGGAACCGCATCTCCAGGCGGACGGTAGATGAGAGCAATCCTACAACCTACACCTGCTACCATGGTACACTCAAATCACTCAGTTTCCTCAACTGGAACACTCGTGAGATTAAGTTTGGTCTTAAAACAGACCGCACCCCCCAACCGTGATCCAATCTCGGGCAATGAATCACCGAGTACCCGGCTGGCATTAAAACCTCCAAAATGAGGCAGAGTTCTCATCCAGCCAGGTCTCGGTGATGCAAGCCAGATCCACCATTTCTACAAGATCTGCAATAATTGCAGTCTTGTTTTTAATGGACCTGGCATTGTATAACACTGCCCAAGTTGGATGAACCTCCAGGGCCACCCGAACCACCTGCCCACCAATATTGGTAGTGCCCTTGGGTATGGAGACCAGACATGGCGAACAACGTTCTTGGTTCCATTTCACCCTAGGGTGTCTCCTGGATCTCATGACCCCGATGCGGTGGCCCCACTCATTCACCCTCCACTGTTCACAGTTTGAATGATAGGAGAGTGATTTACAACACCTATAGGTTACTACTCCCATTTTATTTTATTTTTTTTATTTTAGTCTTTGGTAACCGGGTAAGGCCCACTAGGCACAAGTGCCTGTTTTCAGGGGCAACCTGGGAGCACTGGGTGGTTTCGTGACTTGCTCAGAGTCACACGCTTGCTATGGGAACCTTCAACATTTATTTAAAATAAAAAATTAAGGTAGAAAAACAGCTTTTTTAAAGGCTAAAAGGGGGGTTTGTAGCATCAGAACAAAGCGGACAAAAGAAGTGGGCAGGGACAGAAAGCACAGAAGGCTGTTGGGGGAGGGGGGAGAGAACAGGAAAAGGATTTACACAGTCAAGGCTCAAAATTCACTTTAAATATCAACTCAGTACTTAACATGACTGTAAGGATTAAAAAGATTATTAAAAGCTGGCACAAAAATTCAACTAAACAAGAGACAAAGGCAAATGCAGTAACTAGAGATGTGTTCAGCAGGCGATAGTGTGGGCCACTTGGAGACCAGCTGTCACTGGCACCAAATGCAAATGTCAGGAGCCAGGATTCTTTGTTGCCATTGTATAATCATCTTTTTTTCTTCTTGATTTTTTTTATATCTAAAAATGTAAACTGCATTCAAAGCTTATCATATTATTTGAAAAGGGCACCACACAATGTAAAAAAAAATCCAGAACTAGTAACCCTATGCCCAAACAACAAGTTCAGCCACTTCAGAACTCAAATTCCCATAAAACTCTTACACTGTATTTTAAAAATCACACAGATTGAGAACACCTTCTATTACAACATACCACTTCACAAACCATCATCATACATTCTGTCTTTCTTTGTGTAACACAGTGTAACCCCCACTACGACGACGTGGGGATAGCCAAAAATTAACTATTAATACTAATAAACACTTTTTGAAAACTCAGAAAATGGATCTTCTATGTTATTCTGCAAATAATAAAAGTAAAGCATCTATTCCTCATATGACAGCCTTATTTACTTATATTATGGGGACCATTACCAGCACATGTACATGAATAAAAGTTCCACAGTCAAGTAGAGAAAATGTGTTGAAACATCTCTTTGAAGTATCAGTTTTACTTTTGTTAATGAGGAAACATTCCCTGTGCAATAGTAGTGCATCATGGGTATGCAAATAAACCACCTTTCATCTCATAACACAGGACTTCCTTTTCATAGTGTGCCTTTCCTGGTTTCCCTGACCTGTTTCTTTAATGCCTTTTTTTCTTGACACTTTCCTGCCTTAGCCTACAGCAGAATCATCCCGCTCCTGGTAGGTTTAGGAACAGAAGCTTTGTTAGTCCGTGTTCAGGCTAATTCAGGCAGCTCGGCTCATATCAGCACCTGCTGCCTGCATAGTAGGATAGTGACAACAAAACAAGTTTCAACTACAGCACCAGAACTGAAGACTACAAATCCCAGCATGCTTTGGTTCTTGAGCTGCTGTCCTTAGATTTATTTAGGGGTTTAAACAGGGAGTAGGGGATGCAAATTAAAGATAGGTTAATTGGTGCTTTCGGCTCTAGCAGCATTTTAGCATTGTATAACAGAAGGCAGTGCTTTACAGTAACTGGTAATTGCTATTTTTGTTATTAAACTTAGAGTGTGGGCTTTTAGTGACACTGTAATTTCTTTGCTGTCTTTGCTTAGAATTGTTTTTGGGCTGTTGAAAATGTACAAACGTAGTGATGATGTATTTCTTTGCTGTCTTTAATTGCTGCAGATTTTCTTTGTTCCCTCCCTTCCCCAACTCTTAATTATATGCCATGTTAAATCTGATTGACAGGAGCTAAACACAGGGGATAGTAGGGGGTGTGGAGTAGGAGGGGCATAAGGGGAAGAAGCCCACCCTCATCACAAGTGTTTTGACTCATTTATTTATTTATTTATTTATTTTTTAAAGAAAAGTATCTGAGGATCGGTGGCAGGATTTTTAGGACAGTAAATTAATAAAAAGGGAACTAGGAGAGCTTCAGTAACAGATAAGCAGTGGAATAGCAGCATAATTGCAGTATAATGTGGGAAGTGGTGCAATGCAGTGCCTGATCAGGGCAGACCATGATGCTGCCCAGCATCTCTCTGACCAAGCGGATGAGCTAGCCAGACTCAGATCGGAAGTAAACTAAGTCAGGAGTGCTATCATCCCTATTCAGAGATCACCCAGTCCAATGCCGCTGCCTCAAAGAATGCCGAGAATGAGGAGCACTTGGATGACAGTGGGCTCAGGGAGGGTTAAGATGGTCAGGCAGAGGACATCCCAGATCCTATTCCACTCAAGAACTCATATGTCACACTGGCAAATGGGGGCAACCGAATAGAGGTACCCAGAGAAGTGGAAGAAAAGGATGTGGCGGTTAGCCAAGGAGGTGACCTCAGCAGGGAGAGCAGTGGACCCGAGAGGAGGAGGAAGCGAATCCTGGTAGGGGGTTCCATCATAAGAGAGATCCAGCTAGGAACACAGGAGGGGGAGGGGGAGGACCGGGAGGTGAGGTGCTTACCAGGTGCCACGGCACGGAGGGACGGAAGGAAAATCCTGGGGATCGCTGGGAAGACAAGACGGGAATGTGAGCTGGATGTCATTATCCACCTAGGTATTAATGACCTGGCAAATGGGGAGCAAAAGGAAGTTCAGGAAGAGTTTAGGAAAGTGGGGAGGGGTCTCAAGCAAGTAGCTACTTCTGCCATCTTCTCAGAAGTACTACCTGCGAGAGGCATGGGAGAGCATAGGGGTGCATGCACCAGGAACTTTAACTCATGGTTGAAGAACTGGTGCTATGAGAAAGGGTTTGGATTCATTGGTGACTGGGGACCCACCTGGAGGGATGGAGGTTTGTTCAAGCCTGATGGCCTGCATCCATCCTGGAGGGGAATCCAAACACTCAACTATAAGTTTAAATGCTACACCGACAAGCATTTAAACTAGCCAAGGGGGGGGTGACAGGCCAGCAAGGAGGGTACCTACTTGCTCACCGCCCACAGCCAGCAGTGGAACCAGTGAACCGGAGGAGTGGCTATCTCAACAAAGCAGTGGGCAAAAGATGGAGATTAGCACTCAAGAGGTGGATAGGCAGAAAAGGGGCCAAAATCAGCAGAAGGGCAGACAGCAAGGAGAGCCATGTATAAAGGAAAACCAGGGAAGGGGCTAGAGTAGAACAGCTAAACAGTCTAGGGAGGTCAAGTCATGGAAAGTCATGTGTGCCAAAGCCAGGAGCCTTGGCAACAAGATGGAAGATCTGGAGGCTGTCATGGTGCAGTCAGACCTGCACATTGTGGCCATCACAGAAACCTGGTGTAATGATAACTATGACTGGGAGATGGCCATTCCTGACTACAACATATTCAGAAGAGACCGGGCAGGTAGGAAGGGAGGAGGAGTGGCACTGTATGTGAAAAATTACATAAGAGCAACAGAGATCCAGAAGGAACAAAATTGGGGAGAGATACTGTGGGTTAAGCTGGAAAGGAAAATGGGGCCAGCCATCCGCACAGGTGTGGTCTATAGACCACCAGCTCAGGAGGAAGAAACAGATAGGGGGCTGATGCTAGCCATCCAAAGGATGGCAGACAAGGTTGAGGTAGTACTGGTTGGAGACTTCAATATTCCAGATGTGGACTGGAGCACCCCAGCAGCAGCAGCATCAACTAGGAGCAGATTTATCCTGGACTTCCTTCAGGGTGCCTTCCTCAAGCAACTGGTCATAGAACCATCTCGGCAGAAGGCAATACTGGACCTTGTGCTCGCAAACAGGGACAGTGTGATGGGGGTAACAGTGGGGGAGCACCTGGGGAACAGTGATCACCAGTCTTTGTGGTTTGAAATCACAGAAGGAGCAGAACCAAACCACACAAAAGCATGTATCCTGGATTTTTTGAGGGCAGACTTTGGGAAAATGGGGAGACACTTGAAAGAGGCCTTAAAGGGAATGGGGCAGGAATCAGGGGTTGAGGAACAGTGGTCAGCATTTAAAATGGGTATTACAAGAGCAACAGAATTATGCATTAAGCAGGTTAGCAAGAGGAAAAGGAAGAGGAGGCCATTATGGTTTTCCAAAGAGGTAGCAAAAAAAGTGAAAGCCAAAAAGATTGCATTCAGGCAATACAAAAAGACACAGGCAGAAGGGTATAGGGAGAAGTACCAGGAGAAGCAAAGGGAGGCAGGGAGGTCAGTAAGGGAAGCCAAAGCTCAGACAGAAGAGCACAATGCAAAATCAGTGGGTAGAGGGGACAAAACCTTTTACAGGTACATAAGTGAAAAAAGAAAGGCAAAGGGAGGGATAGTGAGAAGAAGAAGAAGAATCAGCATTTATATAGCGCTTTTCATACACAGTATCCCAAAGCACTTTACAAGCAATGCTAGACTGGTAGTGAAGTGACTGAATGTGTGGTGGCGGCCATATCACACATCATCACCCACACACAGCCTGTATAATTGCATGAACCAGTTTATGGGAAGGGAAATGTTGGCCAGGATACCGGGAATGTTCCCTGCTCTTTGCAAAGAGTGCCCTGGGTTCTTTTACTTCCACCTGGACACCCACCAGGACAACACCAGGATGGGCAGAAGGGACCTCGGTTTAACGTCTCATCCGAAGGACGGCACACCACAGTAGTACAGCACCCCCCAATACTGCACTCGGATGCCAGCGATTTTTAGATGCAAGTCCAATCCCGGTGTGGGATGAGAACCCACGACCATCTGGTCCAGAGGCGGATGTGCTGCCAACTGAGCCACGCTGACACAGTGAGACTGAAGGGGGAGGATGGGGGCCACGTGGAGGATGGCAACAGTAAAGCTGACATACTGAGCAGGTATTTCTGCTCAGTCTTTACTGAGGAAGAGGAGGAGGGTAATGGGTCTGAAGGGAGTACAAGGGGTGAGAATGGTGCAGAAATGGACACAAGTCCCTTTACACGAGAAAGGGTCCTGAAGGAACTGGAAGTAATGAGCGTTGATAAAGCAATGGGGCCAGATGGGGTGCACCCCAGGGTCCTTAAAGAACTCAGAGAGGTGGTGGCTGAACCTCTGGCTATCCTGTTTAGCCAATCACTGGAAACAGGGGAGGTACCCAAAGACTGTAGGACAGCAGATGTAGTCCCCTTATACAAAAGTGGGAACAAAGAGGAAGTGGGGAACTACAGACCAGTCAGCCTCACCTCGGTAGTGGGAAAGATCATGAAAGCACTACTGAAGGAGAGATTGGTGGAACATCTGGTTGTCAGTGGACTGCAGGATCAAAGGCAGCATGGTTTCACCAGGGGGAGGTCATGTCAGACCAACCTCATTGAATTTTTTGACTGGGTGACTAGGGAGGTGGATCAGGGGTGGGCAGTGGACATGGCCTATCTGGACTTCAGCAAGGCCTTTAACACTGTGCCACATAGAAGACTATTACACAAACTAGGGAATATGGGTGTGGGCAGGGCAGTAATGTGGTGGGTAGGTAACTGGCTGGGCGGCAGGGCACAGAGAGTGGTGGTAAATGCCTGTCACTCCACAGAAAGAAGAGTGACCAGTGGGGTACCACAGGGATCAGTGCTGGGACCGGTCCTATTCAACATCTTCATCAGTGACATTGCGCAGGACCTAGAAGGCAGAATTTCACTGTTCGCTGATGACACAAAGCTCTGTAACAGAGTAGACACACCAGAGGGTGTAGACAGAATGAGAAGGGACCTGCAGAAACTTGAATAATGGTCAGGGGTTTGGCAGTTGAAATTCAATGCAAAGAAGTGCAAAATAATGCATATGGGGCACAAAAACCCTGGCACAATATATCAGTTGGGGGTGAGGATAGCATGCATCAAGCAGGAAGGGATCTTGGGGTTATCATCTCTGATGACCTCAAGGTAGGGAAACAGTGTGACAAGGCAGCAGTAATACAAATAGGATGCTGGGATGCATAGGCAGGGCATCAGGAAACAACTCCTGGTGGGGACTCAATCATAGGGGGTAGAAATGGGGGATGATGGGGAGAGGGAGGTAAGTGCCTTCCTGGCCATGGCTTGAGGACAGGCGAATCCTCAGGATTGGGAGAAGCTGCACGAGGAGGGGAGCTGGATGTCATTGTCCACATGGGGACAAATGACCTGGCTAGGAATGGGATCAGAGCAGTGCAAGAGGAGTTTGTAGAGTTGGGAAGGGCCTTAGACAAGTAGCGACACGGTAACCTTCTCGGAGGTGCTGCCTGTCTATGGCAAGGGAGATGCTAGGGCACTTCTCACCAGGGAATTCAATGAGTGGTTGAAAAACTGGTGTGGAGCTCAGGGTTTTGGCTTCATTGGGGACTGGGGAGCCACCTGGAGGAATGCAGACCTATACTGGTGCGATGGTCTGCATCTGTCCAGGGGGGGAACCAGGATCCTAGGTGAGAGGTTTAAATGCTTCATTGGCAAGCATTTAAACTAGCCAAGGGGGGAGGCACTGAAAAGGAGCTGGGAAATCCGAGCCTCCTCCCACAAAACATGGTGATTAGTGAAGTAAATGCCAGGGTACAGAAGTTATTAGGGAGCAGAACAGATTTAAATGTAAAACAAGGCAAAGGCAGTAAGGACAGAAATGGGGCTAAAAGGGGTAAGGCTATCAAAAAGTGGAGGGTGATGAGTACCAATGCCCGTAGTTCTGTAACAAGCTCCTGAACTAGTGGCCTTGATGGAAGAGGGTTGCCTGGATATTGTGGCAGTCACAGAAACATGGTACACAGAGAACCATGAATGGGATGTCAACATACCAGGATACGCAATCTACAGAAGGAACAGGGAGGGTAAAGAGGAGGAGGAGTAGCTCTCTATGTAAAGGAAGGGATCAAAGCAACAGAACTAAAGAGTAAACAGGGAGCAGATGAGGCACTTTGGGTCACCCTGGAGACAGGAAATGGCACCACAATCCGCATGGGGGTTGTATACAGACCCCCATCTCAGGGGGAGGGAATGGACAAGGAAATGATAGAAGGCTTTCTTAGAATGGCAGAAAAAGGGGAGATATTGTTGATGGGGGACCTGAATATGCCAGATGTTAACTGGAGCACCTTTGCTGCAGGCACATCCAAGAGCAGGGTCATTCTTGATGCCCTACAGGGGGCATGTCTCAGACAGCTAGTATTGGAACCGACGGGAGGGAGCAATCTTAGACCTGGTACTTTCAAATGGGGATGGAGAAAGAATCTCAGATTTAGAAGTGGGTAGCCATCTGGGAACAAGTGACCACCAAACAGTGTGGTTCACGATAAACACAGCCATACAATCAAGCCATACGAAAGCAAGAGTACTAGACTTTAGGAGGGCTGACTTTGGGAAAATGAGAGAGTGCCTCAGAAAAACACTAGCAAACAGGCAAGAAGGAGGGGTGGAGGAACAATGGGAAGTGATCAAAACAGCCATCACAGAGGCAACAAGCCTTGCGTAAAAAATCAATAAAACACAACGAAGGAAAAACCTCTATGGTTCACAAAGAGGTGGCAGGGAAAGTTAAGGAGAAAAGGCAGCATTCAGGAAATATAAGGAAACACAGAAGGAGCAGGACAGAGAACTTTATCAGTTAAAGCAGAAAGAGGCTGGGAAGGTAGTCAGAATAGCAAAGGCCCAAACCAAGAAAGGATAGCCAGTTCTGTTAAGAAGGGGATAAGACTTTTATAGGTACATTAGGAGCCAAGAAAGACCAAAGGAGGGATACTGAAGCTTAATAAAGGAGAGGAATGTGGGTAGAGGTGACAGTGAAAAAGCAGGGTTACTGAATGAATATTTCTGCTCAGTATTCACAAAGGAAGAGGAGGGGAGTTACCTAAACCAAACAAGAGAAACACTCTGAAGACAGGGTTGATACCAGTCCATTTACAGAAGAAAGGGTTCTGAATGAACTTATAAAATTGAAGGTGGACAAAGCAATGGGGCCTGATGTGGGATTCACCCAAGAATTGTAAAAAGAACTAAGGGTAGAACTAGTGACATCGCTGACTACTCTCTTTAACAAATCATGGGAGGATGGGGTGGTACCCAAGGACTGGAGGAGGGCAGATGTAATTCCTCTTCACAAAGTGGGAGCAGGACAGAGGCAGGAAACTACAGACCAGTTAGTTTGACCTCAGTGGTAGGGAAAATGATGGAATCACTTCTGAAGGAAAAGAATTGTTGAGTACCTTGAAGCCAGTGGGACAGGACCCAAGGCAGCATGGATTCACGATGGGAAGGTCATGTCAGACGAATCTAATAGATTTCTTTGACTGGGTGACCAAAGTAGTAGATCGAGGAGGGGCTGTGGACATGGCCTACCTAGATTTTAGCAAGGCATTTGATACAGTCCCCACAAAAGATTAATACACAAGATAGCCAGCCTTGGAATGGGTCCCAAGGTGGTAGCCTGGATAAAAAATTGGCTAGACAACAGGACGCAAAGGGTAGTAGTAAATGGAGTACACAGTGAAGAAAGGAGGGTTACTAGTGGGTACCACAGGGTTCGGTACTGGGACCAGTCCTTTTTAATGTCTTTATAAGTGACATTGCAGAGGAATTGGAAGGAAAAGTATGTCTCTTTGCAGATGACACAAAGATCTGCAACAGGGTTGATACACAGGATGGAGTAGAAAGGATGAGAAGGGACTTGGCAAGGTTGGAGGAATGGTCAAATGTATGGCAGCTCAGATTCAATGCAAAGAAGTGCAAGATAATGCACCTGGGAAACAAAAACCCAGGGGAAGCGTATACAATGGGGGGTGAGATACTGACAACAGTAAAAATGGAAAGGGACCTGGGGGTAATTATATCAGATGACCTAAAGGTGGGAAAGCAATGTGAGAAGGCAGTAAGGAAGGCTGGAGGGATACTGGGATGCATAGGAAGAGGCATCAATAGTAGAAAACAGGAAGTTGTTATCCCTCTGTACAGACAGTTGGTGAGACCCCATCTGAGTACTGTGTACAGTTCTGGAGACCCCATCTCCAAAGACATAGACAGAGGGAGGCTGTCCAGAGGAGGGGAATCAAAATGGTGCAGGTCTGCACCAGAAGACATACGAAGAAAGACTAAAGGAGCTTAATATGTATACTCTTGAGGAAAGAAGGAGAGAGGGACATGATAGAAACTTCCAAGTACCTCAAGGAATTAACAAAGTCCAAGAGGTAGCATCTTCCAGAAAAAGAGATGTGCAAGAACAAGGGGCACAATTTGAAGATGGGGCGGCTCAGGGGTAATGTGAGGAAGTATTTTTCACTGAGAGGGTTGTGGATGCATGGAACAGCCTCCCTGAGGAGGTCGTGGAGTCAAGAACAGTGGTGGACTTCAAGAATGCATGGGACAGGCATAAGGCAGTCCTAGGGGCGGGTAAGAGGAAGTAAGCTGTTGGTTAACTAGGATCTGCAGCTTATCTGTTGGGTAGGAAAGTGGGCAGACTGGGTGGGCCAAGCGGTCCTTATCTGCCGTCAAATTCTATGTTTCTATGTTTCTATGTTTCATCACCAGCAGGAAAAGGGAGGTCATGATTCCACTATACAAGACACTAGTGAGGCTCCACCTGGAGTACAGTGTACAGTTCTGGAGACCTTACCTACGTAAGGACATAGACAGGCTAGAGAAGGTTCAGAGGAGGGCAACAAAGATGGTACATGGATTGTATCACAAGTCCTATGAGGACAGGTTGAAGGAATTGAATATGTATTCCCTGGAGGAGAGGAGGGAGAGAGGGGACATGATAGAGACATACAAGTATCTTGCAGGGAGGAACAGGGTGCAAGAATACACTATTTTTAAGTGAAAAAGATGTTCCAGGACTAGAGGTCATGGGATGAAGTTGGAGGAAGGACGATTCAGAGGAAATGTGAGGAAGAATTTCTTCACAGAACGGGTGGTGGACAAGTGGAACATCCTGCCTGAGGAAGTGGTAGGGGCTGAAACAATCATGGGATTTAAGAATGCATGGTATAGACATAAAGGAATTCTGGAGGTCATGGGTAAGGGGCAACACAGTTCTAGGAAAACATAAACTGAAGTTACAAACTCAAATGGGCAGACTAGGTGGGCCATAGGCCCTCATCTGCCAACACTGTCTATGTATCTATGTAACCAAATGCATTAGCCCCTTTGGACTGTCCAGTTAACCTCACTGGGTACTCAGGCCTGAAGTGGAGCCATGGGTTGACGGGTGTCACAGACAGCTGGGACCCTTTAAATAAAGAAATGATTAAGGCTTTAAGTTGTACTTGGCTGTAGCAATCACAGAACACTTTTTCAAACCCAGAAATTGTAACCCCAGGACCAGTGGTCTGCAAAACAGCCTAAACCCCAAGAAGAATTTGAAAAATCAAATCATCTGGAAAAACACTTTTGATTGATGTTGTAGGGTAAAACCCTGTTTTACTCACTGACCCTTGGACCTTGGGATCTGGGTTGATTTCCAGGATGGCTCTCCTTGAGGCAGTCTCTGACTGCAGGCTGCAGGATTCTGTCCTTTCTGACAAGGACCAGTGTACAGGGACTGGAACTGACACGACTCACCCCCTTGTCAAGGCGTAGCTCCCAAGAATGGCCGCAACCCACGATTAACTTCTCTGCAGGAGCTGATTCCCTTCTCTGGTCATGTGGCAGCTTGGCTTTTACAGGCAGCAATAGTCTCTTAGGCACATTACTTCACCAGTTCAGCTTGAATACAGTTCGGTAATAGGCCACACAGTTTACTGACTTGCAAAATACAGTCCTGGAAATATAAGCTAGCACACAGCTGTTCAGGTCTACCTCTGGTAAATTGGCTGGAGAAAATTCCAGTGACTATAGGCATTAACTTTAGATGCGGTCCCTGAGACAAAAGCAGTTTTTCACCGGAATACAGATGGGATCTTTCATCAGTTCGGATCCCACATTTAGTCTGGAAATTCACTCTTGGGAATTCTCCCTTTTTGGAGGATTGCAGTATGTTCTGGAGACTTGGCAGTCCCAACACTTACTCAGCAGTGGTTTTGGCCAAGAGAGGTAAAGCAGGGCTCTCCTCAAGTTTCCCAATCTGCAAAGAGCATTGTGACACTTCAGGAGCTCCAACAGACACAGCTCAACTCCCCACGAACTGCTGCTCAAACTCCCTGAGTCAAACAGTCCCTCATTTTATAAAGAGCAAAATTCCTGTAAGCCAATTGGCTGTCCAGGCTGACAATCACATTCCTAGTCCTTTAATTGGACAGCATTTTGGCATCTAGGTTTTGTACCTAATTGTTCCCCATAAGTCTCTGGCAATGTCCCAAAATCCCCTGGTGTAACACTGGCTCTTGATTAGCTGATAAGGACAAATATATCATCTGCTGATGCAGTCTTAGTACAGTTTGAACCATGTTCCTGCAATCTATTAGATTCATTTGACATGATGGACTCACAGCAGAAAGAGCATGCCAAATGAATCTAATAGATTATTTTGACTGAGTGACTAAGGAACTAAATCAAGGAGGGGTGGTAGACATTGCCTACCTAGATTTCAGCAAAGCCTTCAACACCGTCCCACATAGAAGGCTGATTAACAAGATGGGTAGTCTGGGCATAGGAGACAAGGTGGTGAACTGGGTTAGGAACTGGTTAACAGACAGGAGACAGAGGGTGGTGGTAAATGGGGTACAGTCTGGGGAGAGAGGGGTGACCAGTGGGATACCACAGAGATCAGTACTAGGACCAGTCCTGTTCAATGTCTTCATTAGTGACATTGCAGAGGGGCTGGAAAGAAAGGTCTGCCTGTTTGCAGATGGCACCAAGATCTGCAACAGGGTGGATACTCCAGAAGGGGTGCAGAAAATGAAGAGGGCCTAGAGAAGCTTGAAAGATGGTCAGAGATGTGGCAACTGAGGTTCAATGCAAAGAAATGCAAAATAATGCACTTGGGCAGAGGGAACCCTGGGGAGATCTAGAGGTTGTGGGGAGGAGCTCACTGTCACCAAAGAGAAGAACGACCTAGGGGTTATCATCTCTGATGACCTTAAGGTATCAAAGCAGTGTACAAAGGCAGCAGGGAGGGCCCATGGCATGCTGGGGTGCATGGGCAGGGGTATCACTAGCAGGAGGCAAGAGGTGGTGATGCCATTGTATAAAACATTGGTAAGGCCTCACCTGGAGTACTGCATGGAGTTCTGGAGGCCACACCTGTGCAAGGACATAGATTAGGTGGAGACTATTTAGAGAAGGGTTATCAAAGATGGTGCAGGGCTTGCAGCACAAAATATATGAAGAGACTAAGGGACCTCAATATGTACTCACTGGAGGAGAGGAGAGGAGACAATGGGGGGACATGATTGAAAACTTTCAAGTACCTCATGGGCATAAACAAGGTGCCAGTGGGAGACCTTTTCCAATGTAGAAAAAGTACTAGAATAAGGGGGAACAATACGAAATTGGAAGGGGGTAGATTAAGAGGTAATGTGAGGAAGTTTTTCTACACTGAAAGGGTAGTCGGGGCTTGGAATAGTCTGCCACAGGAGGTAGTGGGGCAAGCACAGTGGAGTGGTTTAAGCATGCCTGGGACAGGCACAAGGGAAGCCTGAGAGGGAGGAGGAGGAGTGATGAAAAGACATTGATCACATAGGGTCAGTCGCCACATACAATGTATAGGGCCTACAGGGAGACTGGATGGGCCTAGCAGTACTTATCTGCCAACAATTTCTATGTTACTATGTTTCTATATAAAGTTCTGGTGCAGCCAGATATATCACTTCTAGATTGTTATTCCCCACAATCTTGTAGCCCCAACAGTTCTCTTTTCAAAGCTTTTATTATTTTACATTTTTTCTTCCCACCTTTGCTATCACTACCGCCGCAATATTTACCCTCTAGGCAGCAGGCAGCTTGTCATTAATATTTATGCTGGGCTCATTAATGTGCATGAGTTCGCTTTATGCCCCATAAAACTTTATTTTAAAATTGTTCCTGGGGCTTTTCATCCAAATCTTCCTGGTCACCAGTCCCTGTTTAGCCCAGGTAGAGGAACCGGGACCAGAGACACCACTTGATTTGACTGCTAAGACGAGTCGTCGGCATCAAAAAAGTGCTCTTGTGCACATGCACGGTCACTAGTGGCTGAACATAATGCTGGCAAATTGCGATTAAGCTTTTAGCCCGAAAATGGGTAAAAAGCAAGTAATGGTCTATGCTGGGAAACCAGGGGGAGCTTGTGGCACGAGGGGACAATGGACAAGTGGCTGAAAGTGCCGTGAGGAATGGGCAGATGCCAGAAACAATGAAAGAATACCAGGAGGCATTCAGAAAGATAAGCCACATTTGGAGAAGGCATTACACTCTCCCCTGCCTAGGAAAGCTTGGCATTTGCACCATGTTTATAATAGACTGGTAACCATTAAACACATTACTAGATATACTTTTACCAAAGATAAACACTTGTACTAGTATACCTTTTGGCTAATAGAAACATAGAAACATAGACTTTGATGGCAGATAAGGACCGCTTGGCCCACCTAGTCTGCCCATTTCCCTACCTACTGGATAAGCTGCAGATCCTAGTTATCCAACAGCCTATTTCTTCCTACCCCCCACAAGAATTGCCTTATGTCTGTCCCATGCACTAAATTCCCCCACTGTTTTTGACCCCACAACCTTCTCAGGAAGGTCTTACCATTCTCTTATAATACGTTATAATACTCTATTATAAGACGATATATTGGAATAGCAATTTTTTTCTATAACAACCTAGCTAGGCATATAATAACTATTTACAAGGTGGCATGCTATAACATAAATCTTAATCGTTGGATGTCCTGCAATAACTGAAAGGAATGTCATAACATTTTAAATTTTCATTGCATACTGTACATTAACAGTTTAGAATCACATTTTTAGTAAAGTCATAATTTACCACATTTTACCAGAGTATTTCACCTTATTCCCATCTTTTTACCTCTATATCCCTTGCTATATTGAATGGGCACCTTAGCTTGAGTGGAGGCTTTGGTTTGGATTGAGGCAGTGAATACAATTTTGTTCAAAGAGTTGGGCGTAATATAGATTCTTTTGTGCACAACATTCATGGGCAAATTAACAGGCTGTCCTGGAATGTCATATGTGAGCTTTAAGACTGGCTTTGTCGAGCTTTCTGAGCGACATGGCAAAGTTGGCACTGGCACTTCCACTTCAGTATTTGGGGCGATCAATCCTGGTTCATTGTCCAGCAACAAAACAGTTTCAGCAGAAATGTGTTCCACTGCACTTTCTTGTTGTTCAGTACTAGTTTCAGGCTCCTTGGCTTGAGCACCACTATCACTCTCTGACTCTTTAACTTTGGCATCACTGTTACTCTCCGGCTCTTTAGGCTTACTGTCATTTCTCAGAGGTATTTCTGCAAAGTTGGAATCATCCAGGACACATCTCTCTGGTTCTTGAAGAACATTACTTTCATTAGCATGAAACAGTTCACTTAACCCACTTAGTTCAGCAACACTTTCATGGTCACTTGGAGGTTTACTACTGGTTTCACTGTGTTTATGGTCACTGATTGCAGTTAATTCCAACATACAAAGGGAATCAGCCGCTTCAAGAGCCACACTGTGGGCATCACTTTCTGGAGTTTCAGGCACAATTGATAAATTAGAATTTGTCAAAACAGCTGAATGTTCAGAGTCATCACCGTAGTTAATGGAGGGAACTCCCTGGAACACTTTTTTAAGTTCAAGGATGATTAGAAGGCAATACAAAACTCACTCTCATCAGCACTTTTAGTCTCAGTTTTTTCACTAACTACAATATTTGCAGGATTGGAGACATTACTGTCAGGTGCAACAGGCTGGGAAGCAGAGGTTTGCTGATTTTGTTGCTTGGCCTTAGTAGCAGACCTAGATACAGGGTGCTGAGGAGCTTCAGTCTCTTGAACATTATTGATTACTACTTTGCCGATAGGTAACAGGTGATTTCTATGAATGGTTTTGACAGCACGAGGGTCCCCTTCTAGGCACACTTTATACACAGGCAGATCATTTAGATTACTGACTACTATATATGGGATGTGACTCCAGCAGTCGGCTATTTTGTGTTTACCTGGAAGCCCAAAGTTTCTCATTAGTACCCTGTCACCTGGTTGGAGCTCTTGGGCATTAACACGTTTGTCACGGTGAGTTTTGTTGGCCAGGTTTCTCTTTGCTGCCATGGTATTTGCAAGCTGATAGGAGTGATCCACTTGAGCTTTTAACTTTTTGACATACTGCAGGTAGTTTTCTGACTGAACACCATCAGGATACACTCCAAAACACACATCAACCAGAAAGCGAGCTCCTCTGCCAAACATAGGGTGGTATGGTGAAAACCAGTAGCATCATTTTTTGTACAGTTATAGGCATGGACATGTGCTCTTATTTGCTGGCTCCAGTTTGGCTTATCTTTTGGGTGTAGGGTGCCAAGCATATCATGTAAGGTGCGATTAAATCTTTCTGGTTGTGGGTCTCTATGTGGATGATATGGGGTTGTTCTGGATTTTCTTACACCCCATAGGGACAACAGTTCTTTAATAAGTCTGCTTTCAAAATCTTGGCCTTTTTCTGAATGGATATGCCGAGTAGGGGGGCACGGTAATGTATGAAAAACTTTTCAAAGAGAACTTTGGCTACTGTTGGGGTCTTTTGGTCTTTGGTTGGATAGGCCTGCGCATACCTCATGAAGTGATCCATAACTACTTACACATTATCAATGCCTTTTGAATCTGGCTCCAAACTAAGGAAATCAATGAAAATTAGTTCCATTGGTGCACTTGTAGTAATATTGACCGGGGGGCTGCTCTTTGTGGTGGAGCTTTGCGCTGAAGACACCTACTGCAGATTTTAATATATTGCTTGATGTCTAGGCCCATCTTTAGCAAGTGAAAGTGTGAACAGGCTAGATCCAAAGTTCTTTTGCTACCCAGATTTCCCATTTGATGCAATGCTTTTAATACGATATTTTTGAACTTAGATGGCAATATTAGTTGTTTTCTTACAACTTCACCTTGGCTGTCAGTAAGCTCTCTATACAATAGCTGCTGTCAAAGTTTGAGAGTTTTGGTCTTTCTCAAAAGAATAACATAATTTAAGCATCATTGGACTATATTTTGGAGACATCATCCCCCTTTCTTAAAGTGCTGATTACTGCTCTAATCTTTGGATCATAGTACTGTTCTTTTCGGATGTCAGCTGGAGTTAGCTGTGGCAAAGACCTTAAAATAAATGTTGAAGTTCCTCATAGCAAATGGGAGTAGTAACCTGTAGGTGTTATGAAGCAGTCTCCTACCATTCAAACCGCCAAAGAGTGCTGTTTTCCAAGAAAAAAAGCCATTTATTTTGGTGCTCTGCTTCATTTGCATAACCCACCCCTTTTGTTCTCAGTGCTGCAACATCATACCAGGGAAACAAAGTTACTGTACCCACAATGCCTCACTATGTAAATCAGTATACATGGTATTATATTTCTGTGCTCTCTAATGAAATAGGAACCAACATCTCTCAGTATAGAAGTCTTGCAACTAAATATGGTATGTACAATGCATTGTTGTGAAAAATAAACAAACAAAAGCTTATATTGTTGACACCACTGCAAAAATATGGGACAGCATCTTAGAGTAAGGAAACTGTAAAACAGGTTTGTAGTTTACCCACAATGCTTTGCTATAGTTATTAACATATTACTGCTCACCACCAGCAGCATAAGGGACTGAACATCTGAGTATGTCACATTAAAAAACAAAATGATAAATTACTTAGAAATTTTTTTTTTTTAATTTTAGTTTTTGTTGACTGGGTAAGTGCATTAGACAAATTCTGCTTATTTTCAGGCATGATCTGGAGGGGGGAGGATACAGATGCATGCCAACTGACCTTGAACCAGTTTAAGCTGTTGGTGGTATTTTTAGTGAATGACAGAAATTTGGACAGGACACTGGGGAAATTCCCCTACTCTTTTTTTCAATAAGTGCCATGGGATCTTTAAGATCCACCTGAACTACCACCAATCCAGGCAGATGGGACCTCGGTTTAATGTCTCATCCAAAAGACGGCACCTCAGAAGTGCAGCACCCCTCTCATGCTGCACTACAGTGTCAGTACTAGAATATTAACCCAAGTGCCAGATGTGGGAACTGAACCCACAGCCCTCTGATCTCCCAGCCTCAGAGGCGAGTGTGCTACCTACTGAGCCATGTATGTAAAGTAATAACAGCTTTCTGATTTGACATTATTTTGGGGGTGTGATCACACACGGGAAACTGAAGGATAAAACAGTAAAAATATTAACAATAACAGATTTTCTATTTTACAAAACAAATTGCAGCTTCAACATTTGAAGCATGTCTGGCAATGATCTGCCATGTGTAACAGGCATTTGGGGAACCTTCAACATTTACTTTTTTTTTTGAAACTCCACTTTATTGAATAGATTATTTCCACAGCTTAATATACAGTACATTGTATTGCAAGTCCAATCCCTGAATAACAGTCCTTCATGGAAGCAAACAGACAGATTAACACTAGTCTTTGTGTAATTATTGTAAAGAAAAGCTGGGGCCAGGCTCACGCCATAGTAATGGCTGGTGTCTGGTTAATACTTAAAAAGAGATAAAACATCCTCCTAGCTAATGGGGCAAGAAAAACAATTATGCCCCAAATAATAGCTGTGCATTTACAACTCCTCTCCTCCTCTTAATATTAAGATAAAGGTGAAAAAGGCAGACATAAGAAAGAGACAGCCAGTTGCTTTTATTGGACTCACTGTTAACATCTCACCCACTCCTCTGGTCTAAGGTTCAAAACCTGAGAATTTCAGCCTGGAGCCCAGAAAGTAGCTTGACAGAAAAGACTACTCAGATCCAGGAGGCCCCTCAAGGTGGATTTACCTATCCTAGCCGAAAGTATGACATTGCAGAATCCAAATAAGCATGCCCCCGATAAATCACATACCAAAAACTAGATTATTGTGCTACTTCTTTTTTTTTTTTTGCATTGTATGTTTATTGGATTTTCCAATGCTACTTCATTTTAAAGTTATTAGCCATTTTGTAACCCTGATTTCACTACCTGTACAAAAAAATCATATATCAGTGAAGAGCTGATGATGTCATCTTGGGATCCCACAGTCTAATCGTCCCTGTCAGTAAGCTTATATGACCTGTATCTTCAAAGTTGTAAAGATCATGTGCAATGGGTTTCACATATAAAACAAGCAGCACCATTCATAAAATATTGCTTTAAAACTATATGAGTTTCAAGATTTGTAACAAAGTTGGATGAATCATGCCTTGGAGTGATTTAATGTGCTTGTAACATGACAAGTGCAAAAACGGAGTTATGCTTTATACAACATTATGACAGGGCATCCTATATTAGCAAGTAGAGTAAAACACAGATAAAGACATAGAGTAAAATTACCTCTGTTTTTCTGCTGTGTTTGCTATTTGAGATTTAGCTGCTGTGCATTCTAGAAAATATTTAACTGCATTTTGTAGGTGTTATAGTGAACAGTCATCCAATTATTGGTTATATTTGATATAATCAACTTTTCAGAAAATATCTTCATTTTGACTGACTTACTGTTGAATCCACTGTTTCGTTGCTGTGTTTATGAGTTGGCTATATATATATAAAACTACAGTTTGTATATTGTGGGTGCAATGGTGAGCAGTCATTCAATTACTGATTACATACAGATGTGATCAACATTGTATAATATGTGTTTATTTTGGCTGACTTACATTTTTGAGAACTCTGGAATCATCTCTGTTTTTCTACTGTGTTTGCTGTCTGGGATTTAGTTGCTGTGAATTATGGAAAAAGCATATATTAAAGTGCACAGGGGTATTCAGCTCTGGTAGTTGTTCCTGCAATTCCTTAGGCAGGCCAACAGATGGCTGTGGAACAATGCTACAGCCATATTTAGATCAATTTCCAAATGTACTGAATTGAGTCACTCGGAAAAATAACTTTCATAGACCAAGTAAAAAACAAAACAGCCCACATAGTTTGCTGACTGGTGCTGCCTGTTTTACTTGTGAAAACCATTGCACATGATCTTAACAACTTTGGAGAAACAGATCCTATAAGCTTCCTGACAGGGAACACAAGACTGTGAGTTCCCAAGGTGACATAATCATCAACTCTTCACTGATACAGGGTTTTGTTAACAGGTAGTGAAATCATGGTTTCAAAATGACTAATAACTTTACGATGAAGTAAAATAGACATCTAGTTTTTGGTATGGGATTTACTGGGGGCATGCTTATTCTAATTCTGCAATGTAGCACTCCTGGCCAGATGATGTCAGTTGCTCTTTAACAGCCAGGCCTCCCACCCCTGCCCGCGTTGTGATCTTGCTGAAGCCTGAGCTTGGCTGTTAGGGCCTCCATAGAAAGTACTTCTCTCATTCTTCCCTTCCATTCCTGTAATGTTGGAGGTTCAGGTCGGAGCCATTTGGCTGTGATGCATTTTAGCCCCACCACCAGTAGTGTTAGTACTACTCTACGAGCATCTCCCTTCAGACATACTGCTGTGGGAAGTCCCAGTACCCATTCTCCAAAATTAAGGGGCAAAAGGACTCCTGTAATGTTGTGGATTGCCACCTGAAGCATTTTACAAAAGGCAGATATCTGAGGGCAGTTCCAAAAAATGTGCCAGTGGTTCCCAACCCCCCCACACACACACATTGCCTCCAGCAGGCTGCAGAGCCAGACTGATTGTAGTGTTGTGTGATGGTAGGAACATGGAAGTACCTGATCAGGACTTTCAAAAAAAAACTCCCGCCACACTGGAGCTTAGGTGACCCTCCAACCAAATTTTAGCCTGAGAGTCCAATCGGCTTCACTAATATGTATATTCACTTCTTGCTCCCAAGCTGTCCTGTGTGTGTGCAAGGAACCTCCCCCCACCTCCAGCAACAGCTTGTAAAGACTTACTATGTATTTGTTTTTAGCAGCTACCATGACTGTCCCATAGAGAAAGTTTTCCCACCCTGAGTAGGACCTAGTCAGGCCCTCCAGGTGGTCTGCAGAATGGATAAAGTGCCTAATCTGCATAAACCTAAGGAACTCTATGTTATTCCAACTGAACTTCTCCTTTGCTCTCTGGAAGGAGATGCACCTTCCATTCTCAGCAAATTGAGCAAATCTCATGATCCCCTGTGCCTCCCATCTGGCACCTCGCTGATCCAGAGCTGTGGGGAAGAAATCGTGCTCATACCTGATGAGTGACAAAAGACCAATTCTGCAAGGGGAGGCCGTCAACTTTCTTACTTTGGAAAGGATATACATGCCGCATTTTACCCATCTGTTCCTAATCCCTTTAACATGTTCTGAGGTCACTGGGGCAAGGGCCAAGATGAAAAGGGGATTACCCCCAGCAGACTTGTTCTCCAGGTCATACCATCTGGACGTTACTCTCTGTTTGGCCCAGGATAGGACCAGACCCATTTGTGTGGCCAAATAATATAAATAGAAATTAGGTAGGGCTAATCCCCCTGCCTCTCTGGGTAGAAATAAGAGCTGTCTAGCTATTCTGGACTTCTTATATTGCCAGATAAATTGTTGATCCCCTCTCCACAGTCTGTTCCAGAAGGACAAAGAAGTTTCAGTGGGAGACACTGGAACAAGAACAGGAGATGAGGCAGAACATTCATCTTTACCACAGCCACTCTTCCCACCAGGCCCAGGGGGAGGTGTCGCCACTTTGTGAAGTCCTGCTCAATGGTTTCCCATAACTTGCTGTAATTTATGGAAAAAAGTTTGGACAAATCTGTGCTGATTTGTATGCCCAGATACCGAATCCGGTTCCTGGTGGCCCACCGAAAGGGAAAATCATTTTTGAATCCCTGTGTTACTGCCCCACTGAGCACAAGCAGCTCTGATTTGGAGAAATTGATCTTGTAACCTGATATCTCCCCAAAGGAGTGCAGCATTCCAGAGAATGTGGGCACCGAGGTCTCCGGAGAAGACAAGAAAAAAATGGAGTCATCCACATATAACAAAATCTTTGTTCAAGGCTGCCCACCATAATACCTTTTATCTCAGTACTCTGCCTTATCTCTCAAAAGAGGTGGCTGTGAAAGTCAGGAAGAAAAAGATAGCATTCCGGAAGTATAAGGAAACACAGAAGGAGCAGGACAGACAGCTGTACCAGTTAAGGCAGAAGGAAGCAGGGAGGGAAGTCAGAATAGCAAAGGCCCAAACTGAGGAAAAGATAGCCAACTCAGTTAAGAAGGGGGATAAAACCTTTATAGGTACATCAGCGAGTGTAGAAAGACAAAGGAGGGATAGTGAGGCTGAATAGAATGAACGTGGTGGGCAGAGGGGACAGAGAAAGCAGGAATACTGAATGAATATTTCTGCTCAGTATTCACAAAAGAGGAGGGGAAGTGCCTAATCCAATTAACAGAAGCACTCTTTTGATAGGGGGTCATCCCAGTCCTTTCACAGAAGAAAGGGTTCTGCAAGAACTCCTAAAACTGAAGGTGGACAAAGCAATGGGTCCTGATGGAATTCACCCAGAATTCTAAAAGAATTAAGGGAGGAACTAGTGAAACCACTGGCTACTCTTTTAATAAATCATGGAGGATGGTGTGGTACCCGAGGACTGGAGGAAGGCGGATGATTCCCCTTCACAAAGTGGGTCCAAGACAGAGCAGGAAACTACAGACCTGTCAGTCTGACTCTGTGGTAGGGAAAGTGATGGAGTCACTTCTGAAGGAAAGAATAGTCAAGTACCTAGAGGCCAGTGGAGCACAGGACCCAAGGCAGCATGGGTTCACAGCGGAAGGTCATGTCAGACTAATCTAATAGATTCTTTGACTGGGTGACCAAAGTAGTAGACCAGGAGGGGCTGTGGACATGGCCTACCTAGACTTTAGCAAGGCATTTGACACAGTCCCACACAAAAGATTAATAGTCAAATTAACCAGCCTGGGAGTGGGACCGGGGTGGTAGCCTGTAAAACATTGGTGGACAACAGGACACAGAAGGTAATTGTAAATGGAGTCCACTCTGAAGAAAGGGGTTACTAGTGGGTACCGCAGGGTTCAGTATTGGGTCCAGTCCTTTTAATGTCTTCATCAATGACATTGCAGAGGGACTAGAAGGAAAGTATGCCTTTTGCAGATGACACAAAGATCTGCAACAGGGTTGACACAAGGAGGCGGAAAGGATGAAAGGGACTTGCAAGGTTGGAGGAATGGTCAGAAGTATGGCAGCTAGGATTCAATGCAAAGAAGTGCAAAATAATGCACTGGGAAACAAGAACCCAGGGAAGAATACACAATGGTGGGGAGGTAGTAACAACAACAAAAAAGGAAAGGGACCTGGGGGTAATCATATCAGATGACCTTAAGGTTAGCAAGCAATGTGAGAAGGCAGTAGGGAGGGCTGGGGGTATACTGGGATGTATAGGGAGAGGTATCATCAGCAGAAAACAGGAAGTTGTTATCCCTCTGTACAGACAGTTGGTGAGACCCCATCTGGAGTACTGTGTCCAGTTCTGGAGACCCCATCTCCGCAAGGACATAGACAGGATAGAGGCAGTCCAGAGGAGGGCAACTAAAATGGTGCAGGGTCTGCAAGAGAAGCCGATGAGGAGAGACTAAAGGAACTTAATATGTATACCCTTGAGGAAAGAAGGGAGAGGGGGACAGGATAGAAACTTTAAGTACCTCAGTGGAATCAACAAAGTCCAAGAGGGTAGTATCTTTCAGAAAAGAGACTTGCAAGAACAAGGGACACAATTTAAAGATAGAAGGAGGGCGGTTCAGGGCAATGTGAGAAGTATTATTTCACAGAGAGGTAGTGGATGCATGGAACAGCCTTCCTGACGAGGTTGTGGGGTCTATAACTGTGGGAGAATTCAAGAATGCATGGGACAGACATAAGGCAATTCTTGTGGGGGGTAGGAAGAAATAGGCTGTTGGTTAACTAGGATCTGCGGCCTATCGTGTAGGTAGGGAAATAGGCAGACTAGATGGGCCTAGCGGTCCTTATCTGCCATCAAAGTCTATGTTTCTATGTTATCTTAAGTGCTTGGGGCTCCAGGCATAGGGCAAAAAGTAATGGGGAGAGGGGACAGCTCTGTCGGGTTTCTCTAGTTAAGGGGGAAAAGGAGAACTTATCCAGTTTACTCTCACAAGTGCCTCGGGACTTTTATAATGTTGGAAAATGGTTTGTAAAAATTTGGGGCTGAATTTCATTTGTTCAATGGACACTTTTAAAAACTGCCAATTTACCCTATCAAATGCTTTTTCTGCGTCCACGGAAATAGCTAGTTGAAGTTGTTCTCTATTGCTTTGAGATGATATAATATTAAGCAATTGGCATATATTATCAAGCAGAAATCTACCTGAAATAAATCTGGTCTGAGCTGCATGCACCAGTGTAGGGATGAGCATCTGTAATCTCTTGGCTAATAGTCCGGTGAACAACTTCAGATCAATATTTAAAAGGGAAATAGGCCTGTATCACCCACATTCTAATGGGTCTTTTCTTTCCTTATGTAGAACGAAATGTGGGCCAACTGCCAAGAGTCGGGGGTTTCCCCTCCGTCCATCATCTCCAGACAGACTGACTTCAGAAATTGCAATAGGGGCTCTGCAAAGGCCTTATAAAATTCTGAAGGGAACCCATCTGGTCCAGGGGATTTTCCATTTTTTAATAAGGCCAATTGAGACTAAAGTTCCTGCCCAGTTGCTCTTTCGTCTAACTTATTTGCCTCTGTCTGAGACAGTTGTTGCATATCTAGGCCCTCAAAAAAGGAAGTTACTTTGCTGTCAAAATAGGAGATTGGATTCTGGATATACAAAGCTTCATAAAATTTTGCAACGAGTGTAGTTATTTCTTCAGGATGACTAACTTTAGTGCCTTCCCTAGCTGGGTTCCTCAGCTGCAGTACTAGTCTGCTAATTTGTTGTTGCCTCAGGGTGGCAGCAAGCAGCTCTCCCACCCAATTGCCATTCTCATAGCAGTTTTGTCTAATTCTCTTATAACTAGCCTCCAACTGAAATACAAGCATCCTCTCCAAAGCTGCTTTCCTCTCCAACAACTCTTTTTTTTTTAAATGGTACTTTTTCCCCTCCTACTGCCTGCCGGCCCTGACCCTTCAGGGCATCCATGGGGTCATCTTCCTACCACCTGCTCACCAGAACCTACCTCCTAGTCCCCCATGTAGCTCTGGCTTAACCCCCAAGTGGGGACGAGGTGAGGCAGATCCCCATGAACCTTCATTTCGTCAGGCTTGGAGGTGGTTGGTGAGCAGGAGCAAAACAGAGGAATGCCCCAGGAAGCCCGTCATCCTGGAGCTGACAGGTGTTTTTCCATTTTCCTTCCCTCCCCCACAATGTTAGCCCCTGACATCAAGGTGCTAGACACCAATGTCTACTGCATGTCTGGACCACCCGTCTCTTTCTATTGGGGGGCTTGCAGTCCCCTGAGCCTCTGCCCGGAGTCATACAAGTGCGGTGGGCATCGGCCCTCCCATCACACCCCCCTGGAAATGGCGAGCTGTCGCGGGACGCTCAAGCTGTACTCCCCCCAGCTGACCCACCAGCAACCCGAGTCCACTCCTGAACCCGGGTTGCCAGCGTGGAGTGAGGTATGGCGTCCAGTGCCTCAACCCTCAGTGCCACCAGGCCAGCCCCGATAACTCTTTTTGGACTGTTTGGTTTAAGGAGAATTTATGCTGGAACTCTAAATCTGCTATCTCAAATTCCAGTTCCCTTCTCTTTTGCTCTCTACGTTTCTTGGCTCTGGAGGCAAAGCTAATTATGACCCGCCTGAGTACCGCCTTCAGAGCATCTCAGCAGTCCACATGTGAGGTCATCCCCTCTGGGCTGTCTTGGTCATAAGCTTTGATGGTGGACTCTATCAGATCCTTGAACTCTTGGTTATTCAGGAGACTTACATTAAATCTCCAGTGAGAGCTGCGAGTTGATGGGGTCGGCTCCAGCACCATTTTGACTGGGGCGTGGCCTGATAGAGTACGTGGTAGGATCTGACAGGAAGCTACTGTATAGAGCCACTCCTCTGAGAGGAAAAAGAAATCTATTCTAGTATAGCACCCATGTCTGTCTGAATAGTGAGAATAATCTTGTTGGTTCCCATTAACCCTTCTTCAGACCTCTGATAACCCCAAAGTGTGGCTAAGCCTGTTTAACGTAGTCCCTGCAGCCCCTAGTTTAGATCTTGAGGCTCCGCCATTTTTTATCCATTGTGGGGAGAGAATTGTGTTAAAGTCCCCCCCCCCCGGATGCACAGTCGATCTGTCACTGTGATTACTTCTGTAAAGATTTTTTTTTTTAAATGGGAGGCCTCTCTTTTATCATTGGGGGCATAAATGCATGCTAGAGTGCATGGGGTCTCACGAAGTGTCCCATGTAACACCACATATCTCCCTGCAGGGTCAGATATCACCGATTCAACCAGCAAGGGGCATGCTTTATGAATTAAAATGGCTGTACCTCTATGGTGAGGATGAACCAAGCACGAGGAGGCGGGTACCATGCCCACCCACCTTCGACATCATTTCTTGTGTTCGGTCTCCATGAGGTGAGTTTCCTGTAGGAAGATGATATGTGTACCTGCCCTCCCCAGTTCCTGAAGAAGCCTGGCTCTTTTGATTAAACTATTAAGTCCTCTGATATTATAAGATATGAGGTTAAGATCATCTATTGTTCTAACACAGATCCCTCTGGATCCATATTGTCCCTTAAATGTCCCTTCCCAGCAGCCTCACTGCTGCCATACTGGGGCGGGCATTCGGAGACCAATGAGGGAGGAGAGAACTCGCAGCCATATTAAACAACCAATTAACTAGAACAGGTGTAACATAACTATTACATGTAACAAGCAGAACCTTGATAAAATAAGAACTCAACTTGTAAAAAGGTGGGAGCAACTCCACTCTCTTAACTTGCTTCAAAGGTGCCACATTAGGCCCACCACTTCTGATGCTTGGTGATGGTGGGATGCGCAGGATAATATCCTGCACCATGCTGCAGGACCCTCTCATGGTGGTCCCTTCGCAACTCATGTGGTGTCGGTCATGCCATACAACCCCTTTTCCCCCTGCCCTGTGAATTTTCCCCAAATAATTGCTTATGGAGTTAGAGGTGCTCGAGACGAGAGTTCCCACTTTACATGGCTCGCCTCGCACTCGGCCCCCCAATATGAAATGAACAACCCATTTCCATGAAATCCCACTAAGGAAGTAAAGGCCCATGAAACGTGCTTATTCAATCATCCCACAATGCCGAGATAAAAAAGGCGGGGAAGTGTGTCCCTCCCTGCGATAGCAAGTACACACCCTCTCCTGCCGCTGCATACCACTCATGTAAACAATTTGTAAGCATCCATACCCAGTCCCAACCTTATTGAAAGTTTGTATGTGTTTTTAACCTCACTTTCTCCAGAGAAATTCAGCCACAAAAGTCCCTGGTAGGTAGCTACTTCAGACCACCTTCTGCTTATCAAATTATTTTAAAACTGCCCAGTAGTCTATGTAAAGTCAGGTGTTGAGTCCAGATTTTTCAGTTAAATTCTCTGCATCCATAGTTGAGCAAGTTCCCTCCATTCCCTCTCGTGGTTGTTGAGGCTTTGAGAAGCCATCCCAGTCTTTTTTGCCCGCCTTGGTAAGTTCTTGTAGTTTGAACCACAGGCTGGGGTCTGAGATTGCCTTAAGGCCACTGGAAGGGCCTCTTCTATTAAAATTGCCCCCGCCATTTACCACTGCCTCTTTTCAAGACCCTTGATTAGTGAGGGGTTAATTAAGTCATCCACCATAATGTTTAGAGAAGTCAGCTATTTCTTGCCCCAGGGACAGTATCAACGACCTTCACCCATCTGAGGTAATCCTGAACTTAGCTGGAAAGTCCACACGTGCTTTAAGGCCCTTGCCCCGGGCTGCCTTTACAACTGGGAACCAAAGTTTCCTTCTGGCCATCATGATGGGAGCATAGTCCAGCTCAATGAAGAGTCTGGTGTCTCCAAATATAATCTTCATCAACCTAGGCCTTGAGGAGGACCATCTCCTTAGTGCGAAAGTCCAGGAAAGCTATAACTAGGGAGTGGGGCCTGGCTGTTGGGTCATTAGGTGGGGCCAGGAGCACTTGGTGGGCTCTGATAATATTTAAAGGTATGTCCTTGTCCAGATTAAACACTTCCTTTAACAGGCTCTCAACAAATTCTGCTGTATTGCCACTTTATGTTTGTTCGCGTAGACCATGTAGCCGAATGTTAATTTGGTGCGAGTGATTCTTCAAATCTTCTATCTTATAGAGGAGAAACTGCAAGCGGTCATGTAGCTTGAAAATGGCCCCATTATGTAAGTCCAAAGCATTTGAGTAGGAGTGGAGAAGTTCCTCAGTTCACTGCAGATGTGTGCCTTGGGTAAGCTGTACTTGGCTGTAGCAATCACAGAACACTTTTTAAAACCCAGAAATTGTAATCCCCAGGCCCGATGGCCTTCAAAACAGTCTAAACCTCAAGAAGAATTTGAAAAAACAAATCAGGTGGAAAAACACTTTTGACTGATGTTGTAGGATAAAACCCTGTTTTACTCACTGACCCTTGGACCTCAGGATCCAGGTTGATTTCCAGGATGGCTCTCCTTGAGGCAGGATGTGACTGCAGGCTGCAGGACTTTGTCCTTTCTGGCAAAGACCAGTATACAGGGACTGGAGCTGACACAACTCACCCCCTCATCAAGGCTTACCTCCCAAGGATGGCTGCAACCCATGAAGAACTTCTCTGTAGGAGCTGATTCCCTTCTCTGGTCATGTGGCAGCTTGGCTTTTACACTCAGTAATAGTCTCTTAGGCACATTACTTGGCATCACCAGTTCAGCTTGGATACAGTTTGGCAATAGGCCACACAGCTTACTGACTTGCAAAATATATTCCTGGAAATATAAGCTAGCACACAGCTATTCAGGTCTCCCTCTGGTAAACTGGCTGGAGAAAATTCCATTGATCACAGACATTAACGTTAGATGCAGTCCCTGAGGCAAAAGCAGTTTTTCACCAGAATGCAGATGGGGATCGTTCAGCAACTCTGATCCCATGTTTAGTCTGAAAATTCACTCTGGGGAATTCTCCCTTTTTGGAGGATTGCAGTATGTTCTGGAGACTTGGCAGTCCCAACACTTACTGATCAGTGATTTTGGCTGAGGAGAGGTAAAGCAGGCCCCTCCTCAAGCTCCCCAATCTGCAAGGAGCCTCCTGACCCTTCAGGAACTCCGATAGACACAGCTCAACTCCCCATGAACTGCTGCTCGAACTCCTCTGAGTCAAACAGTCCCTCCTCTTATAAAGAGCAACATTTCTGTAATCCGATTGGCTGTCCAGGATGACAATCACAGTACTAGTCCTATAATTGGACAGCATTTTGGCACCTAGATTTTGTCCCAAATATTTCCCCACAAGTCTCTAGCAATGTTCCAAAAGCCCCCTTGGTGTAATGCTGGCTCCTGATTGACTGATAAGGACAAAGATAACATCTGCTGATGCAGTCTTAATGCAGTTTGAACCATGTTCCCAAAATCTGTCAGATTCTTTTAACATGACAAATTCACAGCAGGAAGGTCATGTTGTCAAATGAATTGAATAGATTTTGTTGATTGGGTGACTAGGGAACTAAGTCAGGGAGGGGTATTGGAGGTCACCTATCTAGATTTCAGCAAAGCCTTCGACACACTGCCACATAGAAGGCTGATTAACAAGTTGGGTAGTCTGGGCATTGGAGGCAAAGTTGTGAACTAGGTTAGGAACTGGTTAACAGACAGGAGACAGAGGGTGGTGGTAAATAGGGTACAATCTTGGGAGGGGGGGTGACCAGTGGGGTACCTCAGGGATCAGTACTAGGACAAGTCCTGTTCAATGTCTTCGTTAGTGACATTGCAGAGGGGCTAGAAAGAAAGGTCTGCCTATTTGCAGATGACACTAAGATTTGCAACAGGGTGGATACTCCAGAAGGGGTGCAGAAAATGAAGAGGGGGCCTGGAGAAGCTTGAAAGATGGTCAGAGATGTGGCAACTGAGGTTTAATGTAAAGAAGTGCAAAATAATGCACCTAGGTAGAAGGAACCCTGGGGAGAGCTACAGGTTGGGGAGAGAGGAGCTGACTGTCACCAAGGAGGAAAGGGACCTAGGAGTTATCACATCTGATGACTTTAAGGTATCAAAGCAGTATACAAAGGCAGTAGGGAGGGCCAGTGGTATGATGGGGTGCATAGGCAGAGGTATCACTAATAGGAGGCGGGAGGTGGTGATGCCATTGTATAAAACATTGGTAAGTCCTCACCTGGAGTACTGCATGCGGTTTTGGAGACCACATCTGTGCAAGGACATAGATAAGGTGGAGACTATCCAGAGAAGGGCAACAAAGACGGTGCAGGGCTTACAACACAAAACATATGAGGAGAGACTAAGGGACCTCAATGTGTACTCACTGGAGGACAGGAGACAGTGGGGGGACATGACTTGAAACTTTCAAGTACCTTAAGGGCATTAATATGGTGCAGGCAGGGGAGCATTTCCAATGTAGAAAAAGTACTAGAACAAGGGGGCACAAGTCTCGATGTCTGAGAGGGACCTGGGGGTGGTGGTGGATGTCAAGATGAACAACTCTGAGATTTGTAGGAGGGCAGCAGCCAAGGCCAACAGGATGCTGGATGCATCGCTAGGGGATCACCTCCAGAAGGAGAGTGATACCCCTCTGTATAACTGCTTGGTGAGGCCGCACCTCGAGTACTGCGTGCAGTTTTGGAGGCCACACTTAAAGAGGGACATTAAACTCCTGGAGAGGGTCCAGAGGAGGGCAACCAAAATGATTTGGGGCTTGGGGGAGAGGACCTATGAGGAGAGGCTCGAAGAGCTAAATACGTACACATTGGAAGAGAGAAGGGACCGGGGGACATGATAGAGGTCTTCAGGTACATGAAGGGGGTAAATAGGGGAGGAACAGTCAGGGTGCTTCAAAGGAAGGAGGAGGGGGCCACTAGAGGGCATGGGTGGAAGCTGGAGGGGGGAAGATTCAGGGGAGAAAGGAGGAGGTGCTACTTCACTGAGAGGGTGGTGGAGCCATGGAATGTGCTACCTAGGGGGCTGGTGGAGGCAGAGACGATGGAGGGGTTCAAGAAGGGGTGGGACAGGTACAGGGGAAGGGTTGTGGAAGCAAAATCCAATGCAGTGAGAATATCCGGAACTGGGAAGGCAGAAGCCAGAGAAGGCGAGGGGGGCAGCAAGGTCAGCTCCCAGGGTGGGGGCTGACCAAACAAGCAGACGTGAAAGACCGTTAGGCCTATTCTGCTGGCATTTTAGTATGTTAGTAATATGAAATTGGAGGGTGGTAGAGTAAGAGGTAATGTGAGGACGTTTTTCTACACAGAAAGGGTAGTCGACACATGGAATAGTCTGCCACAGGAGGTAGTGTGGGCAAGCACAGTGGAGGGGTTTAAGCATGCTTAGGACAGGCACAAGGGAAGCCTGAGAGAGGAGGGAGTGATGACAAGCCATTGGTCACATAGGATCAGTGGCCACATACAATGTATATGGCCTACGGGCAGACTGGATGGGCATAGCAGTCCTTATCTGCTGACGATTTCTATGTTTCTATCTTTCTAAATAGCTGTAAATGGTATGAAATGGTAGATTTTCATATAAGATGCCAAGCAGATACTGTTATTATAACAATATTTAATGAATGATGCTGACAGTTTCATTTCAGTAAATTTCATCGCATATGATCTTTAAGATATGCATTCTTACTATGCGCCCTTACTATGCACCTGCTCTTTAAACTTTCAGATTACACACAATCCTTTGTCAGAAGCTAATGACAGT
This sequence comes from Neoceratodus forsteri, assembly GCA_016271365.2. NCBI lineage: Eukaryota > Metazoa > Chordata > Ceratodontiformes > Ceratodontidae > Neoceratodus > Neoceratodus forsteri. The sequence continues at coordinate 288,555,727 of CM057455.1, read as the reverse complement.
TGTAGTGGAAGAATACAGCCTATTAAAGACCAGATCATACATAAAAACATGCAAAATGGTTGTAAAGAATCCCAGTAGCCAAAAAATTACATTTAAAAGCCAACCAAAAACTATATAGATAGCACAGACTGTGAGTATATTACGTAGAAACATAGAATCTGATGGCAGATAAGGACCGCTTGACCCACTTAGTCTGCCCATTTTCCTACCTAACGGATAAGCTGCAGATCCTAGTTAAAAAACAGCCTACTTCCTCCTACACTCCACTAGGATTGCCTTATGTCTGTGTAACCCCTTTGTTACCCCGGGTTACTAGAATCCCAGTAAGACCTAGTGGTATGCAGGGAAGGCAGCTTGTGAAACTCCAGTTAAATGGGTTTCACACTGTCTCACTCTGTCCTCAGTCACAGCTGAGACTGGAGAGATGACATCATTATAGAATTGTTACAGCTGCATGAGCCACATTTTGGAATCTTCAGCTCAGAGTAGTTCTAGAACCTTGGGAATTTGAAAGGTAGTCTTCCGTTTGTCCTTGAGCAAGAAGGAAGCATCAGACTGTAGTTTGAGTTTTGCCTCCACACAGAAGGAAGTTTTTCTGTTTCACAATTCTTCAAGTGGTGGAGACCGTCCCCTTGGTCTCAGTGCCCCCTCCCTCCGGGGGGGGAGTAGGAAAAGGTCTCTGTGGGTTTCAGGGGCAATCCCCTTTTCCCACCAAGGAAAGAAGCTGCCTGAAATTACTTTGTCTGTTTGGGTATACAGAAAAGGTTAAGCTGACCGCTTTGTGGGGCCCTGCAACGATTGGGTGAGTGTTTGGCCCAGTTTAAGGCAAACAACTGTTTTTCAGTCAGGAAATGTTATTGGGGACTGCTGTTTGGGAGCACTATATACACTAGGACGAACAAATGGAGCAGTCAATTCAGTTTCAAGTTTCAAATGGTTTTATTGGGGACTGCTGTTTGGGAGGACTATATACACTAGGACAAACAAATGGAGCAGTCAGTTTAAAGTTTAAATGGATTCAGAGTTCACAGTAGAGGGGGTGCATCAGTTCATCCACCATGCAATCTACAGTTTTACAGTCTTGAAGTTTCTGTGTGTTCAGAGAAATGGCCGGGTATGGGTTGTGGGAGCTGGAGGTGGATAGATCCCCATCTTTACTAACCAGGTCCACCTCTACGGATTTCTTCTGTTTTTGCTACTCGCCTCATGCGCTTGGCCAGTGATGGGGTGGGTACCCAGACATGGGTCGCAACTTGAAAATCTCTCTAGGAGTCGCAGACTTCAAGTGGTGTGGGGAGCCACAGGATGGGAACATTACTCCTTGTAGGATGGGAGTCTCCCTGTTTGATGGGAGTTTCGAATTGGAAATACGAAAACAAAATCTCTCTAGGAGTCGCAGACTTCAAGTGGTGTGGGGAGCCACAGTTTGGGAGCCTCCTTGTTTGATAGGATGTCTTTCCAAGTAGAGTTTGGGTTCATTCGCCAAGTGGACCATCAGTAGAGTGGCCGGCAGGGGAGCCGGGCCAGTCGTGCTGTGTATCCAATGAGCATGCAAAGTCCGGGCTGAGTGCCTGGTGGGTCCAAAGCCAGACAACTGTTGAAGTGTTCATTCCTCAAATGGACCGCTGTGTTTAATCCCTAATCTGCATTACAGTTACGTAGCCCTGTGGGGGACCATACAGAGCTTTGTTTATGTTCAGTGAGTTAATAAATAAAGCCACACTGAAAAATCCCAATTCTGGTTCTGGACATACAGTTATTGCTTCCTGTAGTTGGATTTACTTGGGTGCCCCTGTGCAGAGTAGTCACACCTAGGCCTCTTGTGCCAAGTAGCCTCATCCTTCCTCGAACCCGTAGATATACAGCTCCCCACCAGGTATTGCTGCCAAATGCCAACAGCATGCCACTTGTCGTTGTTTTGGTAAAAGGACAGGGGTTGGGAGGGTTACATCTGTGCCATGCATTATTGAATTCCCCCACTGTTCTTGACTCCACGACCTCCTCAGAAAGACTGTTCCATGCATCCACAACCCTCTCCATGAAAAAATACTTACTCACATTACCTCTGAGCCATTCCCCCTCTACCATCAAATTGTGCCCCCTTGTTCTTGCGCATCTCTTTTTCTGAAAGATGCTACCCTCTTGGACTTTGTTGATTCCCTTGAGGTACTTGAAAGTTTCTATCATGTCCCCCCTCTCCCTTCTTTCCTCAAGGGTATACATATTAAACTCCTTTAGTCTTCTTCTATGTCTTCTGGTGCAGACCCTGCACCATTTTGGTTGCCCTCCTCTGGACAGCCTCCACTCTGTCTATGTCTTTGCGGAGATGGGGTCTCCAGAACAGCACATGATACTCAGATGGTGTCTCACCAACTGTCTGTACAGAGGATAACAACATCCTGTTTTCTACTGTTGATGCCTCTCTCTATGCATCCCAGTATCCCCCTAGCCTTCCTTACTGCCTTCTCACATTGCTTGCCCACCTTTAGGTCATCTGATATAATTATCCCCAGGTCCCTTTCCATTTTTACTGTTGTCAGTATCTCACCCCCCATTGTGTACTCTTCTCCTGGGTTTTTATTTCCCAGGTGCATTACCTTGCATTTCTTTGAGCTGAATCTAAGCTACCATACATTTGACCATTCCTCCAACCTTGCCAAGTCCCTTCTCATCCTTTTCATTCCATCTTGTGCATCAACCTTGTTGCAGATCTTTGTGTCGTCTGCAAAGAGACGTACTTTTCGTTCCAGTTCCTCTGCAATGTCACTTATAAAGACATTAAAAAGGATAGGCCCCAATACTGAACCCTGCAGTACCCAACTAGTAACTTTCCTTTCTTCACTGTGGACTCCGTTTACAACTACCCTTTGTGTCCTGTTGTCCAGCCAATTTTTTTATCCAGGCTACCACCTTGAGACCCACTCCAAGGCTGGCTAATTTGTGTATTAGTCTTTTGTGTGGGAATGTATTTTTTTTCCCAATTGTTTAGCCAGGTGAGACACACTAAGCTGAAAGCTTGTTTACAGGTGCAACCTGGGAGCACAGGGAAGTTAAGTGACTTGCTCAAGGTCACACAGTATGCAAGTGGGGGCTGTGGGATTCAAACCCAGGTCTCCTGATTTGCAGTTCAGAGCCTTAAACCATATGTATCAAATGCCTTGCTAAAATCTAGGTAGGCCATGTCCACAGCCCCTCCCCAGTCTACTACTTTGGTCACCCAGTCAAAGAAATCTATTAGATTCATCTGACACGACCTTCCCACTGTGAATTCATGCTGCCTTGGGCCTGTGCCCCACTGGCCTCTAGGTACTCCACAATTCTTTCCTTCAGAAGTTAATACACCATTTTCCCTACCACTGAGGTCAAACTAACTGGTCTGTAGTTTCCTGCCTCTGCCCTGCTCCCACTTTTGTGAAGAGGAATCATATCCACCTTCCTCCAGTCCTCAGGTACCACCCCATCCTCCTATGATTTGTTAAAGAGAGTAGTCAGCGGTGTCACTAGTTCTAACCTTAGTTCTTTTAGAATTCTTGGGTGAATCCCATCAGGCCCCATTGCTTTGTCCACATTCAATTTTATTAGTTCTTTCAGAACCCTTTCTTCTGTAAATGGACTGGTATTGACCCCCATCTCCAGAGTGTTTCTCTTGTTTAGTTTAGGTACCTTCCCCTCCTCTTCCTTTGTGAATACTGTGTAGAAATATTTGTTCAGTATCCCTGCTTTTTCACTGTCATCCTCTGCCCACGTTCCCTTCCCTTTATTAAGCCTCAGTATCCCTGCCTTGGTCTTTTTTTGCTCCCTAATGTACCTATAAAGGTCTTATCCCACTTCTTAACAGAGTTGGCTATCCTTTCCTCGGGTTGGGCCTTTCCTATTCTGCCTGCCTTCCCTGCCTCTTTCTGCTTTAACTGATAAAGTTATCTGTCCTGCTCCTTCTGTGTTTCCTTATATTTCATGAATGCTATCCTTTTCTCCTTAACCTTCCCAGCCACCTCTTTTGAGAACCATAGCGTTTTTGTTTCCTTCATTGTGTTTTGTTAATTTGCTTCACACAAAGGCTTGTTGCCTCTGTGATGGCTATTTTGATTACTCCCCATTGTTCCTCCACCCCTCCTTCTTGCCTGATTGCTAGTGCTTTTCTGAGGCACTCTCTCATTTTCCCAAAGTCAACCCTACTAAAGTCCAATACTCTTGCTTTTGTATGGCTTGACTCTATGGCTGTGTTTATCGTGAACCACACTGTTTGGTGGTCACTTGCTCCCAGATGGCTACCCACTTCTAAATCTGAGATTCTTTCTCCATTCCCGTTTGAAAGTACCAGGTCTAAGATTGCTCCCTCCCGAGGGGTTCCAATACCAGCTGTCTGAGACATGCCCCTTGTAGGGCATCAAGAACGACCCTGCTCTTGGATGCGCCTGCAGCAAAGGTGCTCCAGTTAACATCTGGCATATTACAAGGTCAAATGACACCAAGCAGAGGACTCTGTTTATAGCAAAGTTTACAGTTTTTAGATGTAACCCCCCTGTTACCCAGGGTTACAAGAATCCCAGTTAGACCTAGTGGTAGGCAGGGAAGGCAGCTTGTGAAACTCCAGTTAAATGTATTTCACACTGTCTCACTCTGTTCTCAGTCTCAGCTGAGACTGAGGGATGACATCAATTTAGAACTGTCGCAGCTGCATAAGACACACTGGAATGTTGCAGTTGGAGGTTAGAGTAGAACATTGTGGAATTTAAAGTTAGTTCTGTAGGAGTCTGTTGCAGTCTGTAGTAGAGGAAGGAGGTGCTCTGCTGTAAGCAGGCCCTCAGAGTTCTAAGCTCTGTCAAAGAGCTATTTTTTTTTGTATAGGTGTGTGTTCTCACCCGAAGAGGAATGCAAGAAGAGCACAGTGAAGTGGTAGAGACCACTTTCAGTGGTTCAGGGCCCCATCCCTGCGGGGATGGGAGAAAGGAATCAGCCTGCTTCCAGGGGCAACTCTCCTGGTCCGGCTAGGGAAAAAGAAGCTGCCTGAGTTAAGTTCGTGCTGAGGCACCAGAAGTTCTGGACAAGATTTCTTTAAGGAGAAAACGCCTGAGGGGCACCTGCAACCAAGGGGTGAGTTTGCTCTGCTAAAGGGCCAATGTGTTTTCACCTAAATCAAGATGAAACTAAAGTGACTGTTACTGTGGGGTCAGGAAAAGACAGCCAAGTACAGTTTGGAAGATGTGGGGATTGGACTGCTTAACTCTGTGGGGGTCTAGAGTAATGGACACAGCCACTTATTAAGTATGTTCATGTTCAGCACAAATGGGATGTAAAGACAGTAGATTGAATGTGAATACATTTAAAGAGAATCTACACAGTAAAGTGTTTTCAAGGATGAGGTGTTACAGTCCAGAGAAATGGCCGGGTATGAATTATAGAAGCGAGAGGTGGGAGACCCCCCCCCATCAGTAGTAACCAATTTCACCTCTACGGGTTTGCTTTGGGGCACCTGTTGTTTTCTCTCAGGTACTTGGCCAGTGCCTGAGGAAAGTACCCAGACGTGGGATTGATGAGGAAGATTCCCTTATGGAGCCAGAAGTGCTCACAGGTGGTTAAGGGAGCCACCAGTAAATGTTTCCATGCTATATGGAAAGTGTCCAAAGGGATGGCATGATAGCCAAGCCATGGAAGGAAGGTAGTCCAAGTGGCTGGCAAGGGAGCCAAGCCAGGGAAACCCAGAGCAGAGTACAAGTTCAGGCTGTGTGTCCACTGTGTTTCAAAGCCTGAGGGCTAAAGTGAAAGTGAATGTGTTCTGATCTCAATAAATCTGCTTTACCAGGAGTGTAGCCCAGTGGGGTTCCATCTATGCTTTGTTATTCTGTTGGATGTTAATAAAAGCCACACTTTAGAATCCCACTTCTGGTATTGGACATTACAGTTATTGCTTCCTTTGTCCGGAGTTACTTGGGTGCCCCTGTTGCAGAGTAGCCAAACCTAGCCAATGTGCTGAGTGACATATTTCTCCCCGAACCCAGCCCACCAGGTAGTGCTGCCAAGATGGAAACTGCATACCTGGGTGGGGGTTACATAGATATAAAAAAAATCCAAGCAAAATAAGATGTCTGATACCTTTTTTGGACCAACATTGATGTTACGAAAGAAAACAGGTGCTTAAAGCAATTTTGTGAAGTTTACCATAGCAAATGGAAGTAGCAACCTGTAGGAGTTGTGATTCAACCTCCTACCGTTCAAACTGCCAAGAAGTGCTGTTTTCCCTGAAAAAAATGCTTTTAATGTCTGTGCTCTGCTTCATTTGCATAACTGACCCTTGTTTTTCTCTGTGCTGTAACACCCAACTATGACATCATGCAAGGGAAACAAAGCTGGTTTGAAACAGGAACCTCTGTTAGTCAGTTTTGGTATTGCAGACATCTACACTACCAAAATAGGGGACTACATCTTTCAGTAAAGAAATCTTGTCAGCTGGATACTATATGCGTAATACCTTGTTGAAAATAGACATATTATGAGAGCTTTTATTGTTGAAGCCACTACAGAAATATAAGACTGCAGTTCACAATAAGGAAATTGGAAAACAACTTCTTATTGTACCAACAATGTCTTACTGCATATGTCTACATATTTTTATTTATTTATTGATTCAAGTGTTTCACCACGAAGGTATACTGAGCAATAAGACTGCTTTTTTCTGGATGTGTCCTGGGGGCAGGGACGTGGAGTTACACAAGCGTATACAGGGGTACAACTGAGGAGACAGTAATACAACACACAGAATACAAGGGCAATTTATATTTTGGGTAGATGGCAGTAAGCAGAGACAGTAGGAACAATATGGTGGGTAAATACAACAATCAGCATAGTATTACACATGACACTAGAACAAAAATACAATAGGGAGTTCTTGCATAAAGAAATAGAGACCTCTGTTGGTCAGTCTTGGTATTGCAGACATCCACACTACTGGTATATGAAACTACTACATCTCTCAGTAAACAAATTGTTAGCTAGAAAAATGCGAGACTGCACCTCACAGTAAGGAAATTGGAAAATAATTTCTTATTGTACCCACAATGCCTGCCTACATATGTCTACATATTTTTTTGTCAACTTCATTTTAAAACATCAGCAGATCAAAACTGTTGCAGACATAATTGTTCAAAACACAAGTCTACTCAGACAAACAAGTATATCAGCATAAGACCTCTTGCAGTCACCACCACCAAAATAAGGGACTACACCTTTGAGTAAATTTACATCGACTTCATGGTTTGTTTAGAATGCATTGATATCTTTTAGTTATTTATTTGTATCATTTTTGTGCAGTCTCTGATTTTTTCTTATTTCTCCAATGTTTTAGAACTGTTTAGTTATTGTGGCAGAGGTGAGGTACTGTGTTCTTTCTTGTAGTTCAAGGTGGTTTTGGGACTGCTGGTTTCTACTGGTTTAAAAGATCACATTTTTTTTTTCTATTTTAAAAAAAGCTACATCAACTTGGTATGTTGTCACCTGTTTGTTATTGCATTGTGCGCTGGTTCTGTGATAGAATCTGTATTAGTAGAAGGTAGATTATTGTGATTGTAGTTACCTTTTGATGGTAAGGGTAAAGAGCTGAGATAGAAATGTATGTATTTTTGAATGTTATAGAAGCCAGAAGGGGAAGGAAGCATATTCAATTCAATGCTTTACAGTAACTGGTAATTGCTGTTTTTCTTTTAGACTTGGATTGTGGGCTTTTGGTGACACTGTACTTTCTTTGTTGTCTTTACTTAGAATTGTTTTTGGGCTGTTGAGGATTTAAAATGTAGTGGTGGTGTATTTCTTTGCTGTCTTTGGTTGCTGCAAATTTTCGCCCCCTCCCCCAACTCTTGATTATATGCCCTGTTAAATCTGATTGACAGGAGCTAAACACTGGGTATAGTAAGGGGTGTGGAGTAGGAGGGGCATACCAGGAAAGGAACAGCAGCAAGTGAAGAGGTGACTGCTCTCTCAGTGGAAGGGAAGTAAATACAAATCTAGGAGCTTTCATTATTACTTCTTCGCATTGATATTGCATTGGGGAAAGGAGGAGTAGGAGTTTGAGGAAGGTTGTGCAATGGCTACTTAAAGTCTGTTTTTGAGTGTGGATAGGAATATAAAAAGCAGTTGCGCAACATATCTAAACGTGTGCAACAAGGGAGGTAAGGGAAATAAAGAAAATGTTTTGCACTGATAGCGGAGGGAGAGGGGACTTGGGGAGTGTTTGGTATCCTGCATCTGGAAGGGTGGGGGGTCTGGTGGGCAACGACAGCAATGGGTAGGGTAGGCTGCAACAACTGGGTGCACCATCTTTCAAAATTGCCTGGAGGTGGAGGATGTTTAGTGTGCAACCACAGAAAAACTTAGAAAGGAGATTGAGGGTCTGCAGGAGGAACTAAGACAGGCAAAGCAGATTGGGGGTGGGTTAGCCCAATACTGAAGGGAGGAAGAAGGGAGATGAGAGGCGATTTAAGCCAACAGTGATGAGGAGAGGGTCAGAAGAAGGAAGCAGAGACAAAGGGCCCAGGCCAGGAAGAACAATTGCCGGGAAACCAGGTCAGGAGACAAAGACAAATGGAAGGAGGAGATAGGGACTTGTGAGGGGAGGCTGAAGAAGTGGCAAGTCATGGAGTGGAAAGGAGAGAACAGGTTACTATGAGAGAGAGGAGCAAGCATTTGTGAAGGGCCTCAGAAAATAGTTGTGCACTGCTAGAGTGGAAGAAGGTGGAGGAGGAAATGATGAAATTAGAGGAGTAATTGATAAATGCCTGGACCAAACTGGAGTGGGGGGGAAGTTCTGGGAGAATTGCAACGGGGTAAAAGGGGGGAATAATGTGCAGGAGGAAGAAGAGGAGCTGGCAATGAGAGAGGGAGATGAATGGAAGCAAGCAGGGAGTAAGAGGGGTGGAATCTTGGTGCTGGGGACTCATACTAAGAGGAGTTAGGTGGGGTAGCAAGGGAGAGGCATAGTTGCATTTGGGTGGAGGCCATGCCAGGAATGACAGAGGAAAGGGTGGGACAGTCTGTTCTGAAATATGCTAGAAGGGTAGGGACAAACCTCATTTAATTATACATCTTGGGACAAACGACCTGGCTGACAAGACAGTAGATACAGTCAGAGGAGGTCTAGCGAGAACTAGCACAATTATGTGAGGGGCAGGAAGATCAATGCACATTTTCAGAATACTTCGGTGCCAAAAGCAAGCACAACAAGAAAGCTGAGAATAGAGGAATTTAACAGATGGCTAAGAACCTGGTGTTGTGCTAAAGGGTATGCGCTGTTGGGGGTGGGAGGGACCTGGGAGGACAGTAGTCTCTATGCCAAGGACAGACTACACTTGGGTGAGGAGGAAAAGAATGTTGAAACAGAGGATGGAGGAGTACATAGAGGAAGTTGAATTTAAACTAGGAGTGGGGGTGGCAGTTGGGGAAGAGATATGCAGAGACCACAGGTTGGGAAACCATATGAGCTACCCCCATAACAGTGACAAAGGACAAATGGCAAGTACTGTTGGTGATGCTAGGAAAGGGAGGGCAGGATGGGGGGAAGGGTGGAGGTGGTTACCCTTAATGCTAGGAGCCTTGGGAGGAAAACTGCAGAGTTACAGGTTCTCATGGCAGAGGAGAGGTGGACATTGCAGCCATCACGAAACATGGGCCACCCAATACAATGATTGGGACCTGTCTGTACCAGGGTACAGGTTATTTCGTAGGGACAGGGTGATTGGGAAAGGAGGTGGGGTGGCACTATATGTGAAGGAAGGACTGAAGTGTGTAAGGGAGAAAGGGGAGGAGGGTTACGGAGTCACTTTGGATGCAAATCGAGGATTCCAAGAATAGGATTCTTAGAATGGGAGTGGTGTACAGGCCACCATCTCAGACAGAGGAGTTAGACAGGGAACTAGCGGGACAAATCAGAAGGACCTGCAAGAAGGGTAGTGTGGTGATTGTGGGGGACTTCAACATGCCAGGAGTGGACTGGAGCACCCCAACAACCAGGAACAGAAGGGAGCAGGTACTGCTGGATGCCTTCCAGGACAGCTTCCTGCTGCAAATGGTCAGTGAACCAACCAGGTTTGGGAATACCCTTGACCTTGTGCTGGCAAATGGGGACTTTGTGAGAGAACTTACAGTGGAGGAACCACTGTCAGGGGAGTGACCACCACTCAGTATGGCTCACATTGGATATGGGCAAGGAAGGAGTGGAATCTGGCACAAGAGTGCTGGACTTCAGGAGGGCCAACTTTGGGAGGATGGGGAAGTGGTAAAAGGTACCTGGCCAGAATTCAGTCTAGTATGGACACTAACCAGAGGTGGGAGCTCATAAAGCTGGGGATAGTGGAGGCAACCAAAACTTGCTGCAAAGCCCAGAGCAAGAAGGCTAGGGCTAAGGAACTGATCTGGTTGAGCAAGAAGGTCATGGAAAAGGTAAGGAGGAAAAGAGCTGCCTTTAGGAAGTACAAGAAAATGGGGGGGACAGGGAGGAGTACTTGACAGAATCGAAGGAGGTGACAAGGGCAGTAAGGGGAGCCAAAGCATCTACGGAACTCAGGCTGGCACAAGGCATTAAGAAGGGGGAGAAGGACTTCTTTAAGTACATCAGGGAGAAAAGGAGCTGTAAGGACCACATGGTAAGGATTAGGAAGGAGGGGAGTTGGGTGGAAGCAGGGTGCGATAAGGTGGAAGCACTAAATGAGTACTTCTGCTCAGTATTTACTAAAGAGAAGAGGGGGGTGACACCCAAGGTAATAGAAATGGCAGAAGCAGGGTGGGAAGTGGTGACAGATGGGGAAATCATGGAGAGCAGAGTTCGAGAGGGTTTGAAGGCACTGAGGGTGGACAAGGTGCCAGGCCCAGATGGCATCCACCCCAGGGTACTGAAGGAGCTGGCAGAGGCCCATACAGGACCTTTGGCAGACCTATTTACGTGCCTCACCACATTGGGGTGTACCTCAGGACTGGAGGATGTGCTCTGTGGTGCCCCTCCACAAGAGGACCCAAGAATGAACCGGAAACTACAGACCAGTGAGCCTCACATCCATCGTGGGTAAGCTAATGAGACTATCCTGAAGGAGAAGCTGGTGGCTCCCAGAGGCCAAAGGACTACAGGACAGCAGACAGCATGGTTTCTCACGTGGCAGATCCTGCCAAACCAACCTGGTCAAGTTCTATGACTGGGTAACTAGGCAACTGGACAGGGGCCATGCAGTGGATGTCGTATCTTTGCTTCAGTAAGGCATTCGACTCAGTGCCACATGGAAGGCTGGGAAGGAAGTTAGAGGCACAGGGTGCAAAGCTGGTGAGATGGGTAGGAAACTGGCTGCAGGGAAGGCAACAGAGGGTGGTGGTGGGTGGGGAGCTCTCACACCCAAGGGCAGTGATGAGCGGTGTTCCACAGGGCTGGTGTTGGGACCAGTGTTGTTTGGGATATTCATTGCAGACATATCATGGGACATCAAGAGCAAGATCAGTCTGTTTACTGATGATACCAAGGTAGGCGCGGTGGTGGATGACCTAGGGGGATGGCAGGGGTTGCAGGATGATCTGGCAAAGCTTGAAACCTGGTCAGACACCTGGCAACTGGCTTTAATGCCAAAAAGTGCAAGGTGCTGCATTTTGGGATGAAAAACCCAAGGAGGAGTTACCAGCTAGGGGGAGTGCAGCTAGCCCAGACAGAGGAGGAGAAGGATCTGGGTGTGCTCATTACAGGGTCAATGAACAACTCGGCACAATATAGGAAGGCAGCTGCAAAGGCCAACAAAATGCTGGGTTGTATTTCAAGGGGTATATCCTCAAGGAGGGAGGAGGTGATTCTGCCACTGTATAGGTCATTAGTTAGACCACACCTGGAGTACTGCATGCAGTACTGGCATCCGTATCTGAAGAGGGACATTAAGTTACTGGAGGGGGTGCAGCGCAGAGTGACAAAGATGATCAAGGGCCTGGGGGACTTATCATATGAGAGGAGGTTGAAGGAGTTGAACATGTACTCACTGGAGGAGAGGAGAGACAGGGGTGACATAATTGAAACCTTTAAATTCATGAAAGGAATAAACAAGACGGGTACAGAGGAGCTGTTCAAAGTAAGGGAGGGGAGGGCCACCAGGGGCCATGATATGAGACTGGAGCGAGGAAGGTTCAGGAGGGAGACGAGAGACACTTTTTACAGAGAGGGTGGTGGCTGGGTGGAATGCGTTACCTGCTGAAGTGGTATGCAGTAGAACAGTGGACTGCTTCAAACGAGGATGGGACAGGACAAGGGGGGTTAATGAAGGAGAAGGGTGGAAGGGAGGGGCAGCTGCAGAATAAGGGGTGCTAGCTGCACATTCGAGCAGACTTGATAGACCTCTAGGCCTTTATCTGTTGGCAAATTTCTTATGTTCGTATTGGTGCTGTATGTAGAATAGTGATAGTTTCCTTGTATGACATCATTTTGGAGATATGACCACACATGGAAAACTGGAAGTGCTCTTAAAAGAAGTTTAGTTTCTGAAGAGAGAGACTGGTTGGTCTGAAAGCTAGAGCACTTTCTCCTTGTTGTTACATCTATGTTGGTCCATTAAAAAGTACCAAATCATTTGCTTCTGGATTCATAAAAAAATGATCATGACAGATTTTTTTTTTCCAAACAAGTTGTACCTTCACCATCCAAAACATAGGTGATAATAGCATACTGTTTGAAAAAGGCATCTGCAAAACCTGACAAAATCACTTTAAGGTTTTCGTATTACACAGTCATTCATCAGAAGCTAATGGCAGTTGTTTTGGAAGAATACATCCTATTAAGTACCTGTTATTGTTTTGTTTGTAACATCAATGTTAGACCAATAAATGGTATGAAATAAAGGAATAATGCCCCACAGGGTGGGTGTTATGCTGTGATAACATCCTGCCTTGGGTGGTTGGGTCCGAGGCTGCATGCTGAGGGTGTCCAACACTCGAGAAGGGATATTATCCCAGCATAAAACCCACTCTGGAGGGCATTATTTCTATTATACATTAGCTTCTGTTGGATTTGTGATTTATTGTAAATTATATCTGAGGGTTTACTTACAATTTTAAAATTAGCAATAAAAGTTCTTGTAGCCAGTTTTAAAGTTATGACAACATCCAATTTATTTCACAGGGTTGTGCAAAACAAACACAGACATCTATATAGCATTGTTAGATTTTCACTAAGCCACTTTATAGCTTAAACATTCAAACATCAAACATCAGATACTGATACATGTTATACTTGTACCTGTAGCTATTTGGCCACCTAGGCTGCTACCACATAATATATGAATTATATTATGTCTGTGGTATGATCAGTGCAGTAGAATTGTTAAGGCATCACTATGCTCAACTGTGTGACAACTGTGATAACAACTTAGCCTATATATATATATATATATATATATATATAGGTTTGATAAATAGAACATTTCTGCATAATACATGACCTCATCATTAGCTTAATTAGTAACTTTCCTGTTTGGTATAGAAAACACCTCTTAAAGTGAGATGCCTGCCATCTGCACCAAATAGATAGCTTTGTTTGATAACTTTTGAGGAAATAACGCTTAACCTGGTCAGCTTAAATTCTAGGGGTTGTCGTGAGAGCAACGCTGTTCCCATATTATTATATGCTGAGTATGAGGCAAGATATGCATCTGAGTTCTGTACCATTTGTGACAGAAATGGGCAGGAAAGAGTTAATGGCTTGGATTCAGTAGGTGCCTTATTTTTTAGCAGTTTGGAAAAAATACAGTCAAGCTGAAATCCTCTGTCCAGCAGCATCCAGCTTGTGGAATTCCTAGCTGCTAGATAAGAGCTGGGTTGTAAATCTCGAGCGGACATCTTCACACACACAGAGACCTGCAGACATGAACACAGGGCAGTTTGAATGGATTGGATCATTCAAATATAAACTTAAGGTGAAAAGGGAATATAATTGGTCACTGATGGGTGTTTACTCTGATTGGGACAATTAAATACATACATGTCAGTTGGTTGGTGCATTTAAAGGGAGAATAGGAATGACCTATTCTCCACAGAGTATATAACCTTCTAAAAGGCAGAGAAGGCTCTCTTGTGCTTTGGAAGCTGGGAGGGGAAACATAAGTTTGGAGCCTACCTTGTAGCTATGTCCGAGGGAGCTGGCAGTTAGAACAGGGTCCAGTGTCTCTTGTAAGGACAGGGAAGGGTAAGTTTAGTGATAGTATATTTCAGTAATAGCCTCTTCTTCTTTGCCATCTGTTATTTAAAAACATTTGTTTACTTTTCCTGTATGAGTGTTATTCTCTTGTGTTGTAAATATATATCCTGTAAATGCTCAGTGCACTTTCTGTTAAGTAAAAGCTATTTATTTGCTCAACTGTTGTGACTGTGACATCATTTTTCTAAGGTAATATTTGGTTTCCATTGGCTGAGGTAAACTCTGTGTAGCATCCACCACCCGAGAGAGAGACACACTACCAGACTTTAACTTGTGCAATTGCACTTTAGATTATTCAAGTTTGTACACTTGAAAGAGGTGCCGGAAGGAAAGTTCGGCTGGTGGCAGCAAATACGCGAGGACAGACATCTCTCTAAAAGCTGTTTGAGCCCAGAGGGAGGGGTGGGTTGTCACACCATTGTTCTGAGTAGTTGCCTGTTCCCGTTTTTCCACCACGAAGATTACAAAGGCCTAATTTTACTCTCAAGGCGTATGTTTAAAATGTGCCTATGAACTAATGCGTGATATTTGTGAGTGTATGGGCATTAAGATATAAATTGCTAGTCTATCTCAATGTGCTTACACATTGAGCTTATAAAAGACAATCTAACTAGTTCCAAGATTTAATTAATATGTTTGTCTCAAGCTTAAATGTTACAGTATATATACTGGACTCATACAATTATGCTGACTGTCTCAGCACTTGTACCGTGTGCTGAGCGCATAGGTTTTTATTAATGACATGCTAATGCCATTTATGACCTCCTGACACATTTCAACCCTTTAGAGATGCAAGCTAAGGTGTCCTTACTTGTATGTGTTGTGCCTCAATACTAAGGTCTAATAAGTTCTATGAGAATATATTAATTTAATAAACTAGCATGCATGAGTCTACTTACTATAAAAGCTATAATACATGAGATACTGTCCTACCTGTCTCAGTGTTATACTGAGCTCATATGATCTAATAATATCAAAATTCCCTCATATGCTGGGAATAATGTACCTACCACAGTACAACATAAGTGTACTGTGTTTAATATGGTCATGCTGATTTTATGGATTCTAAACAGCTAACAGTCACAACATCAGTTGTGCTTTATTAATCTAATTAATGATATATACACACAGACACACACACACACGTATATTAATGGTGACCTCATGTGCCTAACAGCTTCTGTGTAAAAAAAAAAAAAACAAGATGAAAAAGTACAGTTTAAAGGATCTTGTCCCCGTTTTGTCATTGGGGAAGTATACGTTCAAAAAAAGTACTGCTGATTGACAGCCAGTAGGTGGAGCTGCTGTTCCTGTGGCTATACCATCTGCTACAGTAACCCTTCCTTCTCTGTGTTATCTGTGTCTGTGACACATTGTCTACCCCCACCCCTTCCCCATGATCATGTGTGGTTTTGCAGAGAGAGACTGAAGTCTGAAGGAGAAATCTCTCCTTTGGATCTGGGACCATAATGCTGAGGTTTTCGGTGAGTATCAAGTGGGGTACTGTAGGAGTTTCTGAAGGTGTCCCAGTAGTTTATTGTGTTTATGCTCCTTGGAGACCACAGAATAAAAGTACAGTAGTAACCAGTATGGAGAGGCAGTATAGCGCAGTGGTTTAAGGCTCTGAGCTGCAAATCTGGAGACCTGGGTTTGAATCCCACAGCCCCCATTTGCATATACTGTGTGACCCTGAGCAAATCACTTAACTTGGGAAAAATAATATGTGTTTCGACTATGTTATTAATGATCATCTATTAAGCAAAACAAGCTCTGAAAAAGATCTAGGGCTTATTATCTCAAACAACTTAAAATTTACTGAACACTTAAATAATATGGTCAAAAAGTGTACTCGTTTAATTGGTTGTATACTCAAAAACATTAAAAGCAGGGAGCCAGAGGTATTAATTCCATTATATACAAGCACTGTGAGATCTAATTTTGATTATTGTTCCTCATTCTGTGCTCCCACCTTAATTCAAGACCGACGATCTAGGGAAAAGTTCAAAGAAGATTCACTAAGCACATTGTTGACATAAGTCCCCTTTCTTATAAAGAAAGATAAAAAAAATTTAAGCTCTACTATATGGAATATCGATCCTTGAGAGGAGACTTATGTTTACTTTACCGGGCTATGAAAGATGAATTTTTGTTTGAAGCTGTTTAACTGGACTGGCATCCCTTAGCTTGTATAACTACTGTAGATTGCACAATCTGAAATTAAAGGCCAATATAAATAGGACCTCTAAGAGAAATAATTTCTTTACGCAGAGGATAATTCCAATTTGGAACTCCCTCCCACATGAGGTTGTGTATAGTGAAAGTTTAAATCAATTTAAACTGAGGCTAGACTTGTGCATGGATGAATTAAAATATGAATTCCACCTGGAGTGGGTGGCGTGCTCATAATGGGCTTGTCCCTCGATCACGTAATCTTCCTATGAACTTCCCTGTGCTCCCAGGTTGCACCTGTAAATGAGCTTTCAGCTTAGTGTGTCTCACCTGGTTAAACAATTGGAAAAAAAACCAACAGGAAAACCACATGGGCAGTTGTCCATTGTGCTTGTTTGAGATTTGCATTGCGAAGCCGCATGGTCAGGTGCCCACCTCTTAGTGCTCCGCTACTGCTTCAAACTTGCACTGCAGTTCTCCCGGTAACTTGTTTGTTTTTTACCAAGAGATAAATAGTTAGTACAACAGATGCGTATTGTGTTGTCTTGGGTGAGGCGCTCCGATTCCAAGCAGGGCAGGAGAGATGAATTTTTAGTGGAGCGGGGACTGCTAAAGATGGCCGTAGGGGTGCCAGCAAAGTGATTTTTTTACATTTCATATGCTCGTTATTGTGGTTGGACTAGACCCAGGACGTTATGTTAGGTTATGAAATGGCTTTTAAAAAAGCAGTATTCTGATTGGCTGCTAGGAGTGTGCTAATGTGTCTAACACCATGGCAAAATGCTATGGCAGGCACTGATCTTGCCCACTGTGCCAGTGCTTCAAAATAGAATTTTAATAAAATAAAAGCAGCCATCTTGTTTTCACAGTCCCACAATAAGCAAAATTCTGTGATATAAACAAATCTACCTAACTGACAGAAATGGCAGATAGCAGCTTTGACATAAGTCTTACAGAAGATGGTCTCCAGCTGTTCATGGATCCGGAGAATGAACCTGTTGAGAAACAAATGGGAGTAGTTCAGCCTAATGCCCCAGTACCAGAAATATGTGCAGCTAAGGAAACCGTAAATAAACGGTTTCAGATACTGAGAGAAATTCAGCTTGACAATCTCGAGGCTGAAAGAAATGAAAAAAGCACAGTTAGAGCAACCGCATGGGTACTAAAAGTAATCGGGGAATGGGCAACAGCGACCAACATGGTCATTGACTGGCAAAAAGCATCAAGGAAGCGCTCAACACAGTTTTTTGCAAATTCTATCCTGAAGCTTGTACGACCACATGGCAGGAGTATGCAATCTCCAGCTTCTGCGGCCTATGTGTGGCTTGAAACAGGCACCTTGTGATGGCGGCAGTACGCTGCTCAATGAATATTATAACAGACACTGAATTCAAGAGCAGCAACGCCATGTTTACTGCTAAAATGAAGCAGTACAGAAGGCAATAGAAAGACACTTCACAACACCACAGGGCTCTCACGGAAACAGACTTACAGAAACTGAGGCAGTCGGAAGCATTTTCACCCCTAACCACGCCTGGCTTAGGAAGAAAAGTTTAGACTGATATCCAAATCCACACGGCCAGGGAAGGCCTCCGTCAACTAAAACCAGAACACTTTTCACTCAAATTAGATGAGCACAGACTAGAGTACATCATCCTAAACTTCAATCAGCATACAAAAAATCATGTCGATCCCCTAGAAACTGACAAGCAACGATATAGGGGATGCATGTCTAGCCAGCCTGGAAATCCTATGTGCCCAGTTCAAAGTTTTAAGAAATATATCAGCAAACTTCCTGCAAACCCCAAAGCTCTATACTTGCACCCATGCCAATTACCACAAAACAAACTCGATTAACTGCCTATCTGGTATTCCAGTGAGCCATTGGGTCTAAATTACCTTGCGACTATGATGTCGTGCTTAAGCGAGGAATGTCAGGTAACTCTAAGGTAAACAAATCATTGCCTAAGGGCCACAGCAGTATAGTTACTTTCTAATGCTGGATTAGAAAGTCAAGAAATTATGACCATAACTGGTCATAGGAATGAATTTAGCCTCCAGAGCTATTGGTGACGAACAAAGGACAATAGAAGAAAGTGATCAGACATACTAGAACCAAATAATGAGCAATGTAACATACCACATACTCCTCCGATCAAAAAGGTGTGCAAGATAGTGGCCAAAAATGAGAAAATTACCCCCAGTAGAGGAAATGCCAAACTAAGTAACATCCTGTATCCCAGCACCACTGAGAGCAAGCATGTCAGCACACCAACAGAGAATTTAAAGTCAAACACCCTGGAAAAAGAAAATCTCACAGTACCATCCACTGCCATGACATTTCACAGTAAGAACATTGAAAGTTACATGAAAAGCTCGTTAAAGCATACAGAAGTGGCACTAAACAATGTTCTCTGGACAATAAATAACACATCTGAAGCACTGAAGGACAACGAGGTGGCAAGCTGAAATCCAAACCTGAACTTCGAGGGAGTGACGATGCAACACTGCAGCCTGACATTCAATGGCCCCATTTACTTCGGTAAATAAATAAACCTACAAAAAAGCACTGAAATATGCAAAATGAAATGACTTTTGCCAGTTTTGAAACAGTGTTTAAAGTTATGTTGTAAAATGCATTCGTTTTCAGGTTAAAATGCATTCATTTTCATATGACTATTTCAGAACCTGATTAAAATAATTAATTCAGTTTTACTTTACATTTAAATGGATAAAAGATAGTGTTTGACACTTCAATGTACTAAAAGTAATATTTGTCATTTTAAATGACTGGTTTTTTTTAAGTATTTTGCATTAAAGATGTGGTCTAACACAGTTTAAGTGATCCATTGAAGGAACTACTTTTTCCTGCATGGTAATTTTTTCATAAATAAATAGAAAATACAAAAAAAGTAACATTTGTAAATGTGTTTTTTTGTGAGGAAAACATTCTCAACAATTTCATAAGTGCAATATGGCACTCCAGGGTGTGTGTTAGACACTTTACCACACAGCTAGGAGGCTGGACATACTCGGTCTGCAGCCTCGTGCCTCACAACACACAGAAACACAGATTTTGACGGCAGATAAGGACCGCTTGGCCCACCCAGTCTGCCCATTTCCCTACCTATTGGATAAGCTGCAGATCCTAGTTAACCAGCAGCCTACTTCTTCCTACCCCCACCCCATAGAATTGACTTATGACTGTCCCATGCATGCTTGAATTCCACCATTGTTTTTGACTCCACAACCTCCTCCGGAAGGCCATTCCATGCATCCACAACCCTCTCTGTGAAAAAATACTTCCTTAAATTACCTCTGAGCCGCTTCCCCTCTATCTTCAAATTGTGCCCCTTGTTCTTGCACACCTCTTTTTTTGAAAGATGCTACCCTCTTGGACTTTGTTGATTCCCTTGAGATACTTGAAAGTTTCTATCATGTCCCCCCTCTCTCTCCTTTCCTCGAGGCTATACATATTCAGCTCCTTAAGTCTCTCTTCATATGTCTTCCGGTGCAGGCCCTGCACCATTTTAGTTGCCCTCCTCTGGACAGTCTCCATCCTGTCTATATCCTTGCGGAGATTGGGTCTCCAGAACTGCACGCAGTACTCCAGATGGGGTCTCACCAACTGTCTGTACAGAGGGATAGTAACTTCCTGTTTTCTGCTGGTGATGCCTCCCATGCAGCCCAGTATCCCCCAGCCCTCCTTGCTGCCCTCTCACATTGCTTTCCCACCTTTAGGTCATCTGATATGACTACCCCAGGTCCCTTTCCATTTTTGTTGTTGTTAGTATCTCACCCCCATTGTGTACTCTTCCCTGGGTTTTGGTTTCCAGGTGCATTACCTTGCACTTCTTAGCATTGAATCTAAGCTGCCATACATTTGACCATTCCTCTAACCTTGCCAAGTCCCTTCTCATCCTTTCCACCCCACCTTGTGCATCAACTCTGTTGCAGATCTTTATGTCATCTGCAAAGAGACATCTTTTCCTTCAGTCCCTCTGCAATATAAACATAAAAGACATTGAAGAGGACCGGTCCCTAATACTGAACCCTGTGGCACCCCACTAGTAACCCCCTTTCTTCAGAGTGGACTCCATTTACTATTCTCTCTGTGTCCTATTCTCCAGCCAATTCTTTACCCAGGCTGTCATCTTGGGACCCACTCCTAGGCTGGCTAACTTGTATATTATCTTTTGTGTGGGACTGTGTCAAATGCCTTGCTGAAGTCTAGGTAGGCCATGTCCACAGCCCCTCCCTGATCTACTACTTTGGTCACCCAGTCAAAGAAATCTATCAGATTTGTCTGGCATGACCTTCCCACTGTGAATCCATGCTGCCTTGGGTACTGAGCCCATCTGGCCTCTAGCCATGCGCTAAAGTGTCTAACACACACCCTGTCATGCCTTATGTAAGCAATAATGGTGTGTGTTAGACACTTTAACACATGGCTAGGAGGTGTAGTGAAGCATGAGGCCACCAACCGAGTGCATCCAGCCTCCTAGCCATGTGTTAAAGTGTCTAACACACACCCTGGAGTGGCTTATTGCACTTATGAAATGGCTATTTGTAGTGCAACTGCATTTGGTAAGTAAAAGTCCCAGTTTTAAAGATCATATGCAATGAAATTTATAGAAATTAAACTGTCAGCATCATTCATTAAATATTGTTATGACAACAGTGTTTGCTTAGTGTTTTATATGAAAATCTACCATTTCACACCATTTATAGCTATTTATTGTGTGGTGTGTGTCAACAACACTGCTAGAGTCTGAGACTTTCTGTTCCTTGTGGTGATTGGCATGTCTCCACCCTGGTGATGTCATTTGGAGTGCTATTCTCTTTCTTCAATACATAAGCTATGGAGGCAGTCACATTGCTGAGGTCTGTCAAGACTTCTCATTCCTTGCACTGTGCCTGTTGCAAGAATCTGAAAGTTGTTTGATTGTGGTTGTGTCATGCTCATGCCAGTAATGCATGATAACAATTTAAATTTAATTTTATAGCCTGTGCAGAAGTCAGGGAGAGCAGCACATTGATGTTAAAGTAAATGCTGAAGGTTCCTCAAATGCCTGTTACATTTGGAATGCCATTGCCAGGCATGCTTCAAATGTTGAAGCTACAATTTGTTATGTAACAAAATCTGTCATTCTAATTTTTTACTGTTTTATCAGGATTTTGTTCTCCAATTTTGTGAGTGTGGCTATGCACCAAAATAATGTCTTACCAAGGAGCTGTCATTATTTTACATAGAGCAATAAGTAATTCTGAGTAATTTACAATGATGCCTTAAATGTGCCTTACTCAGACGTACAGTCACTTATGTTGCTGGTGGTGAGCAGTAATTTGTAAATAACTGTAACAAGGCATCATGGGTAAGATACAAACCTGTTTTACAGTTTCCATACTCTGAGATGCTGTCCCATATTTGTGCAGTGGTGTCAACAATATAAGCTTTTATTTGCTTATTTTCACAACAATGCATTGTTCATACTGTATCTAGTTACAAGACTTTTATACTGAGAGATGTTGGCTCCTATTTCTTCAGTGAGCACAGAAAAATAAAAGCCTATATGTGACAACCCACCTCTCCCTCTGTGCTGAAACAGCTTTTAGAGAGGTGTCAGTCCTCAGGTATTCACTGCCACCAGCTGGACTTTCCTTCTGGCACCTCTTTCAAATGTGCAAACTTGAATAATTATACGTGCAATTGCACAAGTTAAAGTCTGGTAGTGTGTCTCTCTCTCGGGTGGTGGATGCTTCACAGAGTTTACCTCAGCCAGTAGAAACCAAGTATTACCTTAGAAAAATTACATCACAGTCACAACTGTTGAGCAAATAAATATTTTTTTACTTAACAGAAAGTGCACTGAGCATTTACAGGATATATATTTACAACACAAGAGAATAACACTCATACAGGAAAAGTAAACAAATGTTTTCAAATAACAGATGGCAAAAGAAGAAGGCTATGACTGAAATATGCTATCACTAAACTTACCCTTTCCTGTCCTCCTAAGAGACACTGGACTCTATTCTAACTGCCAGCTCCTACGGACGTAGCTACAAGGTAGGCTCCAAACTTATGTTTCCCCTTCCAGCTTCCCAAAGCAAGAGAGAGGGCTTCATTGTCTTTCAGCCTCTTATATATTCTCCTGAGAATAGGTAATGTCTATTCCCCCTTTGAATGCAGCAACCATCTAACATGTATGGATTTAATTGTCCCAATCAAACTGAACACCTATCAGTGACCAATTGTATTCCATTTTAACCTTCAGTTTATATTTGAAAGACCCAATCCGTTCAAACTGACCTATGTATGTGTCTGCAGAACGGTGTGTGTGTGGAGATGTCCACTCGAGATTTATGACCCAGCTCTTATCTAGCAGCTAGGAATTCCACAAGCTGGATGCTGCTGGACAGAGGATTTTAGCCTGAGTATATTTTTTTCAAACTGCTAAAAAAATAAGGCACCTACAGAATCCAAACCATTAACTGTTTCCTTCCCATTTCTGTCACACTGTATACTAATTTACTTTGTGGGGCAGTGTGGGTAGAGTAGAGTACAATTCTACAGATCACTTCTTCCATTTTCTATGGCAAACCTCAATAAATCACTTTAAAATGATATTTTTACCAGGGCTAGCACAGAAATGCCTAGTAGGAATTAGTGCAGATAAGGTCCCTATTAAATCTAAATTATTGTAAAGCAGACACTGATCAACAGTAGTGAAGTTACCAGCATTCCATTACTAGCAGCAATACAACTTCCTAACAGGCAAACACCCTAAATGACATCAGCAGCCTGGAGGCATGCTGACTCAGCATCCAGCAACCTTGGGGAAATGAACCACAACAAAAAGATACTAAAATGCATTAATTTGTTGACTTTTGTTACAAAACGTGGAACACAAATGTTTTATAGCAATGTTTATTGAATGGTGCTGTTTCCTTTACTTTTAAAAATCTTTGCAAATAACCTTTAAGTAGGAAAAAATATGTATGTTTGTGTCAGTTTTTAATAAAATAGTTCCTCTGTCTAAGTGTCCCTTTTTTTTTTTGACTGAAAGAATTGTGTCCTACAAAGGCTTCTGTAGTTTAGGTCCAGTTGTCATGGCACTATTTACCCCCCCCCCCAGTTTGCAGACTGAAAATGCATTGTTTATCGAGTGACACGCTAAAAGCAACACAGTAAATAAATTAGTTTTACAGAAATCGGAAAATAGATGCTGTGCGTTAGCAATTGATCAGAACAGGCACTGAGCAGGCGGGCAGAGAGAGAGAGAGATCGTAGCAGTAGTTTTTTTTTATGTGATGACTCTAGCAAGTGAAGGTTATCTTTTGTGGCTCAAAATGTTTTATTGTTAAAGTGAGAGGCTAAGGGAAGGAATTTGTGAGCGGCTGGGTAGTCGGCTGTTGATTAGGATGTGGAGCGAACGGGCAGGCTGGGAGAGAGAGAGAGATCGCGGCAGTTCATTTTTTTTTTCTATTTACTACATGCTGCATCCACTAGAAGACAGGCAGATGGATTTAAAAGAGAAACATTCAAAGACTGAGGCCAAGGTGTCAGGCATAGTGGACAGGTATTTCTCACTCCTGACTATTTTTGCTATTCCTTCTGAGTGGTGACATAAAATAAGATGGCTGAGTTTATTTTCTGAGCGTTCTATGTGGGCACTTCACTGGGATCAGTGCCCAGCTGGCATAGCCTGATCTTGCTTGTGTGTGTTAGAAACTTCAACACACTGTTGGCATCCGATGAGATGGCTTGAAATTGACATGCCATTTCATAATGCTTACATGTCCCTGTTGCAGTCCACATCTGAGCAATCAAGGTGCAGCATTCTTTCTTTCTTAATTTTTTTATATCTAATGTAAAGTTTGCTCAAAACTTATGACATTGTTTAGAAGAGACATCATACACTATAAAAAAATGCAAAATTGGCAACCCTTTGCTCAACCAAGGACCTCTCAAGCTGTACTTTCAAAATTCAGGAAATCAGAATCTTTTCTGACAGAACATAGAAGGCTCATACACAATCTTTTATAGTGTATGGGTAGTCACAGCATAGAAAATTACACAAATCCAGCTGGAGAAGACAACAGAGAATACCACATTTTAACATTTTCTTTTTTTAACTGACACAGTGTGCTGCAGATGTTTCTGCAAGTTGAAGTTTAAAAAAAACAGCAACTTGTCAGTTTAACTGGATTAAGGAAAGCAACTATGTAGCAGCATTCCAAGTTGTTATGCTGCAGTAGTGACACAGCTAGTGCAGTTTAACAGCTGTGATGACATAGCTACTGCAGCATAACAACTCCATTCTAGTTATGGATTTCTATCCATAACATAGAGGATAATGCCTGATGTGCAGGTGATAACCATGGTGTAATCATCTCAAGTGGTTGCTAGGGCATCAGTAAACCTCAAGAGTGCAGCTCGAGAGGTTTACAATTGCCCTAGCAACCACGAGAGATGATTACACCATGGTTACCACCTGTACATCAGGCATTGTCATTTATAGTGTATGGGACTTGACATGCGAAGTTACGCCTCCCCCCCCGAACACAAGTAATTTAGCCTTAGCTTATTAATGAATCTGCACTGTAGCCACATGATTGTGTAGGAAAACAATTTATTAGGATACGCGGACTGAATGGCAGCAGGCCAAAATAGCACCAGAGTTAAACTCTCTATCAGACATAGTTGCTAGACTCAGTAACAGTAAACTGAGACAACTGGAATGTTATTTGAATACCGTACTGAGGCTAACAATCACATGCTGGGTGTGTAGAATACTGAATTACACTGGCATTCTGTTTTGTAAACCCACTGCTATGACGTAAATGAGATAGGTTTATAAGGTTCTGACATCACAACAGTGGGATTACAAGGTTGTAATCTGCTTGATTTCAGTGGGTAATAAGGGATACCCATACATTGCTTGCTTATAAAATGGCAAGAAAAAATCTAGAAATCTCATTGGCCAGGAGACATCAGCTGACTGTACATTAAATCTCTATATACACACAGTCATCCTGGTCCCAAACCACATCACACAATGAGCAAATCAGTCCTCCTGCAACCAGAACTATCTTCCATCAGTCCCTCTGCAACTAGAACTGATCTTCCATCACAAATATGGCTGCTACCTTTACACTGTAAACACCTTCAACTGGGCCCTAAAAATAAAACTACCTTAAATTAAAAAATAAAACAAATTAATTAAACGTTGTTTCCCTGAACATCACACTCTCCTTACACACATGACAAATTAGAAACATTAAGTGTTGTTCATAGTTTTCATTACAACTGTTTCTTTACCAACAGTGAAAAATCCCCCTTCTATCTTTTCCTACTCATCAGGGAAATCTCTTCTGCTTGCCCTGACAGTGAGATAATTGAGTCACTGAACAGGCCTTTGTTGTCTCTGTGTACAGTGTGTTAGGAGAGTAACTTTCTATCAGCGGAACTGAGCAAAATTTTGACTCCCTGTATTCCATGGTAAACATTCCATGATAAAGATTCTATGTCTTGAATGAGGGGGAAAACGGAAAAAAAAACAGAATGAAGAAAGTAGGCAATACAGTAATAAGTTATAAACAAAGAGAAAAGGTGGGAAAACACAGTTACTCAGGCAGAGGCAGACCCAAACTGCTCAAATTTGCTGTCCCTCCAACTTACTTGTTTAGCATTTTTCAGTGAGTTGCTATTCAATCAGTTTTACCACTCCTGTACCCAAATGTTGGGATTGGTTTTTCACCATATTGAAATAAAATAATATACTACTTATTATTACATTTTTAATAATGTGTCCAAAGTTTTGTTTCACTGTTATAGAACTATTTGTTACCCATTTTGTAAACAGCGATAAAACACTTCAGTGTGTGAGATGTTGATTGATAAGAGCACTATCCAGCCGCTATAGTCAGTCAGCACAAGTGCCTTACCTAACAACACACTTGGAAGCATGTTGTTATCAATCAACAACCCACACCCTGTCCTATTGTTTTCCTACCATACATCGATTTGTTACAGTTTCTCAGTCAAACACTGTACTGATCTTTCTTTAAAATCACATAATACAACCCCACTACAACGATGTGAGGCTAACCCAAAAATTATTTTAAAGTAAACCATCTACTTTAAAGAGACTACTATAATGTGAATTTGTAATTCTGTTTCTCATATGAATGCCTTCTTTACTTATTTTGTGGGGACCTCAACCTGTGCTTTCTATGAACAAAACAGTTCCATAGTCAGGCAGAGAACAAGTATTGACAGATCTGTTTGAAAGTATCAGCTTTACTTTTTTGTTGTTAATAAGGAAACCTTCCATGTGCAATCATAGTGCATCATGGGTATGCTAATAACTAACTGACTGGCGTCACATAACACAGGACTGCCTCTTCATAGGACATGCTTCACTAGGAAAGGCACACTGAACAACAAGTGTGCCTTTCCTGGTTTCCCCAACTTGTTTGTTATATACTTTTTTTTTTCTGGACACTTTCTTGCCTTAGTTTACAACAGAATCATCCCACTCCTGGTAGATTTAGGAACAGAAGCTTTGTTAGTCCATGTTCAGAATAGCTCAGGCAGCTCGGCTCATGTCAGTGCCTGCATAGTAGGATAGTGACCATAGGCGCCGGGTTGTATGGGCTCGTGGGGCATGGGCCTCAGCAATCTTTTGTAACGTGGGCACATCCCCACAAATATATTTTTATTGTACTATTTTTTTCGTCTTTGTTTTTTGTTCTGTGGCCAGGACATGACCAGGGCGTAAGCGTACCCTCTGAATTGTGATCATGGCACACTTCCCCCCCTCCAGAATCCCCATCCCTACGATGAGCGGTCCTAAGTCTGACACCTCAGGAAATTTATTGATGATTCAGTGGCATTTTTTAAATTTGGTGCTGAAAGTCACACAGCTGGCATCCTGATTGGGTGGCAAGCTAAGCAAAGGGGGCTTGCATTGAGGTGGACAGCGAAGGTGGGGCAAGACAATGCAAGGAATAGTGTTCTGTCAGGTGACTTTTCTGGCACTTTTTGTGACCATCAGTTAGATGGAGCAGCCACAGAAAATAAGAGAGTAGAGAAAAACAACAGTGACAAGAAGCAGCACCAGCTAGCAAGCTGAAGGCAAGGAGGGACTTGGGACTGGACCAGAGACTCAGCAGGCCGGCATCAGAGCACAGGGAAACTGAGGCAGGAGCAGGCCGGGCTGCTGAGGAAAATGTGTGGCATCCCAGTCAGGCCAGAGGGAGTCAGTGGGCAGTGGGCGGCGGATCATCGGTTGAGCAGCCAGCAGCTGCTAAAGAAGAGGATGAGAAGAAGCCAGGGATGGGCCCAGGGCCCTAGAGAGGTCTCTTCAAGGACTGAGCCAGTGATCCACTACTGCCTGTGACACTTGGCCAGCTGGTTATGATTATTGTATGCTATTTGTAATATAAAAATATAGTATGTGATTGTCTCACATAAGACAGTCTGTGCTCCATGGTTGCCCCCCCAGGTTTCATTGAAAACTACAGGACATACTGTATAATTGATCAGGACATCTCTGTAATGTAATTAACTTCCTTGAGACATTGCATTTTATGGCCTTTTTATGACCTGTTGCTGTTCTGAAGCTGGGAAACTAAAATATACATTTTATGACTTCAGAACCAAGACCTCATTAAGCTGATTCCTGTCAGCTGTCTCACACTTAGGTGACGGATTGCAGGGTTGTAAATCCTCAAAAGGAACTGGTTGATCAAAGGTTCATAATTTGGGAAACTAGTTTTTGCTGATGTCACCTTATTTAATATACATACTGACAGGACATCATGTTTTTATTTTTTTTTATATTCTCAAAGTAGGAATTAGATGACTCACAGAAGGAGTGTGGAGAGACACAGTTTAAACTAATACTTGTGTCTGATCTGTTTGTCATATTCATTTTGGGATTAAAAGACAGAGCTCTCTGATCTAACTATAAGCACTACAGAGGTAATACATTCGATAGAACGGTCTGAAAGTATTGTGGTAGGAGTTTTTGTTTTGTACTTTTCCCTTGTTCTTGTATGTGATTGTGAGCTCTTTGATACATTGTTCCGTGTTTACACTTTTCATATGTTTATCATATTTTAGTAAAATCTTTTTACCAAGATACTGTCTGGGTGCGTCTTCCAAGTTATTTTTGCATGTGATATATACGTGGTTAAGTTTGACAGCTGTGCTGGAGAGCTTGATGGTGTTACTAAACTGGGAAAAGGTACGAATATACCTAAGGTCTTTTATAGAGTTTTAAGGGTTCATTTTGGAAGCCTGGCTTGGTGCCCCTGATGAAAGATTGTACCGCAATCCCCAAAAAGGATACGTATCTGAGCCTGTACATTTCATACGCTAGCATAAGGTTCACAGTTTGAATGCCCCCAAACTTGAGACTAAAGGTGATTCGGACCCAAAAGCAGACAGGAGGCTTACCCTGTCTGTTACCTGTTCACACTATTGTGCTTGGAGGCTGACACTGTGGGAGCAGAGGGCCTGACCTGCTGAGTGTGTTTGTGACAGATTTGGTTGATAGCGGTGTGAAAAAATTGGTAACACAAGCTTTAACTGTTCAGTGTGTCAGCTTAATACTGTACAGCTCGCTTGCAAAATAAGGCAGTGATTTATTTAAAAAAAAGAAACAGAACAATATAATTTTGTTTACAGTCAAGTTTCAACCTGTTTTATTTTTTCGAAGTGCAAGTTAGAGAAGCTGTATTTAGGGAAGAAGATGGCTTCCAACTACAGTGAGCACACTGCAGACTACCTGAAGCAGCTGTGCACAGAGGGAGGAGAGAGGAGTCCTGCACGAGGAGAGAGCCGTCAAGCAGAACCTCGTGGACGTTCTGATGGCTGCTGATGCCCAGAGTGTCGAGTCACTGTCCGTGACTGAAAAGGACCAAACCTTGGGCATTGGGGGGCTAGCGGCCAGTGCAGTGTCCAGATCCAATGGGGAGGACAGCAGAGCCAGTGCAAGTGAAGAGCCACAGCAGCAGGGGAAGGCCACCAGCATTCTGGAGCCAGAAGCAATCAGGCTATGGATTGAATTGCACAGAATGGAGCTGAAGGTCCAGAGAGAAGAGAAGCAAGAGCAGTGAGCTGCAGAGGAGAAGAGGAAGTGAGAACAGTGAGCCGCAGAGGAGAAGAGGGAGCGTGAACAGCAAGAGGTGGACAGGGATGAGTGTGAGTGCCAGAGGCAACATGAACTGGAGAAGCTATGACTCCAGCCACCAGCACCAGAGCAGGTAAGTGGCTTGGGTTTAACTGGAACTTCAGGACCGGGTTACAAACTGAATTCCAAATTGATAGCTGAATTTAAAGAGGGGGAAGATATGGATGCCTTTTTAAATTCCTTTGAAAAAGTTTGTATTCAGGTAAAAATTCATGGATGGTCCTGGAGCTTCCAGCTATCCCCACTGCTTACCAGGAAAGCTCAGGATGCATTGGGTCAAATGGACAATGAGGACAGTAATGATTACAGCAAACTTAAAGCTGCACTTTTAAAAAAGTTTGATTTAACTGCTGAAGCTTACAGAGCTAAATTCTGTAAGCTCAGGAGAAGCCCTGACATGAGCTATGAGGCGCTAGCCATGAAACAACGTCAGCGTTTAAAACAATGGTGGGAAGGAATTGAAGCAAACTCTGTAGATCAAACTGAAAATGCTATATTGTTAGAGCAGTTTTGGGGGGGGTATGCCCAGCAGAGCTGAAATCCTGGCTGGAGGACCGAAATCCCAAAACAGTGCAAGAGGCTGCTGAACTCTCAGACCGCTATGCCAAGAGCAGACCTGCTCTGAGAGCAAATGGGGTGGGGTGTGGCAGCTCAAAAAGGGAAAAGCGTGCCTTCAGGGCAGCTAAAACCCTCTCTGCCTCTACTGAAACCAGTTAGCCCTAGGTTTCAGAGAAAAGATTTCCCTGAGAAAATAAACAAATGTTGGGTTTATAAGGAAACTGGGCATATTGCCAGACAGTGTCCCAAAAGGGCAAGCGATATGCAAAATGGGTCTAGGAAAGAAGTGGGTTGTTTTGTGTGTCCCTGGAAACATTTCTGTGAACATGAGGGAACACATGCACCCAGTCATGGTGAATGGTGTACAGACACATGGGTTAAGGGACACAGGGGCATCCCTGACATTGGTAAAAGGGAAGCTGGTAGAGCCTGGTTAGCTTATACCCAGTGAATTTGTAACTGTGCAAGGGTTCACTGGTGATGAGACCACATTGCCACTCACTAGTGTTCTCCTAGACTGGGCTGAAACAGGGAGAACTGTGCAACAGGTGGCTGTAGCCAAAACTTTAGCAGTTGATGTCATCCTTGGCAACAATTTTAAACAGGGGATGGTGTATGCAGTTACCCTTAGCCAAGCGGCAAAGGAAAATTGTAGTTCTCTGGACCTTGCAGAAGCCATTGTGGAAACCACTGGGAGGCTGGTTCCCCAGCCTTTGTCTCCCGATATGGAGAATAATGAAAAGGGGGTATAAATTTCCCCAGTAGCAGTTAACCACACAGCTACGGAGGGTTACTCTGATGAAGAAGGGGTGACCCATTGTCAGAGGGTTATGTTAGATTATGAAATGGCTGGTAAAAAAAGCAGCATTCTGATTGGCTGCTAGGAGTGTGCTAATATGTCTAACACCATGGCAAAAAGATATAGCAGGCACTGATCTTGTCCACTGTGCCAGTGTTTCAAAATAGAATTTTAATAAAATAAAAGCAGCCATCTTGTTTTCCCAGTCCCACAATTAGCAAAATTCTGTGATATAAGCAAATCTACTTACCTGACAGAAATGGCAGATAGCAGCTTTGAAATAAGCCTTACAGAAGATGGTCTCCAGCTGTTCATGGATCTGGAGAATGAACCTATTGAGAAACAAACGGGAGTAGTTCAGCCTAATGTCCCAGTACCAGAAATATGTGTCGCTAAGGAAACCATAAGTAAATAGTTTCAGATACTGATAGAAATTCAGCTTGACAATCTCAAGGCTAAAAGAAATGAAAAAAAAAACATAGAGCAACCGCATGGGTACTAAAAGTAATCGGGGAATGGGCAACAGCGACCAACATGGTCATTGACCGGCAAAAAGCATCAAAGGAAGCGCTCAACACAATTTTTTGCAAATTCTGTGCTGAAGCTTGTACGACCATGGGGCAGGAGTATGCAATCTCCAGCTTCTGCGGCCTATGTGTGGCTTTAAACAGGCACCTTGGGATGGCGGCAGTACGCTGCTCAATGAATATTATAACAGACACTGAATTCAAGAGCAGCAACGCCATGTTTACTGCTAAAATGAAGCAGTACAGAAGGCAACAGAAAGACACTTCACAACACCACGAGGCTCTTATGGAAACAGACTTACAGAAACTGAGGCAGTCAGAAGCACTTTCTCCCCTAACGCGCCTGGCTTAGTAAGAAAAGTTTAGACTGATATCCAAATCCACATGGCCAGGCGTGGCAGGGAAGGCCTCCATCAACTAAAACCAGAACACTTCTCACTCAAATTAGATGAGCACAGACTAGAGTACATCATCCTAAACTTCAATCAGCATACAAAAAAATCATGTCAATCCCCTAGAAACTGATAAGCAAGGACATAGGGGATGCATGTCTAGCCAGCCTGGAAATCCTCTGTGCCCAGTTCAAAGTTTTAAGAAATATATCAGCAAACTTCCTGCAAACCCCAAAGCTCTATACTTGCACCCATGCCAATTACCACAAAACAAACTCGATGAACTGCCTATCTGGTATTCCAGTGAGCCGATGGGTCTAAATTACCTTGCGACTATGATGTCCTGCTTAAGCGAGGAATGTCAGCTAACTCTAAGGTACACAAATCATTGCCTAGGGGCCATGGCAGTATAGCTACTTTCTAATGCTGGATTAGAAAGTCGAGAAATTATGACCATAACTGGTCATAGGAATGAATCTAGCCTCCAGAGCAATTGGTGACCAACAAAGGATGACAGAAAAAAGTGGTGAGACATACTAGAACCAAATAATGAACAATGTAACGTACCACATACTCCTCCGATCAAAAAGGTGTGCATGATAGCTGCCAAAAATTAGAAAATGACCCCCGATGGAGGAAATGCCAAACTAAGTAACATCCTGTATCCCAGCATCACTGAGAGCAAGCACGTCAGCACACCAACAGAGAATTTAAAGTCAAACACCCTGGAAAAATAAAATCTCACAGTACCATCCACTGCCATGACATTTCACAGTAAAAACGTTGAAAGTTACATGAAAAGATCGTTAAAGCATACAGAAGTGGCGCCAAACAGTGTTCTCTGGACAATAAATACCACATCTGAAGCGCTGAAGGACAACAAGGTGGCAAACTGAAATCCAAACCTGAACTTCGAGGGAGTGACGATGCAACACTGCAGCCTGACATTAAGTGGCCCCATTTACTTCGGTAAATAAATAAACCTACAAACAAGCACTGAAATATGCAAAATGAAATGACTTTTACCTGTTTTAAAACCGTGTTTAAAGATGTTATCAAAATGTTGTAAAATGCATTTGTTTTCAGGTTAAAATGCATTCATTTTCATATGACTGTTTCAGGACCTGATTAAAATAATCAGTTCAGTTTTACATTACATTTGAATGGATAAAAGATTGTGTTTAACACTTTAACATACTAAAAGTAATGTTTGTCATTTTAAATGACTGTTTTTTTAAGTATTTTGCATAAAAAATGTGATCTAACACAGTTTAAGTGATCCACTGAAGGAACTACTTTTTCCTGCATAGTAATTTTTTCATAAATAAACAGAAAATACAAAACAAAGTAACATTTGTAAATGTGTTTTTTTGTTAGGAAAACATTCCCAGCAATTTCTTAAGTGCAATACAACACTCCAGGGTGTGTGTTAGACATTTTAACACACAGCTAGGAGGCTGGACACACTCGGTCTGTGGTCTCGTGCCTCACAACGCCTCCTAGCCATGTGTTAAAGTGTCTAACACACACCCTGTCACTTATATGTAAGCAATAGGGTGTGTGTTAGACACTTTAACACATGTCTAGGAGGCGTAGTGAGGCACAAGGCCAGCAGCTGAGTGCATCCAGCCTCCTAGCCATGTGTTAAAGTGTCTGACACACACCCTGGAGTGGTTTATTGTGCTTACTAAATGGTTATCTGTAGTGCAACTACATTTGGTAAGTAAAAGTCCCAGTTTTAAAGATCACATACACTGAAATTTACAGAAATTAAACTGTCAGCATCGTTCATTAAATATTGTTATAACAACAGTGTTTGCATAGTGTTTTATATGAAAATCTACCATTTCACACCATTTATAGCTATTTATTGTGTGGCTTGTGTCAACAACACTGCTTGATGCTGAGACTTTCTGTTCCTTGTGGTGATTGGCATGTCTCCACCCTGGTGATGTAATTTGGGGTGCTATTCTCTTTCTTCAGTACATAAGCTATGGAGGCAGTTACATTGCTGAGGTCTGTAAAAACTTCTCATTCCTTGCACTGTGCATGTTGCAAGGATCTAAAAGTTGTTTGATTGTGGTTGTGTCATGCTCAATGTCAGTAATGCACAATAACAGTTTAAATTAAATGTTATAGTCTGTGCAGAAGTCAGGAAAAGTAGTACATTGATGTTAAAGTAAATGTTGAAGGTTCCTCAAATTCTTATTACATATGACATACCATTGCCAGGCATACTTCAAATATTGAAGCTACAATTTGTTATGTAAAAAAATCTGTCATTTTCATTTTTTTACTGTTTTATCAAGATTTTGTCTTCCAGTTTCATGTGTGTGTGTGGTCACACCCCCAAAATTATACCACACCAGAAAACTGTTATTATTTTACATAGCACAACAAACAATTATAAGCAATTTACAATGTTGCCTTAAATGTACCTTACTCAGACGTACAGTCCCTTATGTTGCAGGTGGTGAGCAGTAATATGTAAACAACTGTAGCATGGCATCATGGGTAAAATACAAACCTGTTTTACAGTTCCCATACTCTGAGATGCTGTCCCATATTTGTGCGGTGGTGTCAACAATATAAGCTTTTGTTTACTTATTTTCACAACAATGCATTGTACATACTGTATCTAGTTACAAGACTTCTATACTGTGAGATGTTGGCTCCTGTTTCTTCACTGAGCACAGAAAAATAAAAGCCTATATACTAGTTTACATAGTGAGGCATTGTGGGTACAGTAGAGTGCACTTCTACAGGTCACTTCTCCCATTTTCTATGGCAAACCTCAATAAATCACTTTAAAATTATCATTTTACCAGGGCTAGCACAGTTATCCCTGTAGGAATTAGTGCAGATAAGGTCTCTATTAAATCTAAATTATTGTAAAGCAGACACTGACCAACAGCAGTGAAGTTACCAGAATTCTATTACTAGCAGCAATACAACTTCCTAACAGGCAAGCACCCCAAATGACATCAGCAGCCTGACTCAGCATCTAGCAACCTAGGGAAAATGGACCACAACAAAAAGACAATAAAATGCATTAATTTGTTGATTTTTGTTACAAAACCTGGAACACAAATGTTTTATAGCAGTGTTTATTAAATGGTGCTGTTTCTTTTAGTTTTAAAAACCTTTGCATATGACCTTTAAGTAGGAAAAAATATGTATATTTGTGTCAGTTTTTAATCAAATAGTTCCCCTACCTAAGTGTCCTTTTTTTTTTTTTTTACTGAAAGAATTTTGTCCTACAAAGGCTTCTGTAGTTTGGGTCTGGTTGTCATGGCACTATTTACCACCCCCCCCAGTTTGCAGCATGAAAATGCATTGTTTATCGAATGACACACGGAAAGCAACACAGTAAATCAATTAGTTTTACAGAAATCGGTAAATAGATGCTGTGCGATAGGAATTGATCGGAACAGGCACTGAGCAGGCAGGCAGAGAGACAGAGATTGTGGCAGAAGTTTTTTTTTATGTGATGACTCTTGGAAGTGAAGAAGGTTGTCTTTTGTGGTACAGAATGTTTTATTGTTAAAGTGAGGGGCTAAGGGAAGGAAGTTGCGAGCGGCTGGGTAGTCGGCTGTTGATTAGGGTGGAGAGCGAGCGGGCGGGCTGGGAGAGAGATTGCGGCAGTTTTGTTTTTTTTCTGTTTACTACATGCTGCATCCATGAGGAGACAGGCAGATGGATTTAAAAGAGAAACATTCAAAGACTGAGGCCAAGGCGTCAGACATAGTGGACAGGTATTTCTCACTCCTGACTATTTTTACTATTCCTTCTGAGTGGTGACATAAAATAAGATGGCTGAGTTTATTTTCTGAGCGTTCTATGTGGGCACTTCACTGGGATCAGTGCCCAGCTGGCATAGCCTGATCTTGCTTGTGTGTGTTAGAAACTTTAACACACTGTTGGCATCTAGTGAGATAGCTTGAAATTGACATGCCATTTCATAATGCTTACATAAGATCCCGGTTGCAGTCCTTGTCTGAGCAATCAAGGTGCAGCATTCTTTCTTTCTTGATTTTTTTTATATCTAATGTAAAGTTTGCTCAAAACTTATGACATTGTTTAGAAGAGACATCATACGCTATAAAAAAATGCAAAATTGGCAAACCTTGGCTCAACTAGTGAGTTCTGCCACTTCAGAGCTCTGATTCCCAAGGACCTCTCAAGCTGTACTCTCAAAACACAGGAAATCAGAATCTCTTCTGACAGAACATAGAGGACTGTGTATGAGCAGTCATGCATAACAAGGATATTCTTGTATCGAGAGGTTTCCTTGGTAACAGATGACCTAGTGAGCGTAGCTCGAGAGGTACTCTGTTACCAAAGGAGTGTCAAGATACAAGAATTTCCTTGTTTGTGTATGACTGCTCATACACAATCTTTCATAGTGTATGGGTAGTCACAGCATAGAAAATCACACAAAAAACAGCTGGAGAAGACAACAGAGAATAGAAATTTTAACATTTTCTTTTTTTTTAACTGACACAGTGTGCTGCAGATGTTTCTGCAAGTTCAAGTTTAAAAAAAAACAGCAACTTCCAGCTTAACTGGATTGAGGAAAGCAACTTTGTGGCCGCATTCCTGCACTATGTCACTACTGCAGCATAACTACTCCATTCTAGTTATGGATTTCTATTCATAATATAGAGGATAATGCCTGATGTGCAGGTGATAACCATGGTGTAATCATCTCAAGTGGTTGCTAGGGCATCAATAAACCTCAAGAGTGCAGCTCAAGAGGTTTACAATTGCCCTAACAACCACGAGAGATGACCCACACCATGGTCACTAACCCATCAGCGTGTCATTATAGTGTATGGGACTCGACATGAAGTTACCTCCCGAACACAAGTAATTTAGCCTTATCTTATTAATGAATCTGCACTACAGCCACATGATTGTGTAGGAAAACAGTTTATAAGGATACACAGACTGAATGACAGCGGGCCAAAATAGCACCAGAGTTAAACTCTCTATCGGACATAGTTGCAAGACTCAGTAATAGTAAACAGACAACTAGAATGTTATTTGAATACTATACTGAGGCTAACAATCACGTTCTGGGTGTGTAGAATACTGAATTACACTGGCATTCTGTTTTGTAAACCCACTGCTATGATGTAAATGAGATAGGTTTATACGGTTCTGACATCACAACAGTGGGATCACAAGGTTGTAATCTGCTTGATTTCAGTGGGTAATAAGGGATACCCATACATTATAACATTTTATAAAATGGCAAGAAAAAATCTAGAAATGTCATTGGCCAGGAGACATCAGCTGACTGTACATTAAATCTCTATATACACACAGTCATCCTGGTCCCAAACCACATCACACAATGAGCAAATCAGTCCTCCTACAACCAGAACTATCTTCCATCAGTCCCTCTGCAACCAGAACTGATTTTCCATCACAAATATGGCTGCTACCTTTACACTGTAAAAACCTTCAACGAGGCCCTAAAAATAAAACTACCTTATATAAAAAAAAAACAACAAATTAATTAAACGTTGTTTCCATGATCATCACACTCTCCTTACGCACATAAACAAATTAGAAACATTAAGTATTGTTTATAGTTTTCATTACAACTGTTTCTTCACTAACAGTGAAAAATCCCCCTTCTATCTTTTCCTACTCATCAGGGAAATCTCTTCTGCTTGCCCTGACAGTGAGATAATTGTCACTGGCTCTAAAACATGCCTTTGTTTTCTGTGTGTACAGTATGTTAGGAGAGTAACATTCTACCAGCGGAACTGAGCAGCATTTCGAATCCCTGCATTAGGTGGTAAACATTCCATGATAAACATTCTGGGCCAGATATTCAAAAGGGTTGCGCCATGCACAACAGAGATGCGCCAGTCCAAGTCCGAAAATACACCATTGTGCAATATTCAGCGGGAGGCAGCTGCGCCACTCAAGTTGCAATGCGCAAACGCGCAATGGTAATGAATGCATGAGTAACCGTAGGGGGAGGAACCAAGAATAAATGGTGCAGTGTGATATTCAAGAGCATGCACCATGCAATAGGGGAGCTAGCGGAAGTTGCGCAATAGTGGAAATGAGCCAAAATAAAAAGGAACAAGAGAGAGGTGCAAGAACTCTACAGGGAAGCCAGAAGTGGAAGCAAACTGGCAGCAATAGCTAAGAGGGAAGCAGTGTGTGGGACACAGAAGAAGCAGGACAGGGCACACTGGTGACCACACAGGAAAGGAGTGGGGAGCCTGAGACAGTGTGCTGAACAGACAGGGCAATGCTGCAGAGTAGTCAGGGCAGCGGCAGGAGGCAGGACAGCTGAAGGCCGGAGGTGTACCCGGTGCAGGGGGAGCAGAACAGAGGACAGTGGGGGGAACGGGACAACATCTGCTGGGGGGGAACAACAGCCAGGGACATGGCCAGTGCCACCATACAGATGGAGCCGGTAATGAGGGGTGTGAGAAGGCAGGCAGCAGGGTTACGCGGCCATGGAAGGGCCCGTCAGCGGTATGCCCCCAACAGGCAGTACCGAGCCCGCATCACCTTTGAGCAGTATACTGATACAGAGATTGTGGACTGGTACCGCCTGAACTGGGTGATCCTGAGGCGGCTCTGTGAGCTGTGCAGTGATGAGATGCAGGCACCCACACTACGGAGCCATGCTTTGTCAGTGGAGACAAAGGTGACAGCTGTCATGTGCCTGCTCGCCACGGGCACCTTCCAGAGACCAACAGGGGACACAACAGGCATAACCCAGTCAGCCGCGTCATGCCTGCTCACACAATTCCTCAGCACACTGCTGCCACATGCTGCGGAGTACATCCTTTTCCCCAGCACACAGGCGGAGCGCACAGCACACATACAACAGTTCCACAGGGTAGCACATATGCCTGGCGTGCTCAGGGCCATTGACTACATCCATGTGGCCATCCGCATGTCACCGGGCCTGAATGGCATAGACTACATGAACCGCAAGGGATTCGCCAGCATCAACTGCCAAGTGGTGTGCGAT
Organism: Neoceratodus forsteri; assembly: GCA_016271365.2. Classification (NCBI taxonomy): domain Eukaryota; kingdom Metazoa; phylum Chordata; order Ceratodontiformes; family Ceratodontidae; genus Neoceratodus; species Neoceratodus forsteri. The sequence continues at coordinate 288,516,868 of CM057455.1, read as the reverse complement.
TCCAGGTGGCGCATAACCAACGTCTGTGCCACGCACACTAGGGGAGCACATGATGCCTTCATCTGGCACTAGTCTGCACTGTGCCACAGGTTCGAGAGTGGGGACATCCCCATTGGCCACCTAGTGGGTGAGTATGCACAACACACAGGATGACATGGGCAGATGTCGGGGGGAGGCATAGTCAGAGGTGCCATGGGTACCTGCCATGATGGCCCATGGCACAGCAATGCAGACCACCATACTAATGTACAGCCCCTATACACAGGTGACAGTGGATACCCACTATGTCCCTGGCTGCTCACACCATACCGGTGCCCCTCGACCCAATCGCAGCAACGGTACAATGAGGCACATGCCACCATACGTAATATCATCGAGTGGGTGTTTGGTATGCTGAAGTCACATTTCCGGTGCCTGGACATGTCTGGCAGTGCCCTACAGTACAGCCCCTCAAAGGTCTGCGGGCTATGCCTGGCCTGTTGCATCCTGCACAACATGACCAACGACTGTGGAATAGCTGTAGATGTCGAAGAGGGGGACAGCAATGGGGACGATGAGGACGCCGGTCCAGAAGGTGATGGGCAGCCATCCCTTGGGCGAAGGGACCCCTGCCTGTTCAGGATGGCGCAACTGCACTAGGACACCATCACAGAGGAGCACTTTGGCCAACACAGGTAGATCACGGGGTCATGTGCAGCCACCAATGGCAAGGGCACAACCCACAGACAGGCATGGACGAACCCCAGGGGTGGATGGCGGCAAGTGAATGGGACTGAGCGTGGATCCATACATGCTGTCAGGGATGGGCATGGCCAAACACAACATGTGCACACGCACACAACACATACACACATACACACCCACACACACACCACAAGACATGCACTAGGGGTAGAAGGCATGCTGACCACAACTGCAACCTTAGCCACACACAGGTCCACACACAACCACACCCAGTGGCTGTCACTGTGCATGTCTCAGATGCTGGGCACCATTGCACACCGGTGAACAGCGCAACGCAGGCATCATGCACACACCACAGTGGCCAGCAGCCGGAAGGGTGTGCACATGGACTGTGTGTGTGCAGGGCAGGGTACCCCACCTGTGCGTTGTACAGTGCACAACACACTGCACACAGGGCAGCAGCAGACAGTGGCCATGGTGGGAGACAGGTCAGTCATGCAGTGCAGTGCCATGGCTGCTACAGATGTGTGGGTGGCCCCACCGAGACCTGCCAGCCATGCCAGGATGACCATTGGCCTCATGGGGTGGCACCGATGGTCCCCCAAGGGTGATGCTGCGGGAACGTGACCATGTTCACGCAGGAGTCTGCAGCTCACCAAACATGCCTGCACCTGACATGCTCAGTATGCTCACAGCCGAACCCGTTGTCAACATGGAAGGTGTCGCACGACGCCGGGAACGGGGGCTGGACGTGGCACTGTGCGGTGTCTGCGGTGCATGGGAAATTACTGGGTGCCCAATGTGGCCATGACAGCTGTGAATGCATGTGTCTGCCTGTCAATGGCAGCGGTCACATCCTCCCACAGCCGGTCCATCCCTGCCAGGAGCAGACCGTTGTCCCTGCTGTGCTGCTCCTCTGCTTGGTGCAGGACCGCATTGAGTGTATCCACTGCCATCACAAGCCAAAATTGCTGATCCACTGAATCCTGGAGCATGCAGCTGTGCTCATCAAAGAGGTCATCCGCCTGATCAGCATGCTGTCCCTCATGGTGTTCGTGGCCGTGCCGGGCAGCACTCCTTGAAGTTGAGCACTGCACACCAGAGCCATGCCTGAGCATGTCCACATGCGGTGTACTGATGCCGCCCCCTGACACTGTCCCCCCATCTCCATTTTCTGACTGCTGGCACTGCCCCTTCAGCCGCTGATCGCCAGGGCTCGCCGGTGCTGTCACAGTGGCCACAACAGTCCCACCAGCCTGGATGCACACCAGTGCTGCCCCACTGGTGCATACAGACACAGGCTGGGAGTGTATGTCACGCAGGCCTCAACGGCAGCATCCCCCATGGCTACACCCATGCCGTTCCCTGCTGTGGGACCATCCTGCGTCCCACACGTATCACTGTCTGGGATGTGTTATCCATCATTACTGGTGCCTGATCTGGCACCAGTCCATGTCCCAGCATGCTGGAGTCTGTGGCTGCTATCACGCTGGGACACAGGCAGGGCCTCGTCTGCACCAGCACCACCATCTTCAGTCCGGACAGACAGGCAGGTATGCAGTGGTACTGACCTTCGGACACCTGTGGAGGTAGATGGGCACTCCTCTGTGTCCAGGGCCTCACCCACGGTGGACACACCCACCACTGCTGACCCATGTAGACACTCAGGAACTGTAAGGGAACACAGTAGCATTAATGTCTCCGCCCTACCATGGGGCATTCCCCCCGCCTCCCACACAGTGACAGCAAAGGACCTACCATGCAGTGACGGGCTGCCACCCATCTAGAAGCCACCACCTGGAATGCCCTCCATGGCACAACGCTGCATGCTGCCGGCCACCCGCTTCTCCTGTGGCATCAGGTGTGGCACATCCGGCTACCCACCACCGGTTGCAGCACGTGCTGCCCTGATGGCAGCCACCTTGTCCTTAATTCTCCTCCTGTCTGTGCAGACCTTCTTTTTACATTCCTGCACAGACTGCTGGTGGCTGCCATGCTGGTTCATGGCATGCACAACCTCACCCCATGCCGTAGCATGGGCCCGTGGTGTTCCCTGCTGTCTGCTGAGCAGCGGTTCCCTGTCGAGGTATTCCTTGAACAGTGCATCTGTTTCCGCCTGTGTGAAGTTGGGCCTCCTCTTTCTCCAACATCCCTGTTCCTCCTCTTCCTCACGTTCGGTCATTATAGAGCCTGTGGAAATGACAGGTGTTACCTTTCAATGTGCAGTCCCATGCATCTCCCACACACCACAGTCCACATTTCCACACAGCATGCAACCTACCATAATAGACTGCAATACCAAACTATGGCCTCTGCAGCCCCATGTCGCACTTACATAGCGCAAGGCATGCAAATGAGGTGAGGCGCAACTTTAAGTGGATGCTAATGCAGTAGCTGCGCCATGGAATTGCTGATGAGCTGATTTACATATGCTGGCTGAATATCGTGCTGTTGCACCTTGCGCAATTGTGCTGAGCGTGTTCAGGCACAGGCGCAGCTCTGCGACGTGCTCAGTAGGCACCACACGGCGCATGCCCAGGGTGCTGACGCCGACACCTGCCGCACTGCTGATGTGCTGAGCGCGGGAGGCAATGCACGGCACAGCCACCACTGTGCCAGTGGTGCTAGTGCGCTGTTCACATGTATGGCACTCGTGCCCTGGAGCGCCATAGCCGCCATGGTGCCACAGCACGGTAGGCCACGGCTGGGCATCTCACACAGGCACCCAGCTGTGCTACATGCAGGAGTCCCAATCACGCTGTGGTGATCCATGCACGCGAGACCCTTGTCCCTGTGCTCGACCTTTGCCTCCTAGGCGCCATGCGTCCACATGGGTGCACCCCTATCACACTGTTCAGTGACAGCGCGATGAGGAATGCAGCGCTGTACCACGCAGCATCTGCACAATGCGGACGTGTGCTACAGATCGCCATTTTGTTTTCCAAACTGAAGCTGAGATGGCAAGAAGGAGAGCTGCTGTCTAGAGCCCACTGGAGCTGGCCAATTTGGTGGCCATTGTGGAGCCCCATGCTGGGGCCCTGTTTGAGAATGACCCCCTGGACAGGGCCAGAAGTACCGTTTGGGAGGAGGTGGCAGTGGCACTGGAAGAGGCCACAGGAATTGTCAGGACATCAGAACAGTGTCGTCACCGCTATGGGGACCTCCAGCGGAGGGAGCCGGACAGGCTTGCCCGCCTACGGGCACGCGCCAGGTTAGGCACAGTGCCACATCCAGGTAGGTGCCCCGTCCATACACTGGTTGCGTCCGTATGGGTATCATGGTGGGCATGTGTCCACCACATGGGGGGGTGGGCCGTCCAGTGTGGGCGGTGGTGGTGGTGGTGTTGCAGCATGGCTGGGCTGCGCAGAATCGCACACACCTAGGGGGGAGCCTTTGCTACTGGTTTGTACTGATGTTCCCTTCTCCATGTTTGCACCCTAGGCCCTGAGAAGTGGCGCAGAGCCAGGGAGGAACAGCACCGCTGGAAGGAAGGGGATGCTGGGCAACAGCCATGGGCTGCTGGCCCCAACCTGCAACAGTGCCCGGATCAGGCCAACGAAGGTGAGTGCCTTTCTTCCAGGATATTCTGCACATGCTGTGTTGCAGGGTAGACGGTGGGGCATGGCCACCATCCATTGACACCACTGACGTGCACACCACATGGTACACTCAGCACTGTCCTGTGGCACTGCTTGTGTGGGTGTGCATCGCTGGTGGTCCATGCATGCACTGGGTACGTGGCTGTTCCACTGCCTTCGCACCATGTAGCCATGTCACTGTACAGCCACGGTGGTGCTGTGCGGAACTTGGGTGGTGGGTGTGTGCAGTGGTCCGCATGGCTGTGTGCACCTGGGTAGGCAGGTCATGTGGACACGATCACTGTGGGTGGTCACACACCATCACAGGGGTGTGTACCACGGCTGCATGCTATGCACAATGGGTGGGCTGCAGGGGGACGGACATTCACACTTATTGACTCTGCTCACTTGTCCTAGGTGGACGACAGCTGATGCGGCTGGAGAGGGCCATGCAGGAGCTCCTTCAAATAGCGAGGCATCATTGGAGGTACTCCAGAGACTGGACCAGCATGGTGTCCAGAGGCGGCGGACCAGGAGGCGCCACAGGAGCGGGGAGCGGGGCGGCCTCTAAGCCCTCCATGCCCCAAGATTCACCCTACCCCCCTGGACCCACTCTCACACCCCTTCTTCCCTCTCCCATTTGTTCACCCCTGCCCCTTACCCACCCCCACCTGGTATGTGGTCCTCACCCTCCCATGTATATACCCGTATATATTTTTTTGTACTTTAATACAGTCGTCCCTCATTATAACGAACGTTTCTGGAGCCAAGCAGTACATTCGTTATAGCACAAAGTTTGTTATATCGAGGAGCGCAAAAATGATACTCGGACAGCTAACCGGATAAAACAGTAAAGTACAAGCATGCACAGGAGCGATGCAAAAAACAGTCTTTATTGATTTTAAACATTTAGAAAACATACAAAACTAAAGTAAATGCCGAAAAAATCACACAGACTACTTTAAAAGATTATTGAAATTAATTTAAGTACAGTAAAGCAGTTAGTGGATAACCAGAGTTACTTGTGCAGATATAGTACTGTACTGTACTTAGGCATTAGGTTTAAAAAAATCTGTGACCTTAAGCTGTTTAGCCATTTTTGTAGAGTGTAAGTCTCTGGCATAAGACAAAATCTGTCTTAATTGAATTACTTTCATGGGGTCTGCTTCCTCACATTCTAGCAAAAATGCTTCTGCTGCTGCATCGTCACAGGATCGAGCCTCACCTGTGATTGCAATTCAGCGTATTCCATGTCAGCGCTGAAAGCGCCATCGCCACCCAGCTGAGGATTTGAAACAATTCTCCTCACCATGAATCACATGGGCAAATTGAACTGCCTTCTCTTGGAGGATGGAACCGGAGATTGGGACCCCACTCGCACACTGCTGGGTAAACCAGAGTTGGGTGGCACAATCAATTTCATGCTCATCTGCCTTCCTAATCTTCTTTCTCTGAAGCCCCTCAATCTCCGAGCATTCTACTGCAAAGTTGTGGAGTGAAGCCTCTTGCTTTCTCCAGGTACAGATTGTCAACTTTGAGTAGCCGGTCTCCTGAGACAGTTTGGCGAGACTCTCGCCGGCATTCAGCCTGTCCAGGATTCGAAGCTTAGTGTCCACGGAGTAACCTGAGCGTTTCATTGTGATTGGACTGCTGATTTGAAAAGGTCAGTGAATTTATAAAAAGGGGCTTGCCAGAAAGTGTACCAAAATGCAGCAAATGTTTACTCGATGCACCTGATAGGAACTTGCTTGTACCAATTGACACTAACCATGTAAGTGACAGTTCTGGGAGCCGCCGAGCCCATTCGGTATAGCCGAGCATTTGTAGTAGTGGGGTTCGTTATAGCGAGGGACAACTGTATAATACATTTGTTTTGTTATGCCTACTGTGGTGGCCTCTGATTTGCAGTGGGCTACAGGTGCTCAGCTGCAGTGGTGTGCATGGCATCAGGGGTGGTGCAGGCGTAGGCGTGTATGTATGTGTGTGTGTGTCCGTAGGGGAGCCACCTATGGTGTGGGCGTATCTATCAGTCACTGTCTGTGGTTTGTGTGTTGTTCCCTGTGCACTGGATGACTGTGTGCAGTGGTCCACGGTGCATGCACTGTGTCCATGGCACCCCTGTCAGACCGTCCATGGCCTGTGCAACTGACACCCTTGCATGTCTGTGATCTGCCCGGTCTGCTGGCATGTCAATCGTGGCTGTCCATGCTGGACAACCACTGTACCCGGCACAATGCCAGGTTGCCTCCTGTCGCCGGTATGGTGCACGTCTGCCTTGGGTGGCACTGTGGCCTCCGCTGTTGTTATCCTACCTCCATGCTGTCGCTTGTGTCTGTTGCAGGGGATGTGCTCCACTGTCTGTCACTTGTGCTCTGGCTGCATGCTGGTGGCGTACAGCTTCATGGTTCCTGCGCAGGGTGGCTGGCACACCTGTGCCATGGAGGGATGCTGGCCATGTGTACACAGCTGCCGTGGCCACACGCCAGCGGCTTGGTTGACCTGCTACTGTGTCCCTGTGTTGGTGTGCCCTTGCGTATGGGTGGGTGTTTGTCCATGCACTGTGTTGCATCCTGTGTGGGGCATGCTTCCATGCAACACTGTGGGTGTCTGTGCTGGCTGTTGTGGCCAGTGCTGGGACGGGGTGTGTCCTTGCGAGGGTGTACAGGGTGCTATACCACTGGTGGTGTGTTCCGGGGCATGCCCTGTCACATGTGGGGTACCTTGTGTGCAGACGCATAGTCGGTCTCTCAGCTGTACCTCAGGGGGGGCATGCAGGGCAGCACTGTGTATGCAGTTGTTGCATCGCTTCCTGCTGCCGCCCGCTGCAGGGTGCTCACGGTGGGGATACCTTGCATGGCTCTGTGGTGCACAGGGTTGCATTGTCACAGTGGGGGGGGGTGGCATGCATGGGGTGTCCTGTACTGTTGGGCGCTACTCCTGGGCAGGGTGTATGGGGATCATGGTGCAGGGTGTGCTCTGCATTCGTGGGATGGTGTGGCACAGGGTGGCCGGACATCCTTGTGTGTCAGTTACAGCTTGCCAGGGGGTGTATTGGGGCACCATGCCCCAGCTGTGGGATTGTTGCTGGTGTCCATGGGCCGATGGTTCTTCCAGCTCTCCTCAGGTTGTGCGGTGCATGGGGTGTAGGGGGCGATGTCTGTTCTGCTGTGTGCTCCTCTGCCCATCTCTACCATGGGTGGTGGACCCCTGCATCCTGTCCCTGCGCATTCCTGGTTGTGCTGATGTGCTGCTACCCTGCTCCACTGCGCATCCCTGGTTGTGCTATTGCACATCAGACCTGTGCCACTGCGCATCCCTGTTTGTGCAATGGCGCAGTTGGCGCGATATTCTGTTGTGTGCCGCAGGCGCATCTTGACCTGCGCAGTGTTTGAATATCACGCGTGTTGCGCATGGGCACCCTGGACTTGCGCCTGCTCCTGCTATTGCGCTACTTTGTGGCGCAGTTTGAATATCTGGGCCTCTATGTCTTGAATGAGGGGAAAAACAGAAACAAAAACAGGGTGAAGAAAGTAGGCAATACAGTAATACTTTATAAACAAAGAGAAAAGGTGGGAAAACACAGTTACACAGGCAGAGGCAGACCCAAACTGCTCAAATTTGCTGTCCTTCCAACTCACTAGTTTAGCATTTTCAGTGAGTTGCTATTCAGTCAATTTTACCACTCCTCTGCCCAAGTCTGGGAACTATTTTTTCACCATATTTAAATAAAATAACATACTATGATTACGTTTTTTATAATGTATCCAGAGTTTTGTTTGATTGTTATAGAAATAGTTGTTTCTAATTTTATAAGAGAGATAAGACACTTCAGGGTGTGGGTTGTTGATTGATAAGAGCACTACCCAGCTGCTTTAATCACCCAGCACAAGTGCCTGGTGCCTAACAATGCACCTGAGAGCATGCTCTTAACAATCAACAACCCACACCCTGTCTTATTGCTTTCCTACCATACACTATGCAAGCAATAACACACAACAAGGTGTGGTTTATTGCCTGATAAGAGCATGCCCAGGGGTGTACTAAGGCACGAGGCGCTTGCGCCGAGTGCCTTATGCCACTGGGCGTGCTCTTATCAGGTGATAAATCACACCTCAGAGTGTGTTATTGCACTTATAAAATGGGCCCGGTCAAAAAGTTAATTATGAAAATGCAGATAGAGAGTGTACTTAAAAAATTGTACAAAAAAATGTGATCAGTAGAAAAATACATAAAGTAGTCCATGTTATTCTGTTGGAATGGAGCTCTCTAATTAAAAATGACTAGATGAATTTCTGTGTTTCTGTGTGTGTGTACTGTCCAGACAGAAACAGCCAAAAACCTTTTTTTTTTTTTGGTTTGTTTGTTTGATGTACTGTCTTTTATTTATCAGCCAGGCAGTTTGAGTTGCAGCAATTCGTGCTGCCATCTGCTTTCATTTAAAGGAACGGGGAGTGAACGTGTCCCATATTGGGTTACGTATTACATGTGATTTTTATTGGTCCCCTCTCCTGCAAAGATAAAAAAATCATTTTTGGTGTACTTTTGTTTCATTTAAAGTGTTTGTCTCGCGAAATGGCTGGCTTCACTGGGAGCTAGTGTGTCCCTCAGTGGCTGCCATACAGAGTTATTTACTGCTTCAGAGCTTTGCGGGTTTTCAAAAGCAATGGCCAGGGTACAGAAAAAATGTATTGCTTCAGTTTAGAATGGATAATAATGAGCTGACAGCACTAAATGAGCCAACCGACTTCTAGTTTTGTGGTTGGCTTAGGAGATCACAGTGGGCTTTTGCAACAGAGCTTGGTGCCCACACCTTAGAGAGTTTGGATTAGTGATTGCTCAGTAACATTTTGTTGTTGTCTGGTTACTTTGAGAAGGTTAGTACCAATTAACACCAACATCAGCTGGTAATAACACAACTGTGGAATCTGTTTGACCAATCACAGCTAAATACACAGATCTTTTTTTAACACACATAATTTAACCCCCACTACGACGATTTGGGGGTAGCCCAAAAATTCTATTTTAGTAAAACAATTTTTTAGAGCTTACTATATTAAGAAACACAAAATTCTGTTTCTCATATGTATGCCCTGTTTACTTATACTGTGGGGACCTCAACCAGTGCTTTCTAAGAACAAAACAGTTCCATAGTCAGTCAGAGAACAAATGTTGTAACATCTCTTTGAAAGTATCAGCTTTACTTTTTTGTTGTTAATAAGGAAACCTTCCATGTGCAATCATGGTGCATCATGGGTATGCAAATAACTAACTGACTGGTGTCACATAACACAGGACTGCCTCTTCATAGGACTTGCTTCACCAGGAAAGGCACACTAAGCAAGGGTGCCTTTCCTGGTTTCCCCGACCTGTTTGTTGCATGCTTTTTTTTTCTTGACACTTTCTTGCCTTAGTTTACAACAGAATCATCCCACTCCTGGTAGATTTAGGAACAGAAGCTTTGTTAGTCCATGTTCAGAACAGCTCAGGCAGCTCGGCTCATGTCACTGCCTGCATAGTAGGATAGCGACCATAGGCGCCGGGTTGTATGGGCTCGTGGGGCATGGGCCCCAGCAATATTTTGTAACGTGGGCACATCCCCAGTAATATTTTTTTTATTGTACTATTTTTTTCCTCTTTTTTTTTTGTTCTGTGGCCAGGACACGACCAGGGCATCCTGTCTGAATTGTGATCATGGCAGATTCCCCCGAATCCCCATCCTGCGATGAGCAGTCCTGAGTCTGACACCTCAAGAAATTACTGGTGATTGATTGTCATTTTTAAATTTGGTGCTGAAAGTCACACAGCTGGCATCCTGATTGGGTGGCAAGCTAAGCAAGGGGGCTTACACTGAGGTGGGCAGCGAAGGGTGGGGCAAGGCGACACATGGAATAGTGTTCTGTCAGGTGACTTTTCTGGCACTTTTTGTGACCGTCAGTTAGATGGAGCAGCCACAGAAAAGAAGAGAGTAGAGAAAAACTACAGTAGCAAGGGGGCCGGTAGTGTGAGGGACACAGCAATGCCTATGGTATGTAGGGCAGTGATGAACACTGCACTGTACACAGTGACAGGCCAAGCTTGCAGGTGATTACTGACAGTAGACAGTACTGTTACGCTGTTGTGTGATCCACAGATGCTGCACCTATGGCATGGGATGCTCACAGTGACATATACATGGCTGGCTGCGTGTGCTGTGGCATCTGTACAGTTGTGTGGTATGTGGCTGAGGGGGCATATAAGATCCGACAGGCACACAGGTGGTGGAGTATTGGCACTACTGGCCCATGTGCACTACATGATGTGTCCCAGCCTTGTGGCCACACCTGTGCTGTGCTGAGGTATGGCCACCTGTACACTCTCCCCTCAACGGCCACCATGCCCACAGTAATGCATGTGTGTGCTGGCATCTGTTGGTCACCACAGACGTATGGTCTGCAGGTGTGTGCTGTATGGCTACACTACCATGATGTCCCCTGTGGGCCAGATCACCCCTTACTGTCTGGCATGGCTGGGACTGGTGGCAGCTGTTGGCATCATGGTGGTGCCATCAGTGAGCAGCATGTGTCCTGCATGTCTGGCATTTTCTAAGTGTCATGATCATATGTTAGGGTCGTGCAAGCCACGCTAATCCCACGCAATCACCACGCAAAGCATCAATGTCGTGCAAAGCTGTTTGCCCAGGGTTAAGACCAGCTTTTCCTGGGTGGTAATTTGTACCCCACTAAGGGTCGTGATACGTTGCACTAAACACCTTAGCATGGCGCTAGCCGATGAATATCCTATAGTGCCTGTATTCATGTTCAGTGTGCCCCTTGCATATAATTATGGTTTGCCCAGCGCTAAGGCGATTTGCGCATGCTATTTGGCCTTTTGAATATAGCGGACCCACGCTACTCCTGCGCTAAACCCACACAATCGGTTTGTGCACTGCGCAAAGCTTTGAATATCTGGGCCCCTATATCTAGTCTAACTTTAGGGATGTTAAATTCCAAACCAGCAGCAGACCTCAATCTTGATGGTAGTAACCTAAGTGAGAAAAAGTCAATAACATATTGGGGGCAGTTCCTTTCAGGACCCTCACCATGAATAATGAAGTATGTAAGTCCCGCCTTTCACTTAATCTTAGCCAATTCAACTTTTGGTACATCAAACAGTGATGCATTCTGGGATGTGCGTCCAGAACATAACGAGCCAGCCTGTTATATACCGTGTCAATGGAGTTCAGCAACGCTTTAGTTGCCCCAGCATATAACAGGTCCCCATAATCTATTATAGGAATAATAGTACTATTGATCAGCTTAAGTCTAGAATCAATATCTAAAAAACTTTTCAACCTATACATTGCACCAATTTTTTTTATGGATACTCTCACTGGCGGCACTACACCGGGGCACACCAGGGCACGTGCCCTGGTCAGAAAATGCTGTGCCCCAGTTCGTGCCCCGGTGCTCCGAAAACAGATTTTTCTGTTTGGCGTTAATTAGCCTAGCTAGTCTCCATACTAGTCCATCCTGCGCAAGCTAGAGCTAGACCCAACCTGAACCAACAAAATGAATGCCTTTTCCCGGTCGGGGCATGGGGGGACTGAATTGTCTGAGTCATCGACGCCTCAGGCAGTTTCTGATCCCGATCCAATCCCCCTGCTGCTGAGCCCAGCTGGTGGCCGGGCAGTACTCCTAACGTTAATGCTGGCAGCAGTGGAAATGCAGAGCTTGGGAGGGCTAGCTACTGATACTGAGCCAGCCAATTAGTGCAGCACAATGACTTTAATGCAGACCAATTGTAATGGGGAAAATTCAGATCTGGCCAATCAATGGCAGGGAGGTCGCTGCAGCCAATCAATGGGCTGGCTATAAAACTCTGCCAATCAGCACCAGGCTTCCTCGTCCAATGAGGTGTGTCGGTCGGCGGTCGCTTGAACCTTCTTGTGAAAATTTGGTGCGCCATGTGTACCACTGAGAACTTAGAAGAGATAGAAAGTGTTTCCCAAACTGTCTGCTGTGCCTGCCACCGCACCTTGATTCGTGACCAGAGACGAGTTCCCCTGCCTGCTGCCGCATTCTCGCTCGGACGGACTGGCCAGTGAAGCCGACCCATTCTCCTGCCTGCTGATGCCCCACTGCTGCTCTCCTTGTTGCCTGAAGCTGCTGCCTGCAGCTGGAGTGCCTGCTGATTGCCAGCCAGAGTTCTCCTGCTGTCGTTGTGGTCCCGCATCCTTGGACTAGAACTCTCCCCCGGGCCCGCGGAAATTTTCTTGGAGCTCCTCAAGCTGCCAAATGCAACCGGCTCAACCTCAACTCCTGATTCACTTGCTGAACCTTTCTGGGCTGCTCAGCTGCTAAGGTAAGGTAAGCACGCTGACTCTGATAAATGAATTTTGCTGCAATTTAATGCTGGCCTCTGCGTGTGCTTCACCACAAGGGAAGGGGAAAGGGAAGGGGGAAGGGCGGAGGGGAGGGTGGAAGGCAGGGAAGACATGCATGCCCCCAGACTGGGTCAGGCCAGGGTGTGTGTGTGTGTGAGTGTGTATATAAGATGGGACTGTATGGGGGAATACATGCCTCAACGCTGGGGATGTTTATGGCTGGTGGTGTTTGCTACTCTTTCTGTAGGTCTTTCAGTGATGGGCCTGGGGGAGAGAACATACATGATGCCTCTGACTGAGAGATGGGCCTGTGTCTGGGGAGGATGCATCATTACATGATGTCTCTGTGACTGGCTGACTACTCAGCCTTTTCATATAGATGAACCTGTGTTTTTTTTTTTGGGGGGCAGCATACATGATGCCTTTGGTGTGAACTATGCAGAATTTTATGTTTGGTGTGCTTCAAAGATGGACCTGTGTCTTGGGGGGATATACAGAATCGGTGAGGTGTTTAAATGGGCTGCCTGTCTTTTTATGCTGCCTGTCTGCACTGTGAAGGGTTGTAGTGGGATTTTTTTTCCATGGTTGGGTTTGTTCTGGAACGGTGGGTCTGCAATGGAGGGTGGGTGGGTTCTGAAGTGCCTGATGGTGTTGCTTGGGGGAATGGGGCCATCCCCATGTCATTCATCCATTTGGTGTGTCTGCCACTGTACTTGAGACTTGGAGAGGCCTGGGCTTTTCCCCGGTACTGAACATACATGATGCCTCTGACTGTAGTCTGTGCAGCATATTGCCGATGGCTGGGGGTGTTTGAGAGATGGGCCTGTGTCTGGGGGAAGGATGCATAACATGATGCTTGAGACCTGAGGAGGCCCCGGTACCAAGGGAGAGGCTCACCTTGGCAAAATCTGAGAGACTGGTATTTTTGCAGAAGCAAGGGTTACAGTACTGCCATGCTCTTGTTCCCACAGAGCGCTAAATATTTTCTTCCTCATTACTAGACTCCCTTGCTGATGTACACTGGATGTACACTGGATTGTTCCATTCAGCACTGGAGGAAAAAGGAGGATGGATGCGGGGGGGGGACTTGAGGTGTATGAGTTAGCTGGGAAAACTGTATTTTAAATGTGCCTCCAAACCAGGGATTTGTGTTTAGGACTGGAGTGGGGCGGTGTGGGGACTGATGGGGTTTGGATTACAGAGACTGGTGAACTAACTAAGTGGCTGGGTTCAGCTGTCACACTGCCAACAGATGGCCTAGCCTAGAAGCCAAGGATTGGTGGGGGCACCTTGGGGTCTGTGGATGGAGGGAGGGTGTTGGGTTAAGGAGGGCTGGTACACTGAGCATAAGGGACTGGCTCCGGCTGCTGGCATACTGTTTTTAGGGGAGAAAGAAGAGGTGATGAGCAACAGAAAGGAAGGGACTGCAGTGGGGGAATGGCTAGCCATAGGAAGGGCTGGGGCTAATGGTTTTATTGTAAGACAAGAATTATTGTAGACTGTCACCATCTCCCATCCCCCAAACAAGTGCTTTCACAGAAGCATATTTTGGTTGATGTTTACATGGTGGTGGTGGTGGTGGTGGTGGTGGGGGGCAAATTCAATAGTATGCATCAGTCCTCCTGGTATAGCCTCCCTGGTATTGGTAGGAGGCTAGCAGCCAGAGAACAGCATCTGCCCAGTCAGACCTGTAGCTATATGCACTACTCATCTGCACTCTTACAATCTGCAGAGGTTTCTGTAGGTGCCCTGGCTCCCAACTGTGGTGCCCACCCAGTGCCCTGGTAACCAACAAAAGCTGGAGCAGCCACTGAATACTCTCCACCATTGATTGAATATTCCCATTTTAACTGGCTGTCTAACCACATTCCTAAATATTTATAACATGACGTGGATTTTAATTCATCTCCTGCTTTAGTTTTAATCTTTAAATCATAAATCTTATAATCACTAACCCTACTAAACAAAATAGTTAGTGGGGTTTTTTTACATTTAACTTCATAGATTGTAATTCAAAGAAATTTTGCAAGTGTGTAAAAGCTACCTGTAACCTCTCTCAAATCAAATCGACAGAGTTCCTAGCATAAATCACCGACCGTATCATCAGCATAAAGATGAAAATCGATATTCATACCATGAAATTTAAAGTTCGTTAACATATATGTTGAAGAGCAAAGGCTCTACAATTGACCCCTTGGGCGCTCCATATCTAACATATTTAAGGGAAGAATCTGATGTGCACAGTGATACAAACTGTTCCCTATCCAGGATGTAGGAGCTGATCCATCTTATTACCTCAGGAGAAATGTTCAGCTTTCCCAGCCTAGATAAAAGGATAGCATGATTTAGTGTAGCAAAGGCTTTCGACAGGTCTATAAATATAGCACCTATCGAAAGCCCATGGTTCAAACTATCCTGTATATTCCCCACAACCTTAAGTAGGGCAGTCTGAGTACTATGATGAACTCTAAACCTGGATTGTCTACAATTTAGTTTTTTCCCAGATTCCAAAAACATGGGTAAGCTGGCAAGATACCAAGTAGTCAAATATCTTTGAGATCTGGGACAAAAGTGAAATTGGTCTATAATTTCCAGTATCTGTTTTTGCACCTGATTTGTGTATGGGAATCACCTTTGCTATTTTCCAATGTTCTGAAAACTCAGCAGTTTGAAGAGAGAGGTTGAAAATGTATGATAATGGATATGTGATAACTGGAGTTGCATACCAAAGTAACTTTGATGGTATTCCATCAGGACCAACATATTTTTTTGTATCTAATTTCAAACGTTCTTACTGCACATCATGTGCCGAGATATTCGTAAATGTGAATTTTGGCTCTCCTTTTGGGAACCCACTGTGATCTTTGACAAAAAAATGATTTTGTGAAAATGGTTGTGTTTGAAAATTTCCTTTCCCCAAATTATCAGATTCATGGAAAAAACATTAAAAACTTCAGCCACCTCAGGACTGGATGACATGTACTGATTATTAATCAAGAAATTACCATCATAAGGTCCTAAACCTATCCCTAGTCACAGGCAAATTTCCAATTGTCTGGAAAGTGGTTGTCACCCCGGTGTTTAAAAATGGGGACAGAAAAAAACACACTAATTATCGCCCCATCTTAATTCTCCCCCACTCTCAAAAGCACTCAAGCATATTGTTTCAGATCAATTGACTGCATATCTCTGCAATTACCAACTGCAATGTAAGCAACAGCATGCGTTTCACAAACAACATAGCACAGCTACCACGCTCCTGGAATTCGCCAGCTAAATACACAGTGTCCTTGACCTGGGGCTCTTGGTGGGGGCTACCTATATTGACCTCACCAAGGCCTTTGATACAGTAAACCATGAACTGCTGTTATGTCAACTGTCCTGTATTGGCCTCTCCCCAGAATCCACCACCTGGTTTAGGAGCTACCTCCAAGGGAGAGTACAAAAAGTAAAAATTAATGAAGTCTGCTCAAGTCTTTTAAACATCACCACTGGAGTACCACAATGCTTAATCCTGGGACCTCTGCTTTTTAGTCTATTCTTAAATTCACTCCCCCGGGCTGTAACTGACCAGGTCTTGCTCTATGCAATGACACAGTACTATATTCATCCCACTATGACCCTGGGAAGCTGGAGTGCCATATGCAGTCCGACTTCTCTTCAGTGGAACATTGGTTCAAGGACTCTAGGCTACTATTAAACTATATAAAAAAAAAACTATGATCTTCTCATCGACCCATAGCAGGCATGGGTACTATCAACCCCACATTGTTAATAGTCAAAGTTCCCCCTTGAACCTGTAACCCACTTCAAATACAGTACCTAGGAGTAACATTAGACTCAACACTGTCCTACACGTTACATATTGGTCTGGGTGCCAGGAGCACAAATGCGAAACGATGCCTAATTTACAAAAACAAGTGTTGTTTTACTCCTGATGCCTTGAAACTAGCTGTGCCCAGCTCAGTTCTGATGATAATTGACTATGGTCTTGTGGTTTATGGTGCTGCAACTTCCACTGCCCTCAAAATGATTAAAACAACCCTAAACAAAGCCTATATACTTGTCCTAGGGGAGCACCGCTTAACTCACACCTGCAAGCTTTATGCCCAAAGTGGTTGGCTTAACCTAGATGGTCACATCTGCTATCAAATGTGCTTGCTTGCTAAAAAATCCTTACTTGGTCTTGCCCCTCCTGGAGTTCAGAACCCTCTCAGATGCTCCAACTCAGCTAGGTGTACCAGAGGCCTAAACAACCTCACCTTAAAAATTCCCTTCCATAGG
Source organism: Neoceratodus forsteri (assembly GCA_016271365.2). Taxonomy (NCBI): domain Eukaryota; kingdom Metazoa; phylum Chordata; order Ceratodontiformes; family Ceratodontidae; genus Neoceratodus; species Neoceratodus forsteri. The sequence goes on along the minus strand of CM057455.1, from coordinate 288,499,960 downwards.
ACATCCCAAGGGCAACAATCCTTCGAATACAGTGCACCAACCTGGCTAAACCCTTTCAGTGTTGAGCTGCAAAATGCAACCAGGCTTGGCCCTTTTAAAGCCCAACTCAGAGCATCTCTGGCATGCAATGGTATTTGTGACTGCTATGCCTAAAACACCCCTCCCATCTGGGCTACCTTTCTCCCTTCCCACCTTAATCTTTGCACACCCCAACTACATCTTCAGTTTCTTTTTTCCACAGCCTATTGCTACACTCCCCTCCTCTGCTGCCCCCCCTCCACCTTACCTCACCATGCTTTCTCACCCATCACCATCATTACTGGACTATTAGCTGACCCCCTCCCTGTTTCATCCTTACCTTTTTTCCCTCTCTTACCCACACACTCTTTCACTTACCTTTGCTAGCTCGCCTACCCGCCACCCCTTCCCTGACTCCCACTTCTCTCCTCCTGCCTACCCCTGTCCCTCCAACCCATGCCACCTAACCCAACCCTCCAACACATGCTCTTCTACTTGCTCTGCCTCCATCAAACTATTTCATATCTCTTGCTCCTACTCCATTCTCCCCTTCCCACCTCTCTTCTGCCTCACTGACTTAGCACCTCCCTTCCCTACCTTCCCCCTGACTCGTAGTAGTATTAGTAGAAAGCATTTATTTTTATACAGGATGCAAAATGACTTTCACATTTTACACCATTAGGATAAAATCCTATTTACAAGGCGTTCCTGTCTTAGATGTTAAGAATCAGTTACATATATCAAACATATCCAAAATACTATAATTACAGTCATACATTTGCATAGAACCTTCTATACTTAAAGTGATTTTGCGATCTTTTACAGATGCCTTTTTCATATAGTATCTCATTGCCATCCATGCTTCAGGTGCTGAAGCTGCAATTTGTTTTATAAAAAAAAAATGTTATTGACATTTTTATTTATGTTTTATCAGTACTGTGTTCTTCAGTTTTCTGTGTGCAGTCACACCCCCAGAATGATGTAATGCAAGGGAACTGTCAAAGTTTTACATACAGGACCAAGGAATTCTGGGTAAATTATCATGTTGATATAAATGTTAGTTACTCTAAGGCGTAGTCACTTATTTTGGTGGTGGTGACTGCACCTAATATGTAGATATCTATAGCAAGGAATTGTGGGTACAATCAGACATTGTTTTCCATTTTCCTTACTGTAAGGTGCAGTCTCAAATCTCTGTAGTGGCTTCAACAATAAAAGCTTGCATATGTTTATTTTCCAAACAAGGCATTGTGCATATAGTATCTGGCTGACAGGATTTCTACACTGAGAGATGTAGTCTCCTGTGTTGGTAGTGTACATGTCTGCAATATCAAGACTGACCAACAGAGGTCTCTGTTTCAAAACAGTGCTTATAAACTTTGCTTCCCTTGCATGATGTCACGCATGGGGGTTGCAGCACTGAGAAAAAAAAAGGGGTGGGCTATGCAAATGAAGCAGAGCACAAAAATAAAATCATTTATTTAATGGAAAACAGCACTTTTTGGCAGTTTGAATGGTAGCAGATTGAATCACAACTCCTACAGGTTATTAATCCCATTTTCTATGGCAAAGTTCACAAAATCACTTTAATCAAAACAAGTGCATCTTACTGCTAGTTAATTTTACCATGCAATATAAAATTCATGTGAACCTATATCTGTGTTTTTTTCCTTGAATATTTAACTCATTCCAGAACTGTGTTGCTACATAAGCAAAAGACATTTCTTCTAGCCTGGTTCTTAGTGTAGTTATTTTAAACTCTCTCAATTTTGTTGTATTTCTTAAACCATATGTATGTTCCACTTTCTGTAGTTTTTCTTTTAAGTAAAATGGTCTCCCTGAATCCAGAAGTTGCCTTGTCATAGTAACCCAAATATTTTTTTGTTTACTTTCTAAAGTGAGCCAATTTAACTTCTCATAAAGTGTACAATGGTGGGTCCTCCTGTCTACTCTCAAAGCAAATCTTGCCAACCTATGATACATAATTTCAACCCTTTTTATTACAGAGACCCTGGTGAACATGTACAGTAGATATTTATTCCATATTCTAGTACTGGTACCAGCATATGGTTTACTATGGACTTCCTAATGGATTCATTTATACAATGACCTGTTCTACGCAAAGCCCCAAGTCTTCCATTTAGTTTGTTTACCTACTCATTAATATGATACTCAAAGGTCAGTCTCTGGTCTATCCAGAAACCTAGATATTTATATTCACTCACTTGTTCTAACTCCCTACCATCCTTAGCCATAATTTTCAAATTCACCATGTCCTTAATTTTCTGGATAAAAAACATAATATTTGATTTTCCACTGTTCAAAACTAAATTGGACCTCCCAAGTCATTCCTGAATTCTGTCGAAATCTGCTTGCAATTCTGATTGTATCGGACAAACATCTTTACTCTTAACTATTAAAACATTGTCATCTGTGTATAGACAAATATCTGAAACTTTTACTATTTAAGCTACTGGATTTGAATAAACCAAAAATAAAAGAGGGCCCAGGATCGAGCCCTGTGGAACCCCTCATTTCACCTCTTTTATTGATAATATTTTACCCACCACAGTCTATTGGTATGGTCTGTCAGGTAAGACCAGAGCCATCTCCTCATATCTTCTGACTCTCCTGAATTTTGGAGTCTTCTCATCAGTATTTGATAGTGCACTGTGTCAAAGCTTTTGACAAATACAACACTGCACTCCACCGACATCCCCCATTAAGGGAGGAAACCAAGATGTAAATTATGTCAGTGAGTGCAGTGCTTGTGGAATTCTTTCTAAACCCAGACTGGTACCTGGACAGCTAACCACTTCTCTCCATGTAGTCATAAAGCTGTCTGTGTACCAGTCATTCAAACTTTAGAAATGACAGTTAACAAAGCTATAGGCCTATTGTTGAAGGATTTGATGGATCTCCTTTTTAAAGATTTGGACAATTTTAGCATTTTCCATATTGAAGGAAAAACCCCTCACATAGACTCAATTAAAGAGTTTTGTCAAGATTGGAGCTATTATGTCACTAGCATATTTTAAAAACCTTTTTCCAACTGCTCAATACCTGGGATTTATTTTTCATTTTCTTTATTACCTTTTTAACTTCCCTACAAGTTAGTCTCCTAAATCTAAATTTGGGAATGTTCTGATCATTTGATTCAATTTCCTGATCTTCAATTAATTTTTTTCATTTTTCCCCAGGCCTATAACATCTGGTAACTTAGTAAAATAATTATTTAGAATATTTGCTGATCTTAACTCATTTACCATTTCCCCATTTTCTACCATTTGCATTTGAACTTGGTTTTTAGCTGATTTTTCCAAAGTTTTTATTAATGACCAATATTTTCCTGACTCTCTTGTCTCCTCACTTTTTTGAGTATAGTACTGTTTTGGCATGTTTTATTTTTGTTTTAAGATGGTTTCTACTAACTTTATAATTTTTTCAAATTTTGGGGTCCAAAGTTTGATTTGTTTTCTTCCACAGTCTATTTTTCACCCTTATTTCTTGTTTTATTTTTCTGTAACCCATAGTACGTGATCATTTTTGATTGATTTTCACAAATGGGACTATTTCATTGCAAACTTCAAAAACAAGTTTTGAAATTCTTGTACTGCCAAATTTATCGTGGTATAAGAAATAATCTGGACCAATTTATCTGCCTTAGTTTTTAAAATATTTTTTTAAACTTCTGACACATTTTGTATTATTGTTTTCCCTATTCTCTCTACTGTAGCCATCCAGGCTTACTTCACAACTAAGAGAGTTGTGATCTGCCAAAATTGGCTGATTAACCTGGACACTATGCACTTGGATGTCCTGAGGTATAAGTGTTAGATCCAGTGTACTACCAGCGCTCTTTTGAATAGTCTTCCTAGTTGTACTAGTGATAATTTGGGTCAAATTCAGATGTTTAAAACTGTCTTGTAAGGCTCTTCCCCTAGGACAATCCCAGGCTGAATTTAAGGTCCCCAATTAAAGTTAACTTTTTCCCCACAGTATAATCCATTAGAAAATGGGCTTCTTACTTGCTGCTATCTGATTGGTCAGTACCCTCAAGATAGGGGTACATTAAGTTTCAATAGATGACCAGCAAGTAAGAAGTGCCAGTCAGCTGACCACTGTACCCTGCCCATATCCTGCAGCCCAGCTGACCACTTCAATCAAGCACATCACAGTACTAAACGTCTGTTTAAAAACAAAAGTATGTCAGACCACATATCACCAAATTTCGACCTGATAAACATCTTAAAGCGCCACAATATACTCACAGAAGATGACCAGCCACCACAGCAAATGAAAAGAATTCCTCCTGTAAAAAACCAAAGAGAAAAAACACAAGTAAGTGAGCACTTCATTTCAGTCAGCGATGTACAGCTAGACACAATAGAAAGAGAAAGACAAGAAGTAAACACAGTAAAAAACACAAAATGGGCAGTCTCCGTCTTTGAACAGTGGCTAACTCACAATGAAATAACGATTTGCTGGCAAAGCATAACGTCTGAAAATCTAAACGATCTCCTAAGGCGTTTCTACGCGGAGGTGCGAACAACCAGCGGGACAGAGTATTCAGTAGCTGGCTACTGCGCCTTGCGCGCGGCATCAACCGCCACCCGCCAGCACAGATCTCCGTAGAGGCCTGTCAGCATAATCGCAAACCCAGCTTTCACCTCTTCTAACAACGTCTTATCAGCACTATTAAAACGTCTCCGAAAGTCCCAAAAAGACCAAGCAACCCACCATCCAGCAATAAACAAAGCGGATCTGGAAAAACTAAGACACAGTTCAGCACTAAATCCCGATACTGCACCTGGCTTAGTCCGTAAAGTTTGGTTTGACATACAGCTTCACATGGCCAGGCGTGGTCGGGAGGGCATCCGAGAACTAAAAAAAGAAAGTTTTGCGATAAAACAAGACGAAAGTGGCCATAAATATATAACACTGACTTACAACTTAGAAACCAAAAATCACAAAGATCCACATGAGCTCAATAAAGAAAACACACGAGGTCACATCTCAGAGCAACAAAGCGACCGCTCTGCCCTGTTAATTCCTTTATGAAATATATAAAAAATGCCCACCAACTGCAACAGCTTTCTATCTCCATCCAAAAAGTTGCCACAAGAGTCCTCGATCATCAAGAATACTGGTATACCACGGAACCCATGGGCAAAAATTACTTGGCTCCCTCATGCCACGACTAAGCAAAGAAGCTGATTTATCATGTCGCTACACAAATCACAGTATTCGGGCTACTTCAGTGCAGCTACTATCTAGAAGCAGGACTTACGGAGAAAGAGATCATCGCAGTCACAGGCCACTGCTCCCAACAAAGTTTAACTTCTTACTGGGCCCCTTCAACTGCCGACAGAAAAACATGGAGCTCCATACTAGCAGGCAAAGAAAGTCAACAACAGAAAACCTCAGCTAAGACACCACAGCAGAACACAGATAATGAAAACCACAACAGCATCTGTAAGACAAGCCTGCCACCTACTGATATCACACAAACTGCAACAAAAAACATTTTCCAGCCTACTAATTGCACATTTAATTCACCAATTAATTTCATAACTTACCAGAAATGAAAGAAATGAAAGAAATAAAATGCTACCCTGAACAACAGTCACAGTGATTGTAAACAAAGTGTAACAGTATTACATGTTTACACTATTTTAAATATATTTAAAATGAAATGCTACCCTAAAAATGTTTAAAAATGTTTTAAATCTTTAACACTGTTTTAAACTATTAAATTTAAATTATTTAAAATACATTTTAAATGTTTAACAGTCTATTCTTAACTATATTTAAACATATTAAAAACGGACTATTTTTCTCAAATTTCAAAAAATGTTAAAATAAACTTCACTTATTCACAATCAAATTAATACTCTGGGCCAGATATTCAAAACTTTGCTGGGCAAAAATCATTGCGCAGGTTTAGCGCGGGATTAGCGGGTCTGCCATATTCAAAAGGCCAAATAAGCGCGGGCAAACTGCATTAGCGTAGGCAAAAGTATAATGTATGCAAGGGCAAACTGACATGAATACAAGCGCAATGCTATATTCAGTGGCTAGCGCGCGCTAAGTGGATTTAAGGCGACCTAAGCGCGACAGTTAGCGGTGTAGATTACCAAAAAAAGCTGGTCTTAATCTGGGCAATCAGCTTTGGCGCAACATAAATGGCTGTGCGCGGGATTTGCTGGGGTTTAGCGCGGGTCTTGCGCGACCCTAATACATAAATATAACACATAGATAAAGCCAAACATAGTGGAAGCTTGCTGCTAACCAATGGCATCACAATGATGCCATCATCTGCCACCAGTCCCAGCCATGCCAGGCAGTAAGTGGTGACCCTGCCGCCAGTGGACAGCATGGCAGTGTAGCCATACAGCACACACCTGCTGACCACACATATCTGTGGACAAAAACAGATGCCAGCACACACATGCAGCACTGTGGGCATGGAGGATGTTGAGGGGAGTGTGTATGGGTGGCCAGGCTGTGCCACAGACCAGGTGTGGCCACAAGGCTGGGACTCAGCATGCAGTGCACATGGGCCAGTATTAGGAATACCCCCAACACTAGTGTGCCTTTCGGATACTATATGCCCCCCAGCCACATACCACACAGCTGTACAACTGCCACAACACACAAAGCCAGATATGTACATGTCACTGTGGGCATCACATGCCACAGGTACAGCATCTGTGGGTCACACAACAGTGTAACAGTAATGTCGACTGTCAGTAAACACCTGCAGGTTGGGCCTGTCACTGTGTACAGTGCAATCAGCATCACTTGCCCTACACACCATAGGCAGTGCTACGTCCCTCACACTACTGTCTCCTTGCTACTGTAGTGTCTGCTGTCACTGTAGCATGCCCTACAGTGTGACAGTTGCATGCAGCACCACCACCACCTGTGCCTATGCTGTCCTGTCCCTGGGGTACAATATGCTATGCTATGCTATGCTGTACTGTTTACCTGTAGCCTGTAGCTATCATCGTGCACTGCCAGACTGACCTACAGATGGAGCTGCGGTTGGACCTTGTCTGCCCTGTACTTCCAGACTGACCTACAGGTGGCTCTATGGGACCCTGCAGTAACGCTAGGCAAACTGTGTGCAAATCAGGGTATAATGAGATGCTAATCCGGTTGTTTGCCCAGAGACTACCTAAGTAGGCTCATTTGCATGGCACTTTTGAATATGGCACATTTTAGCTCCGGGCAAGCGTGTTTGCTCCAGGCTAACTGCTTAGCTCCGCGCTAATGTGTTAGCGCGGCGCTAATGGTACGGGGAATATTGTAAAGTTTTGATCACTGTTCTTTCTCATCTGCTGCTTCCTGCAACTGTACTGAGTCCATGCATTTGCTGGCACACACATTGGCCACGTAGTTCGTCTGTACCTGCCCTCACGTTGCTGTGTACTGTGTTGTTGTTGTGGGTTGCACTTCCTGGTTGTTTTATTCAGTGCTGTCTTATTCCAGGGCAATGTTTGCCCTGCACTCCCAACAGTTTGCATGGCCTCATTACCATGCTATATTCGAGAAGCTGTTTGCCCTGGGCTATTCCGTTTGAATATGGCTTGCTTTGTGCTCCGGGCTCAGTTTGCCCGCTGGGCAGTGCTAATTTTGTCCCTGGGCAAAGTTTTGAATATCTGGCCCTCTGTCTCTTTATTTTTCAACAGTTAGCCCAATTTCTAAACACAATAATGCCCTCCAGGGTGGGCGGTATGGGCAATACCGGACCGGCCAAGGGCTATAAGGCCCTCCGCCTGCGGCGTCGGGCCTCATCACACCCCTGGCCGGTCCAGTATTGCCCAATACCGCCCACCCTGTCGGGCATTATTGCTTAATTAACAATTGGGCTATTTGTTCAAACATTTCTGTTTTCATTTTTGGTGGTGAGTAAATGACCCCCACTACCCAGTTGAATTTTAAGATTTCTACCAGTAAACAATCTATCTTATCTATAGTCCCTTTATATATCACTGTGGTTAAACCCAAATCCCATTTAGTATATAGTAGAACTCCTCCCCCATTTTGTTGTTCCTTTCCAATCTATGAATATCGAATACTTCCAATTCAGTCCCCTCATTTTTTATTACTGCATTGAGCCAAGTGTCTGTTAATGCTACAGTTCCCAGGAATTCTGCTGTAATCCAAGTCCAAATTAGATCTACTTTATTTTTCAAGCTTTGTGCATTTTCATACAATAATGTCACCTTACCTGTATACTGGGGTCCAAGATTTTGTTCCACATCTCCACTTAATATTAGGGCTAACCATACTTGATTTTTTTACTATATGGGTCTTTAGTTTAATTTCTGGATTTTTTTTTTACAGTAGTGCTTGCTTTATTATAGTAAATGAATTTCTCTTTTTGTGCAAAGTACCCAAACTTGCCTCTGTTTGCTTTGTTTGTATAGATACACAAGACTTCGAAAGACCACTTTGATTTTTAGTTAAGACTTTATATTAGGCCAAAATTGCCATAATTGATATACCCACCACTACTCTAATTATCAATTTATTTGGGATTTACATTTTTTTATACACACTATGGGCCAGATATTCAAAACTTTGCCCAGGGGCTAAATTAGCACTGCCCGGCGGGCAAACTTAGCCCGGAGCACAGAGCAAGCTATATTGAAATGGAAATAGCCCTGTGCTAATCCTGCTAAATATTGCAGACTAAGGAAGCCGAGCAAACTGGTCTGGGAGTGCAGGGCAAAAATAGCCCGGAATAAGACAGCACTGAATAAAGCAACCAGGAAGTGCAACCCACAACAACAACACAGTGCACAGCAATGTAAGGGCAGGTACAGATGAACTCGTGGCCAATGTGTGCCAGCAAATGCATGGACTCAGTACAGCGGAAGCAGCAGATGTGAAAGAACAGTGATCAAAACTGTATATTATTCCCGTGCCGTTAGCGCCGCACTAACACATTAGCGCGGAGCTAAGCAGTTAGACCGGGGCAAACACGTTTACCCGGAGCTAAAATGTGCCATATTCAAAAGTGCCATGCAAATGAGCCTACTTAGGTAGTCACTGGGCAAACAACCAGATTAGTATCTCATTATACCCTGATTTGCATGCAGTTTGCCCAGCATTACTGCGGGGTCCCACAGAGCCACCTGTAGGTCAGTCTGGAAGTACAGGGGCTGACCAGGTCCAACCGCAGCTCCACCTGTAGGTCAGTCTGGCAGTGCACGATGATAGCTGCAGGCTACATGTAAACAGTACAGCATAGCATAGCATATTAATTTGTACCCCAGGAGACAAAGACAGCATAGGCACAGGTGGTGGTGGTGCTGCATGCAACTGTCACACTGTAGGGCATGCTACAGTGCACACAGACACTACAGTAGCAAAGGGCCAGTAGTGTGAGGGACACAGCACTGCCTATGGTGTAGGGCAGTGATGATGACTGCACTGTACACAGTGACAGGCCCAACCTGCAGGTGTTTACTGACAGTGGACATTACTGTTACACTGTTGTGTGACCCACAGATGCCGTACCTGTGGCATGGGATGCTCACAGTGACATGTACATTTCTGGCTTTGTGTGCTGTGGCAGTTGTGCAACTGTGTGATATGTGTCTGGGGGGCATATATTATCCGAAGGCACACTAGTGTTGGGGTATTCCCAATATTGGCCCATGTGCACTGCATGATGTGTCCCAGCCTTGTGGCCACACCTGGTCTGTGGCACAGCCACAAATCACCATACCGCTCCCCTCAACATCCTCCATGCCCACAGTGCTGCATGTGTGTGCTGGCATCTGTTTGTGTCCACAGATGTGTGGTCTGCAGGTGTGTGCTGTATGGCCACACTGCCATGCTGTCTGCTGGCGGCAGGGTCACCTACTGCCTGGCATGGCTGGGACTGGTGGCAGATGATGGCATCATTGTGATGCCATCAGTTAACAACATCTTCCTCTATGTTTAACTTTATCTATGTGTCATATTTATTTGCTAGGAGTCGTACAAAACCACGCTAAACCTGCGCCAAACACCGCGCAAAGCCAAAGTGTCGCACAAAGCTGATTGCCCAGGGTTAAGACAAGCTTTTCCTGGGCGGTAATGTGCACCGCGCTAAGTGTCGCGCTAAGTCGCGCAAAACCACTTAGCGTGGCGCTAGTCGCTGAATATAGCATTGCGCCTGTATTCATGTCAGTTTGCCCCTTGCATACATTATAATCTTGCCCGGCACTAATGCAGTTTGCCCGCACTATTTGGCCTTTTGAATATAGCAGACCCGCGCTAATCCCGCGCTAAACCTGTGCAAACTGTTTTTGCCCGGCACAAAGTTTTGAATATCTGGCCCACTATGGGCCAGATATTCAAAACTTTGCCCAGGGACAAAATTAGCACTGCCCAGCGGGCAAACTGAGCCCGGAGCACAAAGCAAGCCATATTCAAACGGAATAGCCCAGGGCAAACAGCTTCTGAATATAGCATGGTAATGAGGCCATGCAAACTGGGCTGGGAGTGCAGGGCAAACATTGCCCTGGAATAAGACAGCACTGAATAAAACAACCAGGAAGTGCAACCCACAACAACAACACAGTACACAGCAACGTGAGGGCAGGTACAGGCGAACTACGTGGCCAATGTGTGTGCCAGCAAATGCATGGACTCAGTACAGTTGCAGGAAGCAGCAGATGAGAAAGAACGAGTGATCAAAACTTTACAATATTCCCGTACCATTGCGCGGCGCTAACACATTGAGCGGAGCTAAGCAATTAACCTGGAGCAAACACGCGCTTGCCGGAGCTAAAATGTGCCATATTCAAAGTGCCATGCAAATGAGCCTACTTAGGTAGTCTCTGGGCAAACAACCGGATTAGCATCTCATTATACCCTGATTTGCACACAGTTTGCCTAGCGTTACTGCAGGGTCCCATAGAGCCACCTGTAGGTCAGTCTGGAAGTACAGGGCAGACAAGGTCCAACCGCAGCTCCATCTGTAGGTCAGTCTGGCAGTGCACGATGATAGCTACAGGCTACAGGTAAACAGTACAGCATAGCATAGCATAGCATATTGTACCCCAGGGGACAGGACAGCATAGGCACAGGTGGTGGTGGTGCTGCATGCAACTGTCACACTGTGGGGCATGCTACAGTGCACAGCAGACACTACAGTAGCAAGGGAGACAGTAGTGTGAGGGACGTAGCACTGCCTATGGTGTGTAGGGCAAGTGATGCTGATTGCACTGTACACAGTGACAGGCCCAACCTGCAGGTGTTTACTGACAGTCGACATTACTGTTACACTGTTGTGTGACCCACAGATGCTGTACCTGTGGCATGTGATGCCCACAGTGACATGTACATATCTGGCTTTGTGTGTTGTGGCAGTTGTACAGCTGTGTGGTATGTGGCTGGGGGGCATATAGTATCCGAAAGGCACATAGTGTTGGGGTATTCCTAATACTGGCCCATGTGCACTGCATGCTGGAGTCCCAGCCTTGTGGCCACACCTGGTCTGTGGCACAGCCTGGCCACCCATACACCTCCCTCAACATCCTCCATGCCCACAGTGCTGCATGTGTGTGCTGGCATCTGTTTTTGTCCACAGATATGTGTGGTCAGCAGGTGTGTGCTGTATGGCTACACTGCCATGCTGTCCACTGGTGGCAGGGTCACCACTTACTGCCTGGCATGGCTGGGACTGGTGGCAGATGATGGCATCATTGTGATGCCATTGGTTAGCAGCAAGCTTCCACTATGTTTGGCTTTATCTATGTGTTATATTTATGTATTAGGGTTGCGCAAGACCGCGCTAAACCAGCAAATCCAGCACAGCCATTTATGTTGCGCAAAGCTGATTGCCAGGATTAAGACCAGCTTTTTCTGGGCGGTAATCTACACAGCGCTAACTGTTGCGCTGGGTCGCGCTAAACCACTTGCGGCCAGCCACTAAATATAGCATTGGCGCTTGTATTCATGTCAGTTTGCCCCTTGCATACATTATACTTTTGCCTGGCGCTAATGCAGTTTGCCCGCGCTATTTGGCCTTTTGAATATGGCAGACCCGCGCTAATCCCGCGCTAAACCTGCGCAAATGATTTTTGCCCAGCGCAAAGTTTTGAATATCTGGCCCAAAATCCCTACCTTAATTCTAGCTAAAGCAAAATAACTTAGCTACTCAACTTTAAAATAAAGCGTGCTTTCTAGTTGAAAAGTCAGACTTCAACATATAGAACACAGTTTAGGGCTCACTGGAGCCACCTGTATAAACAAGCTGTTCCAGGCAAATAGTAGTATTGCTTTGTAATAAATCTGTTACTAAAACACAAGGGCCAGATATTCAAAACTTTGCGCTGGGCAAAACCCATTTTACGCAGGTTTAGCATGGAGGATGTTGGGGAGCATATATGGGTATGCAGGCTGGTGCTACAGATCAGGTATGTGGTATTGTGGAACCCTTATAACAAATCATGGGAGGATGGTGTGGTACCTGAGGACTGGAGAAAAGTGGATGTGATTCCCCTTCACAATTGTGGGAGCAAGATAGAGGCAAGAAACTACAGACCTGCCAGTTTTACCTCTGTGGTAAAGAAACTGAAGGAATCACTTCTGAAGGAAAGAACTGTTGAGTATTTAGAGGCCAGTGGGGCACAGGACCCAAGACAGCATGGGTTAACAGTGGGAAGGTCATGTCAGACTAATCTAATTGATTTCTTTGACTGGGTGACTAAAGTAGTACACCAGGGAGGGGCTGTGGACATGGCCTACCTAGATTTTAGCAAAGCATTTGACACAGTCCCACACAACAGATTAATAGTCAAATTAACCAGCCTGGGAGTGGGTCCTAGGGTGGTAGCCTGGGTAAAACATTGGCTGGACAACAGGACACAGAAGGTAATTGTAAATGGAGTCCACTCTGAAGAAAGAGGGGTTGCTAGTGGGGTACCACAGGGTTGAGTACTGGGTCCAGTCCTTTGTAGTGTCTTTATAAGTGACATTGCAGAGGGACTGGAAAGAAACATATGCCTCTTTGCAGATGACACAAAGATCTGCTACAGGCTTGATACACAAGGAGGCATGGAAAGGGTGAGAAGGGACTTAGCAAGGTTGGAGGAATGGTCAAGTATGGCAGCTTGAGTTCAATGCAAAGAAGTGCAAAATAATGCACCTGGGACACAAAAATCCAGGGGAACATTACACAATGGGGGGTAGTAACAACAACAAAAATGGAAAGGGACCTGGAGGTAATCATATCAGATGACCTTAAGGTTGGCAAGCAATGTGAGAAGGCAGTAGGGCGGGCTAGGGGACACTGGGATGTATAAGGAGAGGCATCACCAGTAGAAAATAAGAAGTTGTTATCTCCCTGTACAGACAGTTGGGGAGACCCCATCTGGAGTACTGCGCCCAGTTCTGGAGACCCCATCTTCGCAAGGACATAGACAGGATGAAGGCAGTCCAGAGGAGGGCAACTAAAATGGTGCAGGGTCTACAAGAGAAGCCATACAAGGAGAGACTAAAGGAGCTTAATATGTATACCCTCGAGGAAAGGAGCGAGAGGGGGCACATGATAGAAGCTTTTAAGTACCTCAGTGGAATCAACAAAGTCCAAGAGGGTAACATCTTTCAGGAAAAACAGATATACAAGAACAAGGGTACACAATTTGAAGATAGAGGGACGGCTCAGGGGCAATGTGAGGAAGTATTTTTTCACAGAGAGGGTAGTGGATGCATGGAACAGCCTTCCTGAGGAGGTTGTGGGATCTAAAACTATATAAGAATTCAAGAATGCATGGGACAGACATAAGTAAATTTTTGTTGGGGGGGTAGGAAGAAATAGGCTGTTGGTTAAATAGGATCTGCAGCTTATTCTGTAGGTAGGGAAATGGGCAGACTAGGTGGGCCAAGTGGTCCTTATCTGCCATCAAAGTCTGTGTTTCTATGTTTGATATCCAGTGTGTGGGGTGGTTGGAAGGTGAGGTGGGTAGGTACAGCATGCCTGGGGGTTATACCAGTCATACACCAGGCCCTCTGCAATTTACCCTGGGTGGAGGCTCCATGCTATTTTATTCATTTCTTTGGGATAGAACCCCCATACAGTACCGTAGCAGGACCCAGGACCCTTAACCTGTGTGAAGGTCACTAGGCCAGGGTTGTAGCCCACTGACACATGGTACCTGGGCTACATGTAAATCTCTTCCTGCTCCAAGAAAAGGTGCGAAAGCACCTACTTTGTTCATATTTTTGTAGGAGAACGAAGAGAGCTACAAACAATTCTGTAGTGTCCCTTTAATGTAGTTTTTTGGTGTGTACTACTACTCTCTTATTTTTATTAATTTTTTACTCTCTGCATTGGTATTACATTTGCTAACTGCTTTGTATAGTACTGTCAACTATGTTTGTACTTGTTTTTGAAATGTTACCCTGTATTGTTGTACTGTACCCTCCCGGGTCTTGCCTGAAAATAGTCATTGCTATGGCTAGTGCACCTACCAGATAAACAAAAACTAAATAAAAAGTAAAAATAAGTAAGGACGGTAGCTCAGGAGCCAAAGCATGCTAGGATTTGTAGTCTTCAGTTCTGGTGCTATAATTGAAACTTGCTTTGTTGTCGCTATCCTACTATGCAGGCGCTGGTATGAGCCAAGCTGTCTAAGCTAACCTCAACCTGGACTAACAAAGCTTTTGTTCTAACTCTACCAGGAGTGTGATGATTATGTTACAGGATAAGGCAGGAAAGTGTTATGGGAAAAAAAAAGCATTTAACAAACTGGTTGGGAAACCATTAAAGAGCACACTTGTTCAGTGTGCCTTTCCTGGTGGATATGTTCTATGAAGAGGAAGTCCTGTGTTATGTGATACTAGCCAGTTAGTTATTTGCATACCCATGGTGCGCTACTATTGCAAATGGAATGTTTCCACATTAACAAAAAAAAGTAAAACTGATACTTTCAAAGTGATGTTCTAACACTTGTTCTCTGCCTGAATATGAAACTGTTTTATGATAACTGAGTTTCGTTTTTTTCTATACAAAACCCATGGCGTAATTTACCGTTATAAAGGAGTGTTTATAATGGCAAACACGTGCCAGGTTTTGTTTCTCCTGTGCATGCCCCATGCTAGTGCCAGATGCTGCTCTTCATCGTTTAGCCAACCTAAACACTTCCAGCAACTGTGCCCCGAATGCTGATATTGCCAAAACTCGGTTGGACCGCAGCTTCACCAGTCTTTTCATTATTTTATATAATTGCTAGGGAGAAAAAAATGAAGCCCAGCAATTATATATAATAAAATATGGGTCAGTGTGTGTAAACGAGAAGTTTACACACACCCTCGGCGTTAGATGCTATGCATGAACCCCTTGGGTGTGTGTAAACTTCTCGTTACACACCCCAACCCATACTTTTTTCTCTATATTCATATACATGCACTGGTTAAATAAGGCTTTCATATGAGAAACAGATGTATTATTCTCTGTTTTGCAGAATAATATAAAAAGTCAATCTGAGTTTTAAATAGTGTTTCTTTGCATTACCAATTTATGGTTATCCCCATGTCATCATGGTGGGGTTGTGTTGTGTGTTCTAAAGTAAGACAGACAGTATACTTAATAGGGTAGCTATGGTGAACCACTGTGTTTTATTAGAGAGAGTCTGATTCCCTTTGTCTTTCAGAATACAGCTTCGAGGTCCTTGGGAGCCCTGAAGTGGCTGAACACACTGGTTGGGCATAGGGTTGCCAATTCTGCATTTTTATAGTGTATGGTGCCCTCTCTAAATAATGTGATAAGCTTTGAGCAAAGTTTACATTTTTTTATATAAAAAAAAAAATCAAGAAAAAAAGATGATTGTAACATAGTTCTTTTAACAACTCCTAAATAACTGAATGTGATTGGTGAAATAATAACCGGTGACTACAAAGCAACCATGGATTAATTCCACAGTAGAACCATGGTTGCTTATGTTGTACCTTTTTTAGCCATCACTGCAGGTTCTCCACAGGATGCACAGTAAAGTTGCCTTGTAAAACAGTGCATACTAATCACGGAGCTTCATCTGTACAATCCCAGAATGCAATGCTTCAAGTTCCAGGAAGTAGAAATGCACTATACAAAGATCAAGAATTGTACTTTAATATACATATTTACAAGCAGATTTTTTTCAAATTTCACATATATTTATTGACGTCCTAAATTACTCCTGACAGCAAAGTGTGTAATCCAGACTGCAGACAGCCACAATGTAGGTAAGTAGCACTACGTTAGCACAACATGTTCCAATAAATCAAACAGCATAGAAAGAATAGCATTTATCACAATTATGTGTTTGTTATACTGTGCAATTAATGTCTACTTATACGCTAGCAAGGCAGCTTCCTGATTGGTCAGATGAGGACTGTAACTGGAATATTATCCCAGTATAACATCCTAGGTCTACTCCAACCATGTGAATGAGCATATGAAATATAAAATAAATGAGACTGTTGCTGGTCTGTGGTCATCTTCAGCACTTCCTGCTCTGCTAAATATCACTGCTCCAGCCCTGCTCAGAAGCGGTGCTCAGTTCCCAAGACAAGACATTACACATTTATTGTACTAACTTTTCATCTCTCGGTACAAAACAAACACATGTATTGGAAGAAACTGCAATGCAGGTCTGAAGCAGTAGCGGCGCTGAGAGGTGGAGTACCTGACCACGTGACCGCAGTGGAAATGCATAGGCGAGGTGATGGACAGCTGGCTGTGTGGTTTTCCAGCTACTACTGTACTTTCATTTTGTGGTCTCTGGGAGTATAAACACAATAAACTACTGGGAGATCTCCACAAACTACAACAGCACTCCACTCGATACTCACCGAAAACCTCGATGTTATGGTCCCAGATCAAAAGGAGAGATTTCTCCTTCAAACTTCAGTCCCTCCCTACAAAACCACACACAATCATGGGGGGAGGCAATGTATCACAGCCACAGATAACACAGAGAAGGAAGGGTTACTGTAGCAGACTGCATAGCCACAGTAACAGCAGCGCCACCTACTGGCTGTCAATCAGTACTACTTTTGAAAGTATATTTCCCCCATTGACAAAAACAGACACAATATGCTTTAAAATGTACTTTTTCATCTTTTTTTATTTTTTACGAAAGAGCCATTGTATAATAGGTATAATGCCCTCCAGGGTGGGTTTTATGCTGGGATAACATCCCTTCTCAGGTGTTGGATGTCCTCGGCTTGTGGCTTCGGGCCCAACCACCTGAGGCAGGATGTTATCCCAGCATAACACCCACCCCTGTCGGGCATTATTCCTTTATTTGATACCATTTATTGGACCAACATTGACGTTACAAAAGAAAACAGGTGCTTAAGCTTTCAGATTACACACAGTCTTTCTTCAGAAGCTAATGACAGTGGTTTTGGAAGAGTATATAATTTTAAAGATGAGATCATACATAAAAAACACACCAAATGGTTGTAAAGGATCTCAGTGACCCAAAAACTACATTTAAAAGTCAACTTAAAGTAAATGTGTAAAGTTCCCCAAATGCCTTTTATACATAGCATACTTCAGATGTTTTATTTATTTAGTTTTTGTTGACCAGGTAAGTGCACTAGACAAATCCTGCCTATTTTCAGGCATGACCCGGGGGGAGAGGGATACAGATGAATGCCAACTAACCTTGGACCAGATTAAGCTTGTTGGTGGTATTTATTGTTTAGTGAATGGGGAAATTTGGCCAGGGCACAGGGAAATTCCCATCTCTTTTAGTAGGGATGGAGGGGGTTATGTACATATGCGCATTCATTCTGTTTGACGTTTCTGTATGCTGCACCACTTTTTTTTGTTTCTTTTGATTATGATTTTGTATGATGTAATACCATTTTTGTATGTTTTGTTTCAAGTTTTGAATAAAACATTCCCCTACTCGGTCTGCGGGGGGAGCCTTTGTCCTTCTGTCCCACATGGCCGACAGTCCTGCTGTGGATGGTGCTGGTGGAGGTCCTGCTCTGCCTCAGGTTGCTGTTTCTCCTTTGGATCCTCTGATTGCTTCTGATTCTGGGACTTGTTTATTGAATGTTGACTGCCTGCCTGCTACTGAGACCTCTCCTGTCTCCGTTTGTACCACTGCTGTTGGTGTTTCTCCTTTTGAGAATGCTGCTCCCCAGGACAGCCGACCGGATGCTGATATTCCTAAAGAATGTTTTCGGCAGCTAATTTCTCAAAATAAACATTTTCTTTTGCAGGTGGTAAAGGACGACTCAGATTTCCCATTTACAGTTGCTTCCGCAGACGGTTCCCTGTCTCCTTGCACCCTTTGCTCCCCGGTTCTGCATTGCCGTCTGATTTGCCTACATCTCTGCATTTATGGCCTATTACTCGACCTCCTGACCCTTTGGATGTTACCTGGTCCCCCAAGGCTGCTCTGCATGCTGCAGGTTGGCACAGTTCTGAGGAAAGACAGCCCTGGTCTTCTCCCGGTCCTGTCTCTGCTACGTCCATTATTGATGCGGCTGTTCTGGTTGCCTCTCCTGCCTCTTGACCTGTCCCCCCTGTTGTTGTGGATTCAGTTCTGGGATGCTCGGTTTTACTACTCCATACTGAGGATTTTGCCAAGTCTCCTGCCTGCTCTCCTCCATCTAAGGGCCCTGACGCACAGTGCACTGTACCAAGTAAGACTTCTCTTTCTACTCCCAGACTTGATGCCATGGATTCTTCTTTTAAGATGACTGACTTATTTAAGTCTGTGGGGGAGCCTGCTCAGTGGCGAAATGCTGTGCAGTTTACATTTTTGGGAGATGCCTCTACAGCCCCCAGCAAACTGTTTTGCATTCTATGCAATGGGACTCTCTGGGCATTAGCCCTTCTGATTTATTTGCCTTTATTCATATGAAGGATGAAACTGTATACAGTGTTAGTTTTAAGAATGTTTCTACACTGGAAAAGTTTTGGGTGCAGTATGAGCTTGTAAAACTGACCCCAGTTTGGTCCTCATTTCTCATAATCCTCCTCACTAAACCCTTGGTTAAAGTTCTCACTCTTTTATTTCAGAGTGAAGGGGTTAACATCCATGATGTTCAGTATTGGCTTTGACAATGTTGTGATTTATTGGATTTTCCTCGTCCTATTTTGGACGATGATTTTGTTTGGACTTTGGGTTGGAAGATTAGGGTTCAACTTCGCCAAACTGACTAGGGGATTCAGCATATTCCTGGCAGCTTTCATACTGGGTGTGACAGGGGCATTTGTTTTTATCCTGGACAACCCCATACATGTCACAAGTGTGGTTCTAAAACTAATTTGAGTTATACTTGTGATCAGCCCAGATGTACGCTTTGTTTGCAGTATGGCCATGTGAGCTTGGGTTGCCCTAATGCCCAGTATTGTAACCTGTGTGATGATCGTGGTCATAATTATCCTTTATGCCCTTGGACAGAACATAATTGGTTACATAGGGTCCTTTGGGATCACTCCCACCTTATTGCTGAATCCCAGGCTCAGGCTCAATGACAGAAGGAGGAAGTTGCTCCCGTTGTCCTAGAACCTGTTTCTAATCCTGGTGTGGTTTTTCCTGCTGTGCCATTGCACATTTCTTCTACTCCCTCTGCCCCTCCTCCACCTGTACCTGAGGTTCCCCTATTTTGGATTAGGTCCTGGGTTGCCTGTCTGCCAGACTGCTCCCTTGACTGGTTTGAGTCTTGCTTTGCCAGGTTGTATGCCCCCTCCCCCCCTTCTTCCCCTTCTATGGAGGTTCCTTTTGTTACTGTCCCTCCTTCCAGATGGGGGAAAGGTAAAAGCAAATCTGAGTCCCGTCCACCTGCTAATTCTATTCTTACTCATAATAAATTTCAGATGTTGGCTAAGAGGCATCAGTGGGGTGATACTGAGGATGAAGAGGAGGACTCTGATTCCTCTCGAGCTTCCTCCTCACACATGGATTATTCCTCTGACTCCTGTAGAGATGTTCTTTGTACTGATAAACCTCGAAAGGCTCAGTTTCCTCATAGGTGATATGATGTTTTTTGCTTTTGGGGTCTGCTGGTTTAAGTTTTGTTTTATTTATTTATTTTTTATTGCAGAAGTCGGATTTACAACCTTTGAGTCGTGGATTAATTTACAAAGGCACCTCGTCACAGGGAGGGTAGACATGTTACAGTGAGTACAACAGTGGTAACATACAGGTCAATACAGATAACAGTAAGACTCATTTACAGCAGTGGTTTACAGAAATGGTTCACATAGAAGTTACATTTGTGATAATATTATTACATTAATAGATGGTGCGCCCGGACGTACCAGGAGGCATACTTATGGGAAAACAGTGGGGGACGGCAGTCAGTGGACCTTGTCAAGTCACAGGACTGGGGGGCCCCACTATTACACTACTGTGGGACAATTACAGTTTCAGGCATCAAAAAGGAGTTCTGAGGCGACTTTGAAAGAACCAGTTTTGGGAAGATTGGTGACAGAGGGTGGGAGGAGTTGAACCAGCTGGGGGCTAAAGAGGTCTTGGCAAGGGGCACCTGGAAGGTGGCCTTAGCTGTGCTCGGGTGGCAACTGATGAGTATGTACACCACAAGGATGCAGTGACCCGGGGGAAGAGACCTAGCAGGGATTTTTTGGCAAGTAGGTAGGTTTGGTAGCGCAAGCATTCCTCAAAGGTGAGCAGGTTGGCGGAAGAATAGAGTAGGCAAGTGTGAGTGCGGAGGGTGCACGGTCAGGACCAGAAGGCCTTGCATATCAAGGTCTGAATTTTGGAAGGGCAGTGTTGTTGTACTGCGTGAGATGGGTAGACCATAGTTGACTAGAGATAGGACAGAGGAGTTGATACAAATCAAGGGTGGTTTGGAGAGGCAATCTCTATGTCGATAGAGAAGGCCAGTCTGAGAATTTATAGCTGAGGATAGGGTATTGATGTGGGTGTGGAAGGTAAGAGCCAAGTCGAAGGTGATGCCCAGGTATTTGTACGATGATACCTGCTTGAGTGGGGGTGGGTTACTGGGGAGAATGCAGAGGGGGGCATTTTTGGTCTTATTCTGGTGGTGAGAGAAGAGCATGGATTTGTTTTTTTTGAGGTTGATGACCAACCAGTGTCCAAGGAACAACTTTACAGCTTGTTTGAAAGAATGCAGCAAGGATACCTGTAGAGATGTGGGGTCAGGGTGGGAGGCAAAAAGGACCGCATCATCGGCACAGAGGAGCATGTTGCCAGAGCAGGAGCTGGGGAGAGTGTTGAGGAAGAGGCTGAAAAGAATGGGGTCCAGGACTGAACCTTGGGGGACTCTGGAGGGAACAGGCAGGGTGTTGGATGGGGTACCATTTACCTTCATGCACTGGGATCTGTTAGAGAGGTAACTGGTAAACCAATTAAGGGGACCAGGGAAGAAGCCAATTTGGTGGAGAAAGTCAAGTAAGAGGGGGTGACAGACAGTGTCAAAGACCTTGGAGAGATCAATGAACACTGCACCCGCAACGTGACCAGAGTCGAGAGCAGAGTGGAGGTGCTGGGAGAACTCCAGAGGGGCTGTAGTGGTACTATGTCCAGGGCGGAATCCATGTTGTTCCGGGAACAACAGGTCATGTTTGGCTAGGTATTCGGAGAGCTGTATGGCCACTATCTTTTCAAGTGCTTTGGAGAGTGGGGGGAGAATGGAGATGGGCCTGAAATTGTTGGGGGAGGTTCTATCCCCACTCTTATGGATAGGGGTGATTTCTGCTATTTTCCAAGCACTTGGGAACTGGCCCAGACAGAGTGACCGGTTTAAGAGGTCAGTGAGAGGGGCTAGAACAGAGTCCAGTAATAATCAGAGGATCCTGGAGTCCAGGGGATCACAGCTGGGGTTGTTGCTGGCAAGGGCTTTGGTAGATGAGGCCTGGCTTCAAGGGGGATATGGTGTGCAGGTAGAAAGGGGGGTGATCTAGGATGGGGGGATGGATACAGGGATTGGGTCAAAAAAGTAGTTGGGGAGGACAGAGCTTAGATCAGAGAAGGCCTTGTTGAGGCATTCAGCTATGCGGGGTGGATCAGTGGTGATGGTGCCATCAATGGACAGTTGAGATGGTGGGGTGGAGCAGGTCTTTCCATTGAGCTCCTTCATATTGTCCCAGAAGGCACTGGATGAGCCCCAAGTGGAAGTGAGGGTGGTTTGGTAATATTCGGCTTTAGCCTGCCTTATAGCACAGGTGCACCTGTTACATGCTGCATTATAGGCTTGTCTGTCAGACAGTTTACCTGTCGAGACAGCAATATGCCAGAGATTATCTCTTTGTTTCAGTTTTTGGATAAGGGATGGGGAGATCCAAGAGGCATTATGTTTTTTGTACGGGTTCTGGTCAGGGGGCAAAAGGTCATAGGCCTTGCTAAAGGCAGTGGAGAAATAGGTAAGAGCAGAGTCAATGTCAGCTGCGAGTGGGATTAGGGACCAGTCCAGCTGGGCTAGGTGCATTTTCAGCTTTCTGAGAATCCCAGGGAGAAAACGCCGGTGGGAGGTGGTGTGGGACACTGGTTTTGATGTGGAGGATGACCAGAGATAGAGGACTGGAGAGTGGTCACTAAGAGAGTCGGGCAGTACCTTTATATCCCTGATTTTATGAGGACGGTTTGACAGAATTACATTTAGGAGGGTGCTAGAGCCACTTGACCGATTAAATCTGCTAGGAGAGGTGACTAATTGGGTTATATCTACAGTTGCGAAGAGGTCCCTGATATTGGCGGCAGAGGTACCCAGCCAATTGACATTCAGGTCGCCTAGGATGAGCTTCTCCGCTTTGTATGGGAGCATGGTGAGGTAATCAATAAGGGATTGGACTGCTTGTCCTTGGTCCCTTGGGGGTATGTAAGAGACTGTGATGAAAAGGGGGCCCCTGGCTGGGTCTGGGGTAACCTTAAGGGTGAGGCTTGGGCACTAAACCCTAGCTTGGGGCTGGGAGTGTTTGCCTAAAAGTGTGTCATGCATAAAGACTTCACACCTCATACACTTGCCTACACGGTCTTCCCTGAACAAGTGTAGCCAGGAGGAGATAATGAAGTCGGGGTTTGTTAGAGAGCCAGGTCTTGACTAGTGCTATAATATCTGGCTGGTGCTGTACAACCCAGCAATGGAGAGCAGCAGATTTTTTGGGAGGCTGCAAATATTCATAGGCAACGAGGCAGATCCAGTATGGGTGTGTGTGGGTGGCTAGTTGAAATTCGCCCAGGGTTGGGGTGTATGTTCCCAGAGATCAGTAGGAGTACAGCAATTAATCTGATGAGCGGACTGTGGCGACTAGGACCCTTAGTTAGGTACCGATGTGAGGTTGTATTAGAGTGGGTACAGGGGATGGGTAGGGAATGGAGGGTAGATATAGCAAGGAAGGGGTGGGCCCAGGAGCTGCTGAGGAGGATGGGGTGGAGGGGTTGATTAGTGGTGGGTGCTGAGGAAATAGTGGTGGCCAAGGTGGGTGGGGCGTTGGCTACAGTGGGGTGGAGGGGAGGGTGGGCTCAGGGTGGGGGGCAGTGGAGCAGGATGGGACTTGGGCTGGGCAGAAAGGATAACCACGAGTAGGCTGAGTGAGATGGTCATGGTGTTCATTGCTATTTCTATTGGGGGTATAAGGGGGATAGCTGACCTTCAGTGAGGGTGACTGCCACTGTGGAGTAGCAGTAGTGCTTCTGCCTTTGGTGCAAAAGGTACTATGTTCAAACCCCAGGGAGGTGGGGGGTTGTGGAACCCTGGTATAGAGGCTGGTGGGCCTGGCATGGGGGTACTGAGAGGATGGAAAGGTGCATTGAGGGGGTTGAAATAGCGACTCCTAGTGGCTACTCTGGGTACTTAAAAGGGGTGGGGGAACAGAGGGGTAGGTGGTGAAGGGGTAGAGGAGAAAGGGGGCACAGTGGGGTGCGGTGAGAGGGATGGCAAGATAAGCAGGGGGATACTAGGCAGGAGACTGAGGCAGTAGAGTAGCTGGGAGAACTGAGTGCCTACAGGTAGAAGAGACAGGAGAGCAGAAGAGTGTTTGGTAAAATGACAGGAAGGGGCTCCCTCCGGTGGTAGATGAGTATAAACTGCAAATGGGAAAGTGGGGACTTAGTTTCAGGGCACTACAGGAAGTCACGTGACAGGAAAAGGAAATAAATTAAAGTCGACTTGGGTGGGAGGGTGGCTGGGGCGGGTGGAGCAGTGACGACGCAGAGTTAGTTGATCTAACACCTCTCAAAGAAGCCAGCAGGAGGATTAGCCTTTACCCTATTAAGGCTCTTGTAGTTGTTCCCTGCTCCCGATGGAGTGCTTGTGCTGTCGAGATTGCTGTCTTTTCTGGGTGTTGTTCTGTTTTTCTTTCTCTTTCTATTTTATGGCTCGCTTAACTAATATTAAATGCTGCACCTTAAATGTGTGCAATATTAAATCTTTTTGTAAGCAGCTTTCTACTTTTGGGTTTCTGCTTTCCCTTCAGTAGGATTTTTATTTTCTTCAAGACACCTGGTTTAAAACTAGACAGGAGGTTTTACAGGTCACTGCTAGATGGTCGGTTGGCCCCTCCTATTGGTCTCATGGGGAGGATGTTTGTGATGGGGTGGGTATTTTGTTTTTTGGTTATTTATTCAAAATTGCTAGGGTTCTTGATGTGGTCCCGGGAGAGTTCTCCTTGTTGATGGATCTTATGGCTTGATACGTTTTCCCCTTATTTCGGTTTATGCCCCTCAAAGTATTGCTGCTCATTCTGCTTTATTCCTAAGGCTTTATCCCTTTTTGTTTACTTCTCGGCTGGTTTTCTTGGGGGGGGGGGTGATTTTAACTGTGGGCTATCTGCTTTGGACCGGCCTAGCAACACTTATAAATTGTACAGTGATTCGGCTACGTTAACTAAGGTAACTTCTTCTGCCCATCTTATTGATGGATATTTGTCTCTTCATAAGCCTGCAGCTAAGGCTTATTATAGGGGTGCTCTGGCTACTCATATTTCAAGGTTGTTTGCATTTATTGCAGGCTAGGATTTCTGTGTTGGATGCTTATCTTTCTCCTCTAGTTTGGTGGGTGGATACTAAAGCGGATTTGAGGAAGTATTTTCTCCGGGTTTCTGGCTTTTGGTCCCATTCCAATTCCTTTACTTATTCTACATTACGGAAACAGTTGCAGGATCTGATTTCCAGGGCTTCTGAATTCCGTCTTGATCTCTCCTTACAAATTCAGGATGTGAAGTGGTGGATGGAGAAATTCCAATATGATAGGGCTATTTCTTTAATGCTTGAAGCTCAGTGTGGTACTCAGGCTTCTAAAGCTTCGATAGATCCTTTTAAGAATTGCTCTGACAGGATTTCTTCTATGATTTTTTAATCTCTTACTGACCCTGTTACTGGTTTGCAGCATTGCCCTCTGCCCGCTTTGCAACGTATTGTTCAAACTTATATAGAAGTCATGTTTGGCTCCTGTCATGTTGCTCCTGATCCTGGTGTTTTCCTTTCTAATTTAGAGATCCCAGAGTGTTCTGAGTTCTCTAGTTCTCCCAATCTCTGTTGAGGGAACGTTGTGTGCCATCAAAAAACAGAAGAAGCGTACTTCTCCTGGGGTGGATGGTTTAACAGCTGAACGCCATCATTCCTTTTTGGATGTTTTTGCCCCTGCCCTTACTGTGGTTTTTAATAGTATTCTAACCATTTGTTCTTTGTCTCATCACTTTTCTGATGCTATTATGCTTCTACTCTTTAAAAAAGGTGATAGGACTGACGTCAATAATTGGAGACCTTTGAGTCTGCTTAATGTGGATTACAAGATCCTGGTTGTTATTCTTCTCAACAGGTTGCTACCTCTAGCATCTCTTGTTATTTCATGGGCCCAGACCTACGCTGTGCATGGTAGAACTCTGCTGCATTCCCTATCCCTTATTACATACTAACATACTATTTGCCAGCAGATTAGGCCTTACGGTCTATCGAGTCTGCTCGAACCTTAGATCCTTAGTTGGGTGCCGAGGCCCTCCCATCCCTTGTGCTCCAGAAACCCTATCATCCATCCCCACCCCGCTGGGACAGGCCATCATCTGATACATCCACTTTCTGTGTCTGTCCCACCCTCTCTTGAAGCCCTCCACTGTGGATCTCTGAACCAGCTCACCAGGCAGTGCATTCCAAGGGTCCACCACCCTCTCAGTGAAAAACCTCCTCTCTTTCCCCTTCACCCTTCCACCTTCCAACTTCAAAACATGCCCCTCTGGTGATACCTCCTGCTTTAGTCTAAAGATCCCTCCATGTTCCCTATTTATTCCCTTGAGGTACTTGAGAGACCTCAATCATGTCCCCCTGTCTCTCCTCTCCTCCAATGAAAACAGGCAGAGCTCCTCAAGTCTGTCCTCATACGTCAAATCCCCTAGCCCTCGTATCATCTTAGTTGCCCTCCTCTGTACCCTCTCCAGGAGCTGTATGTCCCTCTTCAAGTGTGGTCTCCAGTACTGTACACAGTACTCAAGGTGTGGTCTTACCAGTCCATTGTACAGCGGCAGAATCACTTCTTGCTCCTAGGGGTGATCCCCCTTACGATGCATCCCAACATCCTGTTTGCCTTGCTAGCCGCTCTCCTGCACTGCTCAGAGTTATTCATACATGCATCCACCATGACCCCTAGGTCTTTTTCCCCTATTGAGGCCTCCAGCGCCTCCCCTCCCAGGGTGTACCTGTGTTTAGGGTTTCCCTGACCAAGATGCAACACCTTGCACTTGGTGATATTGAAATTTAATTTCCATGTGTGAGCCCAGCTTTCCAGGGTATTAGGAATGTGGTCTCTTCCTGTTCTGATTCACATCGTGCTCTTTTCCTTTCTTTGGAGAAGGCTTTTGATCGGGTTCACCATTCTTTTTTGTTTCAGGTCATGTTGCATTATCATGTGCCTCCCCACTTTGTTTCTTGGATTAAGTTGTTGTATATTCTACCTGGCTTACCCACTCATGTCCATTCCCTGGCTGGGTTTTGCATAGAGGGTGTCCATCAGAGTTGCCCCCTTAGTCCCATTTTATATGTTTTTCAGATTGATCCCCTTTTAAGACAGCTTGCTTCTAGCTCTGCTATTCCCAGGTTGTTGCTGTCTGATGGCCAGTATGTCCCTAGTGTTTATGCCTATGCAGACAATTAGTGTATTTGTACAACACCTCTTTTGGATACGGTTGGATTTGTTGACTTGTTTTCTGACTTTGAGACTTTTTCTGGATCCAAATTAAATCTTCATTAGAGTATGGTGAAGCTTATTCCTGATTCTATTTCCCCTTTTGTTTTGGATTTTGTGGCCCAGATTCCTGTGATGCATGATCCCTTGAAGATTTTGAGACTATATTTTGGTTCTTCTGATGATTCTGCTTATAATTGGAATTTGGCTCTTGATAAGGGCCTTGCTTTGATTTCTTCCTGGAAGGGTAGGACTATTGCTAAACGTAAGCGTGTTCTGCTTTTGAAGTCTTTGGTGCTGCCTCTCTTTTTGCATGTAACCACAGTTTTCCCTCTACCTCTTGCTTTAGAAATGAAACTTAATAATCTCTTTTTTCAAGGGTTTTGGGGTTCTAGGCTAAACCCCATTAAACGGGTATTTTTTGTTTCAGGATTATTGTTTGGGTGGGGTGTGGATGCTTAATCCAGTGGTTTTCTTTCATTGTTTATTTCTTAAGTTTTTGTTTCCTTTTTTGAGGTTTTCTCCACCCCCCCGCCTCCTTATTGGGTCTCTGTTTTTATGACCATAGTCTCTCCTCTATGGGATTTATGGTGTGGTTCCCTTTGGTAATTCCAAGGAATTTCCAGTCTTCTGGTATTTCTTCTTTCTGTTTTCAACATTTTATAAATTGAAACAGTGGAATTTGACTCATCAGTCTATTTTCTTTTTTGACAAGACGGCAGTTATATGGGTCCATTATTCAGTCTCATTTTCTGAATGTCCTTGTGTTCTGGATTCTGCTGGTGTAGAACAGGACATTTCTTGATTTTCACCTGCTTATTGACTTTGTCTTCCCACAAAATTGTGGGATGTGACTTTGTTGTCTTGTCATGGAAATTAGTTGTTCAGGGTAACCATCACCATAGATCTCTGGAAGACAGATCGTGTTTCAAGACACTTGTCCAAATGTTTTGGAGTCCCAGTTGCATTTTTATTGAGTGTCCTTTTAGCAAAGGTTTTTGGATTTAATGGCTTCATAAGTAGAGGATAAGCATATTTCTTATGTCTCTTATGATATGTTAGTGTTTGGCCTTTTTCTGGTGCCTGCTCCAAATATCATCTCAGTACACTTCGACATATGTTCGCCCTTTGTAAATATTTTCTTTGGCAAGCTAGATGTGCTCAGCTTTTGCAACAAAAAACATATGCTGGGATTCATGTTCTGCAACTGGTTATTTCTGATTTGATTGTTATTTATAATCAAGAATTAGTTTCTCTGCCTCCGGACCAGTTTTGATTTTTATTGGGCTTATTGTTCTGTATGATTGTTTTTGTTTGTTTTGTTGGGATGCTTTTTCTGAGGAAGTGAGTTTTGTTTTTGTATTTTCTTTAGATGCTTGTCTAGCTTTTTAGTTCTGACTTTGTTATCTTTTGTATAATGTACCAATGTATTGTGTTGTTTTTGCTTTGTCTTTTCAATAAAAAATTCCCTACTCTTTTCGAAGTGCCATGGGATCTTTAACATCCACCTGAACTAGCACCAGAACAGGCAGATGGGACCTCAGTTTAACGTCTCATCTGAAAGATGGCACCTCAAGAGTGCAGCAACTCTCATGCTGCACTACAGGTCAGTATTGGGATATTAACCCAAGTGCCTGGTGTGTTGAAGCTGCAATTTGTTTTGTAAAAATCTGTCATGCTCAGCTTACATAATGTTTTATCAGCGTTTTGTACTCCATTTTCCTATGTGTGACACCCCAAAATTATGCCATATCAATTAATCAGTCAATCAATCAATATCTCTATTTAGCCAGGTGGAACACCATTGAGCAGGGCTCATTTACAAGATAGACCTGGGATAATTAAACAACAACAAGTCACAGATCAACAGTTTGAAATAAGCATAAGAACATTGGCAGACAGTGTACAATCATTACAAATAACAGCATGGCTTGGCATGGTTGGATCATGGTAGACATTAGAAGAGCACAAAGGCAGTGTAAATTACAGGCAAGGTTCAAAAGTAGGCAGAGTACAGCTATATGTAAGTTATACACAAGGCTAGTACATGTAGGGCAATGATGTACAATTTTCATATTGACCAAGAGGTTTGGTTTAGTAAAGCATTGCGTAGTCTAGGTGAAGTCTATGAAGCAAGGACAGTGTAAGCACAGGGTGTGCGAAAGTAAGAGAAGGTAGTCAAGGTTAGAAAGGGAAGTGATGCTCGGGGCGGGTGGGGGAGAGGTGAGGTACCCTCAAGAATGGCATGTTAACACCAGTCAGGCGCGGTAAGTCTAAGGGGTATGGAGGGAAGATATAGAAGCAAATAGGAAGGGGAGGGACAGTCAGGTACGAAGGAGAGTCACAGTTAGGGTGTCAATGCCGGAAACAGTTGCAGGTCTCCAAATAGGATCAAGTGAAAAGGTTTTGAAAGCAGCCAATGGCACCGATAAGGAACATTCAAAATACAAAATTTGCCAGCAGATAAAACCCTAGAGGTCTATCAAGTCTGCTCAAATGTGAAGTTAGCCCCTTATTCTGTGGCTGCCCCTCCCACCCCTTCCTCCATTGACCCTTCCCATGTCCTGTCCCAGCCCCTTTTGAAGCAGTCCACTGTTCTACTGGATACCACTTCTGCCAGTAACGCAATCCACCCTGCTACCACCCTCTCTGTAAAAAAGTGTTTCCTCATCTCCCTCCTGAACCTTCCTCCCTCTAGTCTCATATCATGGCCCTGGGTGTCCCTCCCCTCCCTTACTTTGAACAGCCCAACTACAACAAGTTGTAGTATATTTTGAGTAGCATTCCAGAGGACAGGTAGGGCATGGCTTATCACCACGTGACCAAAGCGCATCCTAACTTTGGAGATGTAAAGTGAGATCCAAGACTGACTTCTTAGCAGGTAGCTGCCGAGATTGCAAAAGGGTCAGTAATCCTTGATATATTGAAGCAGCTTATTAGAGATGGCCCTGTAGATCCAGAGGACAGCGTTCTTGTGTCATCTGAGACTAAGTGAGCCCCAACTTACACTCTTGTAGATGGTGCAGTGGTGTGTTGAGTAGGTAGGGGGCGCCAGTGATAAACCTAAGCACCCGATGATACAGAGTGTCAAGTTTTGGTGAGAGCCATGCTTGAGCTATGCCCATACAGAAAGTCTGAATAGTTAAGGAGGGTCAGGAACTTTGATTGTACCAACCTAATTTTCCCTCGTATATTAAAGGTCATATGCAAAGGTTTTTAAAACTAAAAGAAACAGCATCATTCAATAAACACTGCTATAAAACCTATTTGTGTTCCAGGTTTTGTAATAAAGGTCAACAAATGGGTAAATGTAACTGAGTAAGTGTGCCCCAGGCTATCAATGTAATGGGGCTGGGAGGCATGCCTGCAAGGTCTTGCATAGCCAAAAGCCTCTTGTCAATCCCTGCCTAGCTGTGACCTTGGGTGACCTCTGGCATAAGTTGTACTAATAGCCCAGGTGGCACAGAAGAAATTGGACTGTGCACTCCCATGTTTGTTAGCTGTGTCAGCAGCTGAGGAGTGGGTCGCTGTCAGCAACCAGAGAAAGGAGAGTGGGAGAGCTGCATGGAGCCGTGGCTGCAGCTCGCAGCGGGGTCCAGGTTGGTGATCAGAGGAAGGAGAGCTGAGCTGTTTGGAGCTGAACTAGCAAGGGGCACAGGTGGCAGTCCGGTGACTGAAGCAGGGATGGCCGGCCAACCGCAGACAGTGGTGTAGGATCAGACCAATCAGGGAGAGAGGCGCCAAGGCAGTAGGCTTTAAAAATAGCCAGCCAGCCGATAGAAGGGCTAAAAGTGGGAGCAAGGAGCGTCCTGAGCTTAGGAAATCACCGCAAGGAGCTGGTTTGCAGCAAAGGAACTGGGTCCTACATTTCTCCACAGGGGACTTGGACTTCAACCTTGGTGGATATGGGAAATTAACACAGGCACTAAGAAATCCTTCACAAAAGAGCTGAAATTGAGGCGAAATGAACTGGGTCGAGACTGCTGACACTGGAGGTGCTGGAAACTTGATCTTGGACTACTGATGCTGGAGGTGCTGGGGATTTGGACTTGATCTGAGGTGAAATGAACTGGGTCAAGACTACTGACACTGGAGGTGCTGGGAACTTGATCTTGGACTACTGACGCTGGAGGTGCTGGGGATTTGAACTTGAACTTGGTGACTTGGACTTGAATGTGGTGGCTATGGTTATTAATTCTTGATGCCTATGGTTTTGTACATGCTTTCTATTTCTAAAAGTCTTGACTGTGGGTTGGGGCTGAGGAGGAGTGAGGTGCGGGGCCCAAAAAATACATAAGAGCGATTTTAGGACTCTATCTAAGTATCATGGAATAAATGATTGGGCAGCACAGAGGCAGAGGCGAACAAGGGAGGATCTTTGGTAGGGTGGTGGGGTGCAGTGGCTGTGGAAGCAGCTATGATCCTAAATTGGGCTTGGAGGATGGGGGTTGTATGATGTGAGCAGCTCCACTCAGCTGAGAGAGGAAGTGGCAGGGCCAAGGTGGGGTTAAATGGGGGAAGCCTGGGAAAGGGATAGAGAGATAGGGACGGTATAAGCCAAGGAAGGAGTGGGAAGGGCTGAGTGGATTCACTGGAGGATCAGATACACTGTTCCAGAAGTCAAGGGCTTGGAAGGGAGAGGATGGAAGGGGATCCAGAGGGGATAGACCAGAGGTGGTAACAGACAACAGCAAGTCCAGATTTGGGACAGGGATGCCCGAGACAGGAGGAAAGAAATCAGTGGGAACTGACAGCAGGAAGTTTAGAGGCACAAAAATGATGCCTGTAGCTAGAGAAAAGGGGTCAGTCAGGGATCAGGAGGAATGGAAGACAGTAGGCTCAGGAAAAGGCAGACAGATGCCCAGTATGAAGGACAATACAGGCATAGGTGAAATGGGCCAGAGGGTGGAAGTAACAAATAGTTTTGCCCTCCTAGGTATTCTAGTCGAGGACATTGGAGAGGAAGGGGTCTGGAAGGGGCCATCAGTGAAGGGGGGGTGCAGAGCAGATGGGGAACGGAGGGGCAGGCACATTGCATGCAGGAGAAGGGGTGGAGGAGGGATGGGCACATTAGGACACACCAAAAGGTGGCACTAGGGGAACTGTGGCATAAGAAAAGATGCAGGAAGGAAGCACTGGAAGAGGTGAGCTCCTGGGAGGCTGAAAATGAACTGGAGGAAACCCTGCAGGGTAGGAGCTGCAGTAGGAGACTGGGGCATGCGCCGGGCAGGGTGCAGGAGAGGGGAAATATGCAGACAGGGGAGGTGGTAAGGAGGAAGACTTCTCCAAGTGTGGTACAGTGCTCAAAACCTTCTGCAAAGATGGGCAGGTCAGGAACAGTTGGAGGGAGATCAAGCACAGTTGGCACAATCTCGCACAGTGATGCAGATGAGGGAAGGCCAGGAGCAGTTAGGGGGAGGTCAGATGAAATTGGATCATGCTCAAGCAGTGATGCAGGAGGGGTCTGCAGGGATGAAGGAAGCCAGGCGGAAGTACAAGGGATGAAGAGGTACGTGAGGGGGTAGTCTGATGAAAGGCTAAAGGAAGAGGGTGAAGAGGTACAGATGCTGGGTGTGGGTAAAAATCAGGATAGGCTAGGTGATGGGGAACAAAAGATGAGCAGGGGCAGAAACCAAGTCAGGACGGAACATGAGGAGGAGTCCAAAGGGAGCCAAACCCTGTGACACAAAGTTAGAGGCCAAAAGGACACCCAGGAAGCAGGGGGCAGTAGAGTGGCACTCTTGGGGGACTCAATAATTAAGGGGCTAAAATGTGGAAGGAAGGGAGCAAAAAACAATGCAGTATGGGTACAGTGCATGCCAGGGATGATGGTGCTGGAGGTGAGCCACATTCCTTCCTGGGATAAGCAGCAGGATGAAAGGACACATCTGGTGTTTCACCTGGGCACAAATGACTTGGAAGGGAACAGTCTGATGGAGGTACAGGCAAGGTTCGAAGAACTTGCTAGGTTCTGTAGAAGCAGCACTGTTTTTCTTCTATTTCCTTCTCTGAGGTGTTGCCAGTACCAAGAGCGAGAACACCAGAAAGGAAGAAGAGAAGGCATCACAACAATTGGCTACAAGGTTGGTGCAGTCGGATGGGGTTTGACTAGATAGGTGACTGGGGCTCTACATGGGAGGAGGAGGCTGTATGCCCAAGACGGGCTGCACCTGAGCTCTTCAGGCAGCTGCACCAAAGAGTAAACTGGGGACTTCATGGCAAGGAAGTTCAATTTAAACTAAATGGAGGGGTGGCTAAGGACAGGGCCAGCCTTACATCAGGCACAGCAGAGAGGCTATCAGCCTCCCCAAAGTCAAAACACTCATCAAGGAACACTTAGCAGCAGGGAAGGACCGGATGGGGCTACATGTTGGAGCGTTTGGTTGCAAATGCCAGGATTCTGGGGAACAAAAAGGGAGAACTGGAGGCCACCATGATGGAGAGGAGAACCTAGACATTGTAACAGTGAGTGAGACTTGGTGGAATGAGCACTCGCCTGGGAGACGGTGATCCCAGGGTATCGGTTGTTTAGGAAAGATCGGAGGTGGCATTATATATCAGGGAAGGGATTGGAGCCATGGAAGGGCAGGATGAGGAGGAGGAAACAGAGATAATGTGGTCACCTAGATAGGGGACAGGGAAAACCTGTGTGTGAGGGGTAGTCTATAGGCCTCCTATGCAGGGGAGAAAGGGGATAGGCATTTGTAGAATCAGTAGCGAGGATGGCATGGAAAGGGAAATTGTGCTTGCTGGGGACTTTAACCTTCCAGACATCAACTGGGAGGCCCAGACAAATCTCCACGAGAGGAGCAGGGGTATCTTAGAGGCTTTAAGGGCACATTCATGCAACAAAAGGTCAGTGAGCCCACTAGGGTGTAAACCTGTTGGATGTGGTCCTCTACAAATGGGGACAGTGGAGGAGGTGGAGGTGGGGAAGAGCATTGCACCAGTGACCACAGGGCTGTCAGGTTCAGGGTGAGAGCGGGCCAGGAGAGGGTTAGGACAAGAACCAAGGTAATGGACTTCAGAAAGGCTGACTTTCACAGAATGAGGAAGGTAGTTGAGGAAGAAATGTTGAGGATAGGGGATGTGCAGGGGTGGGAGGAATTATGGGCAGCCATCAAGAGAAGGGTATTTAAAGTCATGGACTCATGTATAAGAAGGAAAAGAAAGAATAGAAGACAGAAAAGACCTCTATGATTCACTAGAGAGGTGGCGTTAGGGGTCAAGGAGAAGACTAGAGCATTTAAGAGGTACAGGAGGACTCAAAAGGATGAGGACAGGGAAACCTACAGGGAAAAAAGAAAGGAGGCTGGGCAAAAGATAAGGAGGGCTAAGGAGGCCACTGAGGAGAAGATAGTGAAGCAGGCAGGGAGGGGGGACAAAACCTTCTTTAGGTACGTTGGAGAAAGGAGGAGGGCACAGCATGGGATTGGAAGGATAAGGGGGGAAGGTGGAACAATACTGGAAGGGGACTTTGAAAAAGCAGAGGCATTAAACAGCTATTTCGCCTCAATCTTCATGGAGGAAAGGGAGGGTATGGGACCAGGATGGGGTGGGGAAGGTGACAGCCACAGGTAGGTGGCTGTGGCAGAATTCACTGCTGAAGGAGTGAGGGAAGAACTGGGTTGACTTAGGGTAGACAAGGCGATGGGGCCTGATGGAATACACCCAAAGGTTCTCAAGGAGGTGAATAATAATAATAATAATAATAATTATTTTATTTATATAGCGCCTTTCAATATATCAAGGTGCTGAACAAATTAGTCATAAATTCAGATCTCAATACAAAACCATCAAACACTAAAAACATTATAAAAATACATCATAAAAACATGATAAATTACAATAAAATTCCAAACATATTACAATTCACTTAACTATCTAAGAAGGCCATTCTCCATAAATATGTTTTCAGTTCTTTCTTAAATATCTCCACAGAGGTGCCATACCATAACTGGCATGGTAGAGAATTCCAAAGAGTGGGTGCAGCATGAGAAAATGCACTGCTGCCGGAAGATTTTAAACTCACTCTTGGAATCTCCAACAACCCCATGTCGGCAAAGCGGAGTGATCGGCTAGGGCAGTAAAGAACCAGTAGGTCTTTCAGATAGGACAGACCCTGACTGCAAAGGGCTTTAAAAGTCAATAAAATGACTTTAAAGGTGATCCGCCATCAGACAGGAAGCCAGTGCAGTTTATGCAGCACCGGGTAATAGACAGGACAGCTTCTTTTCCCAGTCAAACCTGGCTGCTCTGCCACCAGCTGTAGGGGCAGATTTCAACCCAGAAAGCCCAAAGTAAAGGGGCGGTGCAGTAGTCTAGGTGCGAGGACATAAAGGCGTGGACCAACATTGACAAGGAGTCAGGACAGAACAAGGTGCTTAACCCTGGCAACATTCCTAAGATGGTAAAAGAAGTCCTGACGATGGTCCATACTTGAGATTGGAAAGTCAGCCTATGGTCAAGTGATCACCCCAAGGCCGCGCACCCGCTCAGCGCCAGCAGTGACACGCCACCAAGAAGAATTCCAGAAGGCGCCAGTATATGATCTCTCAATCTGACCACCCGGTCCACCACCAAAACCCCAGTTTTCTCCAAGTTCAACTTTAACCAACTAGAATCCATCCAGTCTTGGATTTCCCCCAGACAGTTATTAAACACCGAGAGAGCTCCATCCTCGTCGGGTGCGAAAGACAGGTATAGCTGGGTATCATCTGCACAGCAGTGAAACCTCAGCCCATACCGTCTTATAAAGTTTCCGAGGGGCAGCATATACACTGCAAATAACATGGGTGACAGCACAGAACCCTGAGGCACTCCACACAACAAAGAGACTGGGACAGAGGAAAAAATTCCTGACACAACTCTTTGTGATCTCCCAATAAGGAATGAAGTGAACCATTTAAGAACGGTTCCAGACATTCCACAGATTTGCCTCAGGTGTGCTAGCAACACCATGTAATCCACAGTGCCAAAAGCTGAAGAGAGATCAAGGAGAACCAACATGGAACATCTCTTTTGATCCCTCGCCCTCAGAAGATCATTTAGCACCTGAACCAGTGCAGTCTCAGTGCTGTGTCTTTTACGGGAACCAGACTGGAAGGATTCATAGATACTATGGATGGTTAAATGGTCATTCAATTGGGCAGCTACGACCTTTTCAATAACCTTTCCAATAAAGGGAAGGTTAGAGATGGGTCTGTAGTTTGAAAAACAGTCTGGGTCCAGGGAAGCCTTCTTCAAGAGAGGTGTCACCACCGCCTCTTTCAGGGAGCTAGGAAACTCACCTGACTCCAAGGAGCACCAGACTATTTATGCCAAAACTGGACAATGATATCCACACAACCCAAAATTAGGGTAGTAGGTCCAGGATCCAAGCCACAGCTTGTAGGGCACACACTATGGATGATCCTCATAATATCCACAAACTCAGGTCGACAAAAGGAACTCCAAGAGAATCGAGGCACTGTGTTCTCACACACTCCTGCCACATCACCCTTAGAGGTTGTCAGACACAAGTCCGCCCTGATGTCAGCCCCCTTAGTTGCAAAGTATCGAGCGAGCTCATCACACTCTATTTGCGAAAAAGCTTTCCAAACTTGCAGACAGGCTGGGTTGCACAGTCTATCTACAGTTCGGAACAGCTGAGCCGGTCGATTCTGAGCAACTGCAATCTCCCTGGACAGGAATTCTGCCTTCTTATGGGTGATTGCAGATTGATAACTAACATAATGTTCAATCAATCTAAGGCGAGGTCGGCATCAGGGCGACTGTGCGCCAGCAATGCTCCTAACTCTTTGCCCTTGTCTCCGCATCTCCCTCAGAGTCCCATCAAACCAAGGGGCCCTGGGGTGATGGGAAAGAGGGCGCTCATGAACAAGAGCAATAGAATCCAGGGCAACCGTGATGGCCTCATTATAGGCCAACACCAGTGCCTCTGGATTACTGCTCACCAACACGAGGGATGATAGGTCAAGGAACGCCGCTAGACCTTGTGAAGTAACATTCCGTAATGGGTGGTACCTGACCATCTCCACAGGGGATGGCCTTCCCAGGGGGGTGCAAAAATTGAACCTCACGATGTGGTGGTCAGACCAAACGACTGGTTCCACCCCCATGTCGGATGCATCAATCCCAAGAAGGAAGACTAAGTCAAGAGTGTCCAGATTTATGTGTAGCAGTGGAAACTACCTGTGTAAGGCCCAAAGAAGACATTAATTGGAGGAAGTGTTTACCAAATTGTGAGAGTTCATCGTCAACCCAGGCACTGAAGTCACCCAGTACCATCAATCTGGGTGACTCAAACGATATGTCAACGAGGAAGTCTGCCACTTCCTGTAAGAAGCGTTTCCCATCTCTGGGTGGACGGTAGATGAGAACGATTCGAACGCCTACACCTGCTACAACTGTACACTCAAAGGACTCACCCTCACCCACTACCACATTCGAGAGGCCCAATTCAGTCTTAAAACAGACTGCAACCCCCCCCCGCCCCTGCGGTCCAGTCTCGAGCGGTGTATCACTGAGTACCCAGCCGGAGTCATGGCCCTCCACTATGGGGCCAGAGTTTTCATCCAACCAGGTCTCTCTGTGATGCAAGCCAGGTCGACTGAACCAATAAGGTCGGCAATAATGGCAGTTTTATTCTAACAGACCTGGCATTGCATAACGCCACCCGAGTTGGACAAGCCTCGGAGGTTGTCAGGCCTGTCTGCCTACTGAAATCAATAGTGCCCATGGGTATGGAGACCAGATAAGGCAGACCCTGATCTGGATTCCATTTCACCCAAGGTGCCTTCTGGACTTAATAACCCCAACACGATGGCCCCGCTCGTTCATCCTCCCCTGTTCGCGCACCCCCGCCCCCTCACTCTCCCACGAGCAATCCCCAATGCTCTACAACACAGATAAACATCAAACTGTAAGGGAGGAGTACAAAAGGGGCAGACGGCATGAAGTGAGGAGGAAGAATAATGCACCACCATGGGGAAAAGAGGCCAGCACATGACGCTATTTAACAAATTAAACAACAACAAAACAAACCCACCTTCCAAATATTCAAACTATCCTAAACTAACAATCCATACTAACTAATAAACAAAATTAAATCTACAATTACAGTGAAATACTCAAACAAACAAAAATAAATAATAAATTTGTATAAACCCCTCCCCAGTCCTCTCACCACCGAGGAGCGAGGGTACAGAGACTCTCACTGCCAAATCAATATAAAACATACAATTTTAAGCTCCCCAGTTCTCTCACAACAGGAGAAATAAAATTAGTCTTTCTCCTGCCAGGAGAAAGACACACACTAAAATCAAACAAATAAAACAAATTATATTAAATAAACAAAAATGTTGGACCCAGGGTCCTCTCACCACCAGTGTCCAAAACAGAGTCAAAGGAGACAGCAATCAGCAGCTTCTCAAATAAGTCCAAAATTCACATAGGTCCAAAAACAATCCAAGTCCAGGAAAAGATAGCCACATAAACCCAAAAGGAGAATTAATCCGAAGAGGAGGTCCAACAGGTTCAAAAATCCATGCCGTTTATGTCCACAGAGGATCAAACATATTCAGCCCCATTTACCCCAGCCAAGTGCCGCCAGGCAATTAATGCCACTCACGCCAAGGACCATGAGAAGAGCCACTGCAGCCACTTCCATGGTCCAAGTAGGCAGTACCCACTCAGTTCCCGACTGAAAATACCCCAACCCCTGTGGAGTAGCAAAACCCAGGAGAGCACCGGCCAGAGCAGACAAAAGGCAACAGTATCCACCTGCAGATTTCGAGACTCAAAGGGCACACAGTCTCCAACGGAGCCCCAATCCAAAGATCCTCCATCTCCTTTTGTCAGCATTCACTACATCCAGAGCTCCTCCGAAAACACTTCAGGGCTAACCAACACTCCTCACCCTCCACACGACCGAAAACACTTCCCACAAAGAACCAGGAAGCAAAGACACAAAGTTCCCGCCTCAGTCTGTGGGAGAATACTAAGCTCTCTCCAAAAACTCGAAATGGATGGTAAATCTTGAAATTTCGAGACCCTCCTATGCCCGAACAAGGAGGTGAAGCGGAATCGAACACGGAATAGTTACTGGTAGACTCCAAATGCCCTCAGTCTCCCAGCTTATCCACAGGGACGCTATTCCACACACGGCACCCCATAAATCTTGTAAGTTCTAAAGGGTGGTGGGTGCCATAAAATGTGCTCTTTCCTCAAGCTGCCGTTTTGTACTCGCCTCTCGGCGTAGTCAGAAAGAACCAAAACAGGACCACTAAAATCTATAAAAGAAGGAGCCAAATGGCGTCTCTCTCGGTCCAGCAAACAGGTAAGCTCAGCATCCAGCAACGATCAAGACAATAACGCATAGCGCCAAAACCAGGACCGAGTTAAAACAAGGCAAAAATATAAAAACTCAAAACCTAAATTAAAACGAATAAAAACCAAAAATCAAAACTTCGTCAGGAAAGCGGCAACGACGCACCCAGCCTGGCGGCCATCTTAGTAATTCCTTGAAGAATGAACTGGCGCCACATCTAGTGAGGCTGTTTAAGTTGTCCTTGGCCACGGGGTGGTGCCAACAGACTGGAAGAGGGCAGAGGTGATCACACTACATAAGGGGGGCGGAAGGACGAGGTCAAAAACTACCCTTCTATTAGTCTTACCTCGGTGGTGGATAAGGTAATGGAAACACTACTTAAGATCAGATTGATAGAATACTTGGAGATGAATGGCATGCAGGATGACAGGCAGCATGGCTTCACCAAAGGAAGGTCCTGTCAGACTAACCTGATAGAGTTTTTGATGGGGTGACACAGATAGTGGACCAGGGAGAAGCAGTGGACGTGGCCTATCTGGATTTCAATAAGGCCTTTGACACCGTTCCGCATGGTGGAATGGTACATAAGCTGGACAGACTAGGGGTGGACAACAGGATCACCAGGTGGGTGGAAAACTGGTTGAAGGGAAGGAGTCAGACGGTGGTAGTAAATGGGACATACTCCAGGGAACGGGCAGTGACCAGTGGGGTGCCACAGTGGTCAGTGCTAGGACTAATAGAAACATAGAAATATAGAATTTGGCGCAGATAAGGACCGCTTGGCCCACCTAGTCTGCCCATTTCCTACCTAACAGATAAGCTGCAGATCCTAGTTAACCAACAGCTTACTTCCTCCTACCCCCCACTAGGACTGCCTTATGTCTGTCCTATGCATTCTTGAATTTCTCCACTGTTCTTGACTCCACGACCTCCTCAGGGAGCTGTTCCATGCATCCACAACCCTCTCTGTGAAAAAATACTTCCTCACATTACCTCTGAGCTGTCCCCCCTCTATCTTCAAATTGTGCCTCTTTGTTCTTGCACATCTCTATTTCTGAAAGATGCTACCCTCTTGGACTTTGTTGATTCCCTTGAGGTACTTGAAAGTTTCTATCATGTCCCCTCTCTCCCTTCTTTATTCAAGGGTATACATATTAAGCTCCTTTAGTCTTTCTTCTATGTCTTCTGGTGCAGACTCTGCACCATTTGGTGCCACCTCTGGACAGCCTCCACTCTGTCTATGTCTTTGGAGATGGGGTCTCCAGAACTGCACACAGTACTCCAGATGGGGTCTCACCAACTGTCTGTACAGAGGGATAACAACTCCTTGTTTTCTACTATTGATGCCTCTCCCTATGCATCCCAGTATCCCCCAGCCTTCCTTACTGCCTTCTCACATTGCTTGCCCACCTTTAGGTCATCTGATATAATTATCCCCAGGTCTCTTTCCATTTTTTACTGTTGTCAGTATCTCACCCCCATTGTGTACCCTTCCCATGGGTTTTTGTTTCCCAGGTGCATTACCTTGCACTTCCTTGCATTGAATCTGAGTTGCCATACATTTGACCATTCATCCAACCTTGCCAAGTCCCTTCTCATCCTTTCCACTCCATCTTGTGTATCAACCTGTTGCAGATCTTTGTGTAGTCTGCAAAGAGACATACTTTTCCTTCCAGTTCCTCTGCAATGTCACTTACAAAGACATTAAAAAGGATAGGTCCCAGTATTGAACCCTGCGGTACCCTGCTAGTAACCCTCCTTTCTTCACTGTGGACTCCATTTACTACTACCCTTTGCGTCCTGTTGTCTAGCCAATTTTTTTTTAACCAGGCTACCACCTTGGGACCCACTCCAAGGCTGGCTAACTTGTGTATTAATCTTTTGTGTGGGACTGTATCAAATGCCTTGCTAAAATCTAGGTAGGAAATGTCCACAGCCCCCTCCCTGGTCTACTACTTTGGTCACCCAGTCAAAGAAATCTATTAGATGTGTCTGACACGACCTTCCCATTGTGAATCCATGCTGCCTTGTGTCCTGTGCCCCACTGGCCTCTAGGTACTCAACAATTCTTTCCTTCAGAAGTGATTCAATCATTTTCCCTACAACTGAGGTCAAACTAACTGGTCTGTAGTTTCCTGCCTCTGTCCTGCTCCCACTTTTGTGAAGAGGAATCACATCCGCCCTCCTCCAGTCCTCAGGTACCACCCCATCCTCCCATGATTTGTTAAAGAGAGTAGTCAGTGGTGTCACTAGTTCTACCCTCAGTTCTTTTAGAATTCTTGGGTAAATCCCATCAGGCCCCATTGCTTTGTCCACCTTCAATTTTATTGGTTCTTTCAGAACCCTTTCTTCTGTAAATGGACTGGTATCAACCCCCGTCTTCAGAGTGTTTCTCTTGTTTGGTTTAGGTGCCATCTCCTCCTCTTCCTTTGTGAATACTGAGCAGAAATATTCGTTCAGTATCCTGCTTTTCATTGTCACCCTCTACCCACATCCCTCCTTTATTAAGCCTCGGTATCCCTCCTTTGGTCTTTCTTGACTCCCTAATGTACCTATAAAGGTTTGATCCCCCTTCTTAATAGAGTTGGCTATCCTTTCCTTGGTTTGTGCCTTTGCTATTCTGACTGCCTTCCCAACCTCTTTC
Source organism: Neoceratodus forsteri (assembly GCA_016271365.2). Classification (NCBI taxonomy): domain Eukaryota; kingdom Metazoa; phylum Chordata; order Ceratodontiformes; family Ceratodontidae; genus Neoceratodus; species Neoceratodus forsteri. The sequence continues at coordinate 288,457,856 of CM057455.1, read as the reverse complement.
TGCTTTAACTGCTAAAGTTCTCTGTCCTGCTCCTTCTGTTTTTCCTTATATTTTCTGAATGCTATCCTTTTCTCCTTAACCTTCCCTGCCACCTCTTTTGAGAACCATAATGTTTTTTTCCTTCATTGTGTTTTGTTGATTTGCTTTACACAAAGGCTTGTTACCTCTGTGATGGCTGTTTTGATTACTCCTCATTGTTTCTCCACCCCTCCTTCTTGCCTGTTTGCTAGTGCTTTTCTGAGGCACTCTCTCATTTTCCCAAAGTCAGCCCTCCTAAAGTCCAATACTCTTGTTTTGTATGGCTTGATTGTATGGCTGTGTTTATCATGAACCACTCTGTTTGGTGGTCGCTTGTTCCCAGATGGCTACCCAGTTCTAAATCTGAGATTCTTTCTCCATCCCCATTTGAGAGTACCAGGTCTAAGATTGCTCCCTCCTGAGTGGGTTCTAATACTGTCTGTGGCATGCACCCTATAAGGCATCAAGAATGACCCTGCTCTTGGATGTGCCTGCAGCAAAGGTGCTCCAGTTAACATCTTTCATATTCAGGTCCCCATCAACAATATCTCCCTTTTCTGCCATTCTAAAGAAGCCTTTTATCATTTCCTTGTCCATTCCCTCCCCTGAGATTGGGGTCTATACAACCCCATGTGGATTGTGGTGCAATTTCCTGTCTCCTGGGTGACCCTGAGTGCCTCATCTGCTCCCTGTTTACCCTTTAGTTCTGTTGCTTTGATCCTTCCTTTACATGAGAGCTACTCCTCCTCCTCTTTTACCAATCCTGTCCCTCCTGTAGATTGTGTATCCTGGTATGTTGACATCGCAGTCATGGTTCTCTGTGTACCATGTTTCTGTGACTGCCACAATATCCAGGCAACCCTCTTATATCAAGGCCACTAGTTCAGGGAGCTTGTTACACAGACTACAGGCATTGGTACTCATCACCCTCCACTTTTTGATGGTCTTACCCCTTTTAGCCCCATTTCTGTCCTTATTGCCTTTGCCTTTTTTTACATGTACTTCTGTCCTGCTCCCTAATGACTTCTCTGCCTTGGTGTTTACCTCACTAATTACCATATTTTGTGGGGGGAGTGTGGGATTTCCCCTGCTCCTTTTCAGTGTCTCCCCCTTGGCTAGTGTAAATGCTTGCCAATGAAGCATTTAAACCTCTCACCTAGGATCCTGGTTCCCCCCCCAGACAGATGCAGACCATCGCACCAGTATAGGTCTGCATCCCTCCAGGTGGCTCCCCAGTCCCCAGTGAGAAGCCAAAACCCTGTGCTCCACACCAGTTTTTCAACCATTCATTGAATTTCCTGGTGAAAGTACCCTAGCATCACCCTTGCCATAGACAGGCAGCACCTCTGAGAAGGGTTACTGTATGCGCTACTTGTCTAAGCCCCTCCCAACTCTACAAACTCCTCTTGCACTGCTCTGATCCCATTCCTAGCCAGGTCATTTGTTCCTAGGTGGACAATGATATCCACCTCCCTCCCTCCCTCCCTCCCTCGTGCAGCTGCTCCCATGATCCTGAGGATTGGCTTCCTGTCCTCCAAGCCATTAGCACCAGGCAGGCACCTTACCTCCCTCTCCCTTCCTCCCCATTTCTACCCCCAATGATTGAGTCCCCACCAGGAGTTGTTTCCTTCCCTGTGGGTCCCATGCCACCCTCCTGTGGGTCTCCTTTGTGAATTCCCAGCATCCTCCTTGGTCTCACTGCAGGTGCCTCCATAGAGGAACCACTATCCACCAGAAGAGCAAATGATTGCAGAGAGGTACAGCTGGAGGGATCGACTCTGTTCCACCACCTTGTCTCTCCTAGGCCCACCGTGGTCCAGCCTCTCCTCTTTCTTGGCAACCTCTGAGGTAGTGGCATTGGCTCTGGTGGTCCTGGGTGGGGAGGAGGTTTCACGAATCCTAGCCAGGTCAGCCTGGAGACAGGCAACCTCCTCCCTCAGACCAGAGAGGTGCCTGCAAATAGGGCAGCATCGCAGCCTCCAGAATGTCTCCCGAACACTGCCGCCCCACAGCATTTCACTGCACCATTCCTATCATGTCTTATTTTGCATCCCCTCCTGTTTCTCTGTATGCTTACTCTCCTCTCCTTACAACTCTCACCCTTCCTGTTCTGGGACAGCAACTTCCTATATTCTTCAGTAGCCTCGTCTTACTTGCTCAATGTCAGACCACCAGCAGCTGGGGGAGAGTGAGCTACTTTTTCCTTTAGGGTTGACAAAACCAGTGTTTCTCTATGATCCTTCCTTCCTACTGCCAAACAGGAAGTTCCTGTTGACAGTCAAATCCAGTGGGTATAAAAGTAGAACTGGCTTAGGGTGGGTGGATGGAGGGCAATACTCTTTAACATCTATGTTAGTGACCTAGCGGAGGGTCTGGAGGGATGGGTGTGCCTGTTTGCAGATGATACAAAGGTCTGCAATAGGGTGGATTCACCTAGTGGGGTGCAAGCCATGAGGTGGGACCTGGAGAGGCTGGAGAGGTGGTCTGACACCTGGAAATTGAAGTTTAATGCACAAAAGTGCTTGCTGATGCACCTGGGGAGGAATAATAGGAGGGAAACTTATTCTCTTGAGGGGGTTGGTGATTAAGGAGAAGGAAACAGAAAGGGACCTGGGGATTATGGTATCGTGTGACCTCAAGGTGGGCAGCCAGTGTAGCAGGGGCAGTGGGAAGGCAAATGGAATGTTTGCCTGCATTGTGAGGGTTTTAATAGCAGGAAGAGAGGTGCTAATGCCATTATACAGAACCATGGTTAGGCGAATCTGGAGTATGAGGTGCAGTTCTGGGCGTCACCTATGAAGAGATGTTGAGTTGATGGAGAGGGTGCAGAGAAGGGCAACCAAAATGGTACGAGGGATGCAGGATGTACCCTATGAGAGAAGACTGAAATGGCTGAATTTGTACCCTCTGGAGACTAGGAGGGAGAGGGGGGCATGATTGAGACCGTTAAGTATCTGAAGGGAATAAATAAGGTAGAGGGTAACAGCTTGTTCAAATTGAAGAAGGGAGTGAACACGAGGGGACATAACCTCAGACTGGAAGGTGGACAATACAGAGGTAATGTCAGGGGGCAGTTTTTCACAGAGAGGGTAGTGGAGGCCTGGAACAAGCTGCGGAGGAGGTAGTGGCAGCTGAAATGGTGGAGGGGTTCAAGAGGGCTTGGGATAGATTTAAGGGGTTGGAAAAAGAGGGTGGAAGCATAACAGAAGGGGGGAAGGTATGGTGTTGGGCAGACTAGTTGGGCTATGGTGTCTTTCTCTGCTGTCACATTTCTGTGTGTTCTGTGTATCTGTGAATGCATTTTTCAGTGTCTTTTTGTTGTGGTCCATTTCCCCAAGGTTGCTGGATGCTGAGTCAGCATGCCTCCAGGCTGCTGATGTCATTTGGGGTGCTTGCCTGTTAGGAAGCTGTATTGCTGCTAGTAATACAATGCTGGTAATTTTACTGCTGTTGTTCAGTGTCTGCTTTACAATAATTTAGATTTAATAGGGATCTTATCTGCACAAATTCCTACTAGGGATGGCTGTGCTAGCCCTGATAAAAAGATCATTTTAAAGAGATTTATTGAGGTTTGCCATAGAAAATGGCACATTTAAGAAAACAGTGTAAATTACCCAGAATCCCTTGTTGCTGTATGTAAAACAATGACAGCATCCTGGTATGACATCATTTTTTGTGGGGTGGCCACACACACAAAACTGGATGACAAAACTCTGATAAAACAGTAAAAACATATGAATTACATATTTTCTTACATAACAATAATAATAATAATAATAAACTTTTTTGTCTCGCCTTTCTTAAAACCAAGCGCATTACAATAAAATACAGATTAAAACATACTAAAACCATATAAAACTTCATATAACTGAATTAACAGCAGGGCAATTAATAGGCATCAGCATTATCTAAAATGCCTTGTTCCATAAAAAGACTTTAGGCCCTTTTAAAACCCTCCACGTCATGCACTCTCGAATCCAACATGGTAGAGAATTCCAGAGGGTCGGTGCCATGAACATAAAAGCTCGGGCACCAGAAGATTTTAAAATGACCCTCGGGATCTCTAGCTACCCCTCGTCGGTGGAGCGGAGTGGTCGTGTCGGTCGGTAAGGCACCAGGAGCTCTTTCAGGTAATCTGGGTCCAACCTGTGTAGGGCTTTATAAGTCAGAAGACCGACTTTAAAGGTGATCCGCCACTGAATCGGCAGCCAGTGCAGGTCTCGGAGCACCAGTGTAATATGAGAGGAATGAGAGGTCCCCGTTAACAACCGGGCTGCCGAGTTCTGCACTAGCTGCAAGCTGCGGATATCAACCCCAGACAGCCCAAAGTAAAGGGAATTGCAGTAGTCCAGACGCGAGGTCACAAAGGCGTGGATCAGCATGGGTAGGTCGCCGGATGGAACAAGGTGCTTGATCCTGGTGATGTTCCTAAGATGGTAAAAGGATGTCTTAACGACCGCCGACACTTGCACATGCAATGTCAGCTGATCGTCCAGAATCACCCCAAGGTCTCGCACCCGTTCAGAGATCGGGAGCTCCGCATCTCCCAGGAATAAACCAGAGGTTTGTCGTGCCCCGGACCTCTCAATCTGGCGGCCGGGGTCCACAACCAACACCTCCGTCTTCCCAGAGTTCAACTTCAACCAGCTGGACCTCATCCAATCCTGGATCTCCCTGAGACAGCTGTTAAACACTGAGAGTGCTCTATTCTGGTCAGGTACAAAAGATAGATAGAGCTGGGTATCATCGGCATAACAATGAAACTCCAGCCCATATATTCTTACAAGGTCTCCGAGGGGAAGCATGTACACCGCAAACAACATGGGTGATAGCACAGAGCCCTGAGGCACCCCACAGGTCAGAATAGTAGGATCGGAGGAAAAAATTCCCGATACCACCCTCTGAGTTCTACCTGTGAGGAAGGAGGTAAACCATCTGTGGACCAAACCCGAAAGCCCACAGATGTATCTCAGGCGCTCAAGCAACACCCCATGGTCTACGGTGTCAAATGCTGCTGACAGATCCAGAAGGACCAAGATGGACCATTTTTTCTGGTCTCTCGCCATCAGGAGATCATTGAGGACCTGAACCAGCGCAGTCTCTGTGCTGTGTCTCTTACGAAAACCTGATTGAAGAGGATCGTAGATATTATGAATGGTAAGATGGTTGTCTAACTGGGCTGCCACCACTTTCCGATTACCTTCCCAACAAAGGGAGGTTGAAAGAGGTCTGTAGTTTGCGGGAGTTGGGGTCCAAAGATGCCTTTTTCAACACTGGTGTCACCACCGCCTCCTTCAGGGGTGGGGGTGTTCACCAGTGTCCGAGAAACACCCGACTATCCTGGCAAGAACCGGGAAGATGACCTCCCAGAGCCCATAATCAGGCCTGTGGGACCCGGATCTAAACTACAGCTAGTGGTCGCATACCCTGGACAATCCTCATAATATCCTTGATTTCCAACCTTATGAAGGAACTCCAGGTAGACAGTGTGCTTGCAACCATAGGCTGGACCGCCAACTCCCATGGAGGGGCGGCGCAAATCTCGGCCTGATGTCGGCCACCTTATCGGCAAAGAATCGAGCAAGCTCCACACTGTAACTGTGAAAAGCAGCAGAACCTGCAGACAGGCTGGGTTGCACAGCCTGTCTACAGTTCGGAAGAAGCTGGGCTGGTCGATCTGAGCAGCAACAATTTCTCCGGACAGGAACACTGCCTCCTTATGAGTAATTGCTGACTGATAGAGTTTATAATGCTCTAGGAGTCTAGATGGTCAGCATCGAGCTGGACTTCCGCCAACCTCTCTCAAACCTGCGACCAAGTCTCCGCAACTCCCTCAGATCCTGATCAAACCAGGGGATCGAGGCGAAGGGAGAGGTCGACATGGTGGGAGCAATTAAATCCAAAGCAGAGGTGACAGCCTTGTTATAGACTTGCACCATTACTTCGGTTTAAGCTCAACCCAGGAAATTCTGATAGGTCAAGAACTGCAGTTAGACCGGTGGGAGTAACATCCGAAAGGGCGGTACTTGACCATCTCCACTGGGGTAGGTCTACTTAGGGGTGCCAAAATTGAACCTCACAGTGTGGTGGTTGGACCAACCGACTGGTTCTACCCCACCCGGAGGCCTCCAAACCTAGCAGGAAGACCAGGTCAAGTGAGTGGCCGTATTTATGAGTGGCAGAGGTAACTACCAGTGAGAGGCCCAATAAACACATCAATTGGAGGAAGTGCTGACCAAAAGGCGAGAGTTCATCGTCGATCAAGGCATTAAAATCACCCAGCACCATCAACCTGGGCGATTCGAGTACCAGGTCGACGACGAAGTCCGCCACTTCCTTTAAGAATGGTTTCTCGTCACCGGGTGGACAATAGACGAGAACCATTCCATAGCCTCCACCTGCCACCACAACACTCTCAAAGGATCTGGTCTCCTCACTGGAACACAAGTGAGGTCCAGTCGGTCTTGAAACAGACCGCAGCCCCCACCCCTGCGATCTAATCTGGCGGTGAATCACCGAATACCCGGCCGGAATTGCTGCCTCAAAACTGAGCCCGACATTATCCAGCCAGGTTTCGGTGATGCAAATCAAGTCCGTCGCATCACCAAGTCTCGCTAATAATGGCAGTCTTGTTCACAACGGACCTGGCATTGCACAACACCGCCTGAGTTGGATAGGACTCTTGGGAAGCCCCAACCACCTGCCCACCATTTACAAAAGAGGTGGTGCCCTTGGGTATGGGGACCAACCAGGAAGGACCCCGATCATCACTCCATTTCGCTCTAGGGCGTCTTCTGGACTTAACCACCCGAACGCGAGCACCCCCCTCCTTCATCCCCCACTGTTCACACCCCCCCCACCCTGACAAATTGCAGCTTCAACATTTGAATCATGCCTGGCAATGGGAATGGCATGCCATATGTAATAGGCATTTGGGGAACCTTCAACATTTACTTTAACATCAATGTGCTACTCTCCTTGACTTATGCACAGGCTATAAAATTAAATTTTAACTGTTATTTTGCATTACTGGCATTGAGCATGATGCAACCACAATCAAACAACTTTCAGATTCTTGCAACAGACACAGTGCAAGGAATGAGAGTCTTTACAGACCTCAACAACAATGTGACTGCCTCCCATAGCTTATGTATTGAAGAAAGAATAGCACCCCAAATGACATCACCAGAAATGACATGCCCGATTACAACAGGAACAGAAAGTCTCAGCATTCAGCAGTGTTGTTGAAGCACACCACAAAATAAACAGTGGAGTCATTTGGAGCTGACTGCCAGAGGTGGTGGACCTCTGAAGTGTACATGTTTGTGTGAAACAGGTGGGAGATAGCCTGGTGGCACTGCTGGGAAGAGCAGTGGCCCTTCCTGAAGCATATTGCAACTGTTTATTATTTTGTTGAGGTTTTGAAAGTGAATGAACTTACCCTATTTTCCGATTTCTGAGAAACCTGATTTCAACTTTTTCAGAGAAAATAAAATGATAAGTGCCTCGCTTTTATGCACTGAATTTGTGGGTCTGCTTGGTTTGTTATCCTGTCTATCCCAACCCCGCTACAATTGGTCAGGAACCCGAGGCTGCATCCAGGGAGGATGGGAGGGTCCTCCAGGATGGAGCCCTAGGGAAGCAGGGGAAACCCAGAGGATGGGGGGAAGCTTCTCCTAGTGGGGGACTCTATTGTCTGGGAGTGGAGTTAGGGTCACCTAGCAGGGGAGAGAGGGAGGTCAAGTGTCTCCCAGGAAGCGCTGCATGGAAGAATGGGAAGCTGATCCATGGAATCACTATGGCAATAGCAAGAAGAGAGCAGCTGGATGTCATTGTCCACCTGGGGACCAATGACCTGGCCAGGAGAAGTGTGGAGTTAGCCAGAGTCCAGGATGATTTCAGGAAGCTTGGGGGAGCCTGAAACAGATAGTACGCTCCGTCTCATTCTCAGAGGTGCTACCTGTCCAGGGCACAGGGGAAGCTAGGGCACTCCACATCTGTACCTTCAACTACTGGTTTAAGGATTGGTGTGGAAGGGAAGGTTTTGGCTGCATAGGGGACTGGGGCCTGACCTGGGCAGATGCAAGCTTATATAAGGACAACGGCCTGCATCTGTTCGAGAAGGGGACCTTGGTCCTTTGTGAGAAGTTTAAATGCTTCAGCTGTGAGCATTTAAACTGGCCAAAGGGGGAGGGCCAGGAGGCTTAGGACCCCCCATGTGAACATGCAGGAACATAAGTTGAATATGGGAACAGCAAAAATAGGCAGGGAGGGGCAGGCAGGTGAAGAATGTATAATGAGTAATATAAAGCTGGTAGAAGCACATAGGAAAAGAAACTGGGATGGAGGGTGTGATGCTTGGCCAGCTGGTTATGGTTGTTCTGTGATATTTGTAATATAAAAATGTAGTGTGTGATTGCCTCACATAAGACAGTTGTGCAATGGGTGCCCACTTCCCCAGGTTTCAGTTACAGTCAAGTGACCTGAAACCAGGAAGTGATAAAGACCAGAGAGACTTAATTAAGGGTCTCCTGTTTTTCTGTCATAATTAGAACTGAGCCAGCTGCCAGGATATAGGGCTCATAAAGTTTTATGATTCCTATAGGAAGAGCATTTTTACACCACCATGGTGCTAAAGTTGTAAAAAAACCTTTGATGTTCCTTGAGAAAACAGGAACTGCTCAAGATCAAAGAGGAAAGGCTTGATTAAAGACTGTCTTAATTTGGGGAATTAGTTTTGCTGAAGTCACATTATTTAAAAAACCTCCTGATTGGACATCATGTTTGTATTTTTTTTATATTCGAAAAGGAGGAGCTAGATGACTCATCAAAAGGGTTGTGAGAGAGACACAGTTTAAATGAGGACTTGTGTCTGATCTTTGTGACATATCTTTTTGGGCTCTTAAGAAACAAGATCTCTGATCCAACGTAAGCACTGTACAGAGGTAGTACATTAGATAGAACAGATCTAGCTGTATGTTGGTAGGAATTTGTCTGTAGTTTTCCTTCATGTGATTGTATGCTCCTTGATATATTGTTCTGTGTTTACATATTTTAATCCATTTTAGTAATCATATTATTTTGAAAGACTGTCTGGGTCTGCAAGTTCTTTTTTTTTGCTTGTGATGTATAGATGGTTAAGTCTAACAATTGTTCAAGAGCCTGATGGTGTTACTAAACTGGGAAAAGGTAAGAATATACCTAAGGTCTTTTATAGAGTTTTAAGGGTTTATTTTGGAAACCTGGCTTGTTGCCCCTCTGGCATAGACTATACCAATCCCCAAAGGGGGTACGAATCTGTGCCTGTACATTTGGGTATGCTAGCATAAGGTTCACAGTTTGAATCCCTCCTGAACTTGAGACTAAAGGTGATTCAGACCCACAAGCAGACAGGAGGGTTACCCTGTCTGTTACCTATTCACATTACTGCGCTCGGAGGTTGGCACTGTGGAAGCAGAGGGCCTGACCTGCTGAGTGCATTTATACTGAATTTGGTTGGCAGCGGTGCGAAAATTTGGTAACACAAGCTTTAACTGTTCAGTGTGTCAGCTTAATACTGTACAGCTCACTTGCAAAATAAGGCAGTGATTTATTTTTAAAAAGGAACCAGAACTATATAATTTTGCTTACAGTCAAGTTCCTACCTGTTTTATTTTTTTTTCTAAAATGCAAGTTAGAGTAGCCGTAGTTAGGCAAGAAGATGGCATCCGACTACAGCAGGCACACTGTAGACTACTTGAGGCAGTTGTGCCAGGACAGAGGAGTCCTGCATGAGAGGAGAGCCACCAAGCAGAACCTCATGGATGCTCTGATGGCAGCAGATGCCCAGAGCATTGAGTCACTGACTGTGACTGTAAGGGGCCAAGCCTTGAACATGGAGGGGCCAGTGGCCAGCGCAGTGTCCAGATCTGGTGAGGATGACAGCAGGGCCAGTGCCAACAAAGGGCCACAGCAGCAGGGGAAGGTCACCCGCATTCTGGAGCCAGAAGCAATCAGGCTGCAGATTGAGTTGTGCAGAATGGAGCTGGAGTTCCAGAGGGAGGCTGAATGAGAACGGCAAGAAGCTGAGCGAGAATGGCGAGAGGCTGACCATGAACAGTGAGAGGAAGACCGAGAGGAGTGAAAGCGCCGGAGGCAACATGAACTGGAGAAGTTACAATTCCAACCACCAGCACCAAAGCAGGTGAGTGGCTTGGGTTTAACTGGAACTACAGGACTGGGTTACAAACTGAATTCCAAATTGATAGCTGAATTTAAAGAGGGGGAGGATATGGATGCCTTTTTAAATTTCTTTGAAAAAGTTTGTATTCAGGTAAAAATTCCTAGAGGGTCCTGGAGCTTCCAGCTATCCCTCGTACCGTAGCTCAGGATGCATCGGGTCAAATGGACAATGAGGACAGTAATGATTACAGCAAACTTAAAGCTGCACTTTTAAAACAGTTTGATTTAACTGCAGAAGCATACAGAGCTAAATTCTGTAAACTCAGGAGAAGCCCTGACATGAGCTACGAGGAGCTAGCCACGAAACAACGTCAATGTTTAAAATGTTGGTGGGAGGGAATTGAAGCAAACTCTGTAGATAAAATTGAAAATGCTATTTTGTTAGAACAGTTTTTTGGGGCATGCCCAGCAGAGCTGAAAACCTGGCTGGAGGACCAAGATCCCAAAACAGTGCAAGAGGCTGCTGAACTCTCGGACCACTATGCCAAAGCAGACCTGCTCTGAGCGAATGGAGCAGCTGTGGCAGTGCAGAAAGGGCAGACTTCCAGTTCGGTTTTGGTAATGGTGGATGCCTAATTTCTGTGCTCTGGGATCCATTGCGAACAATCGATTTAATCCTTGGTTAATCATTTGAAGTGCTGACTATTTCTTTCCTCAGTGACTAGCTGACATGGCTACTAAAGCAGCAACTAAGGGCGAAACCAGCCCCAACCAAGGTGTAGCTACCGATACACCCGACATGCCATGGCGTGTTGCAGCAATCAGCAGGGGTAGCAGGAGAGTGAGCTTGTCTCTTTGTCTCTCTGCACTCGTGTGTTAATTTTTTTTTATTTTCGCGGGCTTTCCCAGCCGCTCTTTGTCCCAAGGAAGGGGGGGGCGCTCTCAATCAGGTCCGCTGCCAAGAGAAAGGAGACATGGTAGTGCACAAGGGGCATGTCAGGTGGGCTCTTTAAATTCCCTTGTAAAAAAAAAGCAGTGCTCCTGTTTTACTTGTTGCTTCCAGTCTTGCATAGCATGGTTGGGACTTTGTTGGAGCGAGAGAGAGAGAGAGAGAGAGAGAGTGCGAGCGAGACAGCGAGAAAATACCGAAGAGTTGCTGTTGCTTTAGTTGCTTGTATCGGGAGCTGCCCACGCCCTACCCATTACGGGACTCTAAGTTTCCAAATTCTTACTTGGAAGTTGGAACTGTTAACATGAAGGACGGAGTTGCTGGCTGCCTGGCACTGCTGCCTTGCATTCTAAGTAAAGCTAACTAAGGTTGTGTTACTGAGTCTGTGGCTCGTGGTACTTTTGGCCGAGTCGAGGCGGGACAGAATGCTGAATCACTAGCACTTTTCTGGTCTCTTGACTGTCTGTGGATTTTGGAGAAAGCGAGTTTCAGAGGACTTGGCGGTTGGCATGTCCCACAACCTTCAGGCAGGCTACAGATATGTCAGTCACCCACTGAGCAGATCTCGATTGCTTGCCTTTTTTTTTTTTTTTTGGTAAACTGTTAGTGTTGTGTTTTGAGAATTGAGAAGCCTCTGTATATGGGTGGTTGGAGTCCATGGGAAGCGGCGAGGGTAGTGGTGTTTGTGTATGCGATTAAGGGGTTGTGGTCCGTGGAATGTCGCTGTGCCACTTTGTGCCAGTATTTTTATTGGGGGGGCCAGACTGGAGCATTTCAGTGAGGAGCAAGCCAGCGTATTAGAAACATAGAAGTTGACGTCAGATAAGGACCGGAAGGCCCATCCAGTCTGCCCATTTCTTTTTTTTTTTTGTCGTCTAATGTTGAAGTTCAGGCCCGTTGCCAATGTCAGGTGGGGTTCGTCAGGTTTAAACGAACCCCCCCCTTTGGAATTCTTTTGCCCGACTGCTGAAAATCAGTTCTGCCCATTTAAATTAGATTCTGTTAAATCCTCTCCTGCTTTGCTGTGACATGCAACCCCCCTTCAATTCTCTCCCCTAAGCTGTAGCCCACCCCTTATAAGAATAATGCCCCCAACCCTTCCTTGAGACTGCCCAATAATGACTTCCAGGCGCTCAGTATAAATCTGGAGCCACGCCCCCCTTTTGTGGCCAATCAGTTGCCGGGTTTTTCGTTTCCACTGCCAACTCCACAGATAAGTAGGACATTGGGCCTGCCCATTTCCTCTACAAACACGTAAGTGTGATTTCAGTAATAGCCGAAGAGAAGCCAGAGGCCGAGAATGGAGCATCAACAAGTGTCCATGAATAAAACTAGTGGCAAGAATCATTCTATGGGTCGGTAGTACAGTATCACTGATTTTTTTTTCTGCCAGCCACCGCCTGGTAAGTGCTGACGAATTAGTTATACTTAGGGGAAACTTTACCAGTTGCTGCTCTTGTGGTGGTGGTGGTGGTGTTATTTTGTGTGTGTGTTTGGGGGGTTCTGGTACAAAATTCAGGGCGGTATAGTCATTCTGATTTTGGAGGGTCACGGGGTGATTCAGTACAGTTGCTGCTGTGGCCAGTGGTCCAGAGAATCGTGAGATGGTTGCTGTTTTGGGGGGGTGGGTGGAATAGGACCAGTGCATAAATGGAGATTGCGCTTTTAGTCGAGTTTCTGCAAGCCGCATCCGGGATTTAGTCTGAGAGGGCGAGTACCGAGGAGGGCAAGTTGGGAGTCCATTTTGTTCAAGAAGACAGTACTGCAAGAAACTTTAGCAAGCTCTGATACGAACTCCTGACTGGATAGCAAGAGTGCCTGTAATTAAGCTGCTTTAAGTGGTGCACACCAGCTCTGCTTCCCAGAAAAATGATGTACTTTGGGTCAGAATATGATGATTTCTTGTTTTAAATCTGACTCGTGTAAATAAAAGGTGCTGATCATCACTGTGACTCCTGCTATAACTGTATGATGTCATCATAGATCTGTATACATGCATTACCTGCGGGGGTCCCGGGGGACAATTAGTACAGAGGAACAAACTACATCATTTTCAGAATGCAGCCTTGTATTTATTTGCTTTTAAAGAACGTGGAAGCAAGGCTAAATGTAATTTCTGGGATCTGAAATTGTCCTATGGAATCCACTCAACTTGCACAATGTTGCAGGATTCCTGGCGTGAATTAATAATTGGTGGGGCTGGACTCTGAGGTGTGCAAGAAACAATAATGCTCCACAAAATCAGTGTTCTGTTTACTTTATTTTACTTTATTAGACCACACTAAGCTTGAAAATCCAGAAAGCTGCAGAAAAGTAGTGTGGTCCACTGCCTACAACAAAGAACTGAACCAGGAAGAAAGGCATGAATATTATACCAATACTGATCGGAGATGTGGAAAAATATTGACCCTGTGGGGAATAGTTAATAATGCTGCAGACAAAGGCTGAGGGCAGTATGACTGTTGTAAGTTGTTAGCTCATCCCAAGGGGGGTCAGTACTTTTCTGCTATATCCCATCCCTTTGGGTCAGACCTTGAAACAAGCCTTGACATTATGTGCCTTTCCTGATTACCGACTTTCAGTAAATGAATATCCCAAACCAAATCAGGGTTACTCTCAGCTGCTGGAGGTGGGGTCTGGACAAGTGGTGGGGGAGGGTAGTTTTATTGTAATGGTTTAACGTGGTGTGGCTTCCCAAACCTTAGAGTTTTGAAAGGGTCTGGGTGGCAGGGGCTGTGATGGGGAGGAACAGTGGGGGAGGATGGGGCAGCTGCAATCTAGGGTGCTAGCTGCACATTTGAGCGAACTTTGATAGACTGGTTGATCTGTTTCTGCTAGCAGATTCATATGCATGTTTGTATTTTTATGGCTTGTTCAATTTATTGGGAGGGTGCTGCTGTTGGTGGCAATCTGGATGAGTAAACAAAGTAGGTATTGTAATGGTCAGGACTTGAACCCAGGCCACCCGGAAGACCGTCCAATTGCACTAACTAGCTGTGTCACTTAGGCAGCTGGAACCTGGGCAATAGGAATTGTATTCCAGGTGGCCTGGCTTCAAGTCCCAGCTAAGGCACTTATTTTTTCTCATCTCTGTTTGTATGTGTTCCATGAAATATGCAAACCACATTCCTGTGTGAAAAAGTAAATATTTTTGTTGCCATTGGGTTCTGCATTTGAGAATGATGGATACTGTTTAGAGTAGGGACCCAGCTAGTGGGGGTGGGGGTGGGGGGTCCAACTCGATGGTGGTAGCTGGGCGACTTCACCGCAGGATCCTGAGGTGAATACCTATGAGACTCCCACTCCTTTTGAAATTAAATTAGTAAAATTGCCAATAACAGCTGAACAAACATTTTCATTGTTACATTTACTTTGGGGAGTGTGCATTGACTTGTGTTGTTTTTGGGGAGTTATGTATGTAATATGCAGCAGCACTCTTTACAATGCCATTTATAGTTTTATGCAAACCATTTGAGGTGGATGCTGTTTAGAGTAGGGCACAGCTGATGGGTGGTAGCAAGTTGGGTGACTTAGCTGCAGGGCCCTGAGGTGAATACCAAGAGTCCCCCACTCCTTGTGAAATTACTGCATTGCCAGTGGGGGGGTGGTGCACGGACTTCGATTTTATGCATTAGCTCTGTATAAGAATGGCGTATATAGGGGAGAATGAGGGGGAGAATGATCTCCGCCGCTCTTCGTGTGTCTTCTTGTTTTCCTTTTCAGTGTGTTGTAAACCAGAATTTAGAATGTTTAGAATGTGGGGACTCAGTGATTTAGTGATTTACATGACATTGCCATAGATTAGGGGGGCAAGGTCTTCACTAATATGCTGTTATAGAATCGACGATTGTTTGATGCTTTGCAGACACAGAAATTGAGTTACCAGCTGTGGTTTGAGATAAAATGCTCTGTTGTGACATTATTAGTCTGTTGTCCTGGGAATGACTAGGTGATATCACAAGCACAGTATTTAACTCAGTTTGGAAACAGCAATTACAGCATATATTAAAAAAGGATATCAGTACAGCTGGCTGCATTGTGTTGGGACATTACTCTGACACCCTGTGTACCCAGGTTTGTGCCCCAAGCCTGGGACGTCAGGAGCAGATGCCAGCAGGGAGGGATTCAGTGTGTGTGTGTGTGTGTGTGTGTGTGATCACGCACTGCTTAGCATCCCTACCCCTAGGACACCATACAGTGGGTATGCTGGTGATGGGTGGGGCCCGAAAAAGGAATGGTGCTTGACATGCTAGCTGACAGCACCTCTGTCAACCTTTCCCCATGCCAACAAACCCCAAGTGAGCTGGCCTGGTAAGCCTACCATTGTGGTGCCAGCAGGAGGCTCCCTCAACAGAATACGTTTGAATGGCCAGCCGATGGAAGACTTGGGGGTGCAGCAGATTCAGCAGTGCAGGGTGAGTCTGTTGGGATGCACAGGTGTGGCTTGTGAAGTGAACATTACTGGTAAGATTATATTGAATTCTGTATGCAAAGCCCAATACGTAGTTAACAGATTTGCAAACAGGAGAAATACGGTCTGAAAAGTCTAATGTGAGCTTTAAAGTAATCCTTTTGGGGAGGTTTGGGATCACAGTGCAGATTGGACGGTCATTCCCTATGCCACCAGTACTGATGTTCTCCTCTGCTGCACTGCACTAGTATTAATACATTTTTCACTACTCGTGCTGTCCCTTCTGCCCACACTGCACCTTCATGCACTCCTTCTCGTGTTCCCTTTCCCTCCCATCCTCTCCCCTCAGAGGGTTAATTCCCCTCCCCCCATTGATAACTGGTGTGCCAGTTATCAGAAACCTCTGTAGTTGGGGTAAATTTAGTGAGATATAAATAAAATAATGATAATGAGGGAGTCTGGCTTGAAATTTGCATAAACCGTAATGTTCCAATTTCACCAGCTCTTGTACATTAATAGCTCTGATTTGTCCCCTGATTATAAGGTTTTGAACCTGGAGATGTTTGTCATTATAAGTTTTATGTTCTCCCAGCCCACTTATGGATTATATTTCAATAGTGTAATGTTCAGTGTAATGTTAGCAATGACAAAGAATGCCACTGTTTGTGTCACGTGGATCCAACAGGATGCAGAGGGTATTAGTAAATGGAGTCCACTGCAAAGAAAGTGGAGGGGGTTACTAGTGGGGTACTACAGCATTCAGTACTGGGACTGGTCCTCTTTAATATCTTTATAGGTGACATTGCAGAGGGACTGGAAGGGAAAGTATGCCTCTTTGTAGATCACACAAAGATCTGCGACAGGGTTGATTCACAAGGGGGATGGAAAGGATGAGAAGGGACATGGCAAGATTGGAGGAAAGATCAAAAGTATGGCAGCTTAGATTCAATGCAAATAAGTGCAAGTACTGCACCTGGGAATAAAACCCAGGAAGAGCACACAATGTTGGGGGAGGTATTAACAACAACAAAATGGAAAGGGACCTGGAGGTATTCATATCAGATAACCTAAAGATAGGCAAGCAATGTGAGAAGGCAGTAAGGAGGGCTGGGGGATACTGGGATGCATAGGGAAAGGCATCGCCAGTAGAAAACAGGAAGTTGTCATCCCTCTGTACAGACAGTTGGCGAGACCCCATCTGAAATACTACCTGAAGTTCTGGAGACCCTATCTCCGCAAGGACACAGACAGGATGGAGGCAGCCCAAAGGAGGGCAACTAAAATGGTGCAGGGTCTGCACCAAAAGCCATATGAAGAGACCCAATGAAGCTTAGTATGTATACCTTCGAGGAAAGGAGGGAGAGAGGGGGCATGATAGAAACATTTCAGTACCTCAAGGGAATCAACAAAGTCCAAGAGGATAGCATCTTTCAGAAAAAGAAATGCGCAAGAACAAGGGGGCACAATTTGAAGATGGGGGAGGTTAGGGGCAATGTGAGGAAGTATTTTTCACAGCGAGGGAGGTGGAAACATGGAACTTTCTTCCTGAGAAGGTTGTGGGGTCAAAAACAGTGGGGGAATTCAGTCATGCATGCTGCAGTGTAATAGATTGTAGCAGACTGTTTCTGTTGACCTACAAGATGATATTTTCTATAACTACAAATCCCAGAACCACTGCAACTGACATTGGAAGAGGGTTACAGTGGTATGAGATTCAACAGCTTGCATTGTGTGTTGGAATTTTTATAAGCTCTGATCTTATGTTTGCTGGCCCTGCTGTCTTCTATGGGCTAAGTACAGTCTCAGAAGACCGCACTATAGAGAAAAGGCATGGGAAGGCAATTTTGTTTGGAACCTATCCCAAAGGCTAAGGGAACCTTACACACAGTGACACAAGTCAAAGATACTTAAAATAATAAAAATGATGATGATGATATCTGATCTATCAAAACAGACAATTATAAAACTTTACTATATACTAACTCAAATGAATAGGATTTTAAGGAGCCAGGGCCCAAACAGTGCTGGGCCTTTAAAGCTAACATATTAATCATGAAGCTGATGTACTGTGAGATGCCCCCCCCCGGTCCTATGAGTTAAATTTCTTATGTACTCCACGAATATCTTCTTTCTTTTGTTGTTTAGCGAACTGTCTATCTTCTGCTGGGGTGCTCGCCCCCCCACACCCCTGGGTCCAATGTGGTACTTTGCACACACTGTACTGTACATTACTATAACTATTATATGACTATTCTATGAACTATACTGTATTATATGACTATTTGGTGACTCGGGCATAGATGGGAAAAGGCGTGACAGAGTGGCGTCGCTAAGATGCAAACCTCTTACCCTAATACTTTCTTGTTTACTTGTGCAACTGGCCATAATCCTTCAGTATCACTGTGAAAAGTAACCAAAAATAACATTGGTTTGTTGCAGGTACCAGTGAGATCTGAAGCAAACTCAGAAAGAGTGACTGACCTAAGAGGTAAGACCAATTTTTTTTCCTGTGCACTGCTTTGTTGGGGAGAATGATGTGTAATCTGCAGTACAGTGTAGGGACTAGAGTAGCCACCCGCTCTTGAAATGTTAATGTTGCCTATTTATGCCTATTAATTGATATAAATCGGACGAATAACATTGCTGTTGAAGTTATGGGGACTGAATAGAGATGAGATTTCAAATGCCAAGTTCAAGTGCTGCTAAGCAGTTGGTTGCTGGAGCCAGCATTTATTTACTTTAGGGGACACTAGGGGTTGTGAGTGCCGAGGGAGAAATAAGGCCATGCATTGTAGTCAATCGTATGTCACTGGTTCAACAGGACTCTAAAACTAAATGTTATGGTTTTCAGAACAAGTATTGCTGTGATTTAGGAATAATAGCAAGCGCTGCAGACCAGGTCTGTTTGGGGTACTTGGTTTTCAGAAGAACGATTGCTATTAAACAACTTCAGTTGCAGTTTCTGTGTACCGGGGTGTGTGTGTGGGGGGGGGGGCGCCCCCACAGAATAAAGACTGCAGTTATCATTATATTTATATTTCCGACAAAAGGAGCGAATTGTATTTCTGCGTTCCGCTGTGTACCTTAATGCATTAATCAACGGTATGTCACTGGTTCTATTAAAGTACTTTAGTTGTTTACCACTGTGATTGTTATCATAATACTTACATTTCCCACATAAGGAGAGAATTTTATTTCTGATTGGACCTGGGGAGTGTGGTGGGGGCGGTGCCCCACAGAACAAATTTATCACACCATCACTGGTTCTGCTATTAAAGTATTTTAGGTGTTGTTTACCGCTGCAACTGTTCATTCTGGAGTGAGAGCTGCAATCAGTGGCATAATTTGGTGTAATATGAACATATGGACTATAAGGAGACAGAAAGGGAGACAACATTGCATTTAATTAAATTTTATTATTGCTATGTCACAAAATGCATAATTTGCTGTTTATGATAATGGGGTGGGTAACTGTAAACTTCTTTATGGCAGGAGGTCTCTTTCCTGAATGTTGATCTCAGGACCACAAACTAATCTTCTCTTCTGGAGACCTATAAGAGATTGTAGAGATCAATGATAGTTTTGATTTGTGCACGTCACCTGGTACAAATTGCGTATATAGAATTCTGGCTGAGCAAGGTGCAGAGCCAGTTTGCTCACCAACAGGGTTCTGATGCGCTAAGACTGCATGAACTAAACTAGAGACTTGGGAATATGAAAACCTCTGGGTGAATGCACTGGGTTCTACACCTTTACTTGGCCAGTATTTGGTTAGTGTATGTTGGAAATGTGAAAACAAAATGGCAGCGTGCTGCTGGTTCATTCAGAAATGTGAAGCTCACCAAGCTCTTGCGGTTGTATGTACCCATCGACAGCTCAGTCTTACCAGGTTATGACTAGTATTTAGCCAATATTGATGCCAGAATCAGACAACCTAAGTTAATTTCTGCATGGCTATTAATGGAATAGTAGCCATTGGCTTTTATACTGTTACTATCTCATTTTGTATCAGACTGCAGTGAAACTATAAAATGGTATGGTCACTTGCCCGGCAACTGAGTGAAGAGTGGAGCTATTTCTTTTCTCTGCTTGGTGTACAACTGCATTAGCAATTGGTTGCCTAGCATCTGATTAAGTTTGTAGCCACTGTGTAGTCAAGTTTGTGTTTTACTGAAAGCTTTTTTTGTTGAGCATGTGCCCTGATTCCGTCCCTATTTCTTAGGCTCTGTTCTGTTCTACTGGGATGTTAAAAGAACAATACTCTAGATAAATGTAACTTGGCAAGCAAACTGAATCTGATGCTGGGCAACCAGAGTATATAGTTCGTACCACTGTACAGTACGTGGGTACAATGGTACGGTCACTTGGCCAGCAGCACAGATTATAAATACTGTTTTCACAATTCACCTCACAAAGGCTCAGTGAGCCAGGCCTCGACAGCTGTATGTCATCGGTCCAAACAAAACATGTCCAAATGCTGGTGCATTATGCATTTAACTGCTGTTGTGAGGTACCTGATCTTGCATTATTTCCACAAACATGACTGTCGGTTAAAACTTTGTCTCCGTATACATCCTATAAGCTAACCTACACTGTACTGTAAAGTGCCACTTCCAAAAATCTCTACCACATTGCGGGGGTCTGTTTCACCAAGCCTTAGTTTTGCGTAGTGCGGTACCTTTGGACGTGATGCCCATTTATGTTAGCGAATCATCAGACGCCATGACTGCATGCGCTGTTCTTGTTCGGCATTTCGGTGTAAATAATTCTGAGGGATGTTGTATTAGGACCAGTTATTTGTCTGAACATTTCCTCTGAATGCTACCTGGTTCCACAGTTTGACAATTGGTGCAGTCTTGCTTGTGATAAGGTGGTGGATACTGGGATTGTGTGCTTTACCCTTGTCCCTAGACAGTTATGTATTGCATACATTGAAACAGCATAATTTGTGATGTGAATTTTGTTGCATACAATCCCACGGGCTGTCAAATGAGGTGTTTTGTTTTTGTGTTTCAATTAAGGGGTTGCAGCCGTAACAGGTAAGCAGCGTGGTTACTCGGGAACAGGTGGCAGCAGCATTAACCCTGCAAGTTACTGAGATCAACAGTCACAGTGTTTGATTTGCGGACAGAGGCAGAAGCATCAGTGGTTTTCAGGCAACTGCTAGATACTGAGACTTACTAAGATTTCTTGACTGCACCAACTGCTGCATTAAGGTAAGGTATCTGCCCATATTTCACCTGCCTCATCATGCCGCTCCATTCCCTTATTCCTTTATCCTACTTCCATACTGTCCCCTTTTCCACTTATAGTGCAGAGGTTAACTGTGTTCTGTTTCCAGAATGGAGGCAAGCAAAAGGAAACAACCTTCTGGAGCACAGGTGCGAAAAACTAAACGGGCCAGAATAGAGGAAACGGCACAAATGTCCAGGCTGATGCAGTCCTTCCTCACTCGGCCTTCAGCTAGCTCTGGGTAAGAAATCCTGCCATAAAATAGAGTAAACATAATTTTTGATAGGTAAACAGTTTAGCTAACTGCAGACCTTTGTGTTTACAGGGTCCACAATACAGAGACACAGCCTGGAAGTGGTGTGGAGGAGACTTGCCCACCCAATAACCTTGCATGGGTGATTGTACAAGAACAGGTTGCTGGTGAAATTCGAGAAGACTCAGCCACACAGGGTGTTCTCCAGGAAGCCAATGTCAACTCCCAGTTAGTGGAGACTATGGAAGATCTGCAGGAAGCTGGTGTCAACTCCCAGTTAATGGAGACAGTGGAAGAAGCAACTACTTTTGAAGCAGTCCAGATTCCAAGCATTTCCCAGGAACCAGATGTGCATCCGCAAAATACTGAGGACATTGGCTGTATGAATTGCTCCCATCTCACGGATGCTCAGAGGAAGGAAATTCTTGAAAATCAGTGGCAACCACCTCCAGGATTTCAGTTTCCTGGTCATCTGATGGGTCCAGATGGTCCGAGCCAGCGTTACAGGCGTTTCAATGCTCATGTGTTGCACGACTTCAAATTTACTCGGTATTCGAAGGTATTGGATGGTGTGTTCTGTGGTCTGTGCTTCGTGTTCAATAGTTCCTGTACTAGCACCCTTCTGGTATCGGCACCAATGAGGGACTGGTCCAATACGAAAAAGACTCTGGAGAGGCATAGCAAGTCTAAGGACCATGGAAATGCTGTCATGAGAGCAGATGGTTTTCTCTCTGTTTGTGCTGGGAAGATGAAAACAGCAAGCCACTGTCTGCTGGAATGCAACAACAAGGTGACAGAGAATACTCTTCACTTTCTATGCAGAATCATCAAGATCATTATCTATTGTGGGAGACACAACGTTGCTCTTCAGGGTAAGTATGATGATACCAGAAATTTCCATGGCTTCTTGCAATACACCGCTGAAGTGGATTCCAGTCTGCAAGAACACCTACTAGCAGCTCCAAGGAATGCACTATACACATCCCCACAGATTCAGAATGAACTAATTCAAATGATGGGTCGGCAAATACAGCAAAAAATACTAAGCAATGTAAAGGAGGCAAAATGGTTCAGCTTGATAGCGGATGGAACAACAGATGTGTCAACCAAGGAGCAGATTTCTTTATCGGTTCGCTACGTACGTCGGGACCTTTTAGGCACGACTGAACTTCGTGAAGATTTTGCCGAGTTCACTGAAGGTATGGATATAACTGGCCATGGTTTAGCAGAACTAGGTCCGGTATCAGTCCGACTCCTCCTTTGAGGGACTGCAGTTGTTGACGGGAAGTGCTATCCACCCAGTCTGTCTGGTCAGATTTTCGCCAGCTGGAGTTCACTGACATTGTGAAGATCATCCAAGCATTACGGCCAACCAGTTGTAGTTTGGATCTGGGTCCTACAGCCCTCTTGGTGGGATGCTTAGAGGTTATCTGCCCGATCCTTGCTGACATTGTCTGGAAATCCTTGGAGAGGGCGGTCTTTCCTGATCCCTTTGAAGAGGCAGTAGTTCGACCACTCCTAAAAAAACCTCCTTGGATCCAGACTGTCTAGCTAACTACCGGCCTATCTCTAACCTTCCTTTTGTTGGGAAGGTTATTGAGAAGGCGGTTATGTTACAACTGGATGATCATCTTACAACTCACAATGTCTATGATACTCTCCAATCTGGTTTCAGGAAGAAGCATAGCACGGAGACTGCCCTTGTCCGGGTGTTAAATGACCTCCTAATGGCTAGAGATCAAAAGGCATGTACCATTCTGGTCCTTCTCGATCTTTGCGGCATTTGACACTGTAGACCATGGTGTGCTGTTGGAACGCCTGCGGATTTATTGTGGACTGTCTGGAACAGTCCTCAAATGGTTTCAATCTTACCGCACAGACAGGTTTCAGAGGGTTACCACTGGAATTTATTCCTCTGGTGTTCACTCCCTGCCTTGTGGGGTACCGCAGGGTTCCATTTTAGCGCCCATGTTGTTTGCAGTGCATATGCTGCCTTTAGGAGATATCATCAGGCGATAAAGCTTGGGTTTTCACTGTTACACAGATGATACTCAGCTGTATCTGTCCTTTCTGCCCGGACAAGATGGTGCTCTCTCCAAGCTAGACAATTGCCTTACTGAGATCAGATTGTGGATGAGTTCTGGCTGGTTGAGACTGAATCCGGATAAGACTGAGGTGTTGGTAGTGGATCTGGGTCGCCCGATGATGGGTTTGGGGGCTGGCCAACCGCCGGGCTTATTGCTCGGTGGTATGTCGCTCACTACCTTCAATCAGGTGCGAAATCTGGGCATTATTTTTGACTATGGCTTGACCTTAAAATCTCAGGTGTCAGCCGTGGTCAAATCCTCTATTTTTCATCTGAGGAATATCGCCCGGATTAAACACCTGGTCCCACCGGGCGATCTGCCAACATTGGTCCATGCCTTTATCGCTACCAGTTGACTACTGTAATTCCCTGTACCTAGGGCTATCTGAGGTTGATATCCATCGCCTGCAGTTGGTGCAGAACGTGGTGGCAAGGCTTTTGACTGGGATCTCTAGATTCAGTCATATTATGCCTATGCTCTGCGAACTGCACTGGCTGCTTGTTAGGTGGTGGATTACCTATAAGGTTGGTTTACTAACCTTTAAAGCCCTACATGATCAGGGACCTGGCCACCTGAAAGATCTCCTGGTACCCTATTG
Source organism: Neoceratodus forsteri (assembly GCA_016271365.2). NCBI lineage: Eukaryota > Metazoa > Chordata > Ceratodontiformes > Ceratodontidae > Neoceratodus > Neoceratodus forsteri. The sequence continues at coordinate 288,434,147 of CM057455.1, read as the reverse complement.
CCCCCTCTGTCCTCTCCACTCTGCCAACGAGGGATTGCTGGAGATTCCCAGGGTTCGATTAAAAACATTTGGATTTCATGCTTTTACCTTTTCTGCACCAATCCTGTGGAATTCTCTACCTCGTTCATTGAGAGATTGTCCAACCGTCGAGAAATTTAAAAATGATTTAAAGACATTTATTTGGTCTAGCTTATCCTAGTTATAGTTTTTAATTTATTATTTTAACTTATATATTTATGTGAATCACTGCACAGCACCTTGGTTTTGAAAGGCGCTTTATAAATAAAGATGATTTGATTTGATTTGATTTGAACTATTCTTGCAGCGTTTAAAGGCTTGGGGCATTGACACAAAACTAATGTGCGGCCAAGGGTACGACAAGGGGAGTAACATGAGTGGAAAATTCAATGGGGTGCAAGCACACATCACAGCGGTTGTCCCTGAAGCAGTGTATACAGTTTGCAAGGCTCATGGCCTCAACACAGCTATAGTGCATTCATGTTCCTTGCGACAAGTTTCCAATATGTTTGATACCACGAAAAAGATCATCTCTACACTCAAGTCGTCCTACAAGCGCAGTAACATCTTTCAGGCAGAACTCAAAGAATTCAACAACTTGCCATCCGACTATGATGATGAGCCAGAAGATCGGATGTACACTATTCCTGCAGCTGGAAACACCAGGTGGATGAGTCAGGCAGATTCTCTATCAAGGTTAAAAGTGAAATTTTTGGTAGTAGCAATACGCTTGAGAAAATTGCAGAGTTTGACAATGAAGCAAGCAGATTGCTGCTCTGCATCCAGCGATTCAACTTCCTTGTGACTCTTCATTCCGTTGATTATGTTTTGTCCCGAACGAAACCTCTTCATCTGTATCTGCAGCGTGTCAACACTGACCTCCTACAAGCAACACAAGAGGCCTCCAACCTTGTGCAAGTACTGAAGAAAATGCGGGGACAGGTCAGAAAGCCACTTTGCAGAACTGTATCAGAGTATCCTGACTCTAGCGGAGGCTGCATTCATTCGGGAGGAGGTACCTCGCATATGTGGTAGGCAAACACAGAGAAGCAACATCAGTGCTGCAAGCCCTCAAGACTACTTCAGAGTCAACATTTTCATTCCTTTCTTAGACCATGTCATTTCAGAATTGCAGGATAAACTTCAAGGGCGCCCGGCCATGGTTCCTTGGGCAGTATCTTCTACCACGCAAACTGCATTTGCTACAGGAGGACAAAATAGCAGCAGTGTACAGTGCCTACAAGACTGACCTGGGCAGCCTGGAGGAGCTTAAGGTGGAGCTGGAAAGATGGAAAGAAAAGTGGGCCGATGTTCCTGTGGCAGACCTTCCAGAGACCATTCTCGTGACATTACAGGATGTGAATGCAGATCTCTATCCAAATGTTAATGCAGTATTATCAGTCTTGGCAATGATGCCAGTCAGCGTGGCAAGTGCAGAGAGATCCTTCAGTGCCTTGAGGAGGCTGAAGACCTGGCTCAGAAACAGCATGGGGGAAAACGCCTGACAGGACTTTCTCTTTTACATATACACAGAGACATGGAAATTGATGTGGAACAGGTGCTCAAAGACTTTGACCCATGCCAGGACAGACGCTTCTCAAATAAGCCAACAGGATGACTTTGAACACTTACTGCATGGTATGGGGGTATGGGGCTATTGGGCTATTTGGTGCAAATGCTTTTGGTTAAGGTAACAAAACCAGTGCATCAACTAGCTTACGCAGACCCTCCATATAACAGTGAGCGCAATGTTACGGTTACCTGACAAATTGTGTAGTGTTCATGTAAGTGGGCTTTGGATACTGTGGGTGTGAGTGGGCAGAAGCACATGAATGTGTGGCTGTGAGCTCAGCTGTTCACTTGTAACAGTGCTGTGGGTAACAGCTGAACTGTCAGCCACACATGCATGTTCTTCTGCCCACTCACACCCAAAGTATCCCAAACCCACCACTGCAAGTGGCCACATACCCACAGCAGTGTTACAAGTACAGTATGTATATCTATGTGGTCACTTTCGGTGCATGAATGTGTGGCTGAGGGCTCAGCTGTTACTTACACTACTTGTAACACTGCTGTGGGTATGTGGCCCCTTGCAGTGGTGGGTTTGGGCTACTTTGGGTGTGTGAGTGGGCAGAAGAGCATGAATGTGTGGCTGAGGGCTCAGCTGTTACTTGCATTAGTTCAAGTTCAAGTTCAAGTTTATTGCAGGAAAACTCCATTGAGCAAGCTCATTCACAAGGAGGTCCTGTGACATAAACACTTAAAGTACAAACACAGATAGGTAATAACAGTATATACATGAAATGCACGTTACATGATACAGGCTGGTAAACATTGATATGAGACAGGGAAGCGACTTACAGGTTGCATACTGATAAATGAAACATGATGACTGGTGTGTGCAATACATATACAGTATTTTGGCAGCTAGAACAAACAACAGTCTACAACTGATATGGGGAGGTGATTTGACAGAGTAGCAGTGGGCGTAAGCAAAAGATAAAGCCAGGAGTAGAAGAGGAAGGAAAGCAGTTAATATGACAAATCAATTATACCTTACCAGTGGATAAATATGGCACACATGGGGAAGGAAGAGACTTAATGACAGTTACAGGTGTCTTTATTTTGGCTGAACTTAGCGATTTGTAGAAGTTTATTGAAACTGTGCTAGTTAGTTTCAATACGGTTTGTAATTGGTTCCAAATGGAGGAAAGGCATATGCAATAACGTTACCAAAAGGAAGTCCCAGGTCCTGGTATGTCAAGCATAATAAAGTCAGATTTTCTTAACGAGTATGCACTATGTGAGATACTAATAGGGAAGAGAGATAGCTTGGCAATTTCTGCAGAAGCAGTTTAAGAGTCCATAGCCCAGCATGGAGCAGGCGTCTAGTAGTAAGGGTGTCCAACCAACAGCTGCATATAAGTCACAGTGGTGCGAACGGTAGGGGAGTTGGTAATGAACCGTGAACGCACGGTGATAAAGGATGTCCAGTTTATTTAGATTTGCAAGAGTGGTGGAGGAATAGATTACATCACCATAGTCGAGTAGGGGGAGAAAGTGGCCTGTACAAGCTTGTTTTGAGTTTCAAGGAGAAAAGGGCCTATTTCTGTGAAGAAAACCTAACCTTGCTTTTAACCTTCTAGAGACATCTTCGACATGGTCACTGAAAGATAATTTATTGTCGATCCAGATACCTAGATATTTAAATTTGGTTACAACTTCCAGAGGCTCGTTTAGCGTGGTGACAATGAAGTCTTGGACAAGGGTATTGAGGGGGTCTGTGACAGCACTGCAGGAGAATATCATCACTTTAGTCTTCTTAGCATTGAGCAGAAGCTTTGCCTTTATTAGATTATGCTCAAGTTGTGCGAAGTCCGCTTGAAGCACTCCCTTGACTTCAGATAACGATGAGCCAGAAGTATACAACACAGTATCATCTGCAAAAAAGTGCAGATTGGACGTAGATATGTTAGCATCTAAGTCATTAATGTACAGAGAAAACAAGATAGGGCCTAAGATGGATCCTTGGGGGACTCCTCTTGCAACTGGCAAGGCAGCAGAAAAAAAGCCTTCCGCCTTTACTTTTTGGAATCTTCCAGTTAGGTAGCTAGAGAACCACTGGGTGGTGTGGTATGGTATGTGGCACCCAACTTTGCAAGGCAATTGACTAATAGTTTGTGATCAACAATATCAAAAGCTTTGCTGAGGTCCAAAAAGACTGCACCAGTTACCTTCTTAGCATCTATAGCAGAGATCCAATCATTGGTTACTTTTGCTAGTACAGTGATTGTGCTATGATTAGCCCGGCAGCCAGATTGAGCTGGGTTAATGAGAGAGAAGGTTTCCAAGTGAGATTTTAGCTGAATATGGATCAGTTTTTTGAGAACTTTAGAAAGGATAGGAAATATGGAGATAGGCCTATAGTTGTTTACATCGCATGGGTCACCAGATTTAAATAGAGGAGGATATGTGCTGATTTCAGCAGGACGACCAGTAGCAGATCTAATGGAAAGATTGAAGATGTGGAGAATTGGGGCAGTGAGATGGGTGTAGCCTGACCTTAGGAAAAGGGTTCCAAGCCATCGTCCCTGCTTTTGGTGTCTAAGTTAAGAAGAGAATCTTCTACTCTTTATAAGTTATCTCACACAGTTGGAAGGGCTGGGTGCAGGACTAGATGATGGCGGGAGGGTATGCTGGCTCACCGCAGCACCAGCATAAGGTGACGAGTCAAAGCTAATCCAGCTGTGGCAAGTGGGAGTTAAGTTCCTCCAGGATTAGGGACTTGTTTTCCACAATCTTGCCACTTGCAACTATCTTTGTTGGGACAGAGGGGCCATGGGCCGTGCTTCTATAGCTTTGATAGTCTTCCATATTTTATGAGGGTTACCTTTAGCTTGTTGAGAGTAGAAATATAATGGTTAGCTTTAGCAGAGTGAAGTTTTTACACAGTTATTCCTGGCTGTTCTAAAGGCCTGCCAATCTGAAGATTCTTTGGAATGTCTAGCTTTAGCCCAGAGCTTATCTCGAGCTATAAGGGCTGCCTTGAGATCCGAGGTGAACCAGGGGTTGGAATTGTTCCGTACCCTTACTTTGATGAAAGGGGCATGCTTATTTATTATTGTAGTGAGTTTGTCATTAAGGATGCAAGCTGCCTTGTTGACATCTTTGGCTAGGTAAAGATCTTGCCATCTGATCATGCTCAGGTCAGATAGGAAGTTTACTGCACTGAATTTGCAAAAGGATCTTTTTGTTATAAAGATGGTCTTGAGCCAGGCCTTAATTTGAGATCTTATGCAAGCAACAATTCCATGATCGCTCATGTCGTTGTGAAACACTGCCAAATGAGATATTTTGTGTGGATGGGTGGTTAGTACCACATCTAGAATGGAACTGTTGGCAGTATTTAGAGGTGTTGTTCCTAGTAGGTTCACTGACTAATTGCCCAAGACCTAGCTCGTCACAAAGGGATTTGAGGCCGTGTGATTTAGGTGACAGCCAGTCCATATTTAGATCTCCTAGAAATATTGTTTCAGTTTTTGCATCTCTGAACATGGATTTCAAAAGATTAAGGACTTCATCACCACCAGACGGGGTCTATAGCCACCTAGGATAGTGATACATTCCGAGGAGGAGATGAAGGCTCGTGAAACTAACTCAAATTCCTTGGCTAGAGATTTGCAACTAATATTGGTGACCAAGTACTTAGATTTGGCGTGAGATAACACACCCCGCCTCTAGACTCTCTATCTGCTCTAAATAAATTGTAGCCCTGCAGTGATATTTGTTGATCAGTGTTCGTCTTTTTAACCACGACTCAGTAATTATGATAAGGTCTGGGTTAGACTAGTGCAGCCCAGGTTTGCAGCTGTACAAGTTTTTTAGGCAGGCTTAAAATGTTGACCATCATCATTTTGAGACCTGTGGCCTCAGCAAAATCGATAGGCGAGGTAAGTTGTAGGGGGGGGCAGGGTTGAGCTCCACATTTCCTGAGCAGAGAAGAAGCAGAAGTATAACTTTCTTTAAGGAGATTATAAGAATGGAGACTGCTTTTTTATTTCTTTGCGGCAACCCATATCATGCTGCACAAGAGGCGGCACCACTGTAATGACAGTTGATCGTGATCAATGTAAGTGCTTGGGTAGACATAGGTGAGGACAGTAGCAAGGGGGTGTAGGCTAACCGGGGGGAATAGGCTAAAGGGAGAGGAGACTGACATAGTGTCTGCACGTGGAGCTGTTATAACATTAGGTATTGATAAGGTACATTGGAGAACTGAATTGCATTGAGTACTTGGTGCACTGTATTGCTAAAAACTCTGCACTTAGGAGCAATAAAACACAATAAGGAGAGCCATGGTCCCAGATTGAGTGGTTTCATGATTTGTATTAGTGCAATATTTTCTAGGCAAGTAATTTGCCCACCTAGGTACTCACTTAAAACCCAGATGAGAAAATACAGCAGAAAGGGGAACAAGGAGAGCAGGAGCAGCTTAGTTAGTGGCCATCCACCCTTCAGACTCAAGTCCCCTTGTAGCAGCACCAGGAAAGAAGTAGAATGATAATGCAGGCCATAGTGCCCACAAATTAATACAGTGATTTATGTAGAAGACCAAGAATCCCTCTAGTGGCAGGTCTGTATAACCTGCTAATGGAAAACTAGCGACTTAAAAAAAAAAAAAAAAAGTTAAGACTTATCGGCACCAAGGCAGAATGCTTGGATGGGGGGGGCGCTGCAGGAAGAGCAGTCAGACAGAAGAGGTGTAAGCACTTTAAAACAGTAGTAGAAATTACAATCCAGCTAATACAGTTGAAAAACTCCTAATAACACAGTTGAAATGTGCTTAGTTCTATCGAAAATCTAACAAAGTGCCAGGTGTCTATAGCAGGGGAAAACTCCTGGCCAATCAGAGTGGGTTTGCTGGAAGCACCCATGTTCCAATTGGCTGCGCTGTCCCGTACCTTCCAAGGAGCTGCAGGCGGGTGTCCTGGTCTTGGTCGGTGGCTGGCTGGGTGCCGGCCGACCGTGGGTGAGCTGGAGCAGCCCTGTTCAGGGGCAAGCAGCTAGAAAGAAGAAGACAGAGCAGGTCTTAAATTACTTGTAACACTGCTGTGGGTGTGTGGCCACTTGCAATGGTGGGTTTGGGCTACTTTGGGTGTGAGTGGGCAGAAGAGCATGAATGTGGTTGTAAGCTCTGCAACTGTCTTGGATTTTGCATGTAGCCAGTTTGGAACCTGAGCAGGTACACACACAATGCTGTGCCTGGAATGAGGCTTTTTTGGTATCGATGGTTACAGTTAATGTAACTGAACAAATCAGAACACCAGCCAAAGCACCATCTAGCTTACTACAACCCTCTTTGTAATGTGGACAGACTCTGCTTTGTGGGTAAGTACTTATCTGCAGTGGGTGTAACTCTGCTCCACTGTGTGTTTTTCAGTGGTTGATTTTGGTATGCATGTTGTATGGACTGGGTGAGTATTTGGATCTTGCTTACATCTAAACTGGTAATGTAATGAACCTTTTGGGTTCTCTGACTTGGGGCTTTTGAGTGGCTGGTGTGGGGAGCTTGGATGTGGGCCTTCTGTGTTGGTGGATAGTGAGTGGATAGTGTAAGATTAAGACACTGGTGTGAATGGACCTCTGTGGGACTGGCTACCTTGATATGGCAGAGGCTTGTCACAATGAAACATTGTAACTAAGCCAATCTGGTTCAGAGAGCTTGTCACAATGCAACATTGTAACTAAAAGCTAGTCTGGTGGCTGGCTAGTGTGAATGGACCTCTGTGGGACTGGCTACCTTGGTGTGGTACAGAGGCTTGTCGCAATGCAACATTGTAACTTGGCCAATCTGGTACAGAGGCTTGTCACAATGCAGTATTGCAACCAAAAGCCAGTATGTCAGTCTGACACCTGTTGATGGCGGTGTGCTGGCATACAACACAGAAAATGACACTACCCTCTAAAAGGGGGCATGGATGGTGGAGGAGGGGTAGCTCACCCTAAGGGGGGGAGGGTAGTGGTGATGAGTCTACTTGGTGTGCAGTTCAGAAATTCCTGGCTACACCCCTGCCCCCAACCAAACGAAAATGAAGCAGCTCACCTTGGATGAGGACTTGGAGAGTCAGACATCTCGACCGCTAGGTCTCCGATCGAATTCTGAATTGTCAATAGATTCAGATGGCGAGGATTCACTTAGATCCCATAAATAGGGCAGCACCCTCAACAAAATACTACATTCTGTCCAGAAAATTGAATCATCATTGGCAGATCTCAGACAAGATGTCCGAAATATAGATAAAAAGTTTGTGATAACACCACCAAGCTCACAGAAGTCTCTGAGGCCCAGAATTTGAACGACCGTTTACTACTATATCTACTCAAGAGGGATCTGGAAATGCATAGCCGAATGGAGGATTTAGAAAATCGAGCCCGATTAAACAATTTCTGGATCCACGGCGTCCCTGAGGAGGCAGAAGAAGGGCATGCCTCTTCTATAGATTTCATTCAGCACTTGCTGTGCTCCATCTTGGAAATACCCCTGGATCTTAATAAAGGGGAAGGAATGTGGGCAGAGGGTGACAGTGAAAAAGCAGGGATACTGAACAAATATTTCTGCTCAGTATTCACAAAGGAAGGGGGAGTACCTAAACCAAACAAGAGAAACACTCTGAAGACAGAGGTCGATACCAGTCCATTTACAGGAGAAATGGTTCTGAAAGAACTAATAAAATTGAAGGTGGACAAAGCAATGGGGCCTGATGGGATTCACCCAAGAATTCTAAAAGAACTAAGTGTAGCACTAGTGACACCGCTGATTACTCTCTTTAACAAATCATGGGAAGATGCGGTGGTACCTGAGGACTGGAGGAGGGCAGATGTGATTCCTCTTCACAAAAGTGGGAGCAGGACAGAGGTAGGAAACTACAGACCAGTTAGTTTGACCTCAGTGGTAGGGAAAATGATGGAATCATTTCTGAAGGAAAGAATTGTTGTGTACCTGGAGGCCAGTGGGGCACAAGACCCAAGGCAGCATGGATGCACGATGGGAAGGTCGTGTCAGATGCATCTAATAGATTTCTTTAACTGGGTGACCAAAGTAGTAGACCAGGGAGGGGCTGTGGACATGGCCTACCTAGATTTTAGCAAGGCATTTGATACAGTCCCACACAAAAGATTAATACACAAGTTTGCCAGCCTTGGAGTGGGCCCCAAGGTGGTAGCCTGGATAAAAAATTGGCTAGACAACAGGACGCAAAGGGTAGTAGTAAACGGAGTCCACAGTGAAGAAAGGAGGGTTACTAGTGGGGTACCGCAGGGTTTAGTACTGGGACCGGTCCTTTTTAATGTCTTTATAAGTGACATTGCAGAGGAACTGGAAAGAAAAGTATGTCTCTTTGCAGATGACACAAAGATCTGCAACAGGGTTGATGCACAAGATGGAGTGGAAAGGATGAGAAGGGATTTGGCAAGGTTGGAGGAATGGTCAAATGTATGGCAGCTCAGATTCAATGCAAAGAAGTGCAAGGTAATGCACCTGGGACACAAAAACCCAGGGGAAGAGTACACAATGGGGGGAGAGATACTGACAACAGTAAAAATGGATGACCTAAATGTGGGCAAGTGTAACCCCCAGGGGTGCTATCCCAGAGGCTACTACCCCTGCCTGCCCTGACTTCAACAGGTCAAGGGGCCTAGATCCAGTGGCGGGTGCCTCCACCCAGAGGTCGGGGTTAAGACAGTCAAGTAAGACTTGGTCACAGCCCTCTGGGTTACTGCAACCCCCTTTCTTTCCACTAGTGGCCCACACAAATCAGTCACAGTGCCCTTACCATATACACTTACCCCCCGGCTTGAACCAATCCACTTGCTCCAGGGACCCCCTGAAAAGTAAGTTGCTGTTACATAATAATCACTGTACAGTAATCCACCATAAATACACAGGCTAGCCAGGATACTTTTGCAAAACGATCAATCTGATTTATTTAGGGGGAATAACAAGGACTGGGGTGATCAGGTTGATTAGCTTTCCACTCTAATATATGAATATCTATCTAGGGCACTGTGCACAGACCTAACCTATAAGTCACTGTCTCTGGGTACCCAGGCCATAAAGGCTAGTCCCTCGATGAGCAGGAGGTTCCTACGAAGATTAAATAGAGCCAGCAGGCTCAGTTAGTGTAGCCAGCAAAGCAACCAGAAAATCGTGCCCTCGCTAGGAACATTTGACAGGGAGTTACCCTGATTCACTACTCACAACTCCAGAAGGAAGAGCGCTCTCACACTACTCACAGGACCGAGCCTGGGCTTCAACACTTCTCCACACATTTATAGAAAAGACAGAGGGGTACCATACCAGGCAGCTGCTGTAGTTCCCGATCGTGTGTACTTCCATACACCAGGCCAAACCGACGCAGCTTCACTGATCCTGACAGACCGAGCGCGATTCAAGCAGATTCTCCAGTCTTCTACAGGGTGAGCCTGGTAGGTAGCCGTGCCCCTGCATAGCCTCCTCTGACCGCAGCCCAGTGGATTTAGTCTGAACTTTGCTGGTGATTCAAAATGCCCGACTCTGGTCTCACACGTGCTTCCCGCGCGAAAACTCAATGGCGCAGAAGCCCAGAGCTCCTTCCTCGCTCACAGCCACTACGACTCTGCCCCTTGGCAGTTCAGGCAGGGAAATTCTCATTCGGACACCACCCGATCCCATTGGAGGGCTGCAGATGCCAGTCACTTAATATAGCCTTCATTGGTGCAAAAAGGGGCCATAGTCCAGAACTCGACTTCCCAGAATCACTAGCTGTATCCCCATTGGTCAGCCGGCACCAGTTAGAGTCCTGATTCTGGTTGGTCACTAGTTACACCATTTTAGGTGCCCCCTGGCTACTACTGGACCCTGCCGAGCAGTCCTAGTCCAAAATGGTGGGGCACAGCACAAAGTTCCAGCTGCAATAAAGGCAGGTTAAACAAACAGCAATCTCACCCATGCCCCAACTGTTTCCAGGGAAACAACCTCATCTTTCAGATGGGCTCCCTCTGCGCTCTCAGTGACTGTGGAAATGGAGTGATCAGACAGCAGCCAAAGGCAGGATTTGAGCAGAGAAACCCCAGTCCCCCCCGTTCAAACCACTCAAACCTGCAAGCAGGCAGCTCTTAAAGAGACAGTACGGGAGGCTTTAAAAGCACTCACAACGCCCGCATTCAGTGGCCTCAAGCCGAACACCAGTTAAGCATGGAGCCTTTAGGCTTTTAGGAACCCCCATGTGTAGGGGGGTTACACCCTTCCTGGCCTGGAAAAAACTTGGCGTCCGCGTCAAGTAGTTACCCTTAAATCACTTTAAGGCAAGCAGTTCACCTTGACAGATCATCAGACCTTTGGTTACATACATTAAATACTGTAATACACAGGTTCATGATTGTTCATATAATATTACCCACACAGTCAGCCTTGTTTTCGTTTATACTAGGTCATTACCTCTTGCTCCTGACACCTGGATAGGGGTAGCCCTTCCCTATCAGCTATCTGAGAGCTAACGGGGGCAGTGGTCCCATACTCAGAGGGTAACACTAGCAGTTGGGCATTGTTTCCCAAGACTAACTTGGGCAAGGAACTCGGGGACACATACACCCCTTTATGGACTACATTTAATGGCAGGTACACAGGCTGACCCGGGGACTCACAACTCAGCCTTTCTACAGGCCGTACTTCTCGCCCAGTGCATCTAGGGGTCTCGTTAAAACCTGCTTTAGGCCCTGAATCCATTTCATTCTCACTTAGATTGGTAGGGGGGACCTCCATAGGAGAAGGGGACCCAGGGCCCACAGTATGTTCAGGGACAAGACCCCCTGCCTCAGGACCCTCACTACTGGGTTCGGCCAGGGACATTTCTGGCACTACGGGGATGTTGTCAGGGCAATCAAAGTATTCTTCTTGCTCAGGTATATCCCTAATGGGTTCCCCCAAATCACTTCCCTCTTCTGAAAAGTCAAGCAGCTCAGCCAGCCCAGATAATTCAGCCAGGCTCAAAGATCCCACTTCTTCGCCCTTGGTGCTACCCACTTCGTCCTATGGCAGCATGGGCTCCAGGGACAAAGCTGGGGGCTCAGACAGTACAGGAAACCCAACTTCATCCCCAGAGTTAGCTAGGGGATTGCCCTTAAAGAGTTGGCTCAGTTCATAAGAAGGGTAATACTCAACATCAGGTTCACTGTCTTCAGACACAGACTGAGGATCAACTTCATCAGAGGGGAAGGGAGAAAGCCCCTGGAGTTTGAGTTCTGAGAGGTCGGCCCGCCTGTATTTCTTTTTGGCAGCAGCTCTAGTTACAGGCCCGGGGGGGGGGTCATAGGAAGGTTCAGCCTCTATCAAAATTTGTCCAATTGGCAGCAGATGATTCCAGTGTAAAGTTTTCACATCTTTGGAATTGTTTTCAGGCTGCACTTTATACACAGGCAAGTTCTTTAATTTTCCCACAACAATATGAGGGAGGTGATGCCATCTGTCAGCAATCTTATGTTTGCCATGCAATCCCAGGTTCCTCAGTAGCACTCTGTCTCCTTCTTTCAATTCTGCTGCTTTCACTTTCTTATCGTATCTTTCTTTATTGGCCAAATTCCGCTTAGCAGCCATGGGCTGGGCTAGTTGATAGGCATAATTGAGTTGGGCCTTCAGCTTCTGCACGTACTGTAGATGATTAGCTGCTTGAACCCCATCAGGAGAAACCCCGAAACAAACATCTACTGGCAGTCTGGCTTCCCTTCTGAACATCAGGCGATATGGGGAAAATCCAGTGGCATCACTCTTGGTACAGTTGTAAGCATGGACTAAGGCGCTGATCTGCTGACTCCATCTAGATTTGTCTTTAGGGTGCAAGGTGCCCAACATATCGAGCAAAGTGCAGTTGAATCTCTTAGGTTGGGGATCGCCCTGGGGGTGGTATGGGGTGGTTCTTGATTTTCGCACCCCCCACAAGGATAGCATCTCTTTAATCAGATGGCTTTCGAAATTTCTCCCCTGATCGGAATGGATTTGTTGGGGGGGCCCCATAGTGAACAAAGAAATTCTCAACAAGAACTTTAGCCGCCGTGGTCGCTTTCTGATCTTTGGTGGGGAAAGCCTGGGCATATCGGGTGAAATGATCAGTAACTACCAATATGTTGCTGATATTCTTCAGATCAGGTTCTAAACTCAGGAAATCAATGCAAACCAGTTCCATAGGAGTGCTGGTAGTGATATTGACCATGAGGGCAGCTCTCTGAGGCAGGGCTTTTCTTTGTAAACAATGGCCGCAGGTCTTAACATACTGCTCTATGTCAGCACTCATTTTGGGCCAATACAATTGGGTCCGCACCAAGTCAAGAGTTCGGTCTATGCCAAGATGTTCCATGTGATCATGCAGGGACTGCAACACCAATTCTCTAAAAGCAGTGGGCAGCACTAATTGTTGTTTGTCTACTCGCCCCTCTTTGTCTACGGTCTCCCAGTATAATGGTATATTGATCAGCTTCAACTTTGGACCTTCTTTGTACAACAGGGCGGTTCTCAGGTCAGTGGAACGCAGTTGTGACACATCTCCCCCTACTCGCAGTGCCTCTAAGGCAGTTTGTATCATAGGATCTCGGGACTGAGCCAGCTGGAGACTATCATTATTGAACTGATGGAGCGTACTAGTGTCTAATGCAGAAAAATGGCAGTAAGCAGCAGGTATACAGTTCTCAGATGGGCACAAACAATCCACCATGCAGTCCACAGCATCAGGAGACACCTGTTCTTTCTTGTCGAACTTCTGGCAAAGGGCTCTGATGTCGGGCTCTGACAACCTGACCCATTCGGCTCAGGACACAGACCTCCGTGAGACAGCATCAGCATCTATATGGTTTAGGCCTGCTCTATATTCAACAGCGTAGTTGTAAGTGAATAACGCAGAGAGCCACCTATGACCAGTGGCATCCAGCTTGGCTGAGGTCTGAACATATGTCAAAGGATTATTATCAGTTTTCACCAGTATCTTAGCCCCATACAGATAGTCATGGAATTGATCAACAACGGCCCACTTTAAAGCTAGGAACTCTAGTTTGTGCACGGGGTAGTTCTTCTCAGAAGAGGTCAAGCTGCGGCTGGCAAAAGCTACAGGTCTCAGGCCATTCGGGTGCTCTTGATACAGTACGGCCCCCAATCCTTGCAAGCTGGCATCAGTATGAAGAACATATGGTTTAGCAGGGTCGGCATAGGCCAGCACTGGGGCATGAGTAAGTTGATATATGATGTCACAGAAAGCTTCCTCACAATCGGCCATCCAGCGGGTGCCAAACACATCATTTGGGTGAAAATAGTTTTTTTCAGTCCCAGCTTGCACAGTCTTCTTATACTTTTTATGGGTCGGGGGGGTACCCTTGCGTAAGGTTGAGCAGGGGGTGGATCACCCGAGAGCAGTCTTTAATAAATCGTCTGTAATACCCACAGAACCCCAGGAACCACTGTAGCTCCATCAAGTTTTTTGGTTGGGGCCAAGTGGTTAAAGCTTCTACTTTGCTGGGGTCAGTCTCTATGCTTTCAGTGGATACTGTGTGGCCCACATATTTTACAGAAGTTTGAAAGAACTGGCACTTGTCTATAGATAACTTAAGATCAAAGTCTTCCAGCCGATCCAGGACCTTGAATAATCAACTTTTATGTTCTTCCAAGGAGCTGCCAAACACTATAACGTCATCTAAATAAACCAAACATTCGAGCAAATTCATGTCCCCCCACAGCACGTTCCATCAGGCGCTGAAAAGGAGCTGGGGCACCTGAAATTCCTTGAGGCATCCGCATAAACTCATAGAAGCCTAGGGGACAAATGAATGCAGTCTTCTCTCGATCCTCTGGAGCCATCAGGATCTGATAGTACCCACTGTGAAGGTCTAACACAGAGAACCACTTACTGCCGTTTAGACAGTCCAAGGCGTCCTGTATGCGTGGCATGGTATACTGGTCTGGGATGGTCCACCGATTCAAGGTACGGTAATCTACACACATCCGAACAGCCCCATTCTTTTTCCTCACTACTACAATGGGGGAAGCATAGGGGCTCCTGGATTCTTGTATCACACCAGCAGCAAGCATCTCTTGCAGATGCCGCCTCACATTGTCTAACGTCAGCAGTGGCCAGGCGCCGAGATCTCTCTCGAAAGGGCCTTTCATCATGCAGCCAGATGTGGTGCTCAGCTCCTTGCACACATCCCATGTCCCATTCTTTTAGGGAAAATACCTGGTCTCTTTTGGCAAGCTTCTCACTGATCATTACTTTCCATTCAGCAGGCAACGGGGAGTCATTGAAATCAAACAAGTCGGGCGTTACTCTGTCATCCTTCCCCGAACCCTTGCTATTGGGTAGCACTGCAGTGTCTGCACAATGTACACTTGCCAGGGTGCAACCTCTATTTACTCGAATCTCTTTGTCAGACACATTATGAACTTGAACCATCACCCTCCTGGCGTAAGCATGGGCTCTAGCAGGCAAGAAACTGGGTTTAACCAGCAGTCCCTCAGGCAATCTTCCCTCCCCAGGTGCATCCAGCATCAATAACTTATTCTTAACATCTTTTTTAATCCAGACTTCCCCTTACAAAACACACTGGGCATTTGGGGCTAGTAGCAACAATTCCAGATCCTTCCTCCATACGACACTCACCGAGCCTTCAGGTTCCTCCTGGCTAGCCTTTCTCTGAGTCTCATAGGCCTTCTGGATCAAGGCGGGTATTCTTAGGGCTCACCCAGTCCTAGACACTTGCTTTTCAGAACACAATTGGGCTAATCGACCAAACATGTGAACATTTGTCCCAATCAACAAGGGCACCCCATCATACAGTCCAGTGGGGGGACATACTAAGGCTAGGGTTTCCACTTGTTCATCCACCCCAGCAACAGAAGTAGGAAAAGACAGCCAGATCCAGATATACCCCAAATACGGGTAGGCCTTATCACTCAGCCTCCATACATGTAGACCATCCAAGGGTTGTAGAGGTACCTCAGGCAGGTGTGTCTGATACCAGTCCTGGAACATAATGGTCACCTGAGAACCACTGTCCAACACAGCCTGGGTGGGGATCCCATTCACTCGCACCGGGGCCTCCATCGAAGGCCCCACCACATCAGACCATTCGGGGGGCACAGTGCTGGCAGTTGCTTGGGCATTGGCCCGGGTTACAGAACTCTTCCTAGGCGGTCGGGAGTAGGCCCTGCAGTGCCAGGTGATCAGCCTGCTATTGACCTTCCTTAAATTCTCCGGCGACTGGCACTCAGTCTGAAAGTGTTCATTCTCCCCACAGTGGTAACAGAACTTGGGGTCCCAGGGTCTTAGTGGGAGGGATACCACCGCCTGCACAGGGCCATCCTGGGGTGAGGGCTCCCCTTTGCTAGGGCATTTGTTTCTAGATCTCTCTGGTTCCCCGAACCTAACAGGATGGGTAGCAGTTTTCTTCAAGTCCCGCACCAGTTCTCGTAAATTTCTAATCTTGGCCCTCAACTCACTTTCTACTTGGGGATCAGAGGAAATGGCATGCACCCCCACCACTCCTTGTGACTCTGGGGAGACAGGGGAAACATCAGGCCCCCTCGAAAGGTGGGTCTCATCTGGTTCACTAGACTCAGGGGTTTGGCACAGATTCATAGCCCCCACATAGGGTTCCCACCCCTCCTCATCAGTCTCTACTTCTCAAATCTCCCTCATCAATTGACAGTACTCGGGAGGGGCAGCCAGTCTATCATGTAACTTAAGTTTTAACAATATCACACTGGAAAATCTAGCAGATTTAAAAACATGTTCCAACCTGACCTGGTTCAAGGCTGTGGCTGTGATCCCCCCTTTTCAATAGGCCTTCTGCAAGGCCCATTCCACCCTAGTAACAAAGGCGGACAACTTCTCATTCCTCCATTGCTTGGCAGATGTGAATTTCCATAATAAGTCTTCCCCAGTTTCTGTACTTCCAAACACCCCCTCTAAAGCAGAAAGGTACTCTGCTGCGGTAGCTTCCGGGCTAGTAGCCTGCAAGAACCTAATGGCTTCCAAAGCTGGGCCCCGGAGGCTCTCCATCAGTCTCTTTCATTTCTCCCCTTCAGAGCATTGCCACTCCTGGACTAGGGGGGTGGTGTAGTCCATCCACGCCTCCAAATCATTCTCCCCTGAAGGCACTGACACTGTGCCAGAAAACAGTTTTAGCCTACAGTAAGAATCGAGCTATATAGCGGGAACTACTAGGGGCAGTGGAGCCAAAATAGAACTCTTGGGGGGGGCCCCGGAGAGGTACCAGGGGAAGCCTGAGGGGTGGGGTCACTGGAAAAGTCCAAGGCCTGCAGTAACTCTTGGGTAGTCCTACCCTCCACAGCTAACAATTTAAGCAGTTTATCTTTGAAGCTATTAGTCTGGGGAGACCCCCCCCCCCGGGGGTGACTGACCCACTCCAGATGTGAATGACCCTCCACCCCTGTTGGGCACCTTCCAGGTAGATCCCTGGGGGTACCCTCTTGGGGTCGATGGCTATGCTACATAACAGTAACACCTGCAAAGTCTGATCGAGTAGATCAGCCATACGTCCCTTCACCTCTACCTTGCCTAAACATTTAACACGATCCACTGCTGAAATAATGTCAGCATTCGTTGTCCCCAGAGGTACATCTAGTAGTAACACAATTCTCTGAGAGTCCAATTCTTCAGCTTCACTCCACCCCATCAGTTTATGCACCATTGTCTTAATAGGGTCCAGCTTAATCTTAGCCATGATATCCCCTTCCAGTTTTTCCTTTAATTTATCCATATTCAGTCACTTCGTCCACTCAGCCACTAGAGGATGCTAATCCCAGTGGTGCCTCCAAAATGTAACCACCAGGGGCGCTATCCCAGAGGTTACTACCCCTGCCTGCCCTGACTTCAACAGGTTAAGGGGCCTAGATCCAGTGGCGGTTGCCTCCACCCAGAGGTCGGGGTTAAGACAGTCGAGTAAGACTTGGTCACAGCCCTCTGGGTTACTGCAACCCCCCTTTCTTTCCACTAGTGGCCCACGCAAATCAGTCACAGTGCCCTTACCATATACACTTACCCCCCGGCTTGAACCAATCCACTGCTCCAGGGACCCCTGAAAAGTAAGTTGCTGTTACACAATAATCGCTGTACAGTAATCCACTATAAATACGCAGGGCTAGCCAGATACTTTTAAATGATCAATCTGATTTATTTAGGGGAATAACAAGGACTGGGGTGATCAGGTTAATTAGCTTACCACTCTAATATATGAATATCTATCTAGGGCACTGTGCACAGGCCTAACCTATAAGTCACTGTCTCTGGGTACCCAGGCCATAAAGGCTAGTCCCTCGATGCAGCTGGTTGGGGCCCTGACACAGAAACGAGTAGGAGGTTCCTAAAAAGATTAAATAGAGCCAGCAGGCTCAGTTAGTGTAGCCAGCAAAGCAACCAGAAAATCATGCCCTTGCTAGGAACATTTGACAGGGAGCTACCCCGATTCACTACTCACAACTCCAGAAGGAAGAGCGCTCTCACACTACTCACAGGACCGAGCTTGGGCTTCAACACTTCTCCACACATTTATAGGAAAGACAGAGGGGTACCATACCAGGCAGCTGCTGTAGTTCCCAATCGCGTGCACTTCCATACACCGGGCCGAACCAACGCAGCTTCACTGATCCTGACAGACCGAGTGCGAGTTAAGCAGATTCTCCAGTCTTCTACAGGGTAAGCCTGGTAGGTAGCTGTGCCCCTGCACAGCCTCCTCTGACCGCTGCCCAGGGGATTTAGTCCAAACTTTGCTGGCGATTCAAAACGCCCGACTCTGGCCTCAAACATGCTTCTCACACGAAAACTCAATGGTGCAGAAGCCCAGAGCTCCTTCCTCACTCACAGCCACTACGACTCTGCCCCTTGGCAGTTCAGGCAGGGAAATCCTCATTCGGGCGCCACCCAATCCAATTGGAGGGCTGCAGATGCCAGTCACTTAATACAGCCTTCATTGGTGCAAAAAGGGGCCATGGTCCTGAACTTGACTTCCCAGAATCACTAGCTGTATCCCCATTGGTCAGCCGGTGCCAGTTAGAGTCCTGGTTCTGGTTGGTCACTAGTTACACCATTTTAGGTGCCCCCTTGCTACTATTGGACCCTGCCAAACAGTCCTGGTCCAAAATGGCGGGGCACAGCACAAAGTTCCAGCTGCAATAAAGGCAGTTTAAACAAACAGCAATCACACCCATGCCCCAACTGTTTCCAGGGAAACAACCACATCTTTCAGATGGGCTCCCTCTGCGCTCCCAGTGACTGCAGAAATGGAGCGATCAGACAGTTGCCAAAGGCAGGATTCGAGCAGAGAAACCCCAGTCCCCACCCCCCGTTCAAACCACTCAAACCTGCAAGTAGGCAGCTCTTAAAGAGACAGTACAGAAGGCTTTAAAAGCACTCACAACGCCCACATTCAGCGGCCTCAAGCCGAACACCAGTTAAGCATGGAGCCTTTAGGCAGGCTCCAGGAAGGCTTTTAGGAACCCCCATGTGTAGGGGGGTTACACAAGCAATGTGAGAAGGCAGTAAGGAAGGCTGGGAGGATACTGGGATGCATAGTGAGAGGCATCAATAGTAGAAAACAGGAAGTTGTTATCCCTCTGTACAGACAGTTGGTGAGTCCTCATCTGGAGTACTGTGTGCAGTTCTGGAGACCCCATCTCTGCAAAGACATAGACAGAGTAGAGGCTGTCCAGAGGAGGGCAACCAAAGTGGTGCAGGGTCTGCACCAGAAGACATATGAAGAAAGACTAAAGGAGCTTAATATGTTTACCCTTGAGGAAAGAAGGGAGAAAGGGGACATGATAGAAACTTTCAAGTACCTCAAGGGAATCAACAAAGTCCAAGAGGGTAGCATATTTAAGAAAAAGAGATGTGCAAGAACAAGGGGGCACAATTTGAAGATAAAGGGGGACGGCTCAGAGGTAATGTGAGGAAGTATTTTTTCACTGAGAGGGTTGTGGATGCATGGAACAGCCTCCTTGAGGAGGTCATGGAGTCAAGAACAGTGGGGGAATTCAAGAATGCATGGGACAGACATAAGGCAGTCCTAGTGGGGGGTAGGAGGACGTGAGCTGTTGATGAACTAGGATCTGCAGCTTATCTGTTAGGTAGGAAAATGGGCAGACTAGGTGGGCCAAGCGGTCCTTATCTGCCATCAAATTCTATGTTTCTAAGTCTATCTTGACATTACGATGGACAGGGCCCACTGCTCACTGGTGCCCAAGCCTTCTGCCTCAATGGCGTGGCCTCTGTCCTGGGTAAACAGAATGGTCCTTTTTCAAAGTAAGGAATGGGTACAGACACAGAGGGTGGTGGTAAATGGCTGTCACTCCACAGAGGGAAGAGTGACCAGTGGGGTACCACAGGGATCAGTGCTGGGACCGGTCCTATTCAACATCTTCATCAGTGACATTGCACAGGATCTAGAAGGCAGAATTTCACTGTTCGCTGATGACACAAAGCTCTGTAACAGAGTAGACACACCAGTGTAGACAGAATGAGAAGGACCTGCAGAAACTTGAAGAATGGTCAAGGGTTTGGCAGTTGAAATTCAATGCAAAGAAGTGCAAGATAATGCATATGGGGCACAAAACCCTGGCACAATATATCAGTTGGGGGTGAGGATATAGCATGCACCAAGCAGGAAAGGGATCTTGGGGTTGTCATCTCTGATGACCTCAAGGTAGGAAACAGTGTGACAAGGCATCAGGTAAAGCAAATAGGATGCTGGGATGTATAGGCAGGGGCATCACCAGCAGGAAAAGGGAGGTCATAATTCGCTATACAAGACACTAGTGAGGCCCCACCTGGAGTACAGTGTACAGTTCTGGAGACCATACCTACGTAGGACATAGACAGGTAGAGAAGGTTCAGAGGAGGCAACAAAGATTGTGCATGGGTTGCATCACAAGTCCCATGAAGACAGGTTGAATGAACTGAACATGTACTCCCTGGAGGAGAGGAGGGAGAGAGGGGATATGATAGAGACATACAAGTATCTTACAGGGAGGAACAGGGTGGGAAAACACTATTTTAAGCGAAAAAGATGTTTCAGGACTAGAGGGCATGGGATGAAGTTGGAGGGAGGACGATTCAGAGGAAACATGAGAAAGAATTTCTTCACAGAACGGGTGGTGGACAAGTGGAACACCCTGCCAGAGGAAGTGGTGGGAGCTGAAACAATCACAGGATTTAAGAATGCATGGGATAGACATAAAGGAATTCTAGAGGTCAGGGGTAAGGGGAAATAGACTTCTAGGAAAACAAACTGAACTTACAAGCTCAAATGGGCAGACTAGGTGGGCCATAGGCCCTTATCTGCCGACACTGTCTATGTATCTATGTATCTATGTATGGTACTATGAGAGGCCTGGCGGCTCTGGAATCTTAAATATAAAAATAACCCAATTTACTTTGAGCAGGATTTTTTTGTCAGCTCTGCAAGCTGAGAGGCAGAAAGTCAGATCCATACTAAGGGAGATTCAGGAAAAGAAGAATATACGGGCACAGCTACTTTACCCTGCGCGGATCAAACTTTTCTTAGAGGAGGGCCCCAAAATTTTCAACAGTCTGCTGGAACTCTTACCTACCCTAAGTGAATGGAAAATTTCCTCTCCTGATATGGAGATAGCGTGGTTGGAGCATATCTTGGCGACCAGCTTCTGGACTGTGGTCACAAATGAATCTTCACGATCCTCTCCAGGTACCATCCCGAAATCTCTTGCTACAAACCTTACAGGAATCATAGGGTGAGCAGACAAAAGAAAGAAGACTGACCGGGTTGTTTCCTATACTAAATTTCCAAAACGCTGACTGGCCTGTGTTTGCTTGCATCATGTAGAGCGCACTGGTAAATCCGGGAACATTTGGACCTTACCCTGTGTCTGATCAAATTGCGATCACCTTATTCCTAGCCTTGGAACTGAACACAGACCTTTCCAATGCTTCTTAATTAGGAGAAACTGAATATATTGAAGCGGGGGGGGAAGGGATGGAAGTTTGGGGATTATTACAGGAATGGCTTAAAGGTCAGATTCATTTGTTTACATTTAAAATTGGGGCGGTTATCAATTCCTGAAAATTATAGAACTGGCAATAATCTGGAGCCTGTGAGCTCTCTCACTACCCCAAACTGCTAATTTCTGGACTGGGACATGAAACTTACTACTGGGTCCTAACGCACTGAAGGAATAATCACCTTTTATTGGGATAAATGTTATTAAACAGTAGAGGGGGGGTTAACCAAACAAAATAAAAGGCTTTCTTTTTCTGAATGTTTAACGTAGTGCTTCTACACTTAATTTGGGTTGAGCTCTTTGCTTATTTCATGCATTTTGCATTTTGCTCTCTGATAATACCGGAAATGATATATAGCCTAAACATCGGGCTGGGACTCATTTTAGTTAGAGTCCGGAGAACTGGATCACACATATGGCTCTCTTTTCTCCTTCCCAGGTAAACCACAACACATTTGCGCTCTCCTGGATTACTAGGGTGCCTCTCATATGGTGCCCCTGCCTTGGAGGTCATATTGTAAATAGCCCCCCCCCGTGGATAGCCTCCAGCAATGGGGGACTGCTGCAGGGGGAACTCGGTTACAAATGTTAACGTGTTTTGTTAATGTTAAATGTTATTGGAATGTTGTTTGTTATTGTGCCACACTAGAAAATTGGAAGGATGCTGAAAACAAAGCGAACTTGGGGGGGGGGGGGCGCTGTGGAGCATCCATAATGGTGGATGTCTTTTGCTGAGCTGCAGATCGACCAGAAATAAAACTTTACATTTAACAGCTCAACACACAGTCAGCAGAATACTAAAGGCAGTGATCAATAGAGGAATACCAATAAATCCCTGCAATGAGCCCGAAAAAGGACAAACACGCTGGACAGAACCTAGATGCCTACCTTTCTGCCGGGGCAGGCCCGAAACAAACAAGCGGAAACCACTCTGCAACAGAGCATAGAGCACCCGATGCACCAAACTCTCAGATTATGGCAATGCTTGAAAAAATTAGAGCAACCGGAGAAGACACTAATCGCCGATTAGCAACAATGGAAACCAAATTTGCTGACCTGGAGGAAAGGGTCCATTCGAATACCACACAGCTTACAGAGCTTACCTCAGAATCAGACCAGCAGTGGAAGAGGAATGTGGCTTATGTGCAGGACCTCCATTATCTCCGTGCTAAGGTCGAAGCTCTTGAAAATGTCCAACGACAGACAAATATTCGTATTGTCAGCTTTCCTTCATGGTTCTCAGGGTCAGCAGAGATAGTCGCTGCAATTCAACGTCTGATTTTCATGGACTTACAGCTTCTACCTGACACCTCTGGTATCTCTGTGATCAAGGCCTTCACTATTCCGATGAGAACAAGGGCCCAGGGGAATGGTACAGAGTGCCCTCTTACCGCGATTGCCACACTTTCCAGCTCAGAGGCCCATGTGCCTCTCCTGCAAGCAACTTGACAATGCAGGGAACTGATCTGGGAAGGCAATAAAATCGTCATATTCCCAGACATCTCCTCACAAACGCAGACCAGAAGAAAAGCACTGCAAGAGACAAAGAAAGCTCTCCTGGAAAGTAATGTTGCAGCCCAACTCCTGTTTCCAGCACGATTGCAAGTACGGCACAATGGCAAAGCATATCTATTTACAGACCCAGAGGCTGTCTTTTGCAGCCAAAATTCTTGAAGAGTGCCAGCACCCTTCTGACAGAGATGATGGAAGTGAACTAGATCCCGATGATTGAGTTATTCTTAGTAGGACTGGGTCACTGTGGATTCTTACCATGTGCTTTTCTCTGAGTTCATTGCATAGCCCAAGTAATGTAAATGATTAAAATTACTAATGGTCTTTAAGGAATAGCCATGATGTTGACGCTCAAATGATAGGTTGTACTAATCCTAACCAGTTACAGAACCATGTTGTCTTGGAGCAAATAGCTCCACTCAGTTTGTGTACTTTTGAAATATCTTGGTTAATTTTCTGTTTCCCTGTCAGCCATAAGTGGCGCTTAGCGAGGGGGTGCATCATTTAACTTAACTGAGTCCAGACAATCTTTCCAATTACGTTTTGGTTCTTAGGTGGAAGGTACAGTCTCCCACACTTTATTATCAATTCTGCGAGGGGCAAGAAATGTCGGTGAATTAATCTACTTGCAACTGGATAGGTGAGAGTGGAATCCCCTATGAGATTATCTTGTTGGACTATGACTCCTGTAAACTATTGAACAGTTCTGTTAGACTAATGGACACATTTCTATTATATATAATCCTTCGAGTCCAGTCTGTACATTGTTTTGCAGCACTGTAAGTGTCATAACTGAGTGTATTTACTGAATATAGCACTTGCTTTGTATCATAAAATGCCATAAATAAAAATTTCAAAGAGAACTTGGAGAACCAAGAGAACTCTCATCCCAGTAGGGGTGGGGTCAGGATGGGGGGAACATTTATTTGAATCTGAACCAGTTAAAAAAGAAGCTTTGATGGGGACCTTGAGCCAAAGATCAGAAGATTTACCTAACTTGTTGAAAAATGGGTGACAAGCGAAGGCTTATAATAGTTTCTCAGAATGTGAACGGAATAAACAACCCTGTGAAAAGGCAGAAAGTTATCTCGGCCCTCAAAAAAACATTCCCCGTTTGCCATGCTCCTGCAGGAGACCCACCTTAGCCCACCTGAGCAAGCTAAATTAGTGAAATTTGGTTTCTCACAAGTTGTAGCCTCATCATATGGCAAGGGGAAAAGGTGGGGCACCGCCATCCTGATTGCCCAGGGCTCCCTGCTAAGTGTATCTCCACTTATACAGACCCAGACGGTCACTAGGCAATTCTGGCTGGTACATTAGAGGGAGCTCCAATAACTCTAGCTTCACTTTACATCCCCCCGGGATCTGCTGTGGCTTCGGGTTAAGTCGATGCTACACAAAATTACTGAACTGCACATAGGAACCTTAATAGTGGGTGGGGACTTAAATCAAATAATGGAACACATGGATTCCTCAAATCCTAGGCACCAAATGAAAACCCCAGTTGGGTGGATGCCTGGAGATTTATACACCCGGGGAGAAGAGAAGAGAATATACACACTACTCCCCCTTCCCATGTCTCTTATGCCAGTCTTGACCACTTCCTGCTGTCAGGTGAACACTGGTTCAGATTAGTGGGCTGTACACACACTCCGCCTACCTGATTGAATCACTCTCAGCTCACCTTAAAGTTGGACTGGGGTCCTATCCGTAAACAATCCTTATGGAGATTTAACAACTACCTGTTAAATTTGAGTGATTTTACTGAATATATTAAGACTTGCATATCACAAATTATTCAGGAAAATGACTCCCAGCAGACTTCTAGGGCAACCCTGTGGGATACGATAAAGGTTGTGCTGAGGGGAGATGTGATTAAATATGCAGCACACTATAAAAAGCAACAGAACCGGTCTCTGGAACTCCTTCAGCAACAGTTGGGGAATCTACAGTCAGCTCACGCAAGGGGAGATCATACTGCCTGGCCTCTGTTGCAAACTTCTAAACAACAGATTCAAAAAATGATAGATATTAAAACGGAGCAGGTCTTACAATGCCTCTGTCAAAAATACTGTGAGGTCGGACCAAGGGCAACCCACCTGCTGGCCCATTTCTGACAGAAGACCTCTCAATCTACAATTCCCCAGATTAGAGACCCTAATACAGGGCAGTTGGGGAAATAACCAAAGCAGATCCTGGACTTCTTTAGGAAATATTATAGTACCCTATACACCTCAGAAGAAAAGGCAGATGACTCACAAATCCAGAGTTATCGCTCTAAATTGAAATTACTAAAGCTTACCCCAGAACTTAGATCACGAATTGATAAAACATTCTCTCTGAAGGAGTTGTCTGGGGTAATAAACTCTCTAAAAACGTGTAAAGCTCCGGGCCCCGATGGGTATACCCCCAAATTAAGTTTTTCCAAAAAGAACTGGAGCTCCGTCTTCTGGCTGCTTGCAGAGCTTCACAAGGGGGAATGGATATTCCTCCAACCTGGAATTATGCAGTTATCATTAGCATTCTGAAGCCAGTGAAAGCTATAACCCAGTGTAAATCATATAGACCTATATCTTTACTGAACATAGATTATAAAATATAAGCATCCCGTATAGCAAGATGTCTTGAGGGACCTCTTCCTGGGCTCATTGATTATGATCAAATGGTCTTTGTCCTGGGTCAACAGACGCAGGATAACATCAAAAGGACTTTGTCCCTCCTTCATCACGCCACCTGGTCGGGGTCTCCCTTTTTACTATTGAATCTGGATACGGAGAAGGCCTTCGACTGAGTGGCATGGAACTTCTTGGGGCAGACCCTTGAAGCATTCGAGTTCTCAGGAACTTTTATCAAAATCATAGACAGAATCTATATGAATCCCAAAGCATATATTAAAATCAATGGAGAAGTTTCCATTCCTGTATCTCTGCTCCGTGGGACCAGACAGGGATGTCCCCTTTCCCCACTTTTATTCGCTCTATATTTAGAGCCCCTAGTGCAGGACTTGAGGCAAAAGGAAGAAATAGAGGGTATTCAGTCGGGGGGGGACTCATAAATTAGCCCTATATGCGGACAACCTGCTGATCTACCTTGGTAACCCAGATAGGGGTCTCATCCCTTTATGGGATACTTTAAAAACTTTTAGTTTATTAGCAGGATATACAGTGAACACAACCAAGATGGAGGTTTTGGCAGTGTCTTACACCACCTCAGACAATATAAAAAGTGCCTTTCCCTTCAGGTGGAATAGAGAACATCTGAAATATCTTGGCGTTCACTTGTCTTTGAGTAGTGCCCCAGATTTTTCAACTTAACTTCACCCCCATCCTCGGTCAATTAAAGTTGGATTTGGAGAGATGGACACTTATACCGGTCCCCCAGTGCAGAGGGTAGAGGCAGTTAAAATGGTTCTGCTCCTAAACATTTATACTTATCACAGACCCTACCAATACATATTCCAAAATCCTATTTTGATAGATTGAACAGGGGTATCTCTTGTTTTATTTGGGGTTCACAGAGATCTTGGATTCAATTATCCATTCAACAGATTCCAATGAGAGGGAGGGGAGGGCTTTCCCTACCTAATCTAGAGTTATATCACCAGGCAGCACAACTTCGCACAGTGTTTTACTGGTTGAGTGGGGCGTACATTACCAAGTGGAAGAATTTGGAAACTGGGGAACTCCCCAACTTGAACAAAATTCTTCTTGTGGGGGGGATCTGTCCAGGATGGGAGTGAGGAATCTCTTAATGATTCACTCCATGACCAATTGGTATGAGGTCCTAGAGGACAGATCCCTGTGTACATGGAGACCTCTTTTAAAATCTTTACCATATGAACACACTTTTGCCCCTGCTAGGTGGGACTCGGGGTTTAGAAAATGGGAAGAGAGGGGCCTTTTCCTGGTGTGGCATCTCCTGGGAGAGCAAGAAATCTTATCATTTCAGGAGATAGCAGCCCAATATGCAATATGGGATTTCCTGGCAGGATCGATTCAGATATTTCCAGGCAAGGGACTATGTCCAGTCACTCCATCTCCCTTTGGAGAGGGGACTCAACCCCCAGCAAATAGCTTACCTTATTAAGGCAGCTCTGGAGAACCGAGCACCACAAGATAGGGGTGTTTCTTATTTATACAGAGCCCTCCTCCAGTGGAAAGGGGACACAACACAAACGATCAGGAGGGCTTGGACACAGGACTTTGGTGTGGAGCTTTCGGAGATGGTGTGGTCTAGGGCTGCAGAGAGAGTCCACTGGGGGGGTGGACACTGTGAATTGGAGAGAATTTTTCTGGAAAATGTTTTCTAGATACTTTAGAACTCCTGCAATAACTGGAAAATTTAAGGCAGGGGCCACCTCTGCCTGCTGGAGGGCTTGTGGACAGACCCCAGCTGCCCTGGCCCACATAATGTGGGATTGCCCATTATTAATCCCCTTCTTTCAGGGTCTTCAAAAGACCCTACATTCTATTTTTGACTCAAACTTTGCCCTAACCCCTATATTATACTTCTTCTTAGACCTACCACCTGGATATAGAGATGAGGGTACAGCCAAATTAATAAGAATTATACTGTTGGCAGCCCAAAAAACTATCACTAAGAACTGGTTATCTAAAAAGATTATTTCCCTGGATCAATGGCAGGACTTGATCTCTGTCTATGGGATGGAGAGTCTCACACCCTCTATTAACAAGAGACAGATCCAGTTTGAATTGCTTTGGAGAAGATGGGTCATATATATCTTGACACAGAGACCTGATTTTGTGCCATGAATAGGGAAGTAATAGGTGGCTCGGACCACATTACTCCAACTATATTAAATCTGGGAACCCCCCTTCCCTGAGTAACAAACCACAATTTCCCCCTTATTGGGACAAGGCACTTCCCCCCTTTGATTTTGATTAATATCCTCTTAATCCATTTCCTAGAATTCACAGCTTATTGACTCCCTGGTTTAAATAATTACAATCTCCATGTAAGCTTTCCCGGTAGTGGTTGGATCATTATTTAGTACTTCGAATTGCACCTCAGAAAAGGTAGATAAATTCCCCATTTTTTATTGTGATCCTTTATAAGAAATTGCAATTAAGTTACTAAGATGACATTAAATGTTTTATGTATGCATGTTGTTAGTTATGTATGTGTGTGTATGGTTATATGTGAAAAAATTCAATAAAAATTTAAAGTTAAAAAAAGAAAGGGAAAAGTGAACCTTCAGGGCAGCTAAAACTCTCACTGCCTCCACCAAAACCAGTAAGCCCCAGGTTTCAAACAAAAGAGTTCTCTGAGAAAAGAAATGAACGTTGGGTTTGTAAAGAAACAGGGCATATTGCCAGGCAGTGTCCCAAAAGGATGAGCAGTATGCAACACGGGGCTAGGAAAGAAGTGGGTTGTTTATGTGTTCCTGGAAGCATGTCTGTGAACATGAGGGAACACATGCACCCAGTCACAGTGAATGATGTACAGACACAAGGGTTAAGAGACACAAGGCATCCCTAACATTGGTAAAAAGGGACCTGGTAGAGCCTGGTCAGCTTATACTGAATTAATTTGTAAATGTACAAGGATTCACTGATGAGAAGACCACATTGCCACTTACTAGTGTTCTCCTAGACTAGGGTGAAACTGGGGTAACTGTGCAACAGGTGACTGTAGCCGAAACTTTAGCAGTTGATGTCATCCATGGCAACAATCTCAAACAGGGGATGGTGTGTGTAGTTACCCTTAGCCAAGTGGCAAGAGAACATTTTAGTTCCCTGGACCCCACAGAAGCCATTGTGGAAACCACTGGGAGGCTGGTTCCCCAGCCTGTGTCTCCTGATATGGAGACTATTGAAAAGGGGGTAGAAATTTCCCCAGTAGCAGTTGATCACACAGCTACGGAGAGTTACTCCAAAGAGAGAGGGGTGACCCATTGTCAGAGGGTTAGGGATGATAGTGATCCTGAGTGCCCTGATGCTAGTGCTAGGGACCCTAGTTTAGAAACTGAAGGGGACCTGTCCCATGCCTTGGGAATGTGCAAAGAGTTTGCAACATCTCAGAAAAGTGACCCTAGCCAAGAGAAGCTGAGGGCTTGGGCAGACTGTGATGGAGCACAGGGAGGTGACAGTAAACATAAAGTTTATTGGCAAAATGGACTGATGTATACTCAGGATGTGAAGACCGAGGGAGGGGTGATAGGCAGGCAGCCTGTCATTCCCCAGGGATATCATTAACAGTTGCTCAAGACTGCACATGATATTCCCTTTTCTGGTCATCTAGGAATCATGTGCACTATGCAGTGGTTGGCCCAGAATTTCTATTGACCCAATTTCATCCAGCAGGTGAAGGAGTATTTCAGGTCTTGTCACTGGTGCCAAGAAATAGGGAAGGAAGGTAAGAAAACCCAAGCCACCATAATTCCATTGCCCATAGTGGAGGAGACATTCCAGAGGGTGGGAATGGATATTGTAGGGCATTTAAATACCCCCAGCTCCTCCAGAAAGAGGTTCATCCTGACTGTGGTGGATTATGCCACCCAGTACCCAGAGGCAGTCATCCTATCCTCACTGAGGACAGACAAAGTGGCAGATTCCTTACTTGGGATTTTCTCCTGTGTTGGGTTTCCTCAGGAGGTTATCACTGATAGAGGGGGTTCCTTCATGTCAGACCTGATGAAATGTTTGTGGGAGAAGTGTGGGGTGGTGCAAAGGCACACAACACCTTATCACCCACAAGTCAATGGGCTTGTGGAAAGATTTAACGGTACCCTGAAGTCAATGCTCCAAGTGTTTGCTGAACAGCATGGGATGGACTGGGAGAAATACCTTCCCCATCTGCTGTTTTTCATACAGGGAGGTGCCCCAAGAGTCAACAGGATTTCCCCCTTCAAGCTCTTATATGGACACCGGTACGTGGGTGCCTAGACTTGATCTGGGAGGACTGGGAAGGCAAGCACACCACCCAGGGCACTCCCATAGTGAATTACATCCTTAGGTTCCTGGAAAGGCTGAAGGAGCTTCTGGGGACAGTTCAGAGCAACCTGGCAGCTGCCCAACAGAAACAAAAAGTGTGGTACAACTGCAGAGCCAGAGCTCACTCATACACAGTGAGTCAGGAAGCCATGGTCCTTATTCCAGTCTGGAAAGACAAGCTGCAGGCTGAGTGGGCAGGCATATACAAAGTAGTTAGAAAGGTAAATGACGTGAACTATATCATAGAGTTACCTGACAGAAGACAGACAGAAAGAATGTACCATGTCAACATGATGAAGCCATATGCTAATAGGGCTGACATGGTGTTTGCAGTATGTAGTCTTGGGGAAGGGACAGACAAAGGAGACCCCTTTCTGGACTTGCTGGAAGAAAGCAAGTGGGAGTCCTCTGTGGAAGCAGTTAAAGTGTCACCCCAGCTGGCCCCAGACAAGATCCAGGAAGTAAGGGAGGTTTTGGCAGACTTTGCCCCTCTGTTTAGTGCCAAGCCTGGACTAACCCCCTTAGCAACACATGATGTAGAGACAGGGACACAGATGCCCATACAATGGACAGCATATCAGGTGTCAGAGGCTGTCCAAAAGGACATTAGGAGGGAAGTGGAGGAAATGCTGGATTTAGGGGTAATCCAGAGAACCCACAGCCCCTGGGCCTCACCCATAGTCCTTGTGCCCAAGCCAGATGGCTCTACTCATTTCTGTGTGGACTATCATGGACTGAATGCAGTCACATAGTCAGACGCCCACCCGATGTCCCGGATGGATGAACTCCTGGACTAGTTGGGAGGTGCGACATACCTTTCAATGATTGATCTGACAAAGGGGTATTGGCAGGTAGAGTTAACTGACAGAGCGAGGGAGAGGTCGGCCTTCATCACTCCAATAGGCTTATTTGAATTTAAAGTAATGCCTTTCAGAATGAAGAACGCCCCGGCCACTTTCCAAAGGTTGGTGAACCAGGTGTTGAATAGTGCTGAGGAGTACACTGTGGCATACCTGGATGACATTGCCATCTTTAGTGCCAGCTGGGAGAAACACCTGTCCCACCTTAGGGAAATGCTGAGCAGGATATACAGGGCCGTGCTCACTGTCAAAGCTGAGAAGTGCCAGGTGGCCATGGCTGAAGTGGCATACCTCGGGCATGTTGTAGGCTGGGGACAGTGCCATCCTAACCAAGTAAAATTAGAGGTGATCAAGGCATGGCCCAGACCAGAAACACAGAAGCAGGTCAGGAGTTTTCTAGGGACAGCAGGGTACTATAGGAAATTTGTACCCAATTACAGTGCCCTGGCTGCTCCCCTATCTGACCTGGTAAAGGAAAAGATGCCTAAGAAAATTACCTGGGAACCAGCCTGTGAAAATGTCTTTACCAGACTGAAGCAGGCACTGTGCAGGGCTCCTGTATTGACAAGTCCTGACTCTAGCAGACCTTTTATAGTCCAGACTGATGCCTCAGACATGGGTATTGGGGCAGTACTGAGTCAGACATCCAACCAGGGGAAAGATCACCCCGTAGTGTACCTGAGTAAAAAGTTACTTCCCAGGGAGCAAGCTTACTCTACTGTGGAAAAAGAGTGTCTTACCATAGTGTGGGCCCTAAAGAAGTTAGAGCCTTACTTACATGGACAGCATTTTGAGGTACAAACTGACCACAACCCCCTGGTTTGGCTGACCCAAATGGGAAAAACTAATGGTAGACTATTAAAATGGAGTCTTGCCTTACAAGGGTATGACATGAAGATCTTACATAAGGCTGGAGCGACCAATCAGAACACAGATGGCCAGTCGCATATTTATGAGGAGTGAACTGACTTGTGGAGCTCATCCCATGCAGGGGATAGAGCCCCAAATTAAGTCTAGGTGGGGAGGATTGTGATGCTTGGCCAGCTGGTTATGATTGTTCTATGATATTTATAATATTAAAATGTAGTGTGTGATTGTCTCGCATAAGGCAGCTGTGCCATGGGTCCCCCCCAGGTTTCAGTTACAGTCAAGTGACCTGAAACCAAGAGGTAATTAAAAGACCAGAGAGACTTAATTAAGGGTCTCCTGTTTTTCTGTTGTAATTAGAACTGACCCAGTTGCCAGGATATAGGGCTCGTGAAGTTTTATGATTCATATACGAAGAACATTTTTATACCACCATGGTGCTAAAGTTGTAAAAAAAACCTTTGATGTTCCTTGGGAAAACAGGAACTGCTCAAGATCAAAGAGGAAAGGCTTGATTAAAGACTGTCCTAATTTGGGGAATTAGTTTTTGTTGAAGTCACATTATTTAAAAAACCTCCTGATTGGACATCATGTTTGTATTTTTTTTTATATATTCTAAAAGGAGGAGCTAGATGACTCAGCAAAAGGAGTGTGATAGAGACACAGTTTAAATTAGGACTAATGTCTGATATTTGTGACATATCTTTTTGGGTTCTTAAGAAACAAGATATCTAATCTAACTTAAGCACTGTACAGAGGTAATACATTAGATAGAAAATATCTAACTGTATGTTGGTAGGAGTTTGTCTGTAGTTTTCCTTGTTTTCTTTATGTGATTGTATGCTCCTTGATATATTGTTCTGTGTTTACATTTTACATATTTTTATACATTTTAGTAAATATATTATTTTGAAAGACTGCCTGGGTCTGCAAGTTCTTTTTTTGCATGTGATGTATAGATGGTTAAGTCTGATAATTGTTCAAGAGATTGATGGTGTTACTAAACTGGGACACGGTAAGAATATACCTAAGGTCTTTTATAAAGTTTTAAGGGTTCATTTTGGAAGCCTGACTTGGTGCCCCCGGCATAAGATTGTACCACAATCCCCAAAGAGAGTACGAATCTGCACCTGTACACTTGGGTACGCTAGCATAAGGTTCACAGTTTGAAGCCCCACAAAACTTGAGACTAAAGGTGATTTGGACCCACAAGCAGACAGGAGGGTTACCCTGTTTGTTACCTATTCACATTACTGCGCTTGGAGGTTGGCACTGTGGCAGCAGAGGGCCTGACCTGCTGAGTGCGTTTGTGACAGAGGGAAGATGCTAGATAGGGAGAACAAGAGCAGAGGGAGAGCATACTGTAAAACATGGAAGGTCATGCTAACAAATGCCCGTAGCCTAGGAAATAAGGTTACAGACCTGGAGGCCTTGTTAGCAGATGAAGACCTTGACATAGCAGCAATAACAGAGACATGGTACTCCGTAAATCATATCTGGGAAGTCAATGAACCAGGCTATACATTGTTCAGGAGGGACAGGGAGGGTAAAAAGGGTGGGGGAGAGGCCCTGTACATCAGAGATGGTATAAAGGCTACAGACGTTCAAGGAAGACAGGGGAAGGCCGAGGTAATGTGGGCCACCCTGGAGCCAGAGAATGGAACAGCAATATGCACTGGAGCAATCTACTAACCTCCAGCACAGAGGGAGGAAGTAGACAGGAAACTAGTGGAGAACATACGCGACATGGCAACTAAGGGCAAAATCCTGCTACTGGGGGATTTTAATATGCTAGCTGTGGATTGGGCCAGCCAGATGGCTGTTTCAGCTAGAAGCACAGCCATCTTAGAATCCCTGCAGGGGGTTGGATTCAGGCAGTTGGTGCATGAGCCAACCAGGGACAAGTCAGTTCTGGACCTGGTATTGACCAGTGGGTACAGAGTCAAAGAAATACAGATGGAAGGACAGCTGGGGTCCAGTGACCACCCCATGGTGTGGTTCAGCATGGAGACATGGACTCAATCAAGTCATACAAGGGCAAGAGTATTAGATTTCAGGATGGCAGATTTCCCTGAAATGGGTAGATGTATACAAGCAGTCATGGGGAAGGGAGAGATAGTAGAGGGGGTGGAAAAACAATGGAAGAAACTGAAGGGAGCCATAGTGGATATGCAAACCAGTGCGTTAGGATAGTGACCAAAGGGAAAAGAAGAAAGAAACCACTATGGTTCTCCAAAGAGGTGAGGGACAAAGTCAAGGCTAAAAAGTTGCATTTCAGGAAATGTAAGGGGAGCCAAAGGGAGGAAGACAGGGAGGTATACCTTGAATGTCTAAGGAAAGCAGGGAAGGCTGTTAGGAGGGCAAAGGCACAGAGAGAAGAGGGCTTAGCACAGTCTGTAAACAAAGGGGATAAGGCATTTTATAGGTACATTAGTGGAAGAAGAAAAAGCGGGGTGAGACTCAAAGGGAGGAGGAGGTGCAAGGAGGGGGTCTGAACAAGGCAGAAATACTGAACAAATACTTCTGCTCAGTATTCACTAAGGAGGGGGAAAATCAAGGACCACAGTTGGGGTGCAGAAGCAATGGGGGAGAAGTGAACACCAGTCTATTCACAGTGGAGAGCATTCTGGAAGAACTCACAAAGCTGAAGGTGAATAAGGCCATGTGCCCAGATGGCATCCACCTGAGGATATTAAAGGAGCTGCGCAAGTAACTAGCAGTGCCTCTGGTGGCCCTGTTCACAGAATTACTCAACATGGGTGCCGTTCCAGAGGACTGGAGGAGGGCACATGTAGACCCACTGCACAAAAGTGGCAGTAGGGAGGAGGCGGGGAACTACAGGCCAGTCAGCCTCACCTCAGTGGTGGGAAAGATCATGGAGACACTGCTGAAAGAAAGGATAGTGACACATTTGGAATCCTGTGGTGCGCAGGATCTGAGGCAACATGGATTCACTGCAGGAACGTCATGTCAAACGAATCTAATAGTTTTTTTGATTGGGTGACAAGGGAACTTAATCAGGGAAGGGCAGTAGATGTTGCCTACTTGGATTTCAGCAAAGTCTTCGACACTGTCCCACACAGAAAGCTGATTAACAAGATGAGTAGTCTGGGCATGGGAGACAAGGTGGTGAACTGGGTTAGGAACTGGTTAACAGACAGGAGACAGAGGGTGGTGGTAAACAGGGTACAATCTTGGGAGGGGGGTGACCAGTGGGGTAACTCAGGGATCAGTACTAGGACCAGTCCTGTTCAATGTCTTCGTTAGTGACATTGCAGAGGGGCTAGAAGGAAAGGTCTGCATATTTGCAGATGACACCAAGATCTGCAACAGGGTGGATACTCCAGAAAGGGTGCAGAAAATGAAGAGGGACCTGGAGAAGCTTGAAAGATGGTCAGAGATGTGGCAACTGAGGTTTAATGTAAAGAAGTGCAAAATAATGCACCTGGGTAGAGGGAATCCTGGGGAGAGCTACAGGTTGGGGGGAGAGGAGCTGACTGTCACCAAGGAGGAAAGGGACCTAGGGGTTATCATCTCTGATGATCTTAAGGTATCAAAGCAGTGTACAAAGGCAGCAGGGAGGGCCAGTGCTGTGCTGGGCTGCATAGGCAGAGGTATCACTAGTAGGAGGTGGGAGGTGGTGATACCATTGTATAAAACATTGGTAAGTCCTCACCTGGAATACTGCATGCAGTTCTGGAGACCACACCTGCGCAAGGACATATATAAGGTGGAGACTATGCAGAGAAGGGCAACAAAGATAGTGCAGAGCTTACACCACAAAACATATGAGGAGAGACTAAGGGACCTCAATATGTACTCACTAGAGGAGAAGAGACAGCGGGGGGACATGATTGAAACTTTCAAGTACCTTAAGGTCATAAATAAGGTGCAGGAAGGAGAGGTTTTCCAATGTAGAAAAAGTACTAGAACAAGGGGACAATATGAAATTGGAGGGGGGTAGATTAAGAGGTAACGTGAGGAAGTTTTTCTACACAGAAGGGGTAGTCAACACATGGAATAGTCTGCCACAGGAGGTAGTGGCTTCACAATAAGCACAACCATGGAGACAAGCCATACAAAAACAAGTATACTGGACTTTAGAAGGGCTGACTTTGGCAAAATGGGTGAATACCTGAGGAATACACTAGTAAATGGGCAAAAAGGAGGGGTGAAAGAACAATGGAGAAAAATCAAAACTGCCATCATAGAGGCAACAAGCCTTTGTGTGAAACAGATAAAGAAATCAAAGCGGAGTAAAAAACACTATGGTTCTCAAAAGAGGTGGCAGGGAAGGTTAAGGAGAAAAAGGCTGCATTCAAAAAGTATAAGGCATCACAGAAGGAGCACGACAGGGAACTGTATCAATTAAAGCAGAAAGAAGTGGGGAAGGCAGTCAGAATGGCAAAAGCCCAAACTGAGGAAAAAAATAGCCAAGTCAGTTAAGAAGGGGGATAAAACCTTTTATAGGTACATTAGGGAGCATAGAAAGGTTAAGGGAGGAATAGTGAAGATTAATAAGGGAGAGGGGAGGTGGGCAGAGGGAGACAGTGAAAGGCAGAGATACTGAATGAATACTTTGCTCAGTATTCACAAAAGAAGATGAGGAGGAGTTAGTAAACCAGACAATAGAAACACTCTGGGTAGGGGTTGACACCAGTCCATTTACAGAAGAAAGAGTCCTAAAAGAACTCCTAAAACTCAAGGTGGACAAAGCAATGGGGCCTGATGGGATTCACCCAGAATCCTAAAAGAACTAAGGAGGACCTAGTGACACCACTGACCACACTTTTAACAAATCATGGGAGGATGGGGTGGTATCTGAGGACTGGAGGAGGGCAGATGTGATTCAGCTTCACAAAAGTGGGAGCAAGGCAGAAGCAGGAAACTACAGACCTGTAAGTTTGACCTCAGTGGTAGGGAAAATGATGGAATCACTTCTGAAAAGAAAGAATTGTTGAGTACCTAGAGGCAGCGGGCACAGGACCCAAAGCAGCATGGATTTACGTAGGAAGGTCATGTCAGACAAATCTAATAGATTTCTTTGACTGGGTGACCAAAGTAATAGACCAGGGAGGGGCTGTGGATATGGCCTACCTAGACTTTAGCAAGGCATTTGACACAGTCCTGCACAAAAGATTAATAATCAAGTTAGCCAGCTTGGGAGTGGGTCCCAGGGTGGTAGCCTGGGTAGCAAACTGGCTGCACAACAGGACACAGAAGGTAATAGTGAGTGGCACACACTCTGAAGGAAGGGGGGTCACTAGTGGAGTACCTCAGGGCTCAGCACTGGGTCCAGTCCTCTTTAACATCTTTATAGGTGACATTGCAGAGGGTCTGGGGGGAAAGGTATGCCTCTTTGCAGATGATACAAAGATCTGTAACAGAGCTGATACACAAGGGGGGGTAGAATGGATGAGAAGGGACTTGGCAAGGTTGGAGGAATGGTCAGACATATGGCAACTTAGATTCAATGCAAAGAAGTGCAAAGTAATGCACCTGGAAACAAAAACCCAGGAGAAGAGTACACAATAGCAGGGAGGTACTAACAACAACAAAATGGAACGGGCTTGGGGTAGTCATATTGGATGATCTAAAGGTGGGTAAGCAATGTGAGAAGTCAGTGAGGAGAGCCAGGGGATACTGGGATGCATAGGAAGGGCATCACAAGTAGAAAAAGGAAGTGGTTATCCCTCTGTACAGACAGTTGGTGAGACCCCATCTGGAGTACTGTGCAGTTTGAGACCTCATCTATGCAAGGACATAGACAGGATGGAAGCAGTCCAGAGGAGGGCAACAAAATGGTGCAGGGTCTGCATCAGAAATCATATGAAGAGAGACTGAGAGAGCTTAATATGTATACCCTTGATGAAAGGAGGGAAAGGGGACATGATAGAAATGTTCCAAGTACCTCAAGGAATCAACAAAGTCCAGGAGGGTAGCATCTTTCAGAAAAGAGATGTGTAAGAACAAGGGGACACAATTTAAAGATGGGGGCGGCTCAGGGTAATGTGAGAAAATCTTTTTCACGGAGAGAGTGGTGGATGCGTGAACTGCCTTCCTGGGAGGTTGTTGGGGCTAAAACAGTGGGGGAATTCAAACATGCATGGGACAGACACAAGGCAATTGTAGTGGGGGGTGGCAGGAAGTAGGCTGTTTAAACTAGAATCTGCAGCTTATCCAGTAGGTAGGGAAATGGGCAGACTGAGTGGGCCAAGTGGTCCTTATCTGCCATCAAAGTCTATGTTTCTATGTTTCTAAGCACAGTGGAGGGATTTAAGCATGCTTGAGACAGGCACAAGGGAAGCCTATGAGGGGAGGGAGTGATGACAAGCCATTGGTCACATAGGATCAGTGGCCACATACAATGTATAGGGCCTACGGGCAGACTGGATGGGCATAGTGGTCCTTATCTGCAGACAATTTCTATGTTTCTAAATAGCTATAAATGGTATG
Source organism: Neoceratodus forsteri (assembly GCA_016271365.2). Lineage (NCBI taxonomy): Eukaryota > Metazoa > Chordata > Ceratodontiformes > Ceratodontidae > Neoceratodus > Neoceratodus forsteri. Next base: position 288,395,916 of record CM057455.1, on the reverse strand, counting down.
AAATGGTAGATTTTCATATAAGACACCAAGCAGACACTGTTGTTATAACAATATTTAATGAATGATGCTGACAGTTTAATTTCTGTAAATGTCATCGCATATGCTCTTTAAGATATGCATCCTTACTAGGCACCTGCTCTTTAAACTTACAGATTACACACAATCCTTAGACAGAAGCTAATGACAATTGTACTGGAAGAATACAGCCTATTAAAGACCAGATCATACATAAAAAACACACAAAATGGTTGTAAAGAATACCAATGGCCAAAAAATTACATTTAAAAGCCAACTGAAAACTATATAGACAGCACAGGCTGTGAGTATATTACAAGGTCAAATCTCACCAAGCAGAGAACTCTGCTTATAGCAAAGTTTACATTTTTTAGATATAAAAAAATACAAAAAAAAAAAAATAAGATGATTTGATACCTTTTATTGGACCAACACTGATGTTACAAAAGAAAACAGGTGCTTAAAGTGATTTTGTGAAGTTTGCCATAGCAAATGGGAGTAGCAACCTCTGGGTGTTGTGATTCAATCTTCTACCATTTAAACTGCCAAGAAGTGCTGTTTTCTCTGAAAAAAAATGCTTTTAATGGCTGTGCTCTGCTTCATTTGCATAACCGACCCTTGTTTTTCTCAGCGCTGCAACCCCCCCAACTGTGACATCATGCAAGGGGAACAAAGCTGGTTTGAAACAGAGACCTCTGTTGGTCAGTGTTGGTATTGCAGACATCTACACTACCAAAATACGGGACATCTTTCAGTAAAGAAATCTTGTCAGCTAGATACTATGTGCACAATGCCTTGTTGAAAATAAACATATTATGAGAGCTTTTATTGTTGAAGCCACTACAGAACTATAAGACTGCACTTCACAGTAAGGAAATTGGAAAACAACTTCTTATTGTACCAACAATGCCTTACTGCACATGTCTACATATTTTTATTTATTTATTCAAGTGTTTCACCTCAAAGGTATACTGAGCAATAGACTGCTTTTTCCCAGATGTGTCCTGGGGGGCAGCGAAGTGGAGTTACTCAAGCATATACAGAGGTACAATTGAGGAGACAGTAATACAACACACAGAATACAAGGGTAATTTATATTTTGGGTAAATGGCAGTAAGCAGAGACAGTAGGAACAATATGGTGGGTAAATACAACTATCAGAATAGTATTACACATGAAACTAGAACAAAAATACAATAGGGAGTTCTTCCATAAAGAAACAGATACCTCTATTGGTCAGTCTTGGTATTGCAGGCATCGACACTCATGGTATATGAAACTACTACATCTCTCAGTAAAGAAATCTTGTCAGCAAGAAAAATGTGAGACTGCACCTCACAGTATGGAAATTAGAAACCAACTTCTTATTGTACCCACAATGCCTGGCTATGTATGTCTACATATTTTTTTGTAAACTTCATTTTGAAACATCAGCAGATCAAAACTGTTACAGACATAATTGTTCAAAACACTAGTCTACTCAGACAAGAGAGAATGTCAGCATAACAATCCTTTGCAGTCACCACCACCAAAATAAGGGACTGCACCTCTGAGTAACTAACATTTGAGAAAACTTTATAGAGTTTATTTAGAATGGTTTGGTGTTCTATGTAAAACAATGGTAGCTTTTTTGGTATTATATTGTGCTGGATGTATAATTATAGTTTTCAATTTTTTATCTCCCGAATGTAGAACACTTCATCAAATTGTTGCGTTTATGTTTAGAAAGTGTGTTATAAACTGAATAATATGTTTTTTGCATAATTTGCTATGGATTTTCACTTTAAAATGTTGGCTTCGACTCTGGAACAGGGAGCTTTTGTGAAATAAATTGAGGAACGTTCCTCGTAGTGTGGTACACTTGAGAGGTATGGGTGTAGACACATATGGAAAACTGGAGGATGGAGTGCTAACAAAATGATTATGACAGATTTTTTAATCCAAAACAAATTGCAGCTTCACCATCCGAAGCATGGGTGATAAGGGCATCTGCAAAATCTCACAAAATCACTTTAAGCTTTTCGGATTACACAGTCTTTTATCAGAAGATAATGACAGTTGTTTTGGAAGAATACATCTTATTAAGCACCTGTTTTATTTTGTAACATCAATGTTGGTCCAATAAATCGTATATAGTAAAGGAATAATGTCCCACAAGGTGGGTGTTATGCTGGGACAACATCCTGCCTAGGGTGGTTGGGTCCGAGGCTGCAGGCTGAGGGCATCCAACACTCGAGAAGGGATATTATCCCAGCATAAAACCCACCCTGGAGGGCATTATTTCTATTATACAATGGCTTCTGTAGGATTTGTGATTTATTGTAAATTATATCTGAGGGTTTACTTACAATTTTAAAATTAGCAATAAAAGTTCTTGTAGCAAGTTTTAAAATTATGACAACATCCAATTTATTTCACAGGGTTGTGCAAAGCAAACACAGACATCTATATAGCAGTCTTAGATTTTCACTAAGCCACTTTATAGCTTAAACACTCAAACATCAAACATCAGATATCAGTTATTGATACATTTTATACTTGTACCTGTAGCTATCTGGCCACCCAGGCTGCTACCACATAATATAGGAATTATATTATGTTTGTGATAGAATCAGCACAGTAGAATTGTTAAGGCATCACTATGCTCAACTGCATGACAACCGTGGGAACAACTTAGCTCATATATATATGGTTTGGATAAATAGAACATTTCTGCATAATACATGACCTCATCAAGAGCTTACATATTAACTTTCCTGTTCGGTATGGAAAGATAGCTTTGTTTGATAACTTTTGAGGAAATAACCCTTAACCTGGTCAGCTTAAATTCTAGGGATTGTCGTGAAAGCAATGCTGTTCCCATATTATTATATGCTGAGTATGAGGCAAAATATACATCTGAGTTCTATGCCGTTGTTCTGAGTAGTTGCCTCTTCCTGTTTTTCCACCACGAAAATTACAAAGGCCTGTTTTTACTCTCAAGTCTTATGTTTAAAATGTGCCTATGAACTAATGCTGGGTATTTGTGATTGTATGGGCATTAAGATATAAATTGCTAGTCAATCTCAATGTGCTTACACACTGAGCTTATAAAAGATAATCTAACTTGTTCCAAGATTTAATTAATATATTTGTCTAAAGCTTAAATGTTCCAGTATCTATACTGGACTCATACAATTATGTTGACTGTCTTAGCACTTATACCATGTGCTGAGCTCATAGGCTTTTATTAATGACATGCTCATGCCATTGATAACCTCCTGACCCATTTCAACCCTTTAGAGATGCAAGCTAAGGTGTGCTTACTTGTAAGTGTTATGCCTCAATACTAAGGTCTAATAAGTTCTAAGAGAATATATTTAAAGAGCAACTGACACCAAAAGTACTACATTGCAGAATCCAAATAAGCAAGCCCCTGATAAGTCACATATCAAAAACTAGATTATTACGTTACTGCATTTTAAAGTTATTAGCCATTTTGTAACCCTGATTTCACTACCTATACAAAAAAAGCCTATATCAGTAAAGAGCTAATGATGATGTCATCTTGGGAACTCACAGTCTAATAGTCCATGTCAGCAAGCTTATAGAACCCTGTATCTCCAAAGCTGTAAAGATCATGTGCAATGGGTTTCACATACAAAGCAAGCAGCACCATTCATAAAACATTGCTTTAAAAAGTATGCAAGTTTCAGGATTTGTAACAAAGTTAATTCCACAGTAGAACCATGCTTTGGAGTGATTTAATGTGCTTGTAACATGACAAGTGCAGAAACAGGGAGTTATGCTTTATACAACATTGTAACAGGGCAGTAAAACACAGATACAGACACAGAGTGGAATCATCTCTGTTTTTCTGCTGTGTTTGCTGTTTGGGATTTGGCTGCTATGCATTATGGGAAATGCATATATTTAATTGCATTTTGTATATTGTGGGTGCAATAGTGAACAGTCATTCAATTACTGATTACATTTGATGTGATCAACATTTCATAATATGTGTTCATTTTGACTGACTTACTTTTGCGAACTGTTGAATCAACTCAGTTTTTCTGCTGTGTTTTCTGTTTGAGATCTGGTTGCTATGCATTATGGGTAATGCATATATTTAACTGCAGTTTGTATATTGTGGGTGCAATGGTGAACAGTCATTCAATTATTGATTACATGTAGATGTGATCAACATTGTATAATATGTGTTCATTTTGGCTGACTTATGTTTGTGAACAGTGGACTCATCTCTGTTTTTCTGCTGTGTTTGCTGTTTGGGATTTGGTTGCTGTGAATTATGGGGAATGCATATATTAAAGTGCACAGGAGTATTCAGCTCTGGTAGTTGTTCCTGCAATTCCTTTGGCAGGTCAACAGATGGCTGTGGAACAAAGCTACAGCCATATTTAGATCAATTTCCAAATGTACTGAATTGAGTCACTCAGAAAAATAACTTTCATAGACCAAGTAAAAAAACAAAACAGCCCACATAGTTAGCTGACTGGTGCTGCCTGTTTTACTTTTGAAAACCATTGCAGATGATCTTAACAACTTTGAAGAAACAGATCCTATAAGCTTGCTGACAGGGAACACAAGACTGTGAGTTCCCAAGATGACATTATCATCAGCTCTTCACTGATACATGCTTTTTTTGAACAGGTAGTAAAATCATGGTTACAAAATGACTAATAACTTTACGATGAAGTAAAATAGGCATCTAGTTTTTGGTATGGGATTTACTGGGGATATGCTTATTCTAATTCTGCAATGTAGCACTTTTGGCCAGATGATGTCAGTTGCTCTTTAATAAACTAGCATGCATGTGTCTTACTATAAAATCTATCATGCATAAGATGCTATCCTACCTGTCTCAGTGTTATACTGAGCTCATATGATCTAATAATATCAAAATTCCCTCATATGCTGGGAATAATGTACCTACCACAGTACAACATACGTGTACTGTGTGTATTATGTTCATGCTGATTTTATGGTTTCTGAACAGCTGTCACAACATCAGTTGTGCTTTATTAATCTAATTAATGATATTCACAGACACACACACACACACACACACACCTATATTAATGATGACCTCATGTGCCTAACAGCTTCTGTGTAAAAAAAAAAAAAAAAAAAACAAGATGAAAAAGTACAGTTTAAAGGATCTGTTCCCAGTTTTTTCAATGGGGAAGTATACTTTCAAAAAAAGTACTGCTTACTGACAGCCAGTAGGTGGAGCTGCTGTTCCTGTGGCTATACCATCTGCTACAGTAACCCTTCCTTCTCTGTGTTATCTGTGTTTGTGACACATTGTCTGCCCCTCCTCCCCCAATAATTGTGTGTGGTTTTGCAGGGAGAGACTGAAGCCTGAAGGAGAAAACTCTCCTTTTGATCTGAGACCATAACGTTGAGGTTTTCGGTGAGTATCGAGTGGGGTACTATAGGAGTTTCTGAAGGTGTCCCAGTAGTTTATTGTGTTTATGCTCCTTGGAGACCACAGAATGAAAGTACAGTACTAACTGGAAAACCACATGGCCAGTTGTCCATTGCGCTTGTTTGGGATTTGCATTGTGAAGCCGCTTGGTCAGATGCCCACCTCTCAGTGCTCTGCTACTGCTTCAAACTTGCACTGCGGTTCTGCCGGGAACTTGTTTGTTTTGTACCAAGAGATAAAAAGTTAGTTCAACAGATGCATATTGTGTTGTCTTGGGTGGGGCACATCGATTCTGAGCAGGGCTGGAGCAATACATTTTTAGTGGAGCGGGGAGTGCTAAAGACAGCCATAGAGGTGCCAGCAAAGTGATTTTTTTTTATATATTTCATACGCTCGTTAGTGTGGTTGGACTAGACCCAGGATGTTATGTTGGGATAACATCCCGGTTGCAGTCCTCATCTGAGCAATCAAGGCGCAGCATTCTTTCATTCTTGATTTTTTTATATCTAATGTAAAGTTCGCTCAAAGCTTATTGCATTGTTTAGACTGAGGGGACATCATACACTATAACAAAATGCAAAATTGGCAACCTTTTACTCAGACAGTGTGTTCTGCCGCTTCAGGGCTTTGATTCTCAAGTATCTATCAAGCTGCACTATCAAAAGTCACAGGAAATCAGAATCCTTTCTGACATAACGCTGTGGTTCCCCAAACAAACTACCTACAGTGTATAGTGGAGTGTTGCTCTGTATAGAATTCCATCCCTTTCAAAATGCTGTACCACAGCTAAAAGTTCATAGAATGTGATTCTACCCTACTGTGGTAGAACAGCATTCTAGAACTTCTAGAGACTGCATAAGTCAGTTTCATTTTGTTTTTTATACTTCATCTTTTATTCCGTTCAGGTTGAAAGCAGTACATTATCACAAGTATACAATTTTCAATGTAGTCATTACAGTTGATACAGGAGAAAAAAAAAATGTATATCTCACTAAATATTACTATGTACTATTTGATTTAAGCACATTATACCATGTAGAATGATAGCGGAGGGTAGCATAGCTATTCGCTGTTTAGACAGAATTTGTAGCTACTACCTGTAGGTCTTGACTAACCCCAAAACTAGGTCTGAAGTAGGACAGGTAATCAGTGCTAGTATTTAAGTACAAGAAGAGATACATAGTAAAATATAAAAAAAATAAACCATACATAACTTATACCAATAGAACATTTGGCTAGTCAGCTATGTGGGGTATAAATTCTCTAGGGTCAGCTTTACTGTTAGTATCAGGATGGGAGTGATTTTTCTCTTACAACCTGGTCAGTAAGATAAAGGGTCCTTACTCTTGTTAGAGCATTGTGGGTATCGGGGTCTCTGCTCTAGATCGTCCGACTAGGAGCTATCCATGGTCATGTTTCTGGGACGTTCAAAATCCACCTAGACCACCGATTCATATATAGTGTAGGCTTATCTTGTAAATTATGTGAGATATTCTCAAAGGCCCTGACATGGTCCACCATACCCCTCCATTTAGAAATGGCTGGGGGGGTTTCTTGTAGCCATCTCCTGCTTATTGCTTTGTAGGCTGCAGCCAGCATTATAGACCAGAGGTACTTCATAACTTTTTGCTAAGGAATCTGGGGCACCAAGACCAAATTCCATGCCGTCAGAGGTTCATCGAGGGTTAATATATATTGAAATATGCTGAATGGCTGCAGACCAGAAGGTTTGAAGTTTAGGACAATTAAAAATATATGCATTGTGGCCCTTTCTGTATTACAAGCCCTCCAACATATGGATGAGAGGTTAGGATTTATTTTAGCTAATAGCTGGGGTGTTAAAAAAAAACCTTGTTCAAACTTTCCAGACATATTCACACCAATTTGGGGATGAGTTAGTGGACCAAGTCATCCGCCATATCTTTGCCCATTGAGGTTGGGGTATTGCAATTTGAAGGTCCTGTTCCCATTTAACTTTTAGGGGTTCCAACACATGCTCCTGCAAGGACACCAGATATTTGTATATGTGGGATATTGCATGGTCTCCCTCCCTAACGTTCAGAATTTGTAAGTATGGAGATAGGTCCTCTAATATCTGGGAGTGGGACTGACTAAGCCTATACTGAGAATTCATGTAATCTCTAATTTGAAAGTAACATATTCTCTCTCCCTTCCTCCCATTTAAATTTAGTCTTGTCTTCTTCAAAAGATATCATAGTGTTTTGCCTCATAAGTTACCAGGGGGCAAACATTCCTCTGGTTGCTTGGGTAGTGTACCATGTCGATTCTCCTGCCGGAGGAAAGTCCGGGTTATTGATAAACCATTTGTACTTCCAGGCATGCTCCTTAATACGCTTCCAGGGGTGTCCCCTCCTCCAACCCTCCAAATCTGAACGTATGTTCCCTTGAGTATCTAGTAGGGCTTCCCTCAATAGGGTTTGTGAGAATAGCGTAGCCGGTAGGGGGTACCTCAACTCTTTAGTTAGGTCTATTTGTTTCCAGTGAGCTTTATAGTACTTGTTGCCCCACAGCCATGCAACTCTCATCTGTGCTGAGTTCCAATATGAAGATAGGTTGGGGAATGCAATTCCACCCTGTGATTTAGGTAAATATAGTGCCTGAAGTTTGAGTCTAGGTTTTCTGTCTTGCCATATAAAGGCAGTGGATATTTGTTGCCAGGCCTTAAGGTCACGTGTGGGTATAATACAAGGAGCCAATTGGAATAGGTATAACAGGTGTGGTAAAACATTAAGTTTTATTGCCTGATTCCTAGCATAAAAAGACAGTGGGATTATATTCCACCTTTTAATATCTCTTTTTATGTTATTAACCAGAGGGGTGAAGTTATTTGAGAATAATTGGTTAAGATCACCTGGAATTTGAATTCCCAGATATTTTATAGACGGGAGGTTCCACTTGAATAAGAACTGCTTACGAATGGGCGTAGGTATTGGGTAATTGAGTGGTAGTGCTTCAGTTTTGGTCATATTCAGAGAGTAGTCAGATAGGGCTGAGAACTTTTCAAGCTTTTGAAAAAGAGCTGGGAGGGTCGCAGTAGGGTTTGTTAAATAGACCAATACATCGTCGGCAAAAAGAGCCAATTTATGTTCTTTACCTCCCATAGTTATTCCCTGTATGTCTGTTGCTTGTCTAATACATTGGGCCAGTGGTTCTATGTAAAGGGCAAACAAAAGGGGGAGATTGGGCAGCTCTGTCGAGTCCCTCTACGTAGGGGGAAACTGCGGGAAATATGGCCATTTGATCTGACGTATGCCTGCAGGTTCGAATAAAATTTGAAGATTAGGTCTACAAAATTCTGGGGGAAATCAAAGGCAGCAAGGACACCCCTTAGAAATTGCCATGACACTCTGTCAAATGCTTTTTCAGCATCTAAACTTATAAGGATCGCCGGTATCTTGAAATTTTGTATGTGTTCCATTAAATAAATGGTACGCCGGATATTATCCGAGGCCTGGCGACCTGGGATAAACCCATACTGGTCCAGATGGATTAGACCAGAGACAAGGTGTTTTAGCCTCTGAGACAGGACTGCAGTAAATATTTTATAATCTGTATTTAGTACCGAGATAGGACGGTAAGAACTAGGTAAAGTTGGGTCCTTGCCTGCCTTTGGGATGACTGATATGATTGCTTGATCCCAGAATGGAGGGGTTCTTCTCTCGAGGCTAGGGATGTTACCAAATAATCTAAAGAGAAGGGGGGTTACTACCCCTTTAAGAGATTTGTAAAATTCTCCTGGGAGGCCATCCGTCCCTGGACACTTTAATGTTTTCAATCTCCCGATCTCTGACTCAATTTCCTTAACTGTTATAAGCGCGACCAGGGACAATCCCAATTATTTAGGTCGTTTTGGTAATCTGAGGGTAGACAAAAACGTTTTTATTTGTTCTTCTATCTCCTGGGTGGGGGGTAGCGTACAATTGTGTATAGTACTGCACAAATGTGTCAGAAATTTTCTCCACCGCATGACAAGGGGGATATTGATGGGATCACCTCAGGGTGGATATTAGTGCTTTGGCCCTTTGTTGTCTGAGACGGCCAGCCAACAATTTCAGAGAGTGCGGCCCTCCATCATAGTATTTCTGCTTGAGAAACAATAGTTTCTGCTCAATTCTTAAATCTAGTATGGCATTCAATTCTTGTTTCAGTTTTTTTAATTTCTTTTGAAGTCTTCGAGCTGGTCTGGACTATCTGTTGAAGCTCTAGTTTCTGCATTTGGGCAATCAAAGCACTACGTTTTTGTTCCCTTTCTTGTTTATTTCTAGCTGATAGTTCAATAAACTTGCCCCTGCAGATGGCCTTGATAGTATCCCATATGATCGCGATATCAGTCGCAGGGCGATCATTTTTTCAGCCTGTTTAATTACCTCTTCCATTGTGTGAATAATGTCCTTGCAACGAAGCAGTGAGAGGTTAAGCCTCCACATAGTATTTTTCCTAAAAGTATCAGAATCTAATCTAAAGAAGATTGGGGCATGATCACATAGAATAAAGTCCCCCCATCCAAGTCTTACCCACCAACTCTAGATGCTCTTGGGATATCAGCATATAATCAATTGTTGTATAACTCAAGTGGGCTTGTGAAAAAAAGGTGGCATGCTTAGCTGTTCCATTTAAGTATTTCCATGTGTCCATATACCCCAGTTCCCTAAGCAGTTTTGATAGTTCCCTTGTTTTTTCCCCCACCAATTTGCCCTCCGCCCCAACCATCGAAGGATCTAAGTTAAGGTTACCCCCACATACCGTTATACCCTCCGCCTATTGTGACATGAGGAGAAAAAAAGGCCGGTAAGCCTTAAACTCAGTGGCTGGAGGGAAATATACTGAGGCAAAGGTGACAAGTCTACCATTTAGTTTCCCCTTAACCAGTATATACCGCCCTTTCTTGTCACCTAGTTGACCTAGGCATTCAAATGGTACCCTAGATGGTATTAATATAGCTGTGCCTCTTCTGCATCTGCCCTTTAAGGATGAAGAATAAACCTGGGGAAACCCCAATCGCTTTAACTTCTCATGCTCCTCATGTGACAAATGGGTCTCCTGGAGAAAGGATATATCGGTTCCTGAACGCTTTAAATATGAGAGTACCTTGGAACGCTTACGGGCCCGATAAGCCATGAACATTATATGAACAAATATTATAACCCATTGTAGTTAGGTACTAGCAACATTCTGACATTAACATACCCTCTTTTACCCTGTGCAAGGAAGATCATGGATACTATTTCTGCTGACCCCATAAATAAAAAAAAAGAACAAAAATCCTCATCATACATGGCTGATTGTAACAATGAACCAGAACCAGTTGTGCTAACAGTGCACTATCATAAACATTTTTAACTGACTTCCAAGGTAGGAGGTCCAACTTATTCAAGAGACCTCTTTTCACCTAACAGATGGTATTGGTGGGGGGGGGGGAAGAGTGCTACGGATTCCCTCAGACAATAAGGGAACTCTTCCTGTGCCCTTACATTAAAGGGCACCTGTAATATGGTATTCGCCTCAAAACCGGCCATCAGAGCTGTACTGCCCCACCCGTTATTGGTAATGAAATAAAGGAGAACCTCCTCTCCCCCATGCCCGTTTAACCTTTAATTCCCTCCCTCCCTTCTCCCCACCCACCAATGTACTCTTCCCCTACAGCACTCCCCTGCACCCAGGGGTACGCATGGAAGAGAAGATGGGGGAAGTATTCCCACTAGGCTCGCCACCTAGAAGCGCGTTGCACCCGTGCTAATTAATTATGTCCCATATATAGTAGGACAGACCCTCTGGTTATTTCCTACATATAATACGTCTAGGGAGGACGATTTCCAGATGTATAAATGCTACCTTTTGTTTGCAGGGAGCCATGTATTTATTATAAGTACTCACCCATATTTCGGAGACCTCCCTCCCTCATCAGGGGAGTTCATTCACTACGATTAGGGGGACTCTCATATCTCGGGGGCAAGCTAATCTGGGTTAGAAACCCAACAATTAAGAGGAAAAGGCCCAGAAATCATCCTCCCCACATTTAGCAGAGCCCCTCATCCCCTGCCCGAATGTGCTAAGCTCTCGATGTTGCACGCAGCCCAGGTGAAGACATACCATATTAATAATTTAAACTAATACCGTCTCCCTGGATGCTGCAGAATGTATCCTTCAATAATATCAGTGTAATTAATTGTATATTGCATCCTATAATCGGGGAATAAAGAAAGAAAAAAAATCCATAAGTTCTGGGAGTTCTCAGCTTTTCAGTCCGGCCATGCTGTAGGGTGACCATTTCCCTGTTTCATAGCGGGATCTCTCACACGCTCGTCTACACCGCACTAGGAGGAAGTGGAAAGCAAACCCCCACAAGAGCAAAATCAGTTTGAGCTTCAGGGGGGCTCTGGGTCAAGTTTGGCATACTATAAATCCAAACAACTTTCTGGTGAGTGTGTACATCACTGTACTAAAGTCTAAAGGCCCATGCAGTATCTTCAAACCAGTCCCATACCACGATCGTGGGCTCAGTCAGAGAACAGAGGGGCCTGAATTACTCATTCGAGAAGGGCCATAGCATACGGGGGAGAACAGCTCAGATACTGTCAGCCTAGAATCCGGGCAATAGGAGGTATTTTAATTCTAGAATATATATATTCGGGAGGCGAAGCGGTCAGTTCCCGTCTCACAGCTCAAGCATCAAAAGAAGCAGAGTTTATGGTCACAGCTCTCACCCATCTGTGTTCTCAAGGTCTGATTCGAGACTCAGGCAATTTCTTTATTAGTTCCTTGAATTCGTGCAGGGTTGATGTGATTGTATTGCTACTCAAACCCTATTTTCCTTGGAGGACTATATGCCAGTCCTCAGTTGGTTCCTTCCTCTTGGACTGGGGGCTTAGCAACAATTGGTACCTCGATCCCCCACTTTTGCATAGCTTCACTGGCTTTTTGTGGGGTATCATACAATTCACCGCCCTCCTTCCAAAACACTCGCAATTTCGCTGGATAGGGAGTTTGAATTCGAAGCTGTTTGTTTCTCAAGAGTTTAATAAGTGGAATGTACTCCATACGCTGCTTCAGTATAACCAATGGGTAATCTTGCTCAAAGAATAGACGTGAGTCAAGGTATTTGACCTCTTTCTTAGCCCATGCATGGCGGAGTATGTCTTCCTTAGTGCGATAACTTCGGAATTTAATAATTATTGATCTGGGTCTAGTGGCAGGGTCTTTGGGTTTGGGGAGTAAGGCCCTGTGGGCATATTCGATTTTCAGCTTGTAACTTAATGGCAGCTCGAGGACGTCTTTCAATAAGTCAGCGACAAATTCGACCATGTACCCCTCCTCAGCCCCCTCCTTCAGACCTTAAAGGCGAAGATTGTCTTGTCTGGATCGGCTTTCTAAGTCTATACACTTCTGTTCAGTTAGTATGGCATGGTTGCAGAGGGCAAACACGGCGCGGCCTAGATGTTGCAGGCCATCCTCCGCGTTTGAGATTCCATCTTCCGCTTCCTGAACACGACCCTCCACCATAGAAAACTTCTGGTTTAGTTGTTTAAATTCCGCTTTATTTTTTGCTCGCATTTCTTTAAGCTCCTTCATCAGAGATTCATATCTGTTTCTCGATAGATGCTCCGCTTCTTCATCAGTCTCATAGTTTTTAGTGGCCATCATGCTTCTGGGTTGGCCCGAACTGCATACCCGGGAACTTGAACGCGAATCTCTGCCTTCCCTTTCAAGTCTGGACTGCATCGCTTTAGACTTCCCTCCTCGATCTCTTTGCGAACCTCCTCCAGACATTTTTACTTAATTTTGGCTTTTCCAGTAGGTTTTTTGGAGGTTTTAGAACAGGCGAGGCAGAGAGCTGTTCGTCTAGCTGTTGCTACATGCCATGGCAGAACCGGAAGTCCTCATCAGTTTCATTTTGAAGGTAAAAGAACTCACAAACACATAATTTCATACAGTACTATACACCATACAAAATACAGAAATGAGCAACTCCGCACAAGCACTGTGTTTTATCATCTCCAGTACTGCTGTGAAACACTACTTCTGCTTAGAAAATGGGCATTAAGAATGCGACATCCTGATTGGCTGATAGGTCCTGCATACCCCTAATCTATGTGGTAACAGACCCCAGCAAATAAAAAGTGCCAGACCAAACCTACCTCATGCCCAGCCAAATATCATTGTGCCCAGCCTGCTTCCTTATTGGTTGAAGCACTGGGCACAGAATTCAAACTGCTGCCATTTTTTCAAGCAGTTAGCGAGCAGCTTATGTCGCTGTCCCACCGCATTACACCACTAGTGCCACCACCATGAAAAAAATAAGTAACTCAGCGCCATAGCTATCTAACTGAAATTCAGGAAATAAAATATTACTAAATATGTCAGCTATCGAGCTGAACTTCAGCACACCAAAGCATTATTCAACAACGCCGCTTCTAACCGTCAGTCAGCTCTCACAAGCTTGAAACTCCTCTGCTGACCGATCGGCATTGAACTGTAAACTGCGCACATCTATAAGAGAGTCAGTGACAAAGTGAATAAAAAGGCAGTGCAAACAAAAGCGACCATTTCTCCAAACCGCTGCGCACTTACTTCAAAACATGGCACGCTCCACACGCTGACGCTTCCCTTGCCGCTTAACTGAACCCTTCATAACTTGCTCTCGCTTCACGACCCACTCAGTTTCCTGTTCAGATTCATGTCACTTACAGTATATCCACATGTAAAATTAAAAATTGTGCGAAAGAAAACAAAATGAGGACACGGGTGGGGCGGCTCATATACCAAAGACAGACACATAATACAGCAGTAAGCACCCATTAAAACAGCTTGTAAAACGCTGTTCTGCCCTCTACTGGTAAGTATTAGTAAGGATACCAGTAGAGGGATTACTTTACTAACAAGCCAACTATAAGTCCATTTTAGTCTTTTTTTTACTATTTTTCCTTAAATAAAAAAAACTTTACAGATAGCCCATTTTCTAAGTGCAATAATACCCTCCAGGGTGGGTGGTATGGGCAATACCAGACCTTCCAGGGGATATAAGGCCCCCTACCTGCAGAGCCGGGCCTCATTATGCCCCTAGGTGGTCTGGTATTGCCCAATACCACCCACCCTGTTGGATATTATTGTCTACATAAATATACATCCTACATTTTTCAGATCTTTTTTGAACACATAACTTGATCCCCAAATAACGACGTTATGGGGATATCCAAAAATTATTTTTAGTAAACATTTTCTTTAAAATATTGCCTGTGAATATAATACCATAATTCTACTTCTCATATGAATGCCATATTTAATTATATTGTGGGGACCCAAACCAGTGCCTTCTCTGAATAAAACAGTTCCATAGTCATGCAGAGCACAAGTGTTGTAACATCACTTTGAAAGTATCAGCTTTACTTTTTTTGTTGTTAATAAGGAAACATTACATGTGCAATTGTAGTGCATCATGGGTATGCAAATAACTAACTGCCTGGTGTCACATAACACTGAACTGCCTCTTCATATAGAACATGCTTCACTAGGAAAGGCACACTGAACAAGTGTGCCTTTCCTGGTTTCACTGATCTGTTGTATGCTTTTTTTTCTTGACATTTTCTTGCCTTAGTTTACAACAGAATCATCCCACTCCTGGTAGATTTAGGAACAGAAGCTTTGTTAGTCCATGTTCAGAATAGTTCAGGCAGCTCGGCTCATGTCAGTGCCTGCAGAGTAGGATAGTGACCATAGGCGCCGGGTTGTATCGGCTCGTGGGGCATGGGCCCCAGCAATCTTTTGTAACGTGGGCACATCCCCACAAATATATTTTTATTGTACTATTTTTTTTCCTCTTTTATTTTTGTTCTGTGGCCAGGACATGACCAGGGTGTGCGTGTGTGCGTACCCTCTGAATTGTGATCAGGCACCCCGTATCCCACTCTGTAATGAGCGGTCTGCAGCCTGACACCTCAGGAAATTATTGGTGATTCAGTGGCATTTTTAAAATTTGGCACTGAAAGTCACACAGCTGGCATCCTGATTGGGTGGCAAGCTAAGCAAGGGGGCTTACATTGAGGTGGACAGGGAAGGGGCGGCAAGGCGACGCAAGGAATAGTGTTCTGTCGGGTGACTTTTCTGACACTTTTTGTGACCGTCAGTTAAATGGAGCAGCCACAGAGAAGAAGAGAGTAGAGAAAAACAACAGTGACAAGAAGCAGTGGCAGTTAGCAAGCTGAAGGCGAGGAGGGACATGGGACTAAACCAGAGACTCAGCAGGCCGGCATCTGAGCACAGGGAAACTGAGGAGGGAGCAGGCCGGGCTGCTGATGAAAATGTGTGGCATCCCAGTCAGACCAGAGGGAGTCAGTGGGCAGTGAGCGGCAGCCAGCAGCTACTAAAGAAGAGGATGAGGAGAAGCCAGGGAGGGCCCAGGGCCCTAGAGAGGTCTCTTCGAGGACTGAGCCAGTGAGCCACTACAGCCCACCCATAGTACCAGGTTAGAAACAACAGCACAAGAAAGCATGCAAGCAGTCAGCAGCAAAAGAGGGAGACTGACCAGTTCGTCCCAGAGAGAGCAGCAGCACTGGATGGGACTGGTGGTAATGTTTACACACACCCCAACCAAGAGAACTGGCAAAAAGTTAACTAAGCCCCAAAGTCCTCAGCACTAGTCAGGTAGTTGAGGTGCAGTTGGGATAGCATGCATTGGGGGAATGCTTAGCCAGTTGAGGAGAAGAAAGGAAGAGGGATTCAACAAGGGAGGGAATGGAAATTCGAAAGGACACTGTCAGGAGGATATGAAAGGAATAATGGAGGGAGAAGGACTGCAGAGGTGGTGGAACTGCACCTCATGTTGCCCTCTTTCTGTACAGTTTCATTGCCATTTTGACTGTGTGGTGGGCAGCTGGGTGCAAGGGAGGCCATGAGGTATGGGTGAGGGTGATGAATCATCTTTCACAGCAGCTTCATCCATTTCCTCTTTCCACATCCTCCTGTTAAACTTGTCCTTGAAGGTATAATGTGGTAACTTCAATGAGTTGCATGGGTTTCACTTTGCATCTCTTCTGTTATGTATAACTGTCAAAAAAGTGTATTTCAAAAGTTAAAAATAGAGAATAAGTGTAGGTACTATCTACAGTCTCTAACCTGATACAGCTAGGTATGTAGTGAAATGAGACACTACCCCACTCCTCATTATGCTGCACTCTCTACTGACGTCTGCTAAACACATGGAGGCGTGGGGGATCAGAAATTATATGTGACCTGATGTGGGGGTTGGGGGGTCGGAGCGTCTCTCATGTCTTATCTCTGTAATAACCTACAGATTACAAAACCAGGTGTTTCCTGCTGTGTTTTGGACTTTGTTTTATTCATTGGTTAATGGTGTGCCCAGCCCGCAGCTAAAGCAAAGCAACCGAACTATCGGTGATTTTGTAGTCAGGGGCAGACCCCAGTGCGGGGAGCACATGAACGTGGTTGTGAGCCTTGTGGCCAAACAGAGGATGTCCCTGCAGCATTATCTGGTGCTGTATGGGGCAGGTATGGGTATACCCTACAGGATGTGTAGGTGTTTCAGCAGGCCTGTTCTTATCCCACCATGCGTAGTTAAATACCACCTTGTAAGTTTATGGTCCAGGGCACTGTTGGGCCACAGTTGTTTGTGATCCTAAGGCATCTCACTGGTTGGGCAATCACAGGGGAATAGTAAATTACAGTATCTGGAAGGATTTTCTCTGTTACTTATTATCCTGACACATGCTCCCAAAGCTCTTAATTGAGACTTTCTTGATATGGGGGAGGGGGGAGAAAGCCTCTGGGTAATCACCTTCTTTCTGATCATAGATGTGTTCGTGTTGTGGGCATGTTACATAGACCCCATGCTGTTTTGTATAATATTGTTTCTGTCAGGATGGCAGCAGCAGATGTGTGTAGTTTTCTTTTGGGTGGGGGGTCTTGTACCACTTTGCCATCCCATGACATTTGCTGCAGGATGGTTCAACACTAGGGGATTGGAGACTTGAGCTTAGATCCAGTCTAGCTGCTTGAGTGCTGCCTTGCTGGAACTGCCATAACATTTTTAAGAGGTGTGGTGGTGGAAGCTGGTAATTGATTTCTAGTGGGCTCTTGCCCAATTTAACCCACGTGGTGAGCACTAGCAGCCAGGGTTCGACTGAGGTGGGTGGTTGGGGAGGGCTGGAACATTAACACAGGGGCTCACCCATCATGGATTCTTGGAAAATCAAGAGGGGGAGGGTCCGGCCAGCCCAGTGGTGCTGAGGGTTGAGGCGCTGGATGCCACACCTCGTGCTGCGCCAGTGACGCTGGTTCAGGAATGGACTCGGGCCACCGTGGGCTGTCAGGGGGAGGGTAGGATTGAGCGTCCCGCAACTGCTGTCCTTCCTTCGGGTGGGTGAAGGACATGCATCACGCCGTAATGACACCTGGCGGAGGCTAGGTGCTCCACAGACGTGGGCATACACGGGGAGGAGCACGGCAGATGTCTACACGTATGTGCGTCGACTTCATTGCATGACTGCCATGACTGGCTCCTCAGTGGAAAAAAATGGAGGGTAATCAGTGGAGCGACCTCGGCGGCTGATGGCCAGCCCTGCGTCCCTGGAGTCGTGTTACATCTTCACCAGCTCCGTGCCACAGGTCCCTGTGGGGTGGAGATCCTGCCATTGGCTGGACAAGTGTGATGGGGCATATAAATTTGCATGTCTGACCGACTCCAGGGGTGCGGGTGCCAGTGGCCAGGGGTCAAAGGGGGACCGCTCTGACCAAGGTGTATAAAATGTGGCATCAAAAAAAGAAAAAAAGAGGAGAGGGCCCAAGGTGACAGACTCGTCACAGGCCAGCACAGCATATGACATGCACAGACATTCTACCAGACCCTTTGTCGGGTGGTGGGTGGCATGGTGTCAGTGCCATGGCTGGGAAGGTGGAACACTAACCACCACCAAAGGAAGGGTGGGTGTGTGCAGAAATAAGGGCATAAATAATGTACAACAGGGTACCATACTGGGGTCATGATATGAGGCTGGAGGGCAGTGCTCCCAGATCGGCCAAACATTTTCCTGTAGCAGACCATAATTTTTCCTGTATTTTCCCTGTAAAACCTGGGTGAGATTCCTGTAGATTTTCCTGTATGCTCACGCTGTATAATAAATGCAAGATTGATCCTATTAGATGTTATAAATTCCTATTAATAGTATGCCATAAAGACTAGAAATCCTCCACATGTCCCAGTCAAAGCAGCACAGATCATTGATGCAAGATTATTGGGTTTTCGTATTAGTAATATAATATATTTAAAAAACTAGTTTATCTCCTTGAACTGAGCTCCCACCAAGTACACTCGGTCCCATCCGCACTTATCAGATGGCATTAAGCAAATGGAAAGCAGAATGACAGAAGAATTTCAGCCCTGAGAAATGGAAGGTCAAATATTTAGGAAAAAAGAACATTAATATAAAATACTACCTTACTGGCATGGGGATTACTGCAATGTAACATGGAACAGATTCAGGAGTAGTGAGCAGCAGCCTCTTTTAGTGAGGGCAGCAGTGTAAGGAAGGAAGCTGCTACTCTGGACAGACTGAATATTTTTCCCCATCCTCCAGTGACTGAGGAGCTGTTTTTTTTGTATAATCCTTTTTATTATTTTCAGTTATAACAACACATACACAACACATGAACATACAGATACACATATAGACAGATACTGATACAGAGAACAAAAAGACAAATGTACTTCCATACAATTACTTTTACATCCAGGGATTTTTCCCCCAAACAGTTGATTCTTAATACTCACCGACAGTACTAAAAAACAGGGTACGCTAATATCCAAGTTAATTACAAGTCAAGTATTCTGTGGACATCAATACATAACATCCTTATGTGGCATAACCACAGGTGGGGGGACACCCATCCAGTTAAGTCCCATCCTCCTAGACCAACCCCTCACAAAGGGGGACAATCTCCTGTCCGTCAAGTGAAGAAAGGAAGGGTGCCCATTCTCTATAGAATGCCTCCGACCTGTTCACCAATACTAATGATAGTCTTTCTAACGCCAAATTTTGCAGTATCAATTGTCGCCACTGCTGGATGGTAGGTGCAACATTATTAACCCAGGTGTTTTGGATACAATGCCTAGCCATTACCATAAGAACTTTGATCCAGCACGGCATTGTTTCCCACTCCTCTGTCCCATCCGCACTCAAACCAAACAACCCCTTAATAGGATCCATCAGGATGGGGGTCCCCGCCATTAACTCTACTTCATTAAATATTTTCCCCCAGAAAGATCGAAGGACACAGCAATTCCAAAAACAGTGCATATATGTCCCTACCTCTCTTTTACATCTCCCACATAACGGGGAGACAGCCAGATGGGCCCTGCCACCCACAGCGGGAGATAGTACAGCCTATGTAAAAACTTAAAAGTAGGCTTCCTTAAATTATTACCAGACCAACAGGCCCTATGTCCGACAATAGTTTTTGCCAATTCTCTTCAGAGATTTATCTCCCTAAATCCTTGCTCCATTGTTGCCTTACCTTCTGAGTATAATCCGGCCATCCTTGCTTGCCAATTTTTGCAACCTTCCCAATAAACCCTTTAGGATCACCCTGTACCCCCAATATTGTTATTTCTATCGAGCTCCATCCCTGCCCCTGCAGCTTCTCTCTCTCCATTTTGCCTATAAATGTTTTCAGTTGAAGATATCGAAACATCTATTGCCCCTGCAGGTTTAGATTCTTTTTGGTATCCTCTAATGGGAGTAGCGTCCCTCTACTAATCATACTACCCACACATTTTGCCCCCCCTCTTTCCCACTCTCTAAATCCTCTATCCTCTAACCCTGGCAAGAAGAAAGGTTCCTTGCTATTGGCATCAGTATAGTTTCCCCTTTAGTTATCCCCTAGCTTTCTTAAGCAGCCCCCAGGCTTCCAGAGTCATTCCTACCAGAGGGTTCCGACCCCCTTGGTTCCTATATGCCTGTGATTCTTTACTGTGCAAATAGGCCGATAATTGCCCTATGCAACCCTCTTGCTCCAGTGCCACCCAGCTTGCTACCTCTGGTCGAAACACCCAATCAGCTACATATCTCTCTGCTGGATGGATAGGTAATAATTTAGCAGGTCTGGGAAATTAAGACCACCCTTAACTACCTCAGCCTTAAGTCTTTGGAGCCGCATTCTTGGCTTCTGTTCCTTCCATATATACTGAGCGAATGCTTTTTCTAACCTACCAATATCTCCCCTGCCTGGTTCCTCTCTCCAGCCTGAAGGGCGCTGTGGGGGTTCCATTAACCAAAACACCAGCTCTGGGGGACCGGTACATTGCCCTAATCCACGGTACGTATGGGTCACCCAGACCAAACCGGTCCAACACCTCAAGGAGGTATTCCCACTCCACCCTGTTAAAAGCCTTTTCAGCATCCATTGATACAACATAGGTCTTTTCTAGATCTTGGCCAGTCCTCCACACCACATTAAGTAACCTACGTACATTATGATATGATAACCTCCCCTTTATAAACCCGGTCTGGTCTGGGTGAACCAATGACAGCAGATACTCCTCCAGTCTCATAGCCAGTGCCTTGGCGAGGATTTTAAGATCACAATTCAACAGGGCAATTGGCCTATATGAGGCACATTCCAGAGGATCCCTGCCCACCTTAGGAACCAGACAGATCGCGGCATCATAACATGTATCCGGCAGGCAAGGCTCCCCCTGTCCCTCCTCAACCTTAAACACCTCACTCAGTACCTCGGCCACCTGACCCACCAGAGCCTTATAAAACTCTACAGGGTAGCCGTCTGGGCCACATGCTTTCCCATGTTGAAGCTTCCCAATCGCCTTCAATATTTCTCCCTTTGTTATGAGTTGACTCAAACGTTTCCTTTGGGCTTCTGTGAGACTGGGTAGCTCCACCTTATTCAAAAAATCCTGCATCTTCTGTCCACCCCCTATCCCTTCCGCTTTATACAGGTGAGCATAAAACTCCCGAAAATGCGCTCTCATCTGATCTGCCCCTCGTTGCACCTTTCCCTCCTTATCCTTAATCCCTGTTAGCCTCACAGGGCACTTCCCCCCCCTTCATTAACCTCACCAAGAGTGGGCCTGGTTTATTAGCCCATTCAAACACCTGTCTCTTACAGTAGAACCAGGAAACTCGGGCCTCCCCTCTTAACAGGGAATTTAGTGCCTCTCTTGTCATCATCAAAAGACGTTCCACCTGTCCCCTCTCTCCCCTTGTAACTCGCTTTTCTAGCTCCTTTAATTGCTTTTCCAACCCTTGTTGTTTATCTCTTTTCTCCTTTTTAATTTTGGCCATGTATGCTATTATTGAGCCTCTAAGGAAGGCCTTCCCAGTGTCCCAATAAACTGCCTTAGGTACCCCTGAACCCCCATTGGTCTCTTTATATAGTTTCCACTGAGTTTCCAAGTACTCTCGAAAATCTTTATTTTGAAGCATATATGAGGGAAATATCCACTGCGACCTCATGCCCCTCTCTTGCTTCATTTTAAACCTGCCCACTACCATAGCGTGATCCGATACGTGAATAGAGCTATGTAAAACATCTATTACTCTATCGTGCCACGCTCTGGGTATCAAGATGTAGTCTATCCTTGTCCAAGTCCTATGCAGATTGGAATAGAACGTATATTCTCTAGCTGCCGGGTATACCATCCTCCAACTGTCTATTAAGTCCAACTCTGACATACCCACCCTCCACTGGACTACTGCCTCTGGCGCTCATCCCTTACCCTCTGAATGGTCCAATATAGGGTCCAAGGTACTATTCAAGTCTCCTCCTATGATTAAGCCTGGGACTTGTTCCCTAGTAATTAGATCCAGCAATCCTGGAAAAAACTGTGGGTCATACTGAGCCGGAGCATATACATTCCCTAGAGTGACTGACTCTCCATAGAGCTTCCCTATTAAAAATATGTACCTGCCCTCCCTATTATCCTTTACAATTCTGTGCATTTCCAATGGTAGGTTCTTATTCACAAGGATAGCTACCCCTCTCTTACGAGATGAGTAAGAGGATGCAAAGCACCTGCCCACCCAGCCCCGTGTCAATTTTGCGTGCTCAATACCCTACAAGTGCGTCTCCAGTAATAGAGCAATTTGTGCTCCCTTTTTTAGTAGCGCAGTCAGGAGCATTGTACGCTTGATCAGATTTGCAATCCCCTTGACATTCCAGGAGACTATCACCACTTCCTGTCTGTCAGCCATCTAGGCATATCATGTATTCCCAATTTCCACCTAGCTGGTTCCTCCATGAGCCCCCTCCGGGTTCCCACACCTCTTGTCCCACCACCAACTCTCCATCCACAGGTTCCTTTTAGCCTTCGTTTTATATGAAATGCATTTGTCAACAAACAGTAAAAAACACATTCAAACAGCCTAACTATTATAACAGTAACAAGAACACCACACCCTCCCCCACCCTATCCCCCCATAGTGACTCTCTTCATCCCTCCATTTCCATCCCCTTTTCCCCAACCTCCCCAGTCTTTAGACCACCTTTAATATATCCTACCCCATATCTAGTCCCCCCCCTTGACACTAATTGCAAATCAAGCATAAGTGTCTATGCCTCACCCTAACAATATCGGGCCCAGCTGCTCCATCCATGGACAACCCCTACTTCATTGACTTGCTTTATATAACCATAATGCATAGTATTTATCGTATTAACATCAAGATTTATATTGTCAAACAAGCTCATGAAAAAAAGAATAAGCAGTTCCCCTTTAAGCCCCCAATTTCTCGACAGTTGCTGAGTAACTTCCCAGGATCACTGAGGGAACACCCATCCAAGCTTCCGTGATTGTCTCACCATATATATATCGTAGCTTACATCTCCCCCCTCCTTCAATCCCCATCCAGCTGCAGCTCCAGACAAGCAGAGTGGCGCTTTAAACCCCTTCGGTGCAGCACAGCCATAGCCCCAGGGCAGCAGTTTACATTATTATGGCATATGCTTGGGTTATCCCCTCCTGCACCTCCCATCACCCTCTTCTTCCAAGCCCACACAGTACTTGCCACCATGCCATCTTATCTTCAAGCAGACATCTTCCTCGCCCTTCTTAATTCAGTTCCTCCCATAAAGTCCGGTCACAATGCAGCGTCATTCACAGCTTCCCGTCTGCTTCCACCTGCCAAATGCCGCCTCGTGGTCCTCCATTTCAGTCGCCATTTCTCTGCCAGTCTTAAAAACACCTTTCCCATCCCCCTCCCCCATAGTCCCTCGTGTCACTAGGAGTTTTGGTGGCATCAAGGGGACTACAGCAACCTGCTAAAACTGAAACTTTAACTTTCCTGGCGCAATATCACAATACTCCTCAGCGCCCCACAAGTTCACACCAGTCCAACACTTATTTGCCTATTTTCTTTTGCAGATCAGCCACAAACTGCTCCGCCTTGCTCAGTTCCCAAAAGGAGTATGTCACTCCCTCGTGCTTTATCTTTAGTATCGCAGGATACACCATGAAGTTTTCAACTTTCAAATTCCGCAGTTGGGCCATCAGTCCATTAAACACCTTTCTTTTCTGTAGCAGCCTCATCGAGTAGTCTTGGGAAATAAACAATTGTGTGCCTTGGTATTCCAACGTTCCAGCTTCTCTATATGCCCGCAAGATCAGCTCTCTGTCTTGATAGGAGTGATAGCGGATAATAACTTGTCATGGGGGCATACCCCCAAGGGGCCTGAGCATCATAGCACGATTGGCTCTTTCTAATTTAAACTTCCCATTTTTAGGCTGCAGTCCCAAAAGCTCTGGCAGGATCTTTGCACAAAAGCCCATAATATCATCCCTTTCCGCTTCTTCTGGCAGCCCCCTGAGATGCAAATTCAGCCTCCTATAATAATTCTCTTGGTAGTCCATCGCATCTTTTAGCTCCTCGAGCTCTTTTCACAGGCGTGTTACTTGACTCGGCAGCTCCCCTGTGTCATCCTCTAGACGGGATATTCTCTCCTCAGCCTCCGCAGTTCTATTCATGTGCGCTGCCTGCTGCTCTAATATTTCTTGCAGCTTAAGGTCGATCTTAGCCTCGAGCTTAATCAGTCTGGGCTCTAAGGCCGCTATTACTTGGCCCGTCACCTCGCTGCCCAGGGCTCCAATTTCGGCTGCCGAGAGTGAAACAACTCCCGTGTTGTCCCCTGCAGTGGAGGCCGCAGAAGTCACCGCTTTCTTTCCAGTTTTACCAGCCTGTCTTTGGCCCTTCCCTCCACCGGATACCAGGTACTCCTCCATCCTGCCTTCCAACACAAGCTGCGCCGACAATTTTGCCAGAAATACAGATTTTCTTTAATTTATTTTACTTTTAGTTGTCCGCAGAGACAGAGCAGCGTGAAAGCACGTCTATTCGCCTAGCCGCTCATTAGCACCCCCCCCCCGAGGAGCTGTTTAATCATTTTATTTTTATTTAAAAAAACTAAAAAAAAAAACTAGAGATGATTAGATCGCCTCAAGTCAGACACCCACCTCCCACTCTGTCCCAGCCGCAGCAGCACAGATAGACAAGGGTACTTGAATTATGAGCCCACAGACACTGGTTATAATATTAATTATATATTTTTTCTTACCTTTATAGATCTGGTGAAGTCATGACAGAAGGCAGCTCAGGGATCTGGATAATGTTATTTCTTCTGGCAGTCTGGCCGGGATCACGGTCTGCAACCGAGGAAAGTATGCAGGGTCAGGGTTTCTTGATGCCAGGGTCTGGGGTCGTTTATTTCAGGGATGGATCAGGCTGGTCCTTTGATTTTCTCTACACCGAAATTGTGCCAGTAAATTAAAGCCTGCAAGTTGAAACACAGGTGCAGATGGAAAATGGAGGTTAGGACACTGGGGTCAGCGGTAGGGTTACCACCTTTTAAGAAGCCCAAAGTGGGACATTTCTTACTGAAACATGATTTTTGACAGGACAGTAGGTAGCCTCGATCCATGCAATAGACTTGTTTTCTCTATATAATCAGAGTTAGGGCTAAGTGCAGTAGTTTCCCAATTGCTTCCGTTGTTTCTTATCATTTTAAGGTGTTTTAGTTAAGGTATTATAGTTTTCTGCAACATTTAGTGGAGATTTATAAAATATTTTTTTCTGCTATAAAATCAGGACATTTAGTATTTTTCATGTTTTTTTGCAGGACACAGCTGCCCAAATCAGGACTGTCCTGCGAAAAACAGGACAGGTGGTAACCCTAGTCAGCGGGTGTCTGAGAAGCCAAAAGCACAGGATCTGTTTCTCGATCTGATGCCTGAGGGTCTCATCCACAGGTGAAAACAAAAACACATGGTGGCGAGCTGCTGGATGATTCATCTCTCTGTCTCTCTGTCTCTCTGTCTCTCTGTCTCTCTCTCTCTCTCTCTCTCTCTCTAGACAACAGCAGCGATCCGAATAGGTGTTTGAAACACAGGGGGTCTGTAGCCAGTTTAAATATCCCAGGGCTCACTCTGCATCAAAGAAGAACACTATAGCCAATCAGAGACCACAGTCAGTGCATGATCAGAGCATGACTGTGGTCTCTGAACCAATCAGAGACAGGTTTCTGTTAAATCTCATCCGTGATAAACCCACAGACTCTCGGCAACAATTTTTCCCTGATGGTGCCAAATTTAAATCCGTATATTTAAAAAAAAAGTAATTCCTTCTTGTAGCCCATTTTGAGCACACAAACCCTGTAAAATATGGAAATCCCCGTACATCTGGGAGCACTGGGAGGGTAACATGAGGAAGTACATTTTCCCACAAAGACAGGATGGTGCACGCATGGAACAGCCTTTCGGAGTGGGTGGTGGGAAGAGAAATGGTAGGAGAATTCCAGAATGCATGAGATGCGCACAACGGAACTCTAGCAATAGGAAAGAGGGGGTAAAAGCCGGAGATCAAGTAGGATCTACGGTACTGAAGTAGTGTAGGGGAAAATGTGAAAATGGGCAGACGAGCTGGGCCAAGTGGTCCTTATCTGCCATAAGTTCATATGTCTGTCTGCTTGCCTGTGGTAAAATAAAGAAAGTTAATGGTGATGTGCAGTAGAAAAGTAAAAACAAAGTCAAATTGCTGTATTTGTAGTTCAGTGCATCCCTCTCTTCCTGTTTTCTGCCCTGTCATTCCTGAATGGTTAGTAACCTGTGCTGAATATATGCTCTCAAACTCACTGATGTCAATATTTATTTTCTCTGCCTGTTCATTGAAATTGCTATACTGGAACAATTGATATGAGCCTCAGGAATTGACAAAAGTGGATAACCATGAGAGTTTTAGGGTATCTGCATCCAGCAGCCCTTAACACAGAGTGTAATGTGTAGTCCAGTATTTTATGACAAGTGTCTTTAGTCATTGAAAGGTTGCATTTCTGCCTCGAGAGTGAAACTCAAAAGGTTCAGTTGCTATAGCATATTGATGACTACACACACTTGTTTGTTGACAGCATTCATTGGGCCAGATATTCAAAACTTTGCCCTGGAGCTAAAGTAGCACTGCCCAATGTGTTAAATTAGTTCGGAACAAATAGCCCACCATATTCAAAGGGAATAGCCCTGGTGATAAACCTGCTGAATATAGTGTGCTAAGGAAGCTGGGCAATCCTCGCTCATTCACTGCAGTACGCAATCAGTCATAACTCAGTCGGCAGCTGGTCACTGAGGTGAGAGGAGGGTTCAGCCAGTCGCTAGCTCAGTTTGGGGATGGAGGGGGAGTGGGTGGTTGGCACTACTAGGTGGGGGCCACTAGACTACCAGGGATGTGCTGAGTAAAGCTATTTATTTTACAATCAAGGTGGGGGGACACTGAACTACCAGGGTTATGTTGGGTGACAAAATGTATTTTACGGTCGGAGCTGGAAGGGGGACACACTAGACTACCAGGGATGTGTGTGGTCTTTTTCTTTATTCTACGATCAGAGCTGGACAGCGGGGGCACTAGACTACCAGGGATGGTACTGTAATATTGAGACCGGGTGTCAGGGATTGGGGGGGGGGGTACGTTGTGCTGTGCACATGCGGTAGGGACCAGGAGGTCCCCCTCCCATTGCTTGCCCAGCATTACCACCTGCTTTTTGCTGGCGGTAATGTGTGCCGAGCTACAGGTCGCACAAACACCTGTAGCGCGGCACTACTCTTTTGAATATGCCAGTGGGCCGGCATTCATGGCCCCTCCCCTCAGTCCCTTCCTTGCATACATTATCATTTTACATCGGTGCTAACACCTAGAGCTGGTGCTAATTGTCCTTTTGAATATTGCAGTTGGGTGCAATTCCTGCACTAGTCCAGTGCAATGGATTTGTGACCAGCGCAAAGCTTTGAATACCTGGCTCCTTGTCTTTTACAGTGTATGGTCCACTCATTCAATAAAAAAGTAGTTTTAGACTTTGAGCTCACATAAGTGTGTTTTCTTTTTCCTTACTGCTGATCTCTTCCCGGGTCCTCCCTCACTAACCCGGCTGTGTTCTGGAAGAGTGGAGGTTTCTGTACTTGGCATGTATGAACACGTTTGACGTTGGCGTGCTACAGTAGCTATGGTGTAGTGCAGCACAACAAACAAGTAACTGTTGTAGCTAGCCACTGCAGCACAACTTTCTAGGGCTGGATTTCCACCTAGAGCAACATTGTACCACACATTTTAGTGAATTTACCTCAGTAGGTGGGTAATATCTCTTTGTCTGAATCGGGCAGTCTGCCCCCATCCACAAATAGTCAATGCCTTAATTTAAAATTATTTTGGTTCATGGGATTGTAATATTACAGAACAGGGCTTTTATGGGGCATTCCTTTTGATGTAGTTCAGTTTATATAGTACATCCTGAGTGGTTGTTAGTAGAGGTTGGGCAGAAGTAATAAGACTTTATCTGGAGGGTGAGGTGATTGTGCTGGTTAGTAGCTGAGCGGGGAAAGATGTTAAAGGACAACTAGTTAGGTGACGCTCCCCACATCCCAAAGCCTAACTACCCAGGTAGGCTGTTCTTAAGGGTCCTATGCAAAGGTTTTTAAAACTAAGAGAAACAGCACCATTCAATAAACACTGCTATAAAACCTATTTGTGTTCCAGGTTTTGTAACAAAAGTCAACAAGTTAATGCATTTTTACTGTCTTTTTGGTGTGGTCCATTTCCCCAAAGTTGCTGGATGCTGAGTCAGCCTGCCTTCAGGCTGCTGATGTCATTTGGGGCGCTTGCCTGTTAGGAAGTTGTATTGCTGTTAGTAATACAATGCTGGTAACTTCACTGCTGTTGGTCAGTGTCTGCTTTACAATAATTAAGATTTAATAGGGACCTTATCTGCACTAATTCCTACTAGGCATGGCTGTGCTAGCCCTAGTAAAAAGATCATTTTAAAGTGATTTAGTGAGGCTTGCCATAGAAAATGGGAGAAGTGACCTGTAGGAGTGTACTGTACTGTACCCACAATGCCTCACTGTGTAAATTAGTATACAGGCTTTTTTCTGTGCTCACTGAAGAAATAGGAGCCAACATCTCTCAGTATAGAAGTCTTGTAGCTTGAAACGGTATGTACATTGCATTGTTGTGAAAATAAACAAATAAAAGCTTATATTGTTGACACCACCACACAAATATGGGACAGCATCTTAGAGTATGGAAACTGTAAAGCAGGTTTGTATTTTACCCACAATGCCTTGCTATAGTTATTTATATTACTACTCATCGCCAGCAACATAAGGGACTGTACATCAATTTTTTTTTTTTTTTTTTTTTCAAATCAGGATTACAATACCTTTTGAGCTATGGCTCTTTACAAAGGTTCCATGTCAGAGAAATGCAAATTATGGGGAACATCAACACAGGCATTACAACAATGTGGCCATTGCAAACAGAGTACAGATTAATATAGTTCAAGGGTAGCATTGTAACAAGGCAGCCAGCGGCATTTGTCAGAGAAAATAGACAACAGATAAGAAGTGCCAGAGTCATAGGGAGAGGGAAGCGGGTAGGGGGGAGAAGGAATGTAGGAAGGGTGGCGAGAGGGTGAAAAGTGCAGCATTGGGTATACCATGATGTGAGGGTAGAATCCAGTGA
Organism: Neoceratodus forsteri; assembly: GCA_016271365.2. Classification (NCBI taxonomy): domain Eukaryota; kingdom Metazoa; phylum Chordata; order Ceratodontiformes; family Ceratodontidae; genus Neoceratodus; species Neoceratodus forsteri. The sequence continues at coordinate 288,366,435 of CM057455.1, read as the reverse complement.
GGGAGGGAGGGAGGGGAGGGAGGGACGGAACAGAACAGCTAGAGTAGAAAGGGAAGTGGAGAAACAAGGTTAAGTTGGGCAGTCACAGGAGCTGTTGGTAGTGAGATAGTCCCGGAGCCTAGTTTTAAACATACCAATAGTTGGGGCAGAGGAGATGGTTGGGCTGAGGCCATTGAACCAGAGTGGTGCTCGATAAGCAAAAGAGCGTTATCCCTGTGAAGTGTGACAGTGGGGGACTTTCAGTAGCTGTAGCGTGGATCTTCTAAGGCACCATTTGTTATTTGGTGTTGTAACAGAGTTGAGACCCCAGAAGGTGCAAGGCCAAGGTAGATTTTTGACCATGGAGCAGGTGAAAGCTTTATGCGGTTTGATAGTTGGAGCCAGCGGTCTGAGTGTACAGGTCACATGTGTGGGTGAGATGGTGAGCACCAGTGATGAGCCGACATGCTTTATTTAAAGGCAGTTCGCGAGGCATCTAAGGGTTGTGTTTGTGGCCGAGCCATAAATGATGAGACCATAGTCTATTACAGAGATCACAGAGCTCGGGACAGCAACCTTCAAAGCTTCTGGCGTGAGGTGTGGTCTGTGTTTGTAGAGGAGACCAAGCCGTGTATTAGCAGCTCTAGCTACATTATCTACATGAAGTCCATAGGAGAGATTAGGGTCAAGCTCTCCTACAGGAAGTCATATCCGTAGTGCCTGCAGTGGGGTAAACCGCAAACTGGGGATGGCCTACAGGGTTCGGTACAACCTCACTCCAGTGGCTCGCTTAGCTCTTGCCAGGAGAGTACTACTTCCCTCCCTCAGCTATGGCTCCCTCATATTTGCTCATACTTCTAAGACCCTCCTAAGCAAGTGGAGCACAACGTACAACAACATCTGTCGTTTTGCCCTGGCTGTCCCCCGCCTCACCCATCACTGCGAGCTCTACGAGAAGCTTGGCTGGCTATCCCCACTCAATCACCTTAACTTTAGCACTGGGTGCCTCATGAGTAAAGTACTTAGCTCCGGCACCCCTCTGGAACTGGCCGGTTTCTTGCTCCTGCTGACCTCTCCCCTACCTGCTTAGATCCCAAGGCCCCGGCCTACTAAGTGTACCTACTCCCCGACCAACATGGGGACGGAGTTTTGCTGTCCATGGCCCCAGGCTCTGGAACTCCTTACCTGAAAGAGTCCATACTGCCTCCTCTCACAAGAGTTTCCGGACCTCCTGTGGGATCATCTTAAGGTGGCTTCGCTGTGAATGTCCTAAGCCTCCTTAGCCTCCCGGTGTCCACTGGTGCCAGCTTCTTCTCTCCTGCTCTGGCGTCACCACTCTTGCGCTATGTCCTCGTCCAAATCCCCTCCCTTGCTTGACTGGCCTATGATGTTACTATGCTCATAATCCTCACCAGCCCTGTTGGTCATTGAATTTATCTGTAACTTACCTTGCCCCAGCACTGTATCTGGGTGTACCTTCCACGTAAATGTAAAAACTGTAAAAATTGTCTTTTCTCCTGTTTTTGTACCTGAATGTAGTCGTCTGAACCAATTACTGTATCAATGTACCTGTTGTACCCTTTTGTACTCTCCCGGGTCGTTCCTGAAAATAGGCATAAAACTTGTCTAGTGTACTTACCCGGTAAACAAAAACTAAATAAATAAATAAATAAGCTGTATCCCTAAGTAGTTGAAGGAAACCACCTGATCTAGAGTGTTCCCCTGGGTGGTGGAGATAGCCAAGTGGTGTAGCTTGTGTGGGTTATGAGAGCTGCAGAAGAGCATAGATTTGGTTTTCTTGTCATTGAGGACCAGTTTATGATTAAGAAACCATGGGCCAGATATTCAAAACTTTCGCTGGCAAAAATCATTTGCATGAGTTTAGCGGGATTAAGTGGTCTCTCATATTCAAAAGGCCAAATAGCGTGGGCAAACTGCATTAGCGCCAGGCAAAAGTATAATGTATGCAAGGGGCAAACGGCACTGAATACAAAGCGCAATGCTATATTCAGTGGCTGGCGCGGCGCTAAGTGGTTTAGCGCGACTGCGCGCGAGCAGTTAAGCGCGGTGTAGATTACCGCCAGAAAAGCTGGTCTTAATCCTGGGCAATCAGCTGTCGCGCAATATAAATGGCTGTGCTGTGGATTTGCTGGTTTAGCGCGGGTCTTAGCGACCCTAACACATAAATATAACACATAGATAAAGCCAAACATAGTGGAAGCTTGCTGCTAACCAATGGCATCACAATGACGCCATCATCTGCCACCAGTCCCAGCCATGCCAGGCAGTAAGTGGTGACCCTGCCGCCAGTGGACAGCATGGCAGTGTAGCCATACAGCACACACCTGCTGACCACACATATCTGTGGACAAAAACAGATGCCAGCACACACATGCAGCACTGTGGGCATGGAGGATGTTGAGGGAGTGTGTATGGGTGGCCAGGCTGTGCCACAGACCAGGTGTGGCCACAAGGCTGGGACTCAGCATGCAGTGCACATGGGCCAGTATTAGAATACCCCCAACACTAGTGTGCCTTTCGGATACTATATGCCCCCCAGCCACATACCACACAGCTGTACAACTGCCACAACACACAAAGCCAGATATGTACATGTCACTGTGGGCATCACATGCCACAGGTACAGCATCTGTGGGTCACAACAGTGTAACAGTAATGTCGACTGTCAGTAAACACCTGCAGGTTGGGCCTGTCACTGTGTACAGTGCAATCAGCATCACTTGCCCTACACACCATAGGCAGTGCTACGTCCCTCACACTACTGTCTCCCTTGCTACTGTAGTGTCTGCTGTGCACTGTAGCATGCCCTACAGTGTGACAGTTGCATGCAGCACCACCACCACCTGTGCCTATGCTGTCCTGTCCCTGGGGTACAATATGCTATGCTATGCTATGCTGTACTGTTTACCTGTAGCCTGTAGCTATCGTATGCACTGCCAGACTGACCTACAGATGGAGCTGCGGTTGGACCTTGTCTGCCCTGTACTTCCAGACTGACCTACAGGTGGCTCTATGGGACCCTGCAGTAGCGCTAGGCAAACTGTGTGCAAATCAGGGTATAATGAGATGCTAATCCGTTGTTTGCCCAGAGACTACCTAACTAGGCTCATTTGCATGGCACTTTTGAATATGGCACATTTTAGCTCGGGCAAGCGTGTTTGCTCCAGGCTAATCTGCTTAGCTCCGCGGCTTAATGTGTTAGCGGCGCTAATGGTAATGGGAATATTGTAAAGTTTTGATCACTGTTCTTTCTCATCTGCTGCTTCCTGCAACTGTACTGAGTCCATGCATTTGCTGGCAACACATTGGCCACGAGTTCATCTGTACCTGCCCTCACGTTGCTGTGTACTGTGTTGTTGTTGTGGGTTGCACTTCCTGGTTGTTTTATTCAGTGCTGTCTTATTCCAGGGCAATGTTTGCCCTGCACTCAGCCAGTTTGCATGGCCTCATTACCATGCTATATTCAGAAGCTGTTTGCCCTGGGCTATTCCGTTTGAATATGGCTTGCTTTGTGCTCCGGCTCAGTTTGCCGCTGGGCAGTGCTAATTTTGCCCCTAGGCAAGTTTTGAATATCTGGCCCTGTCTCTACAGAACTGAAACCAAGTTGAAGGTTGTGTTGAAGAGTTGCAGGATCTTTGTGAGTAGAGAATACAACAGCATCATCGGCATATAGTATGATCTGCTCAGAGCAGTGGTAAGGGAGGGAGTTTAAGAAAAGGCTAAAAAGGAGGGGTCCCAGTATGGATCCCTGTGGGACACCTGAGCGAACAGGCAAGGTGTTAGAAAGGCGTCCATAATTTTACTCTCTGTGACCGGTTTTCTAAGTAGCTTTTAAACCAGAGAGAAGAGTCAGGTGATAGCCCGGCATTCAGTAGTTGGTGTATTAGTAGTCCATGGTGTACTGTATCGAAGGCCTTGGAGAGGTCGATGAAAACGGCCCCTGTGAGATGGCCGTTGTCAAGGGATTTGTGCAAAGCTCCAGTGAACTCAAGAAGGGCTGTAGTAGTGCTGTGACCTTTCCGGAAGCCATGTTGTTGTAAACAAGGTATATTGTATTTATCCAAGTGGTCGGTAAGTTGATCAGCCACGATGCGCTCAAGTGCCTTAGAGAGTGGGGGCAGTATGGAGATAGGGAGATAATTTGAGTGAATCATCTTGTCCCCACTTTTATGGACGGGTGTCACGGTGGCTGTTTTCCATAGGTCCGGGAATTTTACACAGCTGAGAGAGAGGTTTAGGATTTTTGTTAATGGATGAATTACCTCATCGAGGGTGAGCAACAGAAGCTTAAGGTCCAGGGTGTTGCTACTAGATCTAGATTTAGAGATAGCTGCAGTAATATAGCTGCAGTGCTTCATTCAGCCTTACCTTCCTGAAGTAGAAGAGGGATGGTTAGACTGAGGGCTGAGGTATTTGGGGAGTAGGCTCTGTTTTGAAAAGTCATGGGGTAGAACAGCACTAAGGTCTGAAGAAAAGCTGTGTTAAAGATGTTTGCGATCACTTGAGGGTCAAGGGTTGAGGATCCATCAACCATTAACATGGCGCGAGAGGTTTTGGCTGCTTCCTATGACATCCTTGATATTGTCCCAGAAAGTACTTACCATTTCCCTATGTATTGGTGAGAGCGCCTTTGTAATAGGTGGATTTCATTAGCCGTATGGCTTTTGTGCAGGCATTTCATGCTTGTTTGTAATTTTGGATGTCCAGTTGTTTGCCAGTGGCCCTGGCAACTGCCCAGAGGTGATCCCTTAGTTTCAGCTGTGAGAGAAGAGCCGAGGTGACCCATGGGTTAGAGAGAGATCTTGTTTTGCGCCTTTTAGCAGGGGCAGAGAGGTTGCAGGCTTTGTTGAAAATTGAGATGAAGTGATCAAGAGCCAAGTTAACATCTGTTGCTTCATAAATGGGTAGCCAGTCTTGTAGAAGCAGGTGTTGTTTGAGATGTAGAAGGTTTCCACGAGGAAGGACTCTGCTAGCGATAATTTTGGGAGGAGGCTTAAGGAATTTTAGACCATGCACACATGACTGGGGAGTGGTCACTGAGTGAGTCTGGGAGAATGGTCGTACGAGAAATCCTTGTGGGGTGAGTGGTGAGGACCCAATCCAAGAGGGTACAGGTGCCAGTCTTGTAGTTAATTCTAGTAGGGGAGTTTACCATTTGCGTGAGGTTAGCAGCTGAGATGAAGTCTTTATAGGCACTGGCACTCGATGCTAACCAGTTTATGTTGAAATCCTCCCCTAGTAGAATAAGTTCAGCTTCGGGAGGATGAGAGTTGATAAAGTTTAGGACGTCGTTGAATCCATGTTTAGGGTCCCTGGGCAGGATGTATATGGAGACAATAGTCAGGGCTTTATGGTTGGGACCTAGGACGATTTTTATTGGTAGAATCTGGGCTGAGGCAGAAAGTGATGAAGTTGCTAAAGGGTGCCAAGACAGGGAGTCTTTGATATAGATTGCACAACCACCACCTTTTTTGGATATCCTGTCCAGCCTGTGGACATTGTAGCCATTGTATCTGAGTAACGCACATTTAAGGCAACATTGTAAATTACCCAGAATTCCTTGTTGCTGTATGTAAAACAATGACAGCTCCCTGGTATGACATCATTTGGGGGGGTGGCCACACACACGAAACTGGAGGACAAAACCCTAATAAAACAGCAAAAAATGAAAATGATAGATTTTTTACATAACAAATTGTAGCTTCAACATTTGAAGCATGCTTGGCAATGGGATGCCATATGTAACAGGCATTTGGGGAACCTTCAACATTTACTTTAACATCAATGTGCTTCTCTCCCTGACTTCTGCACAGGCTATAACATTAAATTTAAACTGTTATTGTGCATTACTGGCATTGAGCATGATACAACCACAATCAAACAACTTTCAGATCCTTGCAACATGCACAGTGCAAGGAATGAGAAGTCTTTACAGACCTCAGCAATGTGACTGCCTCCATAGCTTATGTGTTGAAGAAAGAGACTAGCACCCCAAATGGCATCACCAGGGCGGAGACATGCCGATTACTACAGGGAACAGAAAGTCTCAGCATCTAGCAGTGTTGTTGACATACACCACACAATAAATAGTTATAAATGTTAGGAAATGGTAGATTTTCATATAAAACATTAGGCAGACACTGTTGTTATAACAATATTTAATGAATGATGCTGACAGCTTATTTTCTGTAAATTTCATCACATATGATCTTTAAGGGAGATCGCTGATTGACAGTCTACATAATGTGCCATCAATCTAAGTGTGTCAGCATACTGGCCAGATTTCTGCCAGCAATGCTCCAACCTTCACACAACCTTCTTCATCTCCCTCAGTGCCCCGTCAAACCATGGGGATCGAGGAAGAATAGAGAGAGGGTGAGCACGGTCTAGAGCAATGGAATCCAGAGCATCCACCAAGGCCTTGTTAGAGACCTTCAGTAGGCTCTCTGGATCAGAGCTTGCACTCGTAAACCCTGTGAGGTCAAGTACCACTATCAGGCCTTCTGGGGTCAAACCCCTTAATGGGCGATACCGGACCATGTCCACTGGGGCAGGCCTATAAGGGGGTGCCTGGATATTGAGCCTGATAGTGCTATGGTCAGACCATCTAATTGGCTCCACTGCCAGGTCGGTGCTCTCCATACCCAGTAGGAAGACCAGATCCAGTGAGTGTCCCAACCTATGGATCTCAGAGGAAACTACCTGTGTAAATCCCAATGAGTACATCAATTAGAGGAACTCTTGTCCAAAGTGTGAAAGTTCATCATCGATCCAGGCATTGACATCACCCAGCACCATCACTCTGGGGACTCCAACACCGTGTAGACAATGAGGTCCGTGATTTCTTGCAAAATTGCTTCCCATTCCTGGGTGGACGGTAGATGAGAAGAATTTTGCACCCAACACCTGCGCCCAAGATACACTCAGAGGATCGGGTCTCCCCCACTGGAACAACTATCAGGTCCAATTCTGCTTTAAAACAGATAGCAACACCCATGCCCTTACGATCCGACCTCAGGCAGTGTATCACTGAAACCCGTCTGGAACAGCCGCCTCCAATATTGGGCTGGCATTCTCGACCAGCCAGGTCTTGGTGATGCAAATCATATCCATTGACCTGACATGGTCGCAATCACTGCCATCTTGTTCTTGATTGATCTGGCATTGCATAACACTGCCCAGATTGGATGAGACTCTGAGGCAGACTGCACTACCTGCTCACTTACAGTAGGACCCTTGGGTATGGGGACTAGACAGGGGAGGACCCCTCTCCAATCTCCATTTCGTCCCAGGGCAACTTCTTACCCCCACTACCCCTATTCGTCTGCCTCGGTTCCCTCCTCCTCCTCCTCCCTGAGGTTCCAGCCCCCCTCCACTCCTACTATCCCCAGTACCCAGCAGCAGTCATACACATTGGCAGGCAAAGGAGGGGAGTTAAAGGGGCAGAGGCTGTGGAGCTCAACAGAGGAGTAGTGCCTCACAGGGAGAGCCACCGGCCAACACATACTCTTCTACTAGGCCAGTAAACCAACCCACAAAATAAAGTAAACTATCCCCACCCCACAAATAACTAAAACTAACAATCCCACCCACTGCAATGATCCTGCTCCAATTATCCACCCCAACGCTCTGTTTAAATCCCACCCACCCAAATAAAAACCATAGGACAAAGTGCTTTACAAGTCCCAAATAGTCCAACATACAAATCTGAGGTCCAAAGTTCAAAAGTTAACCAAACTTCTAAAAAGTGTATTCAGCTGAATGAGGCTCTCACCCTCACCCAATCCCTGCAATCAGTATCCAAAAGTTTGCTTTCCTCTCCCACCAGTAGCAATACTGAATTTGAAATGGTTCAGCAAAATCTTCAGAGGTGCTCTCACTAGCTCCCTGTTAATATCCAGAGTCAGGCCTCCAATTGTCACAACCGTCACACCGTGGTCTTTTTTAGTGGCCAGCACTTGTAAATCTCTTCCAAATCAAGCCTTTGCCCATATCCCTCCCTTCCAAGGCATAAATAGCACCCCTGAGTCAGCAACTGGCACCATCAGTAGCCAGCAATTCCAGGGTCATTGAGGAAAGCCCACCAACTCTAACCCTGTTGAACCCTTGGGGCCCCACAGAGGTGCACACCCCCACCGGTCTGCGCCCCTCCGGTGCCTCTTCTGGGTTCCTGATTGGACCAGGCCACCCTCCAGGTGAAGGGCTACAACTCCAAGCCACAGGCACTACCCTCCTCCTTGCCCCCGAAGTGACAACCAGTAGCCACTGACCAATAACCAGCCACCTAGGATAGGGGGATGGGGACAACTAGCAACCTGGCCACCAACCAATGGCCAAAGTCCCCCAGCCCAAACAGCACTGGGGGATCAACTTTCCGGTTGAGAACTCCCAATGCTGTCCTTCAAAAGAAATAAGTCAAGGCCTGCAACCCCAGACACCCCCCCCCAAGGGTGGGAAAGAGCAGATACCTGAAAGTTCAGGGAGAGGATAGCAGGCAAGTGAAATCACCATGCAGTCCAAATGCTGGCCGTGCTTCCACCACACCAGCAAGATTCCTCTTCAGCACAGTCTTTCCAGCACTCCTGCAGGCTCCTCTGTCATTCTCACTCCTACCTCTGGCCTATCTCCACTCTTGACACTGCACCAACAGCCTCGGTCGGCACTAGGCCCAAAATCCGGGTCACCAATACAGTGATTCACGGTGAAGACTTCCATGGATCTGGGCTCTGGAAAAGGCCCATGTCACAGCTTTCAGCCATACAGTCTGCCACGAACAGACAGGCTGTGACTGTTGTTGAAAAATGGCAAAAATAAATGCTCCTGCTATTAAATTGAATACAGCGGGAGCAACTCGATTACTTGGATGAGAGAAAAAATAAAAATGCTAGCACTACTGCAGTGTTTTAGCTAGCAGTCAAATGCTCCAGGAATATCCCCCAGCAGTAAGCACCTGACCAAAAATCAAAACCCCTATCTACAACCCAATAAAAAAGACGTAACCTCACTACCGTACTCACTGTCTCTGCTCTAACTATCGTTAACTAATAAATGAACTAAAAATTGGTAAAATAAACAAAATAAACAAAAAACACAAAGGGCGGCTCTGTTAAGATGTTCAGGCAGGCTCACACACAACCATCTGTGTATATGTGAGGTGATGCATACAAGCAAGCAGTGTGGCTCAGCACACCAACACGGCGTGGCACCTGATACAGCACTACCCAGCTTGCTGCTTGCTGGTGGAGTTTACGAGACGCATGGTCAAGTGCGCCACTTAATGTTTTTTTTTTCACAGAAGTGTACTGGGTAGTCAGGCTTTAAGGAGGGGAGCATCAGCTAATTACCATTATTACCATTCTTTAAGAACTTGGGAACGGAATACCTTCACGTCCCTGCTTATTTCTGCTTATTTTCCTAACTGCATACTGTGTGCCTCTCCAGATATATGAACGAATAACTTGTGACAGACTGACTAAGTACGTTAGCGTTCCTTCCAATGCAAGCCACTTGCATTAGAAGATGATAATTTGGAAGGTGAAAACTGAAAATGCATTTTATGAAATTGTTTTGAAATAGAGATGTGTGGTTTGTTGAGGAAATGTATGAAGTATTTGGGACAAAAGGCTTATTACCAGCAGTTCATTGATAGGAAACAATTGTCTGCCGAAAGTAACTGTCAAATAAGTTATAAATAAAAAAACAGTGGCATTTCTGTGTGTTGTTTGTATGTTTCAATGTTTACAGTTCACATTTATTTTTATGCTCATTATTATGTTAATTCCGTTGGCCTGCCCCTGTGTGTTTTTGTATCGGGAGTCGGCACGTGGCAAGTTTTGAAATGCCTCGTCACGGACTCCACACAGCAATGCTTGCAGCCTGGAGTTCAAGGTAAGTTGAAGTCCTCTGGAGCCCGTGCAGCCGGTTCTGGCTCTACCTCTCCCGATCAGCTCCAAGAGAGTACGACGGTGGGAAGTTTTAAAAGGGCCTTAAAGTCTTTTTTATGGGAGAAGGCATTTCCTGCTATGTCGTAATTGGTTCTTTTAGCTTGTAATATTTGCTGTGTTGTTTTATTGTATGTATTGATTATGCTGGTATTCTCATGTTTTTATGTACAGCACCTTGAAAAATTTGAAAGGCGCTTAATTAAATACATTTTATTATTATTATTATTATTATCCACTTCAACTATACTTATCAACTGCGGTAACAAGGGCACTTCTAACAAGCATTTGTCAATGCCAAATGTTTTCTTGCTGGTATTACCATTGGAAGTGCATGAGTTAGACAGATGCAAAATAGGAATGGCAGTGAAGTACTGAAGTGATGGTAACCCCACCCCCACCCTGCAGAGATGGACAGGCATTGGGGTGTGTCTTTGAATCATTGACCATAATGCTCACTCCATCTCACCTCACCTAACCCTATCCTGCAGACACTGACAAGTGTTGAGTTATGCGTTGGGATGTTCAGCTTAACAGTCACCCCATTCCATAAGGAGATACACTGAAATGGGTGCAGTATAGGAGAATGAGGTGAACTCTGGGGGCGAAGAGTCCAAGGCACACCTCTATGCCTGTCATTGGCTGTAGGGTGGGGTTTGGGTGGAATGGCGTGAGCATTACAGCCAGCAATCCAAAGGTACACCCCTGATGCCTGTCCGTCTGTCCAGGGTGGGATGTTATGGCTAGAAACCCTAAATCCCCAGGTATTTGCACTACACATTTTCAACATGGCTTTTTGGGACCCCCACACCTCATAAAAGCATTTTGGACCTTTACTCATGAACAGTGGCACTGTGATTTTGTTAATCTGTCCTGAACATTGATTTTCCACAGCAACCGTGCCATTCTGCGCCACACGTGTGAAAACACAATTTGGGCAGGATGTGAAAAATGACAGTCACGCCATTCATAGGGAGGTGTGGAGAGATGGCAATGTTGAAAATGTGGAGTGAAAATATTCAGCATTCTCAAACTTTCAAATGTACGTGGAAACTGCGCAGTGCACTCTCATAACACACTCATTTCATGGACGTCTTTCATCATATTTTCAACATAGATATTTTGTGACCTCTGCTCATGAACAGTGGCACTACGATTTTCTTAATATGTCCCAAACATTGATTTCCCACAGCGACCGCACCATTATGCGCCGGATATGTGGAAACACATTTTGGCCATGATGTGAAAAATGACAGCTGTACTGTTCGTAAGGAGGTGTGAAAAGATGCCAATGTTGAAAACCTGGAGTGAAAATATTACAAATTCTTGAAGTTATGCGTGTGCATGGAAACTGCACAATGCACACTTGTAACACTGCCATTTTTAGCAATTTTTTCACCAAATTTTCAACATAGACATTTTGTGACCTCCACTCATAAACAGTGTCACTGTGGTTTTCATAATCTGTCCTGAACATTGATTTCCCACAGCGACCATGCCATTGTGTGCTGGATGTGTGAAAACACATTTTGGCCAGGATGTGAAAAATGACAGCTGTACTATTCATAAGGAGGTGTGAAAAAATGCCAATGCTGAAAATCTGGAGTGAAAATATTACAAATTCGTGAAGTTTCGAGTGTGCGTGGAAACTGCGCAACACACACGCATAGCAGTCATTTTTTGGAATTTTTTAACCAAATTTGCAACATAGGCGTTTTTGGGAGCCCACCTCATGAACAGTGACACTGTTGTTTCATTAGTCAGTCTTGAAAGGTGATTCCGCGCAATGACCACAAAATCATCTTTCAGGAATGAATAATGACATGACAGTGACTGAATTCTTGAGGTGGGATCCCAAGAACTCCATGTTGGAAATTTGGTGCCAAAATTCACAAAACTGTCTGAGATAGCCACCTAAGTTGAAAATAATCTAATTTATGCCATTATACAGCTTACCGGCATTTCTTCAGTTTGCGATCAGCTTTGAAGTGTGCAGACATGTTCCTGGTCCACCTAAGATCATCACGCGCCGGGCTCCAGAGGTGAGTATGGGGTGTGGGGATGTAGGGTGCTCAGAAGGTGGGTGCGGGTTGGGGGGGCACCAGAGTCAGTGAGGAACTGTTTTCTGTTTTTACAGGTAAAAAAACAAAACAAACAAAAATGACAATGCGGGAGGCTTTTGGCATACTGGGATGGGCTCCCAGCATGCCACGTAGTTGTTTGTTGGCAGGGGGGCTGGAGCCGACAGGGATTGGGCACCCTCGTTGGCCATACAGTGTGCTTGGGGGGGCACATCAACATGCTGGGGTGGGCTCCCAGTGTGCCACCTGGGTGTCTGTTTGGGGTGCTGGAGCCGATGAGGATTTGGCACCCCTGTTGGCCATACAGTGTTGCTTGGGGGGCACATGAGCCAATGGGGACTGGACCCCCCTCGGCATGCAACGTGGAGAGAGGGCAATAATGAGAGAGTGGGGAGGACAGGAGGAGAGGGAGGGATTTCGAGCAGCTGAGGGAAAAAGGTGACATCAATATGCTAAATACACACACGTTACCACTGCTGATTGCAACAGTGGTTTTCTTTCAAGTGAAGACGCTCTTTTGCTTATCGAGCACCACACTGGTTCAATGGCCTCAGCCCAACCATCTCCTCTGCCCCAACTATTGGTATGTTTAAAACTAGGCTCCGGGAATATCTCACTACCAACAGCTCCTGTGACTGCCCAACTTAACCTTGTTTCTCCACTTCCCTTTCTACTCTAGTTGTCCCCCCCTCCTCTCCCCTCCTTACTGGAGTCTACCCTCACATCTTGGTATACCCAATGCTGCACTTTTCACCCTCTTGCCACCCTTCCTACATTCCTTCTCCCCCCCTACCCTCTTCCCTCTCCATATGACTCTGGCACTTCTTATCTATTATCTATTTTCTCTGATAAATGCCGCTGGCTGCCTTGTTACAATGCTACCCTTGAACTGTATTAATCTGTACTCTGTTTGCAATGTCCATATTGTTGTAATGCCCGTCTTGATGTTCCCCATAATTTGTATTTCTCTGACGTGGAACCTTTGTAAAAGAGCCATGGCTCAAAGGTATTTGTAATCCTAGACTTGATAAATAAATTAAAAAAAAAAGACCACCGCAGTCGAACTGTTGTCATAGACAGCTCGGCATCTATTGGTGCGGTAGGGTCGCGCCTGCTACACTGAGCACTGCATTGGATAGGAGGGTCACACACCTCCCAAAAATCATACTGTGACAAGACGTTCCTTGCACATGCATGCAAGCGAATGCAAAAAGAGGTAGGTTATGCAAATGAACCAGCGATATTTGGCAGTTTGAATGGTAGGAGATTGAATCACAACTCCTACAGGTTACTGCAGGTCATTAATCCCATTTTCTATGGCAAAGTTCACAAAATCACTATAAATAATTATTCTGAGTAAAACAAATGGCCAGAGATAGCAACAATTGATTTAAATAATTGTTCTGAGTAAAACAAATGGCCAGAGATGGCCACAATTGAAATTAAATAATTTTCTGAGTAAAACAAATGGCCAGAGATGACTGCAATTGAAATTAAATAATTGTTCCAAATAAAACAAATGGCCAGAGATGACTACAATTGAAATTAAATAATTGTTTCGAATAAAACAAATGGCCAGAGATAGCCACAATTGAAATTTAATAATTATTCTGAGTAAAACATATGGCCAGAGAAGGCCACAATTGAAGTTAAATAATCATGTTGCGATACCAGGGTTTGGTTTTAACATTCTGGGGGCCAGATATTCAAAACTTTGCTCCAGGGCTAAAGTAGCACTGCCCAGAGGGCAAAGTTAGCCCAGAGCACAAAGCAAGCTATATTCAAAAGGAATAGCCCAGGGCAAACAGCCTCTGAATATAGCATGGGAATGAGGCAGGGCAAACTGGGCGCTGGGAGTGCAGGGCAAACTTAGCCCTGTAATATGACACCTCTGAATATGGCAACCAGGAAGTGCAGCCCACAACAGCAACACAGTGCACAGCGATGTGAAGGTAGGTAAAGGCGACCTATGTGGCCAATGTGTGTGCCAGCAAATGCGTGGACCCAGTACAGCTGCAGGGAGCAGCCTATGGGAAAGTACAGTGTGCAAAACAGTATAATATTCCCCGAACCATTTGCGCAGGATTAGCGCGGAGCTAAGCTGTTTGACCGGTGCAAACATTTGCCCAGTGCTAAACTTTGACATATTCAAAAGTGACGTGCAAATGAGCCTACTTAGGTAGTCTCTGGGCAAACAGCCACATTAGCATCTCATTATGCCCTGATTTGTATGCAGTTTGCCCAGTGTTACTGAAGGGTCCTACAGCTCCACCTGTAGGTCAGTCTGGAAGTACAGGGGTGGCCAGGTCTGACTGCAGCTCCACTTGTAGGTCAGTCAGGCAGTGCATGCTGATAGCTGCAGGCTACATGTAAACAGTACAGCATAGCATATCATAACCCAGGGGACAAGACAGCATAGGCATAGGTGGTGGTGGTGCTGCATGCAGCTGTCACACAGTAGGTCATGCTACAGTGCACAGCAGACACTACAGAAGCAAGGGGGGCCAGTAGTGTGAGGGACACAGCAATGTCTATGGTATGTAGGGCAGTGATGACCACTGCACTGTACACAGTGACAGGTCCAACTTGCAGGTGATTACTAACAGTGGACAGTACTGTTACGTTGTTGTGTTTTTATTTTATTTATTTATTTACTGTAAATTCGAAATTACAAACCTTTGAGTCAAAGACTCTTTTGCAAAGGCTCCACGTCGGTTACAGAGGGTGGAGGGGGGAACACGAGTTGGGGGAAGACAGACGCAACAGGCAAATTATATACAAGCACAAATTATTTACAGATTTATGTACAATCACATTTTAGTAACATTAGCTCTCCGGTGGTTACAGAGGGTGAGAGACATATGACAGTAAAGGCAATGGAAGGCAACTTTCAATAATAAACAAGTGGTATTACTGAATTAATTGTCGGTATGATGGCAGAGAGACTTTTTTTTTTTTCTCTGGTTTGGGCAGGTAGGAGACATACCTGCACCCTGGGTTGAGCATGGGGGTTTAGATAGGCCTGAGGGGCCCCTGTGTGGGTGTGTGGGGGAGGGAGAGAGACAGGTGCCAACGTAGCATCTCATTTTGAGCTACTCAATAGGAAGGTTTTAGGCCTACTTTGAAGAGATGGATGCTGCGGATTGGGAGAGGGAGGGCGGAAGAGTGTTTAGCCAATTGGGAGCACGGAAGGAGGGATCTCTACAAGGGACATTCGATATGGAACCAATGGCGATGTGGTAGCCGTGAGTCTGGTAATACGCCTGAGAGGGGCCGGTTTGATGATGGGGTGAAGGCGGTTGGCGCTAGCTGAGGTGGATCTTTTGCTAGAATGCAGGTGTGGTACTTGAGCCTTTGATGGAAATTAAGCCAGCCAGTCAGTTTGTATAGGTCGCAGGTGTGGGTGAGTCTGTCACAACCCGAGACAAGGCGACATGCTTTGTTTAGCGCAGTGGTTAGCAGCTTAGGTGGAGTTATCAGCAGTACCATAGATTACAACCTGTAATCGATTAGGGAGAGGATGGAGGATGTGACAGCTATCTGCATGGCATGCGGGCAGACTGTTTTTGATTCTGTAGAGGGTACCCACTCTCGAGTTGATTGCTGCCGAGAGGAGGCGTACATGTCTGTGGTAGGAGAGGAGGTATCCAGGGTGACCCCCAGGTATTTGAAGTGATTGACGTGCTCCAGCAGGGAACCATCCACGTTGGAAATGTGAAGAGCCATCTGGCTGTGCGGGCTTTGGCGGTGAGCAAAGGTCATGGCCTTGGTTTGGAATAATTAATGATCAGCCGGAGGTCAGCGAACCAGTTTTCCAGCTCCCTGAAGTATTCCTGGAAGGTGTGCTGGAGTGCGTACGGTTGGGGGTGTTTCCAGTAGAGAACCGCATCGTCGGCATAGAGTAAGAGATGACCGCTGCAGGCTTTGGGGAGAGAATTAAGGAAGAGAGTGAAAAGCAGAGGGCCTAAGATTGACCCCTGCGGAACACCGGAGCGAACAGGCTTGGGAGTGGAGATGGTGGAGTTGATTCTTACTTGCTGCGAGCGTTCTGTGAGGTAGTCCTTTAGCCAGGCAGCGGCCTCGGAGACTACATTTAGTTGCGGCAGGACTTGAAGGAGTAATTCGTGGCTGACCGTGTCGAAGGCCTTAGTTAAGTCTATAAAGATAGCCCCTGCTAGTGACCCTTGGTCGAGCGCCTCATGGATGAACGTTGTGAGCTCAGCGAGAGTCGTGATGGTGCTGTGGCCAGCTCTGAACCCATGCTGTTCCTTGCTGAGCAGGTTGTGTTTTGTTAGATGCTCAGTAAGCTGGTCTGAGACTATTTTTTCCAGGGCTTTGGAGAGAGGAGGGAGTATAGAGATTGGTCTATAATTCCCGGGGAGGGTGGGATCACCGCCTTTAAGATAGGGGTGATCACGGCTTTTTCCAGGTAGTGGGGAATTGGCGAGGCAAAGCGAGAGGTTAAGGATTTGTGTGAGATGGGTTATGGTGATATCAAGGGTAAGCCTTATGAGTTTTAGGTCCAGGGAGTCGTTGCTGAAGCGAATGTTAGCGATTGCTTTGGAGATGTAGTGCTTGGCTAAGGAGCAGGGGATGGTACGGAACCAGAAAGGGGGAGGGAGGCCTGTACTCGCCATAAGTGGAGTAGAGGGGGGTTTGGGGGGGTGGAAGAAGTTAGGCGGGAGGATATGTGAGAGGTCTGAGAAAGTTTCATTGAGGGCTTCAGTGATTTTAGCAGGATCTTGGGTAACGTCCCCGTTCAGACTTAGTTGGGTAGGGGTGGGGGAACGTGATTTGCCACTAATTTCTTGTATGTTACTCCAGAACTTTCTCCCATCTCCCCAGGAGGAGGAGAGGTGTGCTGATAGTAATCAGCCTTGGCCTGCCGTGGTGGCCCAGGTGCATTTATTTTGCCTCCCTATAGAGTTGTCTGTCCTGGGTGCGTTGGGAGTCTATGGCCCTGTGCCAGAGGTTGTCCCTGTGTTGCATGAGTTTTAGGAGGGAGGTGTTATCCATGGTGTAGACCTGGTTTTCACGACCTGCCTAGTGAGGGAACATATATACTCGCAGGCTTTGTTAAAGGTAGCTATAAAGTGGGCGAGAGCGGCATCAACTGATTGTGCGTTATATAAAGGAAGCCAGTAACTATTGGCTAGGTATTCTTTGAGGTTATTAATGCCTCCTTTTTTGAGTTTTCGGTGCCATGTGGTTTTGGGTGGTGCAGTGGGCAGTTTGCCCGACCACCAGCAGATAACCGGGGAGTGGTCACTGATAGAGTCAGGGAGCACTGAGGCCTGGGTAATATTTTTTGGCCTGTTGGTAAAAATGAGATCTAGTAGTGAGGATGTCCCGGTTCTTGTGTCGCGCCTCGTTGGGGATGTGATAATTTGGGTGAGACCCATAGCCTGGGCAGCATCTCTGAAGACGGAGGAGGATGGGGATGCCCAGTCGATGTTGAAGTCACCCATTAATATAGTTTCATTAGTATTTGGGAGGTGTGAGACAGCGTGAAGGATGGATTCAAATGCGGGTTTCTGGTTTCTCGGGGGGATATAGGCTGAGATGATGATGATTGTTTTAGAGCCCAATCTAATTTTGACTGCGAGAGTCTGGGCCCCATGTCGGGGGGGTATCAACGATGGTGGCGCAGAGTGTTGATTTAATGAATATTGCGCAGCCTCCACCTCGCTTACCGGATCTATCCGTCCTAAGGAGGTTATAGTTGCTTAGGGAAACAGCATCATTGGGGATTTTATTTGATAGCCAGGTTTCAGAGAGGGTTAGGATGTCTGGGGCATGTTGGGCAACCAACCCTGCAGTAGGGGTGTGTTTTTTGGGAAGGCTACAAATATTAAGTGATGCCAGCAGTAGTCTTCCCTGTGGTTTGTTTGGGGAGGTTTTTGTTGAGGGGACCAGGGTTGGGGTGAATGTTTCCAGAAAGGAGGAGTAGAAGGAATACGCCGCGAGCAGGGAGAGCCTGAGAGTTTAAGAGACTCATGCTGTGAGCGCAATGGAGAATGTTTTATTTTTTTGTTATGGGTGGGGACTGGTAAGCTAGAGATGTCGCCGGAAAGAAGGGAGAGAGCGATGGGGGGAAGTAGCAATATGTTATTGTAGCTGGAAGGGGCTGGGTTATAAGTTGGGAAAAACTGTGGTACAGTGCTTACCCAGTTGAAGTGAGGGTGTGAACAAGGGTATAGGCAAAAAAAGGTGTTAGTACTAGTGGGCATTGGCTTGCAGCGTTGGGGTGGTTGTGCCGCAATTGTCAGAGAAAGCTAAGGGAACAGGGTTCGTGGTGGAGTCATGGGGCGGAGGAGCCACTGGGGGGGGTTGATGAGCAAGGAGAGTGAGCCTGCTGGTCATTAGCATTGTACATACGGTGAGATACATAGTGGGTCTAACCAAGCGAGACAGCGGCCTCTAGGGCTGGCTTTCTATAACCTGCAGCTGGAGAAGTGGGCTGATAGGTTTATTTTGCCTGTCACCTGACCTACTACAGGGTATATATTCAAGAGCCGAGCCGAACAAGGGTGGTGGTGGTGGGGGCGGTGGAGCTCTAGCTGCTGAGCTCCGTTTTTCAGTTCCCTAAAGCAGCTGTTCACACCAAAGTCACACAATAAACTGCAGAAATCCGCTTTGGAGTTTTCCCAGCAGAGGCTGCGTTTGGCCGAGGAGACGAGCGGCAGGGCTGTGACCAGG
Source organism: Neoceratodus forsteri (assembly GCA_016271365.2). Classification (NCBI taxonomy): domain Eukaryota; kingdom Metazoa; phylum Chordata; order Ceratodontiformes; family Ceratodontidae; genus Neoceratodus; species Neoceratodus forsteri. Next base: position 288,347,714 of record CM057455.1, on the reverse strand, counting down.
CAGCCGTTGGAAAAGGTGCCAAAGACAGGTGGGCTGTTCAATTACCTGGGTCGGCTGGGCTTCTGGGCAGGGAGGGCTTCAAGACTGGCCCTCGCGACCTCCTTTCTCCACGGGAGGGTGGTGTTCTGGGTCGGCTGGGCTTCTGGGCAGGGAGGGCTTCAAGACTGGCCTCGCGACCTCCTTTCTCCACGGGGAGGGGTGGTGTTCTGGGTTGGCTGGGCTTCTGGGCAGGAGGGCTTCAAGACTGGCCCTCGCGACCCTTTCTCCACGGGAGGGGGTGGTGTTCTGGGTCGGCTGGGCTTCTGGGCAGGAGGCCTTCAAGACTGGCCTCGCGACCTCCTTTCTCCACGGGGGAGGGGTGTTCTGGGGGATCCACAGATGCTGCACCTCTGGCATGGGATGCTCACAGTGACATATACATAGCTGTCTGTGTGTGCTGTGGCATCTGTACAGTTGTGCGATATGTGGCTGGGGGGGCACGTAAGATCCGACAGGCACACAGGTGGTAGGGTATTTCCACTACTGGCCCATGTGCACTGCATGATGTGTGCCAGCCGTATAGCCACACCTGGGCTGTGGTGAGGTCTGGCCACCCGTACACCTTCCCCTCAACAGCCACTATGCCCACAGTGCTGCATGTGTATGCTGGCATCTTGATCACCACAGACGTATGGTCTGCAGGTGTGTGCTGTATGGCCACACTACCATGATGTCCCCTGTGGGCCAGATCACCCCTTACTGCCTGGCATGGCTGGGACTGGTGGCAGATCTTGACATCATGGTTATGCCATCAGTGGGCAGCATGTGTCCTCCATGTCTGGCATTTTCTATGTGTCATATTCATATGTTAAGATCTACTTAAGCGCCAATAAAGCCACGCAAGGCAACAGTGTCAGCAGGTTGCCTGCCCAGGGTTAAGACCAGCTTTTCCTGGGTGGTAATTTGTACTGCGCTATGGTTGCGCTAAGTGGCTAAACCACTTTGCATGGCACTAGTCACTGAATATGGCGTGTGTCTGTATTCATGTTCTGTTTGCCCTTGCATATGTTAAAGTTTGCCCAGCGCTAATGCCATTTGCATCACAGCTATTCAGCCTTTTGAATATGGCTGACCACGCTAATCCACACTAAACCTCGCCGAAATGGTTTGACACTGCACAAAGCTTTGAATATCTGGGCCTGGGTCAGATATTCAAAACCTTACATGGGGCTAAATTAGTACTGCCCGGCTGGCAAAGTTAGCCCAGAGCAAAGTGTTATATTCAAAAGGAATAGCCCAGGGCAAACAGCCTCTGAATATAACATGAGAATGAGGCCTGGCAAACTGGGCTGGGGTGCAGGACAAACTTAGCCCTGTAGTATGACAGCTCTGAATATAGCAACCAGAAGTACAGACCACAACAGCAACATGGTGCACAGATGTGAAGGTATGTAGAGGCGACTTATGTGGCCAGTGTGTGCCAGCAAATGTGTGGACCAGTACGGCTGCAGGGAGCAGCCTATGGGAAAGTACAGTGTAAAGCATTCATATTCCCTGAACTGTTTGCACGGAGCTAGCTGTTTGGCGGTATTAGTGCGGAGCTAAGCTGTTTGCCGGTGCTAAACTTTGACATATTCAAAAGTGACATGCAAATGAGCCTACTTAGGTAGTCTCTGGTCAAACAAACTACATTAGCATCTCATTATGCCCTGATTTGTATGCAGTTTGCCCAGCGTCTACTGCAGGGTCCCACAGCTCCACCTGTAGGTCAGTCTGGAAGTACATGAGTTGGCCAGGTCTGGCTGCAGCTCCACCTGTAGGTCAGTCAGGCCAGTGCATGATGTTAGCTGCAGGCTACATGTAAACAGTACAGCATAGCATAGCATATCATACCCCAGGGGCAACATAGCATAAGCACAGGTGGTGGTGGTGCTGCATGCAGCCATCATGCAGTAGGTTATGCTACAGTGCACAGCAGACTCTACAGTAGCAAGGGGCGGTAGTGTGTGAGGACATGGCAATGCCTATGGTATGTAGGGCAGTGATGACTACTGCACTGTACACAATGACAGGTCCAACTTGCAGGTGATTACTGACAGTGGACATTACTGTTACACTGTTGTGTGATCCACAGATGCTGCACCTCTGGCATGGGATACTCACAGTGATATATACATGGCCGGCTGTGTGTGCTGACGCATCTGTACAGTTGTGCGGTATGTGGCTGAGGGGAGGGGGCACATAAGATCTGACAGGCACACAGGTGGTGGGGTATTCCCACTACTGGCCCATGTGCAGTGCGTGATGTGTCCCAGCCTTGTGGCCACACCTGGGCTGTGGTGAGGTCTGGTTACCCGTACGCCCTCCCCACAACAGACACCATGCCCACAGTGCTGCATGTGTGTGCTGGCATCTTGGTCACCACAGACGTATGGTATGCAGGTGTGTGCTGTATGGCCACTATACCATAATGTCCCCTGTGGGCCAGATCACCCCTACTGCCTGGCACATGGCTGGGACTGGTGGCAGATGTTGGCATCATGGTGGTGCCATCAGTGAGCAGTATGTGTCCTCCATGTCTGGCATTTTCTATGTGTCATATTCATATGTTAGGGTTGCGCAATCACCGCACAAACATTGTGCAAAGCAACAATCTCACACAAAGCTGTTTGCCCAGGGTTAAGATCAGCTTTTCCTGGGTGGTAATTTGTACCACACTATGGGTCGCGCAAAGTCGCACTAACCCTGCAGACCTACTGTTGTCAGAAAAAAGGGCTCCCATATTTTTGTCAGTGCACAACCTTTTGAGGTGACAAAAAACGTTGTCTCTGCCTCTGACCAGTCCGCACACTTGGACTTTTTATTTGTGTAACGCCTAGGTGGAGCTACTCCTAGAATTATTACCCAGCATTGTCTGGCTGGACCAAGGTTAAGGGACCTGGGTTTCCAAGATTACAGAAAAATGGGTTCTTTCCTAGATATTACAATGACACAGAGGCCCAGATATTCAAAGCTTTGCGCAGTGCGCAAACAGTTTGCACGGGTTTAGCACGGGATTAGCGGGGGTCTGCCATATTCAAAAAATGGAATAGCGCGCACAAACGGCATTAGCGCTGGGCAAACTTTAATATATGCAAGGGGCAAACTGAACATAAATACAGGCGCAATGCCATATTCAGTGACTAGCGTGGTGCAAAGTGGTTTAGTGCGATTTAGCGCAACTCTTAGTGCGGTACAAATTACCGCCCAGGAAAAGCTGGTCTTAACCCTGGGCAAACAGCTTTGCACAACATTGTTGCTTTGCGCGGTGTTTGCACGGCTTTTGCATGGCTTGCGTGACCCTAACATATGAATATGACACATAGAAAATGCCAGACATGGAGGATACATGCTGCTCACTGATGGCACCAATATGATGCCAACATCTGCCACCAGTCCCAGCCATGCCAGGCAGTAAGGGATCTGCCACAGGGGACACCATTGTAGAGTGGCCAACAGCACACATCTGCAGACCATACGCCTGTGGTGACCAAGATGCCAGCACACACATACAGCACTGTGGGCATGGTGGCTGCTGAGGGAGGGTGTGCGGTGGCCAGACCTCACCACAGCCCAGGTGTGACCACAAGGCTGGGACACATCATGCAATGCACATGGGCCAGTAGTGGGAATACCCCACCATCTGTGTGCCTGTCAGATCTTACGTGCCCCCCCAGCCACATACCGGACAACTGTGCAGATGCCACAGCATACACAGCCGGCCATGTGCACTTCACTGTGAGCATCCCATGCCAGAGGTGCAGCATCTGTGGCTCACACAACAGTGTAACAGTAATGTCCACTGGCAGTAATCACCTGCAAGTTGGGCCTGTCACTGTGTACAGTGCAGTGCAGTGGTCATTACTGCCCTACATACCATAGGCGTTCCTGTGTCCCTCACACTACCAGCCCCCTTGTTACTGTAAGGTCTGCTGTGCACTGTAGCATGACCTATTCCTTTTGAGTATAGTTTGCTTTGTGCTCCGGGCTAACTTTGCCCACTGAGAAGTGCTAATTTAGCCCCGGAGCAAAGTTTTGAATGTCTGGCCCAGGGCCTCAACCCAGAGTTTAGCTTTAAGTGGGCTAGCTTTCACCTAGTATAATCCCGTTGTGCCATGCAACTCACTATAACCATTTACCACCCCAAACATGACCTAATAAACATTTCACATTTCAATACCTGGTACCAATTACTGACTTGAGCTAATAATATGCTCACAATACCATCATCTGTAAAACAACAATTATTTATATACGGGGGTTCCGGCTAAGAAATTGGGGGGAAAAGGAGCAGAGGTTATGCAATATCCATATTTACAGTATTTACTGTCAGTCTGGCAGATTTTGTTCCAGATATTCAAAACTTTGCCCTGGGGCAAAATTAGCACTGCCTGATGTGCTAAATTAGCCTGGAACCAATAGCATGCTATGTTCAAAAGCAATAGCCCCGGTGCTAATCCTGCTGTATATAGCATGCTAAGGAAGCCAGGTAAACTGGGCTGGGAATGCAGTGCAAAAATAGCCCAGGAATAAGATGGCTCTGAATATAGCAACCAGGAAGTGCAAACCACAACAGCATCCCAGTTCACAGTGACATGATGAAGGCAGAATTGAACTATGTGGACAATGTATGTGCTAGCAAAGCAGTGGAGCCAGTATAGTTGCAAGTATCAGTGTATTTGATATTACATTGTGCAGAAATGTACATTGGTTCTGAAACATTTGTGTGGCAGACCCATTTGTGCAGGTTTAGAACGGAGCTAAGTTGTTTGCCCAGTGCAATCACATTTGCCTGGAGCAAAACTTTGCTATATTCAAAAGTGGCATGCAAATGAGCCTACTTAGGTAGTTTGTGGGCAAAGATCCAGATTAGGATCTCATTATGACCTGATTTTACATGCAGGTTGCCCAGTGCATCTGCAGGGTCCCACAGCTCCACCCTGTAGGTCAGTCTGGAAGTACAGGGGCTGGCTGGGTCTGCCCACATCTCCACCTCTTGGTCAGTCTGCAAGTACAGAGGCTGGCTGGGTCTGCCCACAGCTCCACCTCTTGGTCAGTCTGCAAGTACAGAGGCTGGCTGGGTCTGCCCACAGCTCCACCTGTAGGCCAAAAAATCAACACAAGAGGGAGGAGCAACTGGTGTAAAATAAAGAAACGAGTCAGCAAATACAAAAATGTTTTTTTAGTAAAGGAGCCCGCACCTACTAAACCCCAACGCTTTGGGTCTTACTCGTGATCCTTCATCAGGGGTTCTATTCTGCACCTGTAGGTCAGTGTCGCAGTGTATGGTGGTAGCCACAGGCTACATTTTTACAGCACACCATAGAATATTGCCTCAGGGGACTACAAAGCACAGGCACAGGTGGTGGTGCTGCATGCAATTGTCAAACTGTAGTTTGTGCTACAGCGCACAACACACACTACAGTAGCAAGGGGGCCAGTACTGTAAGAGATACAGCAATGCCTATATCATATATAGTACACAGTGACAGGCCCAACATACAAGTGTTTACTGACAGTGGACATTAATGTTATGCTCTTGTGCGACTCACAGATGCTTCTGGCATTGGATGCTCACAGTGACATATACAAGGCTGTCTGTGTGTGTGTTGTGGTGTTGTACACATGTGCAATATGCAGCTGGGGGGCACATACCATACACTGGCCCATTCGCACTGCGTGGCTTGTCCCAGCCTTGTGGCCACGCGCAGTCTGTGGTGCAGCCTGGCCACTTGTATGCTGTCCTCTCAACACCATCCATGCCCACAGTGCTGCATGTGTGTACTGGCATCTGTTGGTGTCCACTAAACGGTGGTCTCTAGGTGTGTTGTATGGCCACACTGCCATGGTGTCCACTGGGAGCCAGATATCATTTACTGCCTGGAATAGCTGGGACTGGAAGCTGATGATGGCATCATAGGGATGCCATCCATGAGCAGCATGTTATCTCTCTGTGTGGCTTATTTCTATGTGTCATACTTACTGGTTAGGGTCGCACAAAGCTGCACAAAAGTTGCACAAAACTGCGCAAAGCCACAAAAATGCACAAAGCTGGTGTGTCCAGAGTTAAGACTACCTTTTCCTGGGCAGTAATTTACACCGTGCAGTGTTGTGCTAAGTTACACAAAAACACTTTGCATGGCAGAATTTTCTGAATGTTGCATTGCACCTGTATTCATGTACACACCCCCTCAGTTTGCTCCTTGCCTGCATTATAATTTTGCCTGGCTCTAATGCAGTTTGTGCGTGCTATTTGACCTTTTTAATATAGCAGATCTGCGTTAACCCACTGCAAACAGTTTGTGCCCAGAGCAAAGTTTTGAATATCTGGCCCATTGTTTTGTGCTGGTGAAAACCCTCCAGCTTGATAGGTACACTGTGGGCCAGATATTCAAAACTCTGCTCTGGGTGCAAACTGTTAGAGCAGGTTTAGCGTGGGTCCGCTATATCTGAAAAGCCAAATAGCATGCACAAACTGCATTAGCGCTGGGCAAAATCATAATGTATGCAAGGGGCAAACTGAGGGGGCGTGTACTTGAATACAGGCACAATGCTATATTCAGCGACTAGCGCCGTGCAAACTGGTTTTGCATGACTTAGCGTTACACTTTGCACAGTGCAAATTACCACCCAGGAAAAGGTAGTCTTAACCTTGGGTATTCCAGCTTTGTGTGACATTGTTACTTTGCACGGCATTTGCGTGGCATTTGTATGGCCTTTGTGTGGCCTTGCGTGACCCTAACTAATAAGTATGACACATAGAAAAAGCCAGACATAGAGGAAACATGCTGCTCACTGATGACATGACAATGATGTCATCATCTGCCACCAGTCCTAGCCATGATAGGCAGTAAGTGGTGACCCAGCCCTCAGTGTACACCATGGCAGTGTGGCCATACAGCACACACCTGCAGACCATCCTTCTGTGGACAGCAACAGATGCCAGCACACACATGCAGCACTGTGGGCATGGAGGGTGCTAAGAGGAGGGTGTACAGGTGGTCAGGCTGTGCCACAGACCGGGTGTTGCCACAAGGCTGGGACACATGGGCCAATATTGAGAATAGCCCAACATCAGTGTGCCTGTCTGATTGTATGTGCCCCCCAGCCACATATCGCACAGCTGTACAAACACCACAGCAGACACAGCCGACCATGTATATGTCACTGTGAGCATCCCATGCCACAGGTGCAGCATCTGTGGGTCACACAACAGCATAACAGTAATATCCACTGTCAGTAAACAGCTGCTAGTTAGGCATGTCACTGCGTACAGTTTAGTGGTCATCACTGCCCTACGTACCATAGGCATTGCTGTGTCCCTCACACTACTGGCCCCTTGCTACTGTAGTGTCTGCTGTGCACTGTAGCATGACCTACAGTGTGACAGTTGCATGCAGAACCACCACCACCTGTTCCTATGCTGTACTGTCCCCTGGGGCACAATATGCTATGCTGTACTGTATGTATGTAGCCTGCAGCTACCATCATGCATGGATAGACTGACCTACAGGTGGAGCTGTGAGACCCTGCAGTAATGCTGGGCAAACTGCATGCAAATCAGGGCATAACAAGATGCTAATCTGGATGTTTTCCCAGAGACTACCTAAGTAGGCTCATTTGCATGTCACTTTGAATATATAGCAAAGTTTAGCCCTGGGCAAGCGGCTTAGCTCCCGCAAGCGGTTCAAGAATATTGTACAGTTGTTCACATTGCCTACAGCTGTACTGAGTCCACACATTGGCCATATAAATATTGCTATGGCTAGCGCACTTACCCGGTTAACAAAAACTAAATAAAATAAATCACCTCTACCTACCTTCACGTCACTGTGCACTTGGTTGTTGCGGTATACATTTCCGGCTTGTTATATTCACAACTATGGTATTCCCAGGATATGCTTGTACTACACTCCGGCCCAGGTTGCCCAGTATCTTTAGAATGCTGTATTCAGCAAGGCTAAAAGTGCAGCCATCCTCTTTGAATATACTAGCATAGTATGGCTGAACTAATTTAGCTGTAAGGCAAAATTTTTGAATTATCTGGCCTTGTATGCCCAAATCAGAACATTGTACATTAGGTACATATATAGTTACAAGACTTTGATTTTGAGAGATGTTGGCTCCTATTTCTTCAGTGAGCACAGAAATATAGTACCCTGTATACTGATTTGCATAGTAAGGCATTGTGGGTACAGTAGCTTTGTTTCCCTGGTATGATGTCTCAGCACTGGGAACAAACGGGACATGTTATGCAAATGAAGCAGATCACCAAAATAAAAGGATTTTTTCATGGAAAACAGCAATGTTTACTAGTTTGAATGACTGGAGAGTGATTCACAATACCTACAGGCAGGGCCCCTGGTGTTCTGCGGCAGAATTTTCTGATTTCTGCGGCAGCATTTTCTTATTTCTGCGGCATGATTTATTCATTTCTCTGGCAGAATGCAGTCCTGTCATTGGCTAAATATGATGTGATGTCATCGATTACATCATATGCTGAGCATAGAGGAGGGGCTTCAGGATAAACAAGGTAGGAAAGAAAACCTGACGCTATGGAAATACAGTATATTTATATGAAAATTCACCAAAAGAATGAATTCTGTGGCATAATATATATTCTATGGCATGATGCAAATTCTCATGCAATTCCAGAACTCAGAACCGCAGAGAATTCCAGGGGCCTTGACTTACAGGTTACTACTCCCACTTGCTATGGGAACCTTCAACATTTATTTAAGCTCCTGTTTTCTTTTGTAACATCAATATTGGTCCAATAAAACATATCAAATCATCTTTTTTCATTAATTTTTTTATATCTAAAAAATGTAAACTTTGCTATAAGCAGAGTTCTCTGCTTGGTGACAATTGACCTTGGAATATACTCACAGCCTGTGTTATAGTTGCACAGTAGTGTAGCTACAGCTAGGGTTAGTGTGAGCATTTAATGTTAAAGGCCAATTTGTGCAGGGTAATAACTTTGTGCACGTTCAACCGATCAGCTTGACGTTTTGCAGGCATCTTTGGAAGGGACAGGTCCATTGATATGCAACATTTTGTTTAAATCCCTTGTGTGGTTTCTGAGATACAGTGTTGAAAAGTAAGAGATTTTTGTTTTTTTGCCATTTTTTTGTCAACCTGCATCTCAAAAATGGCTGTAGCTACAGGGCTGAAATTTCCAGGGTAGAAAACTGTGGCCTCACAGATGTGCCGTTTGAAGGTTTGGTGAAAAAAATATTAATCCATTCCAAAGTTATGAAATGTTCTTTTCCCCATTGTTTCCCATGAGAAAAAAATACTGTATATATTTGCATATAAGCCGAGATTTTTGTACCAAGTCAGTATTTCAATTTAGGGGGTCTCGGCTTATATGCAGGTCAGTCATTACGGCACAGTAATATTAAGGGTCGGACATGATGGGTCAGCATAGCCAGCTAGGGAGAGGAGTCTTCTTTAAAAAAAGAAATGGGAAAGGGATCAAATGCTGGGTGGAATGGATGCCAGGAGGACTGTGGCAGTGAACAGCAGTGCAGAGTGCCCCAACGACGGAGCTGATCAAAAAGAGAGAGAGAATGGAATGGAAAGGGAATGGAAATGGGATTAGGGACAGAGGGTAACAAATTGCTCAGCAGGAGTAACAGAGTGGGGCAGTAGCTGGTGCATTGCAGGTGCCTGCCGGCATTAGAAACCATGAGGGGCTTTGGCATTTGACATCACCAGCAAGGCACCTGGATGAATGGAAGCACAGCGGACAGGGGACATGGGGCCAAGAGGGAGGAGGTTGGTGAAAAGGAAATGGGGTTGGTAGGTTGTTGAGTGACTGGTGGTAAACAAAAAAATATAAATAAATGAGCTGAGACACCACACTTACTGAAATAACACTCCCTTGCCTGAGCTTGCTGTAGATATTCAGTTGTAAAACTTGACACAGGCTTATACATGGGTTACTGCATTTTTGGTGAAATCAATGCAACATTTTTTGGGGGGGTTGGCTTATATGCGGGTTAGCTTATAAGCTAGTATATACGGTAGGTGTCCCTGGAGGCATGGGATTCTAGTTCAATGCATCGGCATAGGATTCTAGTTCGATGCAGAATCCTAGAATGAACTACCATGTTAGATTCAGAATGATGATGGTTATTTTGCTCTTATATTGTCTCTTGAATGTAATATTGTCTCTTGAATTGTCTTGCCAGCTGTTATTGTACACTGTACGCTATATTTATTTTCCCATACCCCTCTACCCCCAGGATGCATCTGGAATCGTGCAGTAGCTTGCTCAGCATGCCTTCCTGGTAAAAGTCTTACATAAACAAACAAATATATAAATACAGAAACCTGCATTAAAGCGGCATTTTACAATGCAGAGTCCTGCATCGAACTGCCACGCTGCGATGCAGAATCCTGCATCGAACAATCATTTTTCCAAGCGTACCCCTTCGTAATTACTGTTTCCAGACATCGGGGTGCCCAGTCCCTGTGTTGGCATTTCTTTAACCCTCCGCTACTGTGGTGCACTGGGGAAGACTACCTCTAGTGCACCGAAACCATTAAAGGTCATAAGCAAAGGTTTTTAAAACTAAAAGAAACAGCACCATTCAATAAACACTGCTATAAAACATTTGTGTTCCAGGTTTTGTAACAAAAGTCAACAAATTAATGCATTTTTAGTGTATTTTTGTTGTGGTCCATTTCCCCAAGGTTGCTGGATGCTGAGCCAGCATGCCTCCAGGCTGCTGATGTCATTTGGGGTGCTTGCCTGTTAGGAAGTTATATTGCTGTTAGATATACAATGCTGGTAACTTCACTGCTGTTGGTCAGTGTCTGCTTTACAATAATTTTGATTTAATCGGGACCTTATCTGCACTAATTCCTACAAGGGATGGCTGTGCTTGCCCTGGTAAAAAGATCATTTTAATGTGATTTTATTGAGGTTTGCCATACAAAATGGGAGAAGTGTCCTGTCGGAGTGTACTCTACTGTACCCACAATGTCTCACTATGTAAATTAGTACACAGGCTTTTATTTTTCTGTGCTCACTGAAGAAATAGGAGCCAACATCTCTCAGTATAGAAGTCTTGTAGCTAGATACAATATGTACAATGCATTGTTGTGAAAATAAACAAAAGCTTATATTGTTGACACCACCACCACACAGGGGTCGATCTTAACATTGTTTTACTAGCCCAAACACTAGTGCAAATTGACCAGGGCTAGTACAGCTAACTCTCTACTTGCTGGCTTGACTAGTGCAGATTTTCATGGCTGTTAATGAAGTTAAAAAAAGTCTCCACTTTAGCAGGCTGTAGTCCTCATGTTAATCTCTCTCAAAGTTCCAGATGGCCAGGTGTGATTAACAGTTTATTAAGAGCTGCAATTATCTGGCAGTTCAAGAGTGGGACCCCACAAATGACTCAATGTGAGACATTATCACTCCACTGTTAGGACTTTCAGCTAGTGTCCAGGGTGTGATCAAGGGTAGAGTGCTGTTAAACCACTAAGTTCCAGTTTTCCGAATGTGTCTCTGTCTAACAATTTGCCCAATATTATTAAGACCAGTGCCCCTCATTTCTCTACACTTTGAGTGTTTTATCCAACATTTCAGTGGCAAAATGCAAAGAGGTATACAGATTGGCCATGCAGGTGGTGGGTTTTATCCTAGCCTCACCATAACTTCCCTCTCCCAAATCTCTTAACTCTGTTCTTTCCCTGGACACCACTGCAGACCAGTCTCTGAAGTGACCATCCATAGATCCATAGTTGTCATTACTGGCAAGTGTAGGGGTCCTCAGCTCTTCTAAATGGACCATGCCAGCCATCACCATCCATACAGTTCCACCCTTATCCCACTCAGCATGTCCTTTCAGCCTAAAAACAAAGCTTTGGATCATGTATGGTACAAAAATAAACCTTGATAAAATACATAATTTGAAACCTTGAAATACATAGATACATAGACAGCGTCGGCAGAGCAGACGTGGTTAAGAAAAAACCAAAAATGAAACAGTTGGGTATCATAGAAGAATCGAGAAGTCTTTGGTCCACCCAGTCTGCCCATTTGAGCTTGTAAGTTCAGTTTATGTTTTCCTAGAAGTCTGTTGCCCCTTACCCCTGGCCTCCAGAATTCCTTTATGTCTATCCCATGCATTCTTAAATCCCGTGATTGTTTCAGCCCCCACCACTTCCTCTGGCAGGGTGTTCCACTTGTCCACCACCCGTTCTGTGAAGAAATTCTTCCTCATGTTTCCTCTGAATCGTCCTCCCTCCAACTTCATCCCATGCCCTCTAGTCCTGGAACATCTTTTTCGCTTAAAAATAGTGTATCCCTGCACCATGTTCCTCCCTTTGAGATACTTGTATGTCTCTATCATATCCCCTCTGTCCCTCCTCTCCTCCAGGGAGTACATGTTCAGTTCCTTCAACCTGTCTTCATAGGACTTGTGATGCAATCCATGCACCATCTTTGTTGCCCTCCTCTGAACCTTCTCTACCCTGTCTATGTCCTTACGTAGGTATGGTCTCCAGAACTCCAGAAATAGGCATTCCTGGGGTGCATAGATCATCCTATACAGAAATAGAAATAGTATAGTGTTATGCCTGTGTACTGTTTCCCCTTGGCTGATGAAAAGACAATGTTAAAGACAAATCGGTTATTGTTGGGGCAGAGCATATTAAAATCAATGCTTTTACAAATAAAAATATCATAGTTTTCTATTTTCCAAGCCCCTTAGGTTTGTCTAGCCCCCAACCCAAAGAAATCTTATATGTGCTCCTGGCTCACTTGAGACTGTACAAAAACTTTCAAAAGTGCAGGTCTCCAGTTGACTATAGGGTGGGGACCGCGAGTGTCTTTCTCTGCCTGACTCTGTTCATTGCCCTGTGGGTGGTGAGAGTGTGATGAGGTGCATGATGATGCCAGCTATTGTCTAGCGACAGAGCTAGGACTCCTTGATTGAACATTTGCTGTTGTGATATCCTCTCTGTTTGTGTGTGTGTGGGGCAGAAAGAGGAAGAGAGGAGGCCATGGTACAAAACAATGAAGCCCAAGCTTATGTATTAAAGAAAGAGAATAGCACCTCGAATGACATCACCAGGGCGGAAACATGCCGATTACCACAGGGAACAGAAAGTCTCAGCATCTTGCAGTATTATTGACACACACCACACAATAAAAATAGAATAATAGATGCATTCTGGTGCATTACAAGGCAGTAATTCATCGAGAGGATCTGGGGGCACAGTAAACCTCGAGAGCGAAGCTGGAGAGGTTTTTAGTGCCCCAGATCCCTCGAGATGAATTACTGCCTGTTGCACCAGAATGCATTTGTTATTTTTTGTAATATATGGAAATTAAAAAAATAGTAGTTTCTTACCTTTGCAATAGTCAGGAATGGTGGGTCAAGTTGGTGGTGAGGTCATTCACAGCCAATGATTGTGGCAATTTGGATAACTTTGGAACAGTTTAACAAAGAAAAGCAAGCAGTGTTAAAGAAACTGCAAACAAAACAGTTGTAATTTTTCTTTTTTGGTTGTTGTGGAATGAGTGACACCTAGTGCAGAGTGCTACTCGGAGTCGGAGTCGGAGTACATCACGTAGCGCCTTTTTTTTTAGGCTGAGGAGATTTTTAATGGTTATTGCTACGTTCCCAAGAAGTTGCAGTGTGATCCAAAGATGTTTCCTGTTGTGCTGGAAAATTGAGCACTTTTGCTGGGTGGGTACTGTGGGGCTGATTCTTGTTGAGGGACTTGCATTATTGAGGAAGTTGGTTGTGCAGCAGAGGAAGTGGTCGTGGTGATTTCTGCTTTTTAAGTGTGCTTGCTGATTGCCGGTCACCGGAAAGGATGGAGCAGATTTTCATTTGTTTTTCCTCAGACAAGGTACTGTAGTTGTTTATGCTCTGGATGTTTTTGTGCCCAGACACTTGTGCTACATCGGTTGGAGGGACGTTAGAATCAATTAACTTTTGGATCGCAGTTTTGCGAGTTGAGTGATTGGTGATTCTCTTGTCTGGGGGTAGTCCAGCTGACTGCTGCAAGAGTTTCATAATGGAACGTATTTTGTTTTCGCCAATGGTCATAGATCTGTACCAGAAGCTTGTTGGCTTTAGTCTTATGTTTGGGGTTAAATAAAAAGGTGCATCAGGTGTGTTCATGTTAGGGGGTCTTTTAGATGCATATAGGTGGTAGGCAGTGAGTGTATCTCGCTCTGGACAAAGTTCGTTTTTGTATAGTCTGGGTGGGACAGGACGAATATCTCGTAGGTTTGTGCCTGTGCGAGTTTTTGTTTGCCTTTCATGATATTCGAGATACTCTTTTCCTTCAGTGTTTGTTCCTGGGACTATGTCATCCCATCTTAGTTGGTACTGCTCATTTGTTCTTAAGGCAAAGTGAAGGCCTATGTTAAAAAATAACATATGCAGCAGGCTAGTTGGGGATGTCAAGCCTATAGTGCCACTGCTGTAAAGTAAACTGATGTCATTGTCTGTCAAGGCTTTGTGCTTGCCTTGGTCTGTTGCCCATTCCTAGTTTTTTAAATATTTTGCTTGCAGTTAGAGTTTTCAGTGTTTCTTTAAAGACTGATGTAGGGCTTTGAAAAATTGATTCCGGATAATTTATTTTGCAGAGGTGACGGTCAACGCTGCCTAGGATTCCCTTATGGTACTGGGCTCATATTCTGTGCCGCTTTTGTTTTTTAATTTAAATATGAAATCTGCTAGTATTGTGTCTAGTTCTTCTGTGGGAATTTTCTGTATTTCTCTGCACTCACCTATTTTGCTTAGGTGGTTTTGAAGCAGCCGAAGGTCGAAAGCTGTTTTTTTGGCAGTGTTTATGTTTTCTTGCTCTTTTATGAAATTTTTCCTTTCTTCTGACAGGTTTTGTTCTTTTGCCTCAGACATTTTTAGTCAGACGCTTACCGCGGTGTGAATCTGTAGTCGGCTTTTACTGTATGCGACAGTTACAGTAAAAGCCGCTCAAGCGGTCAGTGAAAGCTGCTCGAGTTGTCCGTGGCGCTATGCTTGTTGAGTTTCAATAATACTATCGCTGAGATCTTCAATCGATAGTATTACGAGATCTCAACGATAGTATTATTGAGTTCCATCGATGGTATTACTGCGTTTTTGGGCGGTGTATTACAGGGTTTTTTGTATGTATTTTGGGGGTATTATTTTTATTTTCCATATATTACAAATAGAATAATAGATGCATTCTGGTATATTACAAGACAGTAATTCATCGAGAGGATCTTGGGGCACAGTAAACCTCGAGAGCGAAGCTCGAGAGGTTTTAAGTGCCCCCAGATCCTCGAGATGAATTACTGCCTTGTTACACCAGAATGCATTTGTTATTTTTTGTAATATATGGAAAATAAAATAGTAGTTTCTTACCTTGCAATAGTCAGGAATGGTGGGTCGAGTTGGTGGAGTAATTCACAGCCAATGATTGTGGCAACTTGATAACTTTTGAACAGTTTAACAAAGAAAAGCAAGCAGTGTTAATGAAACTGCAAACAGAACAGTAGTAATTTTTCTTTTTTTGTTGTGGAACCAGTGACACCTAGTACAGAGTGTTACTCAGAGTCGGAGTACATCACGTAGTGTCTTTGAAGCAGCCCTAGGTCGAAAGCTGTTTTTTTTGCAGTGTTTATGTTTTCTTGCTCTTTTATAAAAGTTTTCCTTTCTTCTGACAGGTTTTGTTCTTTTGCCACAGACATTTTTAGTCAGATGCTTACCGCGATGTGAATCTGTAGTCGGCTTTACTGTATGCGACAGTTACAGTAAAGCCGTCATGTGTCAGTGAAAGCTGCCTTGAAAGTTGTCCAGTGGCGCTTTGGCGCTGTTGTGAGCTTGCAATAATATCATCGCGAGATCTTCAATCGATAGTATTACGAGATCTCAACGATAGTATTATTGAGTTCCATCGATGGTATTACTGCGTTTTGGGCGGTGTATTACAGGGGAATTTTTGTATGTATTTTGGGGGTATTATTTTTATTTTCCATATATTACATAGCTATAAATGGCAGATTTTCATATAAACACTAGGCAGACACTGTTTAATTTCTGTAAATTTCATTGCATGTGATCTTTAAAGCTTATCATATTGTTTAGAGTGGACATCATACACTATTAAAAAAAATGCTAAATTGGTAACCCCTTTCCTCAACCAGTGTGTTCAACCTTCTCAGGATTCTGATTTCCAAAGCATAACTACAAAATCTACATCAAATCAAAATGCTTCTACACAACACAGTAGCTCCCCACCCTTTCCAAATCAAACAAGCAATTATTCTCCAAAACGCACAATTCAAACTCTACCTCAACAATATGGAAATCCCCAAAAATTATTTTTAAGTAAACATCTCATTTTAACAGATTATACAAACAAAAATTAGCTACATTCTGATTCTCATATAAGAACCTTATTTACTTATATTGTGGGGACCTCAACCTGGGCCTTATATGACCAAAATAGTTCCAGAGTCAGGCAGACAACAAGTGTTGAAACATCACTTTGAAAGTATCAGCTTTACTTTTTTTGTTTTCAATAAGGAATCATTCCATGTGCAGTCGTGGTGTATCATGGGTATACAAATAACTAACTGCCTAATCTCACATAACACAGGACTGCCTCTTCATAGGACATGCTTCACTAGGAAAAGCACACTGAACAAGCGTGCCTGTGCTTTCCCCGACCTGTTTGTTATATACTTTTTTTCTTGACACTTTCTTGCCTTAGCTTACAACAGAATCATCCCACTCCTCGTAGGTTTAGGAACAGAAGCTTTGTTGGTCCATGTTCAGGCTAGCTCAGGCAGCTTGGCTCATATCAGTGCCTGCATAGTAGGATAGTGACCATAGGCGCCGCGTTGTATGCTCCCGTGGGGCATGGGCCCCAGCAATATTTTGTAACGTGGGCACATCCCCACAAATATTTTGTATTGTACTATTTTTTTTTCCTCTTTTTTTTGTTCTGTGGCCAGGACATGACCAGGGTGTGTGCGTGCGTGCACCCTCTAAATTATCATGGCACACCCAGAATCCCCATCCCTGCGATAAGCGGGTCTTGAGTCTAACTCCTCAGAAAATTATTGGTGATTTGGTGGCATTTTAAAATTTGGAGCTGAAAGTCACACAGCTGGCATCCTGATTGGGTGGCAAGCTAAGCAAGGGGGCTTACACTGAGGTGGGCAGTGAAAGGGGGGGGCAAGGCGAAGCAAGGAACAGTGTTCTGTCGGGTGAGTTTTCTGGCACTTTTTGTGCCCGTCAGTTAAATGGAGCAGCTGCAGAGAAGAAGAGAGTAGAGAAAAACAACAGTGACAAGAAGCAGTGGCAGTTAGCAAGCTGAAGGCGAGGAGGGACTTGGGACTGGACCAGAATCTCAACAGGCCGGCATCAGAGCACAGGGAAACTGAGGAGGAAGCAGTCTGAGCTGCTGAGGAAAATGTGTGGCATCCCAGTCAGGCCAGAGGGTGTCAGTGGGCAGTGAGCGGCGGGTCATCGGTCGGGCAGCCAGCAGCTGCCAAAGAAGAGAATGAGGAGCAGCCAGGGAGGGCCCAGGACCCTAGAGAGGTCTCTTCATATCTCTCTACTGTCCCTGATTTTCAGGGATGTCCCTGATTTTGTCTTCAAATTTTACTCTGGGACTTCCGGTGACGTCACCAGTGGCATGGCGGCTTAATCGAGTGGCTCCCCTTCTCTCGGATCATTCAAATTGTTTCCACACAGCCTAGTTAAAAAAATTTGGTACAAAATGCAAAGAAATGCAAGTGGAAACTCAGCCAGGAAAAGATCCCGCTCCACAAACTGGAAAATGAAGGCTGATTGCGGAGGATTGAGCCCAGCCAGCTCAGCAAATAGTGGCAGAGAGTCGCCTTCAAGCATGGCGGGAGGAGACACTGAGACGGAGCTGGACACACTTTCTCTCTCCAGGTTTGAAACCCTCCTTTCTGAAATCAAGCAATTTTGATCGGAAACGAAGCAAGAATTTACCAGATTGCACTCCGATCTAAAGGGGCTGGAGAAAAGAGTGACCTCCTCGGAAGAGCGCATTTCAACTGCGGAAGACGATCTCATTCAAGTTTCTCGAGCGATGGAATTTATAATATCTCAACAAGAACAGACTGCTGCCAAATGTCTAGACCTCGAGGCTCGCTCCCGCAGAGATAATTTAAGAATTTATGGCTTACCTGAAGCATCGGAGGTCGGGGAGATGCACGAATTCTTAGAGGACTTACTGCAGCACGTTTTAGACCTCCCACCGTCCTTCCATTTCAGAATTGAAAGGGCACATAGAGCGTTAGTACCCAAACCAACCTCACCGAATGCCAGGCCCCGATCGATCGTAGCGAAATTTGCAACTTCAGGGAGAAAGAGCAGATTTTACGAACAGCCTGGAAACAGAGAAAGGTTGAATATAATGGCACACGTCTCTCTTTTGATCAAGACTACCCCCCCTCGATTCTGCAGCAGCGCATGGCCTACTCTCCGATATTGTGGAAATTAAAAGCATTAAATATAAAATTCCAAACCCCCTACCCTTCTCGCCTGAGAGTATGGTGGGACTCAAGTGCAGAACTATACCACACTTATGAGGAGGCTCTTCAGGCGTTGAAGGATAAAGGACATGAAATTGTGGATGCCTCACTTCGTAAAGAACACCAACCTACCCTCCAGCTTCCATGGCAACCAGTTAGGCCCCGGCGATCCAATCAACCGAGTGGGCGAACAGCGGCTGCTACACTTCAGGAGATCAGAGAAGTATTACATAGACTTTCGCACCCTCAACCTTCAGATGGGCAGCCAACTGAAAGTTTGGAGGATACCTGAAGGGAGAACACGGAAGATTGGGTACAGGACAGTATTTATGAAGTCCCTACTTCGCGTGGGGTCATCTCTGCGAGTGGACGGGGGCCCCAATGTGTTTAACGTTTGATTTTGATTTTGATGGGACATCCTGAAATCCTTAACTGAACGTGAGATGAAGGCCCTTGTTGATAATAAATTAAAGATATGAGTGGGGGGGTAAGGTGACCGTTAATTGCTGTGGAGCTGGGTCTGTTTGGGGGCCTTACAAAGCAAATGATAACAACATAGAGCCCTCTAATATTGTGGCGTTTTTCCACAAGAAGGGGAGACAAGGGAGGGTAAACCAAAAGATGGGGTATATAAGCAGTCACACTGCCTGGAGGGGAGGGGGAACTTCTGGATAGATGCTTTCCTCGGGCGGCTCTATATTTGTAAATAGATATGCTGGTATCACATGGATCGGGACCAGGGGGTTGCCTGGGGGCATGATGTCATGGTGATCTCTCCCTGGGGGGGTACTAAACCACTTTATAGTAGATTTGGATGTTTCGCTGGGTAACGTGGATCAGGAGGGGATGGTTTTATATGTCCCACGGTGGCATCTCGGTGCTGCCGTCCGTATGAATCGAAGCCACAGTTAATATGGGGTTGGTGGTTTGCCTCTACTAGGTGGAGAAATCAAGGTTAAGAATAGGGGAGAACAGCCAACGTCGTCTCGCTCTCTTTCAGGCTAGTGAAATCAACTCTAGGTTTGAGACCGGGGGGGCCCTACACTTCTGGATGGAGGTTGGTGCTGAGAGTGGTTTGTTCCAGACTTAGAGGATTCACCCTAACTGTCAAGAAGGGGCGGAGGAGTAGACACATCGGGAGTCACCTTAGGGGACAGCCCATGCTGGTTCTCTAGCCAGGGGTTTAACTCTGATGCCCTATATCCCCCGATAGTTCAGCTAGCGGTATGGGAGAAACGTCCTGACGCATTCGAGTGGCAGCTGTAAGGTAACATTAACCTAAAATTGATTCAGGATGGGGGGCAAATTCTCTTCAGAGGCCTCAAAGCCAGAAGAAAAATGGGACCGCAGTATTGGGTATTGATAGGGGAATGAGAATGGGGGGGGGACATCCCAGCACCAGACGTATCCTTGATCTTAGCCGGATGAGCACCCTGATGCTGGGGGAACCCTCTATAGCACCGGGTACGCTGCAGGCGATGTTTTGCCCAGACATCGGACTAGGACCTTTGAAATTTGAGGTCCAGGGGGAACGTGCCCCATTAGGGGCACCTTTACCTCCCACCCGAGTTGCGACAACTCGGACTGATAGAGAACAGAGATCATTGTTCTCCTGCCTTGGGAGCACTTCTGTAAATAGTTATGACCTATGGGGGAGGACTACCCAGTTGGCGCCTGCACCTAGGAAAGGTAATGTTTGTGTTGTCTTTGTCTATGTTATATGGAAGGTTTTGACTGTACTTAGAATCTTTCACTGGCACTTTATAATTGTACAACATGTTAAAAGCAGAGTATGTTATAGCATCCAGGGGGTGGCGGGGAGGCATGATCCGAGGAGGAGGAGAGAGGCAGAGGAGAGGCTTATTTACCAACAGAGAATCTATCTCTGGCCCATAGATGGCTGATAGCACCAGTTTGAGAATTCTCTCTCACAACGTTAATGGGCTAAACAACCCAGTGAAAAGACACAAGGTCTTGTCTATGATAAAAAGACAGAAACCCTCAATTGTTTTATTACAAGAAACCCACTTAAGTACATCTGAACATCAGAAACTAGGGAAATTCGGGTTCAAGCAGGTAATAGCTGCCTCATGTGGGAAAGGGAAAAGAAGAGGCATTGCAGTATTGATTCCCAGAGGGGCGCAGTTTCAAAAGCTGGTCTGCTACGTGGATCCAGAGGGGTGATTGGTTATTGTCTCAGGGAAATTAGAGGGAACCCCAGTCACGTTGGCCACTCTTTATGCACCACCAGGCTCCACTAAGGAAATGTTACACCTCCTATTGCAAAAAATAACTGAGCAACAAAGAGGCTTATTAATAGTGGGAGGAGATCTAAACCAAGTGTGGGACCAGAAAGACACATCCAATGTTAAAGCGTTTCGCCAGAGTCCAGCTAGTCGGTTTATTAGGGAACATCTGAGGGGTACTTTCCTGGTGGATACCTGGAGAGGGCTCAATAAGAACAAACAAGAGTATACACACTACTCCTATCCACACAGCTGCTTTGCTAGAATAGATTACATATTGATCTCCGGAGAACATCAGGATCAGGTTGTTGAATGCAAACACATTCCCTTGGTACTGTCTGATCATTCCCAGGTGCTGCTGCGGCTGCACTGGAAAGCAAAAAAGGGCCAGTCCCTTTGGAAGTTTAATAATTATTTTTTAAACTTAAAAGAGTTCACTGATATGGCCAAAAAGAGGTTAATACAAATCCAGCAAGACAACAAGACACCTCAGGTGCTGAGTAGTATATTCTGGGACACAGTGAAGGCTGTATTCAGAGGGGACTGTATCAAGTTTGCTGCACATCTTAGGAGACAACAAAATCAGCAGATGGCAGAGCTTCAGAATCAACTATTGGCACTACAGGGGAGATTAGCAGAGGGAGACAATTCTATATCCCCGGACATCCAAATAGTCAAACAAAAAATTCAAACGCTAATAGATATTAAGACAGAACAGGCCCTACAGTGCTGCGGGCAAAATATTTTGAAACGGGTCCTAGAGCGTCTCGCCTCTTAGCACATCATCTAAGACAGCATACCGCTAAATCCATGATCACTCGAATTAGAGACCCTATGTCAGGTCAACTAGTAAAAACCCCAGAAAAATTTCTAAATGGATTTAGGGATTTTTACTCGAGGTTATATGCCTCAGAGCAAAGCCCAGATGAAGGGCAAATTAACACCTATTTGACCAAATTAAATTTACCGAACTTAACAAGGGAAATGAGAGAGGCTCTTGACTCCCCCTTATCCATTTCAGAACTGCCCTCTGCGATTAAAAGACTGAAAGTAAAAAAATCTCCTGGCCCAGATGGATGCACTCCTGAGTTTTTTTAATTTTTTATTCAGGAAATCAAGGACCCCCTGTTGGAGGCATGTAAGGTGGTGCATTCAGGGGAGCCAATCCCGGATTCATGGAACTATGCGGTTATCTCTAGTGTCCCTAAACCTGGGAAAGATACAACACAATGTAGTGCTTTTCGACCCATTTCAGTCTTAAATATTGATTATGAGTTATTTACTTCAATATTGGTGAGACGCCTGGAAGTGGCCTTACCGGAATTGATCAATGGTGATCAGGCTGGGTTTATCCCTGGTAGGTAGACCCAGGACAATATTAAAAGATCGCTACAAATTTTACACCATGCCGCCTGGTCGGGGGCCCCCAGCCTGATATTAAGTCTGGACGTGGAGAAGGCCTTCGACCGAGTGGCATGGAAATTCCTGGGTTTGGCTCTGAGCGCTTTCCGATTTTCAGAATCAATCACCCGAGTTATACATAACATATATACTAAACTGAAGGCATACATAAAGATTAATGGAAGAGTCTCCCCTCCAATAGATCTGCATCGGGGTACGAGACAGGGATGCCCCTCTCCCTCTTACTTTTTGCATTGTACTTGGAGCCTTTGGCCCAAGCCCTAAGGAGGGATGAACTAGTGAGGTTGGGTGATCGGGGACGCATAAGTTGGCACTATATGCCGATGACCTACTGGTTTATCTTACAGACCCCGAATATACGCTAGAACCCTTATGGGCTAGGTTATCGGAATTTAGTCTCCTGGCCGGCTACAAAATCACTATGAATAAAACAGAGGTCTTGAAATCACACTATGATCCCTCAGAGCAGATTCGAAGGAAGTTCCCTTTCAGATGGGACACTTCTCAGATCAAGTACCTAGGGGTCCAACTAAGTGGTTAGGCGGACCAGTTGTATCCCCTCAATTTTGTGCCAATGTTGGGAAAAATTAAGTTAGAACTGGACAGATGGGCTCCTGTCGCTATGCCTCTGGTTCAGAGGGTGGCGGGGATAAAAATGATAATACTGCCTCAGTTCTGATATTTGGTTCAGACTCTCCCTATCCTTGTCCCGGAGGCATTTTTTCATTCCTTAAGTAGAACAGTGTCACGCTTCATTTGGGGCCCACAAAAACCTAGGGTTCGACTCTCAGTACTCCAGATCCCAAAGGCAGAGGGGGGTTTAGCACTGCCAAATTTTAAACTATATCACTGTGCAGCCCAGTTGCGTACTGTCATCTACTGGTTGGACCAAGCATACTCGGCCAAGTGGAAAGAGGTGCAACTAGGGGAGGCCGCATCATTTAAAAATAGGAATGACATGCTATTAAGACAAAGAGGGAGATCAAATTTAAATCAGGAAGAGAACCCTTATACAGCCTCCACCCTGAGTGTGTGGCATGGTGTTCTAGGGGATAAAGATGCTAAGAGCTGGAGCTGTTTGTTGACTTCGGCCCCATACTTGAACTCTTTCCCACCTAACAGATGGGATGGAGGCTTTAAGAGATGGGAGGAAAGGGGTTTACACTTGATTTGGCATTTCCTGGATGGAAATATGATCCTACCATTTGATTCACTGGTTGATAAATATGGAATCAGTTGGAAAGATAGATTTAGATATTTTCAGATAAGAAATTATATTAGCAATCTTATGATACAATTTAAGCTGGGGGACTCTTCGCCTCCGCAAATTGCATATTTTCTTAAAAAGGCAATAGAGAAGGACCCAATTAAGTCTTATATAATATCCAAGTTATACCGGGCACTCTTATCTTGGAAGGGGGACTCCTCCGCACACATATAAAGAGCTTGGGAAACGGACTTGGGAGTCCTGATTCCTGAGGACTTCTGGGTATGGACTCAAAGGAGGGTTCACTGGGGTATCTCATCAGGGAACTGGCAGGAGTTCTCATGGAAGATTGTTGTCCGTTATTTTCGATCCCCAGCTATTCAGACAAGATTTCATGCTTCTATCTCTGCGGTGTGCTGGAGGAGTTGCGGATATGCACCTGCATCTTTAGCTCATTTATTGTGGGATTGCCCCGAGTTAACCCCCTTTAAACAAAGTCTTCAGCAGGCTCTAAGGGCAATCATAGACCCTGAACTGGAGGTGTCCCCCCTCTGTTATTTTTTTTTAGACCTACCTAGGGAACTCCGAGACCCCCTGACGGTTAAATTTTTGAAAATTTCTTTTCTTGTGGCCCAAAAAGTGATTACAAGTAATTGGTTATCCTAAGAGGATCACCCTAAATATGTGGCAAGATCGTATGATAGATGTGTATAGATTGGAATCAATAACAGCCAAGCTTAATAAAAGGGTTCTTGCCTTTGAGATTTTATGGAGGCGGTGGGTTCTTTACATGGCAGTGGAGAGGCTTGAGTTTGTTCCCTGAGCAGGGGCAAGTGAAGGTCCAGGTTAGGGTTTAACAGGGCAGACGCTGACAAAACATTGGGACTTTTAGTACACATTATGATTGGCCCCTGTGCTTCGCTCCCTCTCCTCCCTCTCCTCCCAGCCGATCCCCCTTATCTTGAGAGGGGCACCCTATGGGATACAAGTTGGAAATGTATTCTGGGGATACTTACAGGATGCATCTAGATGGATGCTCTGGATATTTTATTTTGTTCAGCATAAATTACACTGTATACTGTACATTCGCTTTGTCATAGGACTTCCTTGCCAGTGATAGCAGTAGAAGTGAATCAATTTGTATGATTGTTGGTTATTTGATGTCTGTGTATGTTGCATGTGCCTAGGCCCAATAAATTACACTAAATAAAGAAAGTTTTAAAACAAATTTTACTCTGTCCCTTCTAAAAATTGTGTTTCCGTAACCAAACAGTGGAAGTTGTAGGCACAAAATAATGTCAAACATTAACGTTACAGACTTGTTTTTCCTTAGAAAATGCATTTTACACTAAGCCCCTTATTCTACCAGCTTCCTGAGTGGATATCACCAATTTTGAAGATGTGTCCCTGATTTTGGTCCTTTGTCCCTGATTATTTTAAGTCTTGTCCCTGATTTATGAGGCAGGAGGTTGAGAGGTATGGGTCTCTTTGAGGACTGAGCCAATGAGCCACTACAGCCCACCCATAGTACC
The DNA here is from genome assembly GCA_016271365.2 of Neoceratodus forsteri. Lineage (NCBI taxonomy): Eukaryota > Metazoa > Chordata > Ceratodontiformes > Ceratodontidae > Neoceratodus > Neoceratodus forsteri. The sequence continues at coordinate 288,322,754 of CM057455.1, read as the reverse complement.
AGGCTAAAAGCAACAGCACAAGAAAGCATGCAAGCAGCCAGCAGCAAAAGAGGGAGACTGACCAGTTCATCCCAGAGAGAGCAGCAACACTGGATGGGACTGGTGGTAACGTTTACACCCTCCTTAACCAAGAGAACCAGCAATATGCTAAAGTGATTTTGTGAGCATTTGCAGATGGCTTTTTCACAGTGCATGCCATTGCCACCCATCCTTCGGATGGAGAAGCTGCTATTTGTTTTGTAAAAAAAAAAAATCTGTCATAGTTCATTTTGGTTTATTAGCACTCTGTCCTCCAGTTTTGTGTGTGTGGCCACACCCCCAGAATGATGTCATGCAAGGGGACTGTCAAGGTTTTGCATAAAGCACCAAGGGATTCTGGGTAAATTCTAAAGTTGCTTTTTAAATATTAATTACTCAGCAGTGCAGCCCTTTATTTAGGTGGTGGTGGCTGCAAGAGGTTGTATGCTGACACACTCTCTTGTCTGAGTAGGCTTGTGTCTTGAACAATTATGTTTGTAACAGTTTTGATCTGCTGATGTTTTAAAATGACGTTTACAAAACACATATATAGCCAGGCATGGTGGATATAGTAAGAAGTTGTTTTCCAATTTTCTTGTTGTGTAGTTTCATATTTTTTGTAGTGACTTTAAAGGAAAACTGCATTCTCATGTCTTGTAAGTGTTATTTTTTTTCTTTCTATGTCAACAGACAACACTTCATGTAATTGTTAAAGATGTATACAACTGCTTCAGTTAGTTTTCACACTAGGTCCTGTCACTGTCCTGGGAGGGTCCATGTTGTGGTTGTTGAAATCTCATTGTCCCTGAGAGCTGCATTAGCATATAAGAACATGATGTCAGATCAACCATTTAAATCATGTATCTCTATGGGTGGTGGAAGACAAAATAAGTAACAGAGAGAAAAAAGAGGGTTGGAGAGGAAAGAGGAGGGTGATGCAGTAGGTGATGGTGGGAGAGACAAAATAAGTGGGATAAGGAGATTAAAGGTAGCATTCACAGGTACTAGAGTTAGTGAGGTGGAGGTGGAGTTTAGGTTTGAATGAGCCAAGGGTAGAAGTGGAGGAGATGTCAGGATTGAGCGCATTTAACCAGCTTGGTGCTCTGTGGGCAAAGGATCTTTGACCTTGGGAGGTGCGACAGCGGGGAACCTGAAAGAGCTGGGATTCAGAGCCCCTGGTGTTACGTGGTTTTAGTCTTGAACTAAACAGTGCTTGGACTCCAGGCCGGGGGTGGGGAGGCCCATGGTTACTTTCTATGCCATAATGCAGGTTTGGTACTTTATGTGATTTGAGAGTTGAAGCCAACCATATTGGGCATACAGGTCACATGTATAAGTGAGACGGTGAGTGACAGAGATGAGCCTGCAGGCCTTGTTAAGCAATGTTGAAATTCGTCTGAGGGCAGTGGCAGAGCCATAGATTATAAGACTGTAATCAATGATGGAGACCACTGAGCTCTGGATGGCGATCTTCAGTGCTTCTGCAGTAAGGTGTTGTCGATGTTGGTGTAGTAGGCCTAGGCGCATATTTGCAGATTTGGCAACATTGTCTATGTATGCCCCATAGGAGAGATTTGAGTCCAGAGATAACCCTAGGTATTTGAACGACTGCACTTGCTCAAGGGTGCTGCCAGTGCTGGTGGAGATTGCTAAGGGATGAGATCTATGCCTGTTTTGAGAGCTGTTAAAGAGCATAACTTTGTTTTTTTTTATGGTTGAGGACAAGCTTTTGATGAATGAACCAGTTTTCCACTGTGGCAAAGCCTTGCTTAAAATTGGTCTGCAGGAGCACAGGGTCCTTGTGGGAGAAGAAGATAACAGCATCATCTGCATAGAGGATAATTTGTTCAGTGCAAGATTTCGGGAGTGTGATAAGAAAAAGGCTGAAAAGTAACGGGCCCAGGATGGATCCCTGGTGGACTCCAGATTGGACTGGTCTGAGGTCCGAGAGTGCCCCAGCGATTTTGACTCACTGACTTCGGTTTTGCAGATAACTATTGAACCATTAAACAGTGTCAGAGGAGAGTCCTATATGCTGGAGTTGTTGGATCAGTAGACGATGGTGTACTGTGTTGAAGGCCTTGGTCAGATCAACAAATACTGCCTGGTTAAGTGACCCCTATCCAATGTGCCATGCCGTGCTCCAGTGAACTCCAGTAATGCAGATGAGGTATTGTGACCTTTTCTGAAGCCATGTTGCTGTAGCCATAGGAGATTGTGTTTGTCCAGGTAGTCCGTGAGTTGGTTGGATACTATGCGTTCGAGTGCCTTGGAAAGAGGTGGTAGTATAGAAATCAGTCAATAGTTTGCATGGCAGGTCTTATGCCCACTTTTGTGGACTGGTGTAACTGTAGCCACTTTCCATTTGTCAGGGAACTGACCAGTGCTTAGGGAGAGATTGAGAATGTGTGTTAATGGGGCTAGAACCTCATCCATAGTGAGGGATTGAAGTTTTAGAGCCAGCGAGTCACCACTTGATCTTGACTTGGATATTGCTTTGGTGATGTGTGTTCGGGCAACGTGCAGGTTAATTTCTTTGAAGTGGAAAGGTGGGAGATTGGTAGGAGAGCCATCGTGGATAGTGTGGGTAGTATCCAGGAAGAAATCTGGGGGGGAGGACGCTGCTGAGGTCAGTAAATGCATCATTAAAGGTGTTTGCAATGACCAGGGGATTAAGGGTGATGGTCTCATCAACTTTTAGCATGGTTGGGTAGGATTTGGATTGTTTCCGTGTAACTTCTTTGATATTTTTCCAGAAATCCGATCCATTTCCCCAGAAGTTGGAGAGAGCTTCTTTGTAGTATGCACTTTTCAGTAGTTGTATAGATTTTGTGCAGTTATTGTGGGCACATTTGTAGTTCTGTATGTCGTGCTGAGCACCAGAGTCCCTGGCTAGAGCCCAAAGGTGGTCCCTAGTCTTTAACTGGACAAGAAGCTCTCCAGTTAGCCATGGGTTGCAGAGCGCTTTGACTTTTCATTTTTTTAGTGGTGCAAAGGTGTCACAAGCCACGTTGAAGGAGGAGATAAAGAAGTCAAGAGCTGTGTTAACATCTGTTGAGAGGAGAATGGGAGACCAGTCAAACCGACTGAGGCAGGATTTAAGGTGTCTTAGTTGGCCATGTGTGAGCACTCTGCTAGTGATGAATTTGGGTGGGGGCTTATGGAATTTATTTGACCACCCACATATAACGGGTGAGTGGTCACTTAGTGAGTCATGAAGGACCAAGGTACTGGTGATATGAAAAGGATGACTGGCAAGGACCCAGTCCAGTAAAGTACTAGTGCCTGTTTTATAGTTCTTTCTGGTGGTGGAGAGAACCATTTGTGAGAGGTTTGCTGATGATATGGCAGCCTCTGATGACAGCTAGTTAATATTAAAGTCACCTAGTGTAATTGTCTCAGCACTTACTGGTTGGGATTTGATGAAGTCCAGAACAGCTGTGAGGCTCTTCCCTTGGTCTTTGGAGGGGATGTAGACCATGATTACTGTGAGGGTTTTGTTGTGTGCTCCTAAGAGTAGTTTAATAGGTAGGATCTGAGCAGTGGAGTCATGGAGAGGAGTAGAGATGGGGCAACCAACGAGATAGTCTTTGATGTAGATTGCACAACCACCTCCTCTTTTGGACACACGGTCCAGTCTGTAGACATTATATCCTGGTAGTGCAATCGCTGAGTCTGGGATTTTTGGCAACAGCCATGTTTCAACAATTGTTAGGATACCTGGACTGTGTTGGTTTACAAAGACTTGGATGGCATCAAGTTTGGGGATCAGGCTACAGATGTTAATAGTGGCGACGGTCAGGCTCCCGGTAGAATTTGAACAGCCGACAGTGGTGGCAGTAGAAGGGCCTGGTTTAGCGTGCACATCTCCTGATATCAGAAGGAGAAAGAGGAGGAGCTTCAAGGCGCACAATCAGAGTTTCTTACATGTGAGATTACGTATCAGTGGTTTGTTATTACAGTTCTGGCTTCGCAGGCGTTTGCCCCAGAGCAACATTATGCATGATGAGGGATACTGGAATGACCATGGCCTGTACCTGTGGGAGATGTGGTGAAGCCAATAAAAGGTGTCAGATGTCCTTGAGGGAGAGTGGTGCTTACAGTGTGAGATACCTAGGTGGTGATATGGAGTGTCAAGCTGGTAGATGGGGGGAAGGGGTAGTAGGTTCCTGGGAGGTATGAAAGGTGAAGTAGGGAGGTGAGAATAGTGAGAGAAAACATCGTACTGATGGAGGTAGACATGAATGGAGAATGTTTTCAAGTGTGGCTGAGCAGAGGCCCAGAAGGCACGAGCAGGGAGGTATAGAGGAGGAGAGAGAACAGAGTCAAGAAGGTGGCAACCTGGGAGCGACTAATGGGATAGAGGCAGGGAGGGACAGAGAGAGGAAAGACAGAGCTAGGGACTATTTAATAAAGGCGGGAGGGTGGGAAACAATTTTTGGCTTTTTCCACTGATATGAATGGGTGCTAAGCCCAGAGAAACACTGAGAAGGAAAGGCCAATCAGAAGTTGAGGCACAAGGCGGTAGTCCAATCAGGGGTTCCTGCTCGGAGCAAGCAACCAACCTCAGCTGCTCTCTGCTTCCCCAGTCTGTGCTGTGCGCGTACCCAGCTTGGATGGATCCTCCATGGGGATTCTGTGGTGGCGGTCTGGACGGGCAGGCTAGGAGAGCCACGGCCACACGGGAAGAAAGCCCGAGTCAGGGGCTGTGTCTAAGGGGGGAAAGCAGAGAGAACAGTTAGCTATAGGGAGGCAATGGACAAAAGGGAGTGATGTGCAACAGTAATTGGTGGGCATGAGAGGCTATCACTGGGGATGGCGGAGAGAGAGGAATTACAATGGGGGGGAGGGGAAATGAGCAGTTATCACTCTGTATGCCTTTGTGGAAAACACTTGAATAAATAAATAAATAAATACATAAAATTAACAAAAATTTGTAGACATATGCAGTAAGGCATTGTTGGTACAATAAAAAGTTGTTTTCCAGTTTTCTTACTGTGAAGTGCAGTTTCATATTTCTGTAGTAGCTTCAGCAATAAAAGCTCTCATAATATGTTTATTTTCAACAAGGCATTGTGCATATAGGCCCAGATACTCAGACTGCACCGGGCAGTGGCGCAAGCCTGAGTGCAGTGCAACTGTGATGCGCCGGGGCCAGGACCAGGTGATATTCAACGGGATGCGCCATGGCACAGCACCATTGAATATGGCATGGTCAGTGCACATACTGCGCATGGCGCAGTGGCACTGAGCCGGCGCAAGCAACTGGTAGGGAGCATGGGGATATGCCAGTGCAAGTGTAGTTGCACTAGGTGCATCACCTGTGATATTCAGCAGGGGGCATGCAAATGAGGCCATAATATATGCAAGGTGCAAATGGGGCCATTTGCATGTCATTATGACCCATTTGCATGCCTTGCACAAAGCAGCCCAGCTACTTGCACCTGGTGCCCTGCACAGAATGATATGTGCAGTGGGGATCCCAGGGCATCCCCCACCCCATAGCCACAGTTGCAGTATATGTAGTACACAAAGCCCTGGTAGTCTAGTGGCATCCCCCAGTCCCTGATTCCCTGATATATATTATACACGTCCATCCCTGGTGGTCTAGTTGTCCCTCCCACCCAAGCCCCCGATTCCGTGATATATGTATTCAAGACCATCCCTGGTGGTCTAGTGGACCCCCCCCGCCCATTGCCATGATCACAGTAAATCTCTATAGATCAATTCCCTGGTCACCCCTGCCACCCACAGGGAACCCCTTGCCCACCTTGCCCCCCCATCATCGGCGGGCGACTGCATCCCACCAGCATACCACCCAGCTGTCTGCCGAATGACAGGTACAGTGTGGGCTTGAAGCCCATTGGTCCCCAGTGTGGACCAATGGGCTTGCAGGGCATACTGTACGAGACAGTCCCAAATATGTGAATGAAATATGTGATGTTTGCAGACTGAACAAGTTTCTGGTGAAAGGCTGAGCTCATTCACACCTACCAGTTAATTGAGGCATCTTCTAAGAATGGCAATTTAAAACAATTATTCCATCTCCTTGTTAATGAGGGTGGGGCAGAGTCATCTATGTTGTACTCTAAATTACAATGCCAGAGTTAACAGTTCCACCCCTAGTAGGAATTAACACACATAAGGCCCCTATTAAAACATATTGTAAAGTAGACAATGACAAATAGCAGCAAATCAAAACGAAAGAAAAAGACACTATGGTTCTCAAAAGAGGTGACGGTGAAAGTCAGGAAGAAAAAGATAGCATTCCGGAAGTATAAGGAAACACAGAAGGAGCAGGACAGAGAGCTGTACCAGTTAAGGCAGAAGGAAGCAGGGAGGGAAGTCAGAATAGCAAAGGCCCAAACTGAGGAAAAGATAGCCAACTCAGTTAAGAAGGGGATAAAACCTTTATAGGTACATCAGCGAGCGAGAAAGACAAAGGGAGGGATAGTGAGGCTGAATAGAATGAGCGGTGGGTGGGCAGAGGGGACAGTGAAAGCAGGGATACTGAACGAATATTTCTGCTCAGTATTCACAAAAGAGGAGGGGGAAGTGCCTAATCCAATTAACAGAAGCACTCTTGATAGGGGGGTCGATCCCAGTCCTTTCACAGAAGAAAGGGTTCTGCAAGAACTCCTAAAACTGAAGGTGGACAAAGCAATGGGTCCTGATGGAATTCACCCCAGAATTCTAAAAGAATCAAGGGAGGAACTAGTGAAACCACTGGCTACTCTTTTTAATAAATCGTGGGAGGATGGTGTGATACCCGAGGACTGGAGGAAGGCGGATGTGATTCCCCTTCACAAAAGTGGGACCAAGACAGAGGCAGGAAACTACAGACCTGTCAGTCTGACCTCTGTGGTATGGAAAGTGATGGAGTCACTTCTGAAGGAAAGAATAGTTGAGTACCTAGAGGCCAGTGGAGCACAGGACCCAAGGCAGCATGGGTTCACAGTGGGAAGGTCATGTCAGATGAATCTAATAGATTTCTTTGACTGGGTAACCAATGGTAGACAAGGGAGGGTCTGTGGACATGGCCTACCTAGACTTTAGCACGGCATTTGACACAGTCCCACACAAAAGATTAATAATCAAATTAACCAGCCTGGGAGTGGGTCCCAGGGTGGTAGCTTGGGTAAAACATTGGCTGCACAACAGGACACAGAAGGTAATTGTAAATGGAGTCCACTCTGAAGAAAGAGGGGTTACTAGTGGGGTACCGCAGGGTTCAGTATTGGGTCCAGTCCTATTTAATGTCTTCATCAGTGACATTGCAAAGGTACTGGAAGGAAAAGTATGCCTTTTTGCAGATGACACAAAGATCTGCAACAGGGTTGATACACAAGGAGGTGTGGAAAGGATGAAAAGGGACTTGGCAAGGTTGGAGGAATGGTCAGAAGTATGGCAGCTAGGATTCAATGCAAAGAAGTGCAAAATAATGCACCTGGGAAACAAGAACCCAGGGGAAGAATACACAATGGGTGGGGAGGTAGTAACAACAACAAAAAAGGAAAGGGACCTGGGGTAATCATATCAGATGACCTTAAGGTTAGCAAGCAATGTGAGAAGGCAGTAGGGAGGGCTGGGGGTATACTGGGATGTATAGGGAGAGGCATCAGCAGCAGAAAACAGGAAGTTGTTATCCCTCTGTACAGACAGTTGGTGAGACCCCATCTGGAGTACTGTGTCCAGTTCTGGAGACTCCATCTTCGCAAGGACATAGACAGGATAGAGGTAGTCCAGAGGAGGGCAACTAAAATGTGCAGGGTCTGCAAGAGAAGCAAGTATGAGGAGAGACTAAAGGAGCTTAATATGTATACCCTTGAGGAAAGAAGGAGGGGGACATGATAGAAACTTTTAAGTACCTCAGTGGAATCAACAAAGTCCAAGAGGGTAGCATCTTTCAGAAAAGAGACTTGCAAGAACAAGGGACACAATTTAAAGATAGAAGGAGGGGTTCAGGGCAATGTGAGGAAGTATTATTTCACAGAGAGGGTAGTGGATGCATGGAACAGCCTTCCTGAGGAGGTTGTGGGGTCTAAAACTGTGGGAGAATTCAAGAATGCATGGGACAGACATAAGGCAATTCTTGTGGGGGGGTAGGAAGAAATAGGCTGTTGGTTAACTAGGATCTGCGGCCTATCCTGTAGGTAGGGAAATGGGCAGACTAGATGGGCCAAGCGGTCCTTATCTGCCGTCAAAGTCTATGTTTCTATGTTTCACTCCAACTGGCTTCAGCAGTCTGGAGGCATGCTGGCTTAGTATCCAGCAACCCTGGTGAAATGGACCACACAAAAACAACATTAAATAATATGATTTTATCAACTTTGTTACGAAACCTGGAACATATATAGTATTTACAGCAATGTTTACTGACTGGTGCTGTCTGTTTTGTTTGTGAAAACCATTGCACGTCATCTTTACAACTTTGGAAAATGGGTCTTATAAGCTTGCTGACAGTCATTACTAGACTTTGAGCTCCCTGCATAACATCATCAGTAGCTCTTTACTGACACCTGCTTTTATTGCACAGGTAGTGCAATCAAAGTTACAAAATGACTAATAACTTTAAAATGAAGTAACGCAGTAATCTAGTTTTTGGTATGTGATTTATCGGGGGCATGCTTATTTGGATTCAGCAATGTAGTACTTTTTGTGTCAGTGGCTCTTTAATGGAGATCACTAATTGATAGTCTGCATAATGTTCCATCAATCTAAGTTTGTCAGCATCCAGGCCAGATTTCCACCAGCAATGCTCCAACCTTCGCATGACCCTCTTCATGTCACTCAGTGCCCCATCAAACCATGGGGGTCGAGGAAGAATAGACAGAGGGTGAACATAGTCTGGAGCAATGGAATCCAGAGCATCCACCACAGCCTTGTTATAGACCTTCAGTAGGCTGTCTGGATCAGAGCTTCACTCGGAAACCCCAGGAGGTCAAGTACCGCCATCAGGCCTTCTGGAGTCAAACCCTTTAATGGGTGATACTGGACCATCTCCACTGGGGCAGGCCTATAAGGTGGTGCCTGGATATTGAGCCTGTTAGTGCTATGGTCAGACCATCTAACTGGCTCACCACCAGGTCAGTGCTCTCCACACCCAGTAGGAAGATCAGATCCAGAGAGTGTCCCAACCTATGGATCTCAGAGGAAACTACCTGTGTGAAGCCCAATGAGTACATCAATTAGAGGAAATCTTCTCCAAAGTGTGAAAGTTCATCATCGATCCAGGCGTTGACATTACCCAGCACCATCACTCTGGGGACTCCAACACCATGTCAACAATGAGGTCTGTGATTTCCTGTAAAAATTGCTTCCCATTCTGGGTGGATGGTAGATGAGAAGAATTTTGCACCCAACACCTGCGCCCAAGATACACTCAAAGGATCAGGTCTTCCCCACCGGAACAACTATCAGGCCCAGTTCTGTTTTAAAACAGACAGCAACATCCCCGCCCCCTACGATCCAACCTCGGGTGGTGTATCACTGAAACCTGTCTGGAACAGCCACCTCCAATATTTGGCTGGCATTCTCATCCAGCCAGGCCTTGGTGATGCAAATCATATCCGTTGACCTGACAAGGTCAGCAATCACTGCCATCTTGTTCTTGATGGATCAGGCATTGCATAACACTGCCCAGATTGGATGGGACTCTGAGGCAGACTGCACTATCTCCTCACTTACAGTAGGATTCTTGGGTATGGGGACTAGACAGGGAGGACCCCTCTCCAATTTCTGTTTCATCCAAGGGCATCTTCTTACCCCCACTACCCCTATTCGACTGCCTCGGTCTCCTCCTCCTCCTCCTCCCTGAGGTTCCAGCCCCCCTCCACTCCTACTATCCCCAGTACCTTGCAGCAGTCATACACATTGGCAAGCAAAAGAGGGGAGTTAAAGGGGCAGAGGCCGTGCAGCTCAACTGAGGAGTAACGCCTCACAGGGAGAGCCACCAGCCAACACGAACTCTTCTACTAGGCCAGTGAACCAGCCCACAAAATTAAGTAAACTATCCCCACCCCACAAATAATGAAAAGTAATAATCCCATCCACTGCAATGATTCTGCTCCAATTATCCACTCCAACACTCTATTTAAATCCCACCCACCCAAATAAAAACCATAGGACACAGTACTTTACAAGTCCCAAATAGTCCAACATACAAATCCAAGGTCCAAAGGTCAAACGTTAATCAAACTTCTAAAAAGTGTATTCAGGCAAGTGAGGCTCTTACCCTCACCCAATCCCTGCAATCAGTATCCAAAAGTTTGCTTTTGTCTCCCATCAGTAGCAATACTGAATTTGAACTGGTTCAACAAAATCTTCAGAGGTACTCTCACTACCTCTACGTTAGTATCCAGAGTCAGGCTGCCAGTCATCACACCGTGGTCTTTTTTAGTGGCTAGCACTTCCAAATCCTCCAAATCACTTTTCCCATGTTCCCCCTTCCCCCTCCAAGCCATAAATAGCACCCCCTGTGTCAGCAACTGGCACCATCAGTAGCCAGCAATTCCAGGGTCACAGAGGAAAGCCCTAACCCCGCTGAACCCTTGGGGCCCCACAGAGGTGCACACCCCCGCCAGTCTGCACCCCTCCGGTGCCCCTTCTGGGTTCCTGATTGGACCAGGCCACCCTCCAGGTGAAGCACTACAACTCCAAGCCACAGGCACTGCCCTCCTCCTTGCCCCTGAAGTGACAACCGGTAGCCACCGACCAATAACCAGCCACCTAGGATGGGGGCAGCTAGCGACCTGGCCACCCACCAATGGCCAAAGTCCCCCTAGCCCAAACAGCACTGGGGGATCAAATCTCCAGTTGAGAACTCCCAGTGCTGTCCTTGAACAGAAACAAGTCAAGGTCTGCAACCCCAGATGCCCCCCCCCAAGGGTGGGAAAGAGCTGATACCTGAAAGTTTGGGGAGAGGATAGCAGGCAAGTGAAATCACCATGCAGTCCAAATGCTGGCTGCACTTCCACCACACCAGCAAGCTTCCTCTTCACCAAAGTCTCTCCAGCGTTTCTGCAGGCCCCTCTGTCGTTCTCACTCCTACCTCTGGCTTATCTCTGCTCTTGACACTACACCGACAGCCCTGGTTGGCACTAGGCCTGAAATCTGGGCCGCCAATACAGCGATTCACAGTGAAGACTTCCACGGATCTAGGCTGGAAAAGGCCCAAGTCATAGCTTTCAGCCATACAGTCTGCCATGAACAGACAGTCTACCATGGCTGTCGTTGAAAAATGGCAAAAGCAAATGCTCCTGCTATCAAACTGAATACAGCAGGAGCAACTTGATTACTTGGATGAGAGAAAAAATATAACTGCTAGCACTACTGCAATGTTTTAGCTAGCAATCAAATACTCCAGGAATATCCCCTAGCAATAAGCACCTGATCAAAAATCAAAACCCCTATCTACAACCTGATAAAAAAGACGTAACCTCACTACCTGCTGGCTGCTGGAGGTCTGAATCCGAGGAAGGAGGAGACTACTGAAGACTGCAGGAAGTTCCTGTCCCAGAACAGGAAGGGCGAGAGTTGTAAGGACACATAGGCAGTAGGAATGTAGGTGTAAAAATACATAGAGGGAGGAGACAGTAAGCATACAAAGCAACAGGAGAGGGGACACAAAATAAGTCAAGATGGGAGTGGTGCAGAGCAATGGCTGTGGGGCAGCAGTGTTCTGGGAGACATTCTGGAGGCTGCGATGCTGCCCTATTTGCAGGCACCTCTCTGGTCTGAGGGAGCAGGCTGACCTGACTAGGATTCATGAAGCCTTTCCCCCCACCCAGGAACCACCAGGGCCACCACTGCTACCTCAGAGGTTGCCAAGAAAGAGGAGCAGTTGGACCAAGGTGGGCTCAGGGAGGAAGAGGGTGGTGGAACAGAGGTGCACCCCTCCAGTTGTACCTCTCCGCATTTCATAGGCTGTTCTAGTGAAGAGTGGTTCCTCTATGGAGGCACCTGTAGTGGAGACCAAGGAGGATGCTGGGAACCTCCACAAAGGAGACCCACAGGAGGGTGGCATGAGACCTCATAGGGGAAGGAAACAACTCCTGGTGGGGGACTCAATCCTTGGGGAGGGTAGAAGTGGGGGAGGAAGGGGAAAGGGAGGTAAGGTGCCTGCCTGGCACTATGGCTCGAAGGGACAGGAAGCGAAAGGATCAGGGGAGCAGCTGCACGAGGGAGGGAGCTGGATGTCATTGTCCACCAAGGGACAAATGACCTGGCTGCTAATGGGATCAGAGCAGTGCAAGAGGAGTTTGTAGAGTTGAGGAGGGGTCTTAGACAAATAGCATGTAAAGTAACCTTCTCGGAGGTGCTGCCTGTCTATGGCGAGGATGATGCTAGGGTACTCTGCACCATGGGATTCAATAAATGGTTGAAAAACTGGTGTAGCGCTCAGGGTTTTGGCTTCATTGGGGACTGGGGAGCCACCTGGAGGGATGCAGGACTATACCGGCACAATGATCTGCATCTGTCCGGGGGGAACCAGGATCCTAGGTGATAGGTTTAAATGCTTCATTGGCAAGCATTTAAAATAGCCAAGGGGGGAGGCACTGAAAAGGAGCATGGAAGTCCCAGCATCCCCCTACAAAACACAGTAGTAAGAGAGGTAAACACCAAGGTAGAGAAGTCAGTAGGGAGCAGGACAGGGGTAAATGCAGAAAAAGGCAGTAAGTACAGGAATGGGGCTAAAAGGGGTAAGGCCATCAAAAAATGGAGGGTGATGAGTACTAATGCCCGCAGTCTGTGTAACAAGCTCCCTGAACTACTGGCCTTGATGGAAGAGGATGCCTGGATATTGTGGCAGTCACTGAAACACGGTACACAGAGAACCATGACTGGGATGTCAACATACCAGGATACACAATATGCAGGAGGGACAAGGTGGGTAAAAGAGGAGGAGGAGTAGCTCTCTATATAAGGGGAGAGAATAAAGCAATAGAACTAAAGAGTACACAGGACGTTGATGAGTCACTATGGGTCACCCTGGAGACAGGAAATGGCACCACAATCCGCATGGGGGTTGTGTACAGACCCCTTTCTCAGTGGGAGGGGACAGACAAGGAAATGATAGAAGGTTTCCTTAAAATGTCAGAAAAAGGGGAGATATTATTAATGGGGGACCTGAATATGCCATATGTTACCTGGAGCACCTTTTCTGCAGGCACATCCAAGAGCAGGGTCATTCTTGATGCCCTACAGGGGCATGCCTCAGACAGCTAGTGTTGGAACCCACTTGGGAGGGAGCAGTCTTAGACCTGGTACTCTCAAATGGGGATGGAGAAAGGATTTCAGATTTAGAAGTGGGTAGCCATCTGGGAAAAAGTGACCACCAACAGTGTGGTTCACAAAAAACACAGTCATAGAGTCAAGCCATACAAAAACAAGAGCATTCGACTTTAGGAGGCTGACTTTGGGAAAATGAGAGAGTACCTCAGAAAAGCACTAGCAAATAGGCAAGAAGGAGGGGTGGAGGAACAATGGGGAATAATCAAAACAGCCATCACAGAGGCAACAAACCTTTGCGTGAAGCAAATCAGCAAAACAAAACGAAGAAAAAAACACTATGGTTATCAAAAGACATGGAAGGGAAGGTTAAGGGGAAAAGGATAGCACTCAGGAAATATGAGGAAACACAGAAGGAGCAGGACAGAAAACTTCATCAGTTAAAGCAGAGGGAGGCAGAGAAGGCAGTCAAAATAGCAAAGGCACAAACTGAGGAAAAGATAGCCAACTCTGTCAGGAAGGGGGATAAAACCTTTTATAGGTACATTAGGGAGTGAAGAAAGACCAAGGGAGGGATACACAGACTTAATAAAGGGGAGGGAATGTGGGCAGAGGGTGACAGTGAAAAAGCAGGGATACTGAACGAATATTTCTGTTCAGTATTCACAATGGAAGAGGAGGGGTAGGTACCTAAACCAAACAAGAGAAACACTCTGTTTAGGGGGGGTCAATACCAGTCCATTCACAGAAGAAAGGGTTTTGAAAGAACTCTTGAAACTGAGGGTTGACAAAGCAATGAGGCCTGATGGGATTCACCCCAGAATTCTAAAAGAACTAAGGGTAGAACTGGTAACACCACCGACTACTCTCTTTAACAAATCATGGGAGGATGGGGTAGTACCTGAGGACGGAAGGAGGGCGGATGTGATTCCACTTCACAAAAGTGGAAGCAGGGCAGAAGCAGGAAACTACAGACCAGTTAGTTTGACCTCAGTGGTAGGGAAAATGATGGACTCACTTCTGAAGGAAAGAAACGTTGAGCACCTAGAGGCCAGTGGGTCACAGGACCCAAGGCAGCATGATTTCACAGCAGGAAGGTCATGTCAGACAAACGCAATAGATTTCTTTGACTGGGTAACCAAACTAGTAGACCAGGGAGGGGCTGTGGATTGGCCTGCCTAGATTTTAACAAGGCATTTAACACAGTCTCACACAAAAGATTAATATACAAGTTTGCCAGCATTGGAGTTGGTCCCAAGGTGGTAGCCTAGATAAAAAAACTGGCTGGACAATAGGACGCAAAGGGTAATAGAAAATGGAGTCCACAGTGAAGAAAGGAGGGCAACTAGCCGGGTACCGCAGGGTTCAGGACTGGGACCGGTCCTCTTTAATGTTTTTATAAGTGACATTGGGGAGTACCTGGAAGGAAAAGTATGTCTCTTTACATATGACACAAAGATCTGCAACAGGGTTAATACACAAGGTGGGGTGGAAAGGATGAAAAGGGACTTGGCAAGGTTGGAGGAATGGTCAAATATATGGCAGCTCAGATTCAATGCAAAGAAGTGCAAGATAATGCACCTGGGAAACAAAAACCCAGGGGAAGAGTACACAATGGGGGCAGTAGTGGATCTCGGGGTTTTAGTGGGTGCAGGTGCACCCTCCATTGTAACTTGCTTGCTTGTTACTGCTACATTTCACTTTGCTGGAGAAGTCTAATATATTGATTATAAGAAAATCTGCATTCAAAACAATAGAGTACGTCATTATTGTTAGCCAAAAATTAAATGGAAAAGATAATATAAAGGATTAAAAAAATGTCAAAAAGTTACATATCAAGTCCACACACCACCACAGCACCCCCCATTGTAAAATCCTGGATCCGCTACTGAATGGGGGTGAGATAATAACAACAACAAAAATCAAAAGAGACCTAGGAGTAATTATATCAGATGACTTAAGGAGGGCTAGGTGGATACTGGGATGCATAGGGTGAGGCATCAACAGTAGAAAACGGGGGGTGGCCAGCAGCTGAGCTAGAAACAGCTCTTTACATGGGCTCTGCTGAAAAGAAAGTTTCTATAAGTATTAGAAAAGGAAAAACTTTTTAAAACATAGAAATAGTTATATCTCTCAAGAGAGTTTATAGTCCTGAACAGATCGCTACCATTTTCTCCAGAATAGCACTTGAAATTTCGATGGTATGGGTAGGACAAACAAAGCAGCGCCAGGTGGAGACGGGGGCCAAGCGAAGGAGACTAAACCTGGGCCAAGCAGGGAACTGAGCGCGGTGGTGGCTGAAGAGATTAGTCAGCCATCCAACGCCGCACTCCTTAAAAACTTGACGGAAAAATGGAGGAACTCACTCTACAGTTCAAGAGTATGGACATTAAAATTAATAAGATAGATGAAGACACCAAAGCTGCAGTTAAGTCTGCTACCGTGGTGTTGACAACAACCTCTGGACTTGTGAAAGAGAATGGGGTGCTGAGAAGGCATTTGGAAAATTTGGAAAACTTGTCCAGAGCAGCTAATATCAGGATTCTGGGTCTTCCAGAAAGTGCTGAGGGTAACAGTCTTTCTGGGTTTATAGTGTCTGCTTAAGATCATTTTTTGTAGTGAAGAGCAGTTTTCAGTGATTAAGGCCTACTGAATTGCTTCTCATGGTTCCAGGCAGTGCATGGCCATGGGTCAATTTCCTCCTCGCACCATCCTCGTGGTTCTTGGGTCCGTGGCTGAAAGAGACTTTATCATAGCTCAGGCAAAGAGATGTGGTATGATGGCGTAGGAGGGCAGTAAAATCCATGTTTTCCCAGATATGAGCTATTCGACGAGGCAGAGAAGACAAGGTTTTGATGCTGTATGAGCCCGTTTGCGACAACTGGGGATCCAGCATGTTTTGGTGATGCCAGCCAGCCTGTGGATTTTCTATGGGGGAAAAACTTTTCAATTTGCAGAACCTGTGGAAGGGGATAAATTCACCGATTGTGAGGAAAAAGAATTCAAAGTAAAGGACGCTGAACTTAGTAGTGAGGAAGAGGATGGTGACTGATCGAGAGATTGGTAAAAGGGTCTAACAGAACTCATTATTTGTTTTTTCTAGGGATGAGATGGTCCTTGGAGAGATGAGAGCATTGATTAATACTTTTCTAAAAGATAAGGACATTGGCTAATTAGATGGGCAGATTACAGTTTGCATTTGATCAGAAACTATGTAGAATTAATAATGCCTGTTCTTAATTCAGATTTACATACTGAAACTTAATTTTGTTGGATTAAATTAAGCATGAATTTATAAGTGAACTGGTAGAGAACTGATATAATACTGCTGCACCATCGATGTAGAGGGGGATATTACTATCTAAAATGATAGGGAACTGATGTTTTGTTAGCAAAGTTTTTGATTAATCCCTGCTCATGGCAGCATTAAGCCAATCTTTAGAACTGATGTAATAACTAGAATTTAGCTAACCCCCCATTGCTGTACCATGTTATAGGGGTCTTTAAAACTGAGTTACAGTAAAACTGCTGTGTCACATTCTTGTAATGAGACGGGAACTTGATATATATCTACCTATATGTATATTAAGCTGTATGTTTTATGCAGTAAAACTAATAAACATAAATTTAAAAAAAAACAGTAGAAAACAGGAGGCTGTTATCCCTCTGTACAGACAGTTGGTGAGACCCCATCTGGAGTACTGTGTACAATTCTGGAGACCCCATCTCCGCAAAGACATAGACAGAGTGGAGGCTGTTCAGAGGAGAAACCAAAATGGTGCAGGGTCTGCACCAGAAGACATACGAGGAAAGACTAAAGCAGCTTAATATGTATACCCTTGAGGAAAGGAGAGAGAGGGGGAAAGGATAGAACCTTTCAACTGCATTATTGGCATTGAGCATGACACATCCACAATCAAACAACTTTCAGATTCTTGCAACACACACACACAGCAAAGAAGAAGATGTCTTTACAGAGCTCAACAACGTGACTGCCTCCATAGCTTATGTATTGAAGAAAAAGAATAGCACCCCAAACGACATCACTAGGACAGAGACATGTCAGTTACCACAGGGAACAAAATGATATCATATCAAGGAGCTGTCATTGTTTTATATACAGCAACAAGGAATTCTGAGTAACTTACAATGTTGCCTTAAATGTGCCTTACTCAGACATACAGTCCCTTATGTTACTGGTGGTGAGCAGTGATGTGTAAATAACTATAGCACAGCATTGTGGGTAAAATACAAACCTGCTTTACAGTTTCCATACTCTAAGATACTGTCCCATATTTGTGTGGTGGTGTCAACAATATAAGCTTTTGTTTGTTTATTTTCACAACAATGCATTGTACATACCATATCTAGCTACAAGACTTCTATACTGAGAGATGTTGGCTCCTATTTCTTCAGTGAGCACAGAAAAATAAAGACCTCTGTACTAATTTACATAGTGAGGCATTGAGGGTACAGTAGAGTACACTCCTACAAGTCACTTCTCCCATTTTCTATGGCAAACCTTAATAAATCACTTGAAATGATCTTTTACAGGGCTAGCACAGCCATCCCTTGTAGGAATTAGTCAGGTAAGGTCCCTATTACATCTAAATTATTGTAAAGTAGACACTTACCAACAGCAGTGAAGCCCTGCTCAATGGTGCCCGCCTGGATAAATAAAGATTTTGATTGATTGATTGAAGTTACCAGCATTGTATTACTAACAGCAATACAACTTCTTAACAGGCAAGAATCCCAAATGACATCAGCAGCCTGGAGGCATGCTGACTCAGCATCCAGCAATCTTGGGGAAATGGACCACAACAAAAAGACAGTAAAAGTGCATTAACTTGTTGTCTTTTGTTACAAAGTCTGGAACACAAATAGGTTTTATAGCAGTGTTTACTGAATAGTGCTGTTTCTTTCAGTTTTAAAAACCTTTGCATATGACCTTTAAGATCTACTCCCAACTCAACTCATCAGGGCCGACAACACTAGTGGGCTCTGCCCCACCCCATTAAATGCCTTCTGCCCTCCTTTCCCTAAATAAGCTGAGAGCATGACTAAGCCATTCCCCTCCTCCAGATCTACCTATCCCACAGCTCTCAGTCTGTGAACCTAGTCGCTGACAGGAACTCTGCCAGACTGAAGAGCTCCCCCAAGGGACTCCAGGATTCACTGAGGGGCTGTAAGAGGTAAAGCCTCCCTCCAGCTTGATTTCTGCAGGGGTGTTATCCCCATCAGCACTGTGCACCCACCCAACTCTACATTTATTGCTACATACTGGTCATGTGACCACACCACCTTCTGTACTTTGTGTCCACTTTCCCCATTTGCAGCTTATATTTTCTGACCACTAGGAGTCACTGCAATGCCCTTCCTAGCCCCTGTTTTTGCCTTCCTCACACCACTCTGTTTACCCTCCTAATCTCCACTCCTCTTTACTTTCCTACTACACCACCCATACTTTAGCCCTTTCCCCCTTCATTTTTGCTATTGTCCCCCTTGCAGATCTTGAACCCTGGACTCTTGGCACCAAAGTCAGCAGCTCTACCACTAACTCAATGGGGTCAGGCTAATATTTTTCATCTTTTAACATTCTTAAACCCTTCGGCTCCTCCCCAACTACCTTGCACACATTATGACCCTGCTTACTACTACCACCTCTGCCATGTGGCTTGCACTGCTAACACTAGCCCCCCTCATTTTGCTAGGGGATGCTCCACATGTCTCCCAACATGGTGAGCCAGAACCGCTTATCAGGATTCTCACCTTAGCCCCTCCCCCCCACCTCTACCAGTGTGCCGCCCCACTCACTATACAGATGGACCATGCTCCCCCACCCACATGTTCCCCTAGTGGCACTGCCATGGTACAGCAGTGGATGCTACTTTGCCTTGCCTCTCCCTCTCTACCGGACCTACCTATCCCTATCTCCATGCGCTGCTCTTGCCCCTCCCTACTGGTACCTAAGCTGTTGAAGAAGCGACTAACACTGGCATCCTTGTGCATCCTCCTGCTCCTCCTCTCAGGAGACACCCACCCCAACCCGGTACCTGCTCAACCCCCCCAAGGTTACTGCTGCTAAGGATCTAATAGTTACCTCCCTTAATGTATGTAGCATCCTCAACAAATCTGACTCTTTTCAGGGCTGGGTTGCCCAGAATCACCGTGATGTCATCTTGGTAGTTGAAACTTGGCTCAACGACTGTACCCCAGACACTGTAGTCTCACTCCCCGGTTTTGTTCTTACCATGCCAACAGAACCTCTAAAAATTGGGGTGGATTGCACTGTATGTCCAGGACTCTTTACAGTGTCTCGCCCTCCCATCCCCAACCCTCGAACACGGGGCCCAGGCTCTCACTCTGAGAATCACTCTTGCACCTAACAGAGCCCCCCATTCCTCTGCTCTCCTCCATATACAGTCCTCCCCAAAATGAGAAGAGTGCCTTCCACTCTGTCTTCACCCACCTGCAGACACTCCCTGACAGGGCTGAAATCATTGCTCCTGGGGATTTATATATATAAATTGGTTAGCTGATGCATCGGCTCCCATTAGGGATGCTGCAGCCTCTCAAAATCTGTCCCAACTTGTGACCACTGTGACACGAAGACAGCCAGTTCTGAGAGCTCTATCATTTTTTTCTTAATATAAAAAAATGTGGTATTGAATTGTCTGCTGGAAATGCCAGTGCACTTGGAGTGACCTCACCCCCCCCCCAGATCTCAGTATGTGAGATGACCACACACACACAGGAACTTAGATAAAGATCTAACACATGCAAGGCCAGATAATTACAGGGCTAAAAGGTACCTAAATCATGGACATCCTGTTTATCTAGTTTAATTATCAGTGGCCTAGTGACAGGAAAGACAATATCCATTTTTACAATGTTTACAGGAAAGAGAAGCAGATTGTAACACCTTTGTGTGGAATCAAAGGCTTTGATGACTGTGAAGATTAGAAAGACCCTTTTATGTCAAAAGGTTATTGAGAAAATGGTAGTATGCTGAGGGAAACAGAATCTTACTGCCTTATAAGGATATCCTGTTTCCTGTGGAGATATATATTTTTTTCTCTATGCTGATGATGCTGATGATGCTGTTCTCGTTGCCTCCCACAATGACCCCATGCTGCTACAGAACTCCCTCCAACTAGTCTTTGACTCTGCAGCTACCTGGTTCACTGAGCACTGACTTGTTATCAAC
This sequence comes from Neoceratodus forsteri, assembly GCA_016271365.2. Classification (NCBI taxonomy): domain Eukaryota; kingdom Metazoa; phylum Chordata; order Ceratodontiformes; family Ceratodontidae; genus Neoceratodus; species Neoceratodus forsteri. The sequence continues at coordinate 288,302,296 of CM057455.1, read as the reverse complement.
CTTAAGAAAACAAAAACGATGCTCTTCTCCCACCCCCAAAATAAGTACAGCAAGTTTCCCTTAGCTGTCCACTCCACACCCAATCTCGCCATTGACCAGGTGCAGGCCTATAAATATCTTGGTATAACCTTGACCCTGCACTTTCATTCCATGGACATATATCTGCCCTAAATTCTGTCGCCAACTCACGCTAGGCATTCTTACCAGCACAAGAAATGCCTCCTCCTGATGCCCTCCGCCTGGCTGTCACCTCCTCTGTCATGTCTCTCATTGACTATGGCCTTCCGGTCTATGGCTCAGCAGATCAGACTGCCCTCAACAAGGTTCACCTCACAGTTAATAAGGCCTGCAGACTTATCACTGGTGCTCCCAGACTCACTCACACATTGTGAGCTGTACACCCTGGCTACCCTACTCAACCTGGAAGAGCGACTCATGTATCAGACATGCCAGCTCACCTTGTGCCTCATGTGGCCTATCCCCATAGGCTCATCCAACTCCATTCGCTGTACTGCACTGGACTCCTGATCACGCTGCAGCTCATCAAGAGCTACCCTAGTTATTCTGAGAGCCAGGACCCTCTCAAGGTCAGAGGGCATTCCCCTCACCTGCAGCCCCACTGGTATAATCCTCCCTGCCAGTGTCTCAAACTCACTAACCTTAGCTTGCTTTAAGCCCAGGCTCAGAAACTTCCTGCTTAGCTCGCAAATGCAACTGCCGCTAGCCTAGTGTAAAAATATATATATATATATATATATATACTCTGTTTGACAATGCTCACTGAGCTGCCCCCTTCCTTTCCCTACTAATTCCTCCTCCCTATCTCCTCCCTTCTACTCCCACCAGCTCTCCCGACCATAAGTTTTGCACCTTTTGTTATCTTTTGCTTCGTTGGAGATTGTATTCTATTGAAACAAAATTGTAATTGAACTGTAACTTTTTTGTTGTAAGTACTGTGTCCCTTGTACTACTGTTCTGATGTCCTCTTTGTGATGAGGTACCTTTGTAAATGAGCCTCTGGCTCAAAGGTTTCTAAACTGATGTTTAACTAAATAAATAAATAAATAATATATCCTGATAGGGAGGAGTAAAGTGACCTCATCCAAAAGGGGCTGGAGAATCCAGCTTTTAAACTATGATTCTGTTTTCATAGGGGACATTTTTATCTGACTCTGAAGAAGCAACATCAAGCACTGTTAGGAGATAAGTATTCTGTGGATAGGAGATTTAGTTTGCACATTTAAACCTGTTTTGTTTAATAACTTGTATGTGTTGGGACATTTTGTTCTGTAATATTTTCTGTTTTCCTATTTTAAAGTAAAGATATATATTTTAAAATGGAAACTGCCTGGAGTGCCTTGAAATTTCTCTTTATATAAGTGGAGCTTTAAAGGTTATAGTTAACACTGTGTATGAGCTTATTGTTATACCAAACTGGGAAATGGATAGAGTTCTCTAAGGCCTTGCATAGAGTTCTAAGGGTTCATTTTGTAGACCTGGTTAGGTGCCCGTAGGCAAAGATATCTGGCCTCCCAAAGACAGAATTATCTGAGCTTGATAATTGGGCACGTTAACAAGAGGTTATCAGTTTGAATCCCTCCAGAACTTGAGACTAAGGTAACTCGAACCCACAAAACAGACAAGAGGGTTACCTTGTACTGTTAACTGTCCACAAATCCTACTCTCAGAGGTTGGCACTTTGGAGTAGAGGGCTGACCTGTTGAGCAGATTTGTGACAGATTGGTTGGCAGCAGTGGCATAAAAAGTTTGGTGGTATAAGCTTCATTGTCCGGTGTGTCAGCTTGAGACTGTACAGCTCACTTGGAAAAAAGAAAGGCAGTGTTTAATTTCAAAAGGAAACAGATCTATATCCCTTGGCTTACAGTCAAAGTTCCTACCCATTTTATTTTTTTTCTAAAATGGCAGTCAGATTAGCAGTAGTCAGGAAAGATGGTGTCCAACTACAGCAGGCACACTGTAGAACACTTAAAACAGTTGTGCGAGGACAGAGGAGTCCTGTTTGAGGTGACAGCCAAAAAGCAGAACCTCATAGAGGCCCTGTTGGTAGCAGATACCCAGAGCAGGGAGTCACAGACCGTGACTGAAAGGGACCCGACCTTGAGTGTTGCAAGACTAGCGGCCAGTGAGGGGTCCCGAGCCGATGAGGAGGACAGCAGGGCCACTGTCAGTGAAGGGCCACAGCAGCAGAGGAAGGTCACCAGTATCCTGAATCCAGAGGTACTCAGGCTGCAAATTGAGTTGTGCAGGATGGAACTGGAGGCAGAGCGACAACAGAGGGAGGTGGACTGTGAGGCAGAGCGACAACAGAGGGAGGCAGACCGTGAGGCGTGTGAGTGCCAGCAAGCTGCAGAGGAGAAGAGAGAGTGAGAATGCAGAGAGACAGATCGAGAACGCAGAGCTGCAGAGGAGAAGAGAGAGGAGTGCCAGTGGCTACATGAACTGGAGAAGCTATGACTACAACGAGCAGCACCAGGGCAGGTAAGTGGCTTGGGTTTAACTGGGACTGCAGGACTGGGTTACAAATTGATCTCCAAATTATTAGCTGAGTTTAAGGAAGAGGAGGACATGGATGCCTTTTTAAATTCTTTTGAAAGGTTTGTATTCAGGCTAAAATTCCTAGAGAGTCCTGGAGCTTCCAGCTATCCCCGCTACTTACCAAGAAAGCTTGGGATGCATTGGGTCAAATGAACAACGAGGACAGTGATAATTACAGCAAGTTAAAAGCTGCACTGTTAAAAAAGTTTGAACTAACCACGGAATCATACAGAGCTAAATTCCACAAGCTCAGGAGAAGCCCTGATATGAGCTATGAGGAGCTAGCCACGAAACAACATCAGTTTTTAAAACGTTGGTGGGAAGGAATTGAGGCAAACTCTGTTGATAAAATTGAAAATGTGATTTTATTAGAACAGTTTTATTGGGCATGCCCAGCAGAGCTAAAAACCTGGCTAGAGGACCGAGATCCAAAAACAGTGCAAGAGGCTGCTGAACTCTTGGACTGCTATGCCAAGAGCAGACCTGCTCTGAGAATGAATTGGGTGAGTGTGGCAGTGCATAAAGGGAAAAGCACGCCTTCAGGGCAGCTAAAATCCTCACTGCCTCCACCAAAACCAGTTAGCCCCAGGTTTCAACGAAAAGTTTTATCTGAAGTGAGAAATGCTTGTTGGCTGTGTAAGGAAACTGGGCATATTGACAGACAGTGCCCCAAAAAGGTGAGCCATAATACACAACAGGGTGCTAGAAAAGAAGTGGGTTGTTTGTGTGTCCCTGGGAGCATGCCGCTAAACATGAGGGAACACATGCATCCAGTCTTAGTAAATGGTGTACAGATGCAGGGGTTAAGGGACACTGGGGCATCCCTGACATTGGTAAAGGGGGATCTGGTACAGCCTGGTCAGCTTATACCAAATAAATACATAACTGTACAAGGGTTTACTGGTGAAGAGAAAATATTGCCACTCACTAGTGTTCTCCTGGACTGGGGTGAAACAGGGGGAACTGTGCAACAGGTGGCTGTAGCAGTGGATGTCATCCTAGGTAGCAGTCTCCAGCAGGGGGTGGTATGTGCAGTTACCCATAGCCAAGCAGCAAGGGAGAATAGTAGTTCCCTGAACCCCACAGAAACCAGTGTGGAAACCACTGAGAGGCTGGTTCCCCAGCCTGTGTCTCCAGATGGGGAGACTGATAAAAAGGGGGTAGAAATTTCCCCAGTAGCAAGTAACTACCCAGCTACAGAGGGTTACTCTGAAGAGGGAGGGGTGACCCCTTGTCAGAGGGTTGGGATTGACAGTGATCCTGAGGTCCCTGATGCTAGTGCTAGAGATCCTAGTTTAGTGCCTGAAGGGGACCTGTCCCATGCCTTGGGACTGTGTGAGGGTTTTGCAGCTGCTCAGAGGAGTGACCCTAGTTTAGAGAAGCTGAGGGCTTGGACAGACTTGGAGGGCAAACAGGGAGGTGACAGCAGACATGAGGTTTATTGGGAAAATGGACTTATGCATGAACAGGCAGTACAGACAGAGGGAGGGATGCTAGGCAGGCAGCTTGTCGTTCCCCAAGGATATCGTGCGCAGTTGCTCAAGGTTGCCCATGATATTCCCTTGTCTGGTCATCTGTGAATCATGCATACAATGCAGTGGTTGGCCCAGAATTTCTACTGGCCTAACTTCACCCAGCAGGTGAAGGAATATTGCAGGTCTTGTCACCGGTGCCAAGAAATAGGGAAGGCGGGCAAGAAAACCTAAGCCACCCTGATCCCCTTGCCCATAGTGGAGGAGCCATTCCAGAGGGTGGGAATGTATATTGTGGGGCCTTTAAATACCCCCCAGTTCCTCAAGGAAGAGATTCATCCTGACTGTGGTGGATTATGCCACCTAGTACCCAGAGGCAGTCGCCCTATCCTCTCTGAGGACAGACAAAGTGGCAGATGCCTTACTTGGGATTTTCTCCCGTGTTGGGTTTCCACAGGAGGTATCACCGATCGAGGGTGTTCCTTCATGTCGGACCTGATGAAATGTTTATGGGAGAAGTGTGGGGTTGTGCAGAGATGCATGACACCATATCACCCACAAGCCAATGGACTTGTGGAACGATTCAATGGTACCCTAAAATCAATGCTCCAGGCGTTTGCTGAACAGCATGAGAGGGACTGGGAGAAATACCTTCCCCACCTGTTGTTTGCATACAGGGAGGTGCCCCAAGAGTCAACAGGATTTTCCCCATTCGAACTCTTGTATGGTTGCTGGGTACGTGGGCCCCTGGACTTGATCTGGGAGGACTGGGAAGACAAGCATGCCACCCAGGGAACTCCCCTTGTGGATTACATCCTTAGGTTTAGGGGAAGGCTGAAGGAGCTTATGGGGACAGCCCAGAGCAACCTGGCAGCTTCCCAACAGAAACAAATGGTATGGTATGACCGCAGAGCCAGAGCTTGCTCGTACTTGGTGGTTCAGGAAGTCATGGTCCTTATTCCGGTCCGGAAAGACAAGCTGCAAGCTGAGTGGGCAGGATTGTACAAATTGGTTAGGAAGGTAAATGATGTGAACTATATTGTGGAGTTACCTGACCGTAGACAGACAGAAAGGATGTACCATGTCAACATGGTGAAGCCTTATGCAAATGGAGCTGACATGGTGTTTGCAGTGTGTAGTCATGGGGAAGGGATGGACGAAGGAGACCCCCTTCTGGATTTGCTGGAAGAGAGTAAGCGACAGTCCTCTGTGGAGGCAGTAGAATTGTCTCCCCAGCTGACCCCGGCCAGATCCAGAAAATAAGGGAGGTTTTAGCAGACTTTGCCCCTTTGTTTAGTGCCAAGCCTGGACTAACCCCCTTAGCAACACACGATGTGGAGACAGTGACACAGATGCCCATACAGCGGACAGCATATCAGTTGTGTCAGAGGCTGTCCAAAAGGACATTAGGAGGGAAGTGGAGGAAATGCTGGATTTAGGGGTAATCCAGAGATCCCACAGTCCCTGGGCCTCACCTGTAGTCCTTGTACCCAAGCCAGATGGCTCGACTCATTTCTGTGTAGACTTTCATGGACTGAATGCAGTCACAAAGTCAGACGCCCACCCGATGCCCCGGATGGACGAACTCCTGGACAAGTTGGGAGGGGCGACCTACCTTACGACCACTGACCTGACAAAAGGGTATTGACAGATAGAGTTGACGGATAGAGCTAGGGAGAGGTCGGCCATCATCACTCCGATAGGCTTATTTGAGTTCAGAATAATGCCTTTCCGAATGAAGAACGCCCCGACCACTTTCCAAAGGTTGGTGAACCAGGTGTTAATTGGTGCTGAGGAGTACGCCGTCGCGTACCTGGATGACATTGCCATCTTTAGTACCAGCTGGGAGGAACACCTTTCACACCTTAGGGAAGTGCTGGACAGGATACAGAGGGCCAGGCTCACTGTCAAAGCCGAGAAGTGCCAGGTGGCCATGGGAGAGGTGGCATACACTGGGCATGTGGTAGGCCGGGGACAGCTCCGTCCTAACCAAATAAAGATAGCGGTGATCCGGGCGTGGCCCAGACCAGAAACCCAGAAGCAGGTCAGGAGTTTTCTAGGGACAGCAGGGTACTATAGAAAGTTTGTGCCTAATTACAGTGCCCTGGCTGCACCCCTATCTGACCTGACAAAGAAGAAGATGCCAACAAAAAATTTCTGGAACCCAGCCTGTGAGGAAGCCTTTTCCAAACTAAAGGAGGCACTGTGCAGTGCTCCTGTTTTGACAAGTCCTGACTATAGTAAAACCTTTATAGTTCAGACTGACGCCTCAGACGTGGGTCTTGGGGCAGTACTGAGCCAAACATCCAGCAAAGGGAGGGCCCACCCAATAGCCTACCTGAGTAAAAAGTTACCTCCCAGGGAGCAGTCATACTCCAAGGTGGAAAAGGAGTGTCTTGCCATAGTGTGGTCCCTAAAGAAATTAGAGTCATACTTGTATTGGCAGGATTTTGTGGTGCAGACTGACCACAACCCCCTGGTTTGGCTGACACTTATGGGGAAAAACAATGGTCAATTACTAAGATGGAGTCTTGCTTTGCAAGAATATGATCTGACAATCGTACATAGGGCTGGCATTAAGAATCAAAACTCAGATGGCTTGTCTCGAGTCTACGAGGAGTGAACTGATTTGGGAAGCTCATCCCATGCAGGGGATAGCGCCCCAAAATTCAGTCTGGGTAGGGAGGATTGTGACATGAAGACAGCCAGTTCTGAGTGCTCTATCTTTTTTTTTCCTAATATAAAAAAATGTGGTATTGAATTGTCTGCTGGAAATGCCAGTGCACTTGGAGTGACCTCACTCACCCCCCCCCCCGATCTTAGTATGTGAGATGACCACACACACACACAGGAACTTAGATAAAGATCTAACACATGCAAGGCCAGATAATTACAGGGCTAGAAGATACCTAAATCAGGGACATCCTGTTTATCTAGTTTAATTATCAGTAGCCTAGTGACAGGGAAGACAATATCCATTTTTACAAAGTTTACAGGAGAGAGAAGCAGATTGTAACACATTTGTGTGGAATCAAAGGCTTTGATGTCTGTGAAGATTAGAAAGACCCTTTTACATCAAAGAGTTATTGAGAAAATTGTAGTATGCTAAGGGAAACAGAATCTTACTGCCTTATAAAGATATCCTATTTCCTATGGAGATATATATTTTAATATATCCTGATATAGAGGAGTAAAGTGACCTCATCCAAAAGGGGCTGGAGAATCCAGCTTTTAAACTATGATTCTGTTTTCATAAGGGACATTTTTATCTGACTCTGAAGAAGCAACATCAAGCACTGTTAGGAGACAAGTATTCTGTGGATAGGAGATTTAGTTTGCATGTTTAAACCTGCTTTGTTTAATGACTTGTATGTGTTGGGATATTTTGTTCTATAATATTTTCTGTTTTCCTATTTTAAAGTAAAGATATATATTTTAAAATGGAAACTGCCTGGAGTGCCTTGAAATTTCTTTTTATATAAGTGAAGCTTTAAAGGTTATAGTTAACACTCTGTATGAGCTTATTGTTATACCGAAATGGAAAATGGATAGAGTTCTCTAAGGTCTTGCACAGAGTTCTAAGGGTTCATTTTGTAGACCTGGTTAAGTGCTTATAGGCAAAGATATCTGGCCCCCTGAAGACAGAATTATCTGAGCCTGATAATTGGGTACGCTAACAAGAGGTTATCAGTTTGAATCCCTCCAGATTTTAAGACTAAGGTGACTGGAACTCACAAAACAGACAAGAGAGTTACCTTGTACTGTTAACTGTCCACAAATCCTATGCTCAGAGGTTGGCACTTTGGAGTAGAGGGCTGAACGGTTGAGCAGATTTGTTACAGCACTGCCACTAGAATCAACCAGAAGACTGGTACTGCCACCCTCCTTGATCTTGTGTTCACCAATGCACCCCACAAAGCAACCTAGGTCAGGGTACTACCCAATGCCCTGAGTGACCACTCCCCAGTGCTTTGTCACTGGTCGTATATTGTTAGAAAGCCCCCCCAAACAACTATCCTCCAACGCCGCCTCAAACCCGGCAAACTTCGGTCCCTTAGACAGTGTTTCTTAGCTAGCGACTGATCCCCCATTAAAACCGCACTAAACATTGACTCTGCCCTCGACCACTTCATCGACACCTTCAACTCTGCCTGTGACCAGTATGCACCCCTAAGCAAAAAGATAGCTAAAGGGGTTGACACACCTTGGATGTCACAAGTTCTTCTGGACCAGATGCGTAAATGTGATAATCTATGGTACATTGCTCTGGATACAGGTAAACCCACTGACAGGCAGTGCTACCAAGAAGAGCATAATAAATGTACTTGGAATATTCGTAAGGCAAAAGCTGAGTATTAAAAACCTCGCTCACTGCCACATGGGGCTCGGGGCACAAGTTCTGGGACTCCCTCAAAGAGCTCAGCGGCAAAGCCTCCGCTGCACCTCCCTCCCTCCCAACTCAGGGCAAATGGGTCTATCACCACAAACCCTGCCCTGATTGCAAATATGTTTAATGCCTCCTTCTCCGACCTTAGTGGTGTTCTCCCCCCCAATTTCTTCTCCCACCCCCAGCACCACTTGCTCCCTCTTCACCCCCATTCCGCTTTAAGCAATATCTCAGCATGAAGCTGCCCCCCTTCTACTCAAGGTCCTCAGGAAATCACATTTCAGCAGCAACACACTAGACCTTAAACTGCATAGGCTCACCTTTAATGAAGTTCTCCCCCCTCTCACCATGCTTCTGAACTGCTCCCTATCACTGGGCCAGCATCTCTCTAAATGGAAATCTGCCCTCATCACAACCATCCTAAAAAGCAGTGACCGCACTCTGCCTGGGAACTACTACCCCATCTCAATCCTGCCTCCCCTCTCCAAAACCCTGGAGAAGATTGTGGCCACCCAGCTTACAGACTACCTTTCCAAATATAGCCTTCTGTGTCCTGAGCAGCATGGCTTCCACCATAACCACAGTACCACCATAGCCCTTTTGGAGTTTTCAAACACCCTCCACACATCTCTTGACACTGGCCACACTGCTGGTGCTGTTTTTATAGACCTTTCCAAGACGTTTGATAAGGTGCACCACACATTAATCTTAGATTCCCTCACACAAATAGGCCTGTTTCCAGAGACCACTGGCTGGTTTGGCAGCTATTTGTCTGAGAGAACCCAGACAGTCAGGCTTGCCCAAACCCTGTTCTCCCCCCTCCAAGTCAGGTTGGGAGTCCCACAGGGCTCTATTCTTGACCCCTTACTTTTCTCCCTGTTCCTCAACTCCCTACCCAAGGATTGCTCAGGGAAACTACTCCTGTATGCGGATGATGCCGTCCTCTACAGCTCCCACACCGATCCCACAACCCTCCATTCTGCACTCAAAAAATCTTTTACGGAAGCTGAATCCTGGTTCATCTGACATAGGCTAGTCTTAAATTACAAAAAAACAAAATCCATGGTGTTTGCACACTCCCAAAACAAGAATATAAGACAACCCCTGCTCATATTGAACTCTTTAAATGACCCCCTTGAACAAGTTACCTTGTTCAAATATCTAGGTGTCACCCTAGACTCTGGGCTCACCTACCATGACCACATCCGAAAACTGAGCACCACTGTCAATGTGCGTAATGGCCTACTTCACCAGTACAAGCATTGCCTCCCACCAGATGCCCTCCACCTAGCTGTCTCCGCATCAATACCATCACTCATAGACTATGGAATTATTATCTATGGGGCAGCCGACAACTCGCACCTAAACAAAATTAGGCTTGCCCTTAATAAGGCCTGTAGACTAGCTACTGGCTGCGCCAGACTCACACATACCTGCACCTTTTATGCCTCAACCACCTGGCTAAACTTTGACAGGAGGCTCAAATATCAGACCTTCCTCTGCTAAAAACATAACTGCAGGGCTACTCCCACCTGCTCTCACCCCCCTGCTCCAGGCATCATTGTCCACCCGCCTCACTTGGCAATCGGCACAACCTACTTCAGGGTACCTCGCTGCAAGACCACCTCGGGTCAAAGAACTTTTAGGTACCTGGCCCCTCGCTGGCCTAACTTACTCCCAAACTCCCTCCTCACAGAACCCAAACTTGGTCAGTTTAAGTCCCAGCTAAGAGACTTAAACTCTCATGATTCAGTCTGTGACTGTCCTTGATTTCTAGCCCTACCCACTCCTCCACCCCCACGACTATGGACTTAACTCTGGTCCAGCCATCCCAGGGCATGCCTATATTTGACAATGGACACCTCAGTCCAGCCTAGGCCTGCAAATAATCACCAGGGCATGGTTGGCACCACCGCCCTGCAGTGTATGGTTCTATTACCTGCTACCGTCTGTGCTATGTACCTATACTTGGCAACACTTTGTATCTTTGTATCACCAGCTGCTTTACTGTGTTATCTGTAACCATTTTGTAACCATTTCTGTAACTGTTGTGTCTAATTGTTGCCATTGTCCCTGATGTTTCTGTTCTCAATGACGTGGAACCTTTGTAAATGAGTCTTTGACTCAAAGGTATGTTATCCGATATCGTCAATAAATAAATAAATAAATACATTCTGTATTGCATGGCGAGGAAATAATTAAGCAGGTGTGGGAGATTCAATCCCCGTGGAGCTGTCTGCTTGGAGCCTGTGGAGACTAGCTCTGAGTCCCACCCCCCTGCCACAGGAATCCCGTGAAGGCCCTCTCCATGCATTTAATGTCCTTTTTGAATAACCCAACATGTAGTATTTGCATGGCATATAACAACCTTAGAAGTATGTTCATTTTCAATAGGTTAATTCGGCCCATCCATGACACTGGGAGTTCTCTCCACCTTCTCATTTTCATCCTCAACAACCTTCAGCAAAGGGGTGTAACTGAGCTGATACAAAGAATCCAGGTCTCTCCCCACCTGAACACCCAGGTACTTGAAAGAGGTTGTGACATGTTTAAGCCCCCAGGCTCCTCCTCCTCCCTCTCCTTCCTCTCCCCTTCCCCACAATATAATTTGGGATTTGTCTATGTTGACTTTATATCCTGAGAATGCCCCAATGGTGTCCAACAGCGGGGGGACAGACCTAACTGGATCTCTAACATACAACAGCATGTCTTCCGCATATAGCATGACTTTGTGGGCTGTCCCCAACCTACCAAGTATGCCCCTAATTTCAGGGTGTTCCCGGAATGCCACCGCCAAAGGCTCAATGGCCAAGGTGAATAGCAACTGGTACCCCTAGACAGGGGGATCCTCTCAGTAAGGGATCCATTCACCAGTACCCTTGCCATTGGTGAGCTATAAATTGCCTGCACCATTCCCACAAAGCTGTCCCCCAGACCAAACCAACCCAGCACCTCCATAAGATACTCCTATTTGACCCTGTCAAATGCCTTCTCAGCATCCATGGAGAGCACCGCCATGCTCTCCCTATCCCTGGAGGCTCTCTAAACCACATTTAACAACTTCCTCATATTATGATATGACTGTCTCCCTATGACAAAGCCAGTCTGGTCTGGCTGAACAAGCTCTGGGAGAAGCTGGTCCAGACGCCGGGCCATGACCTCAGCCCAAATCTTAGCAACACAATTTAATAAAGAGATTGGCCTGTATGCAACACATTCCCTAGCATCCTTACCCTGCTTGGGCACCAGACATATCACTGCCTTATTGAAGGAGGTGGGAAACCCCTCCCTTCCCCAAATCTCAGCAAACACCTTCCACAGGGCCTCAGTCATGTGGTCCTTCAGGACTCTGTAGAACTCTACGGGGAAACAGTCTGGGCCACTAGCTTTCCCCTTCCACAGGCACTGTATGGTCTGCCTGATCTCTGATCTGGAGCTCTCACCCCCCAGCATTTCCCTCTGCTGCTCAGTTACCTGCAGCAGGTTACTCCCCTCCAGGAAGCTGTGTGCCTGCTCCATTGTGCCCCTGCATTCGGCCTGCTTCGGCTGTTGGTAAAACTGCTCAAATCTCTCCATTATGCCCTTTTTCTCCCTGGTGACAGTTTCCCCCCCGAGAGTTCTATCTCCAGAATGTATGTGTACCTCCTTCCTTCCCTTATCAGCTGAACTAATAGTGGCCTTGCTCTATTCCCCCATTCAAAAAAACCTACTCCTGGCATAAAAGCACACTCCCCAAAAGGAATGCATTAAGAGTCTCCCTGGTGACAGTTAGCTGTTTTAGGGTCTCCTCTGAGAATCTCCCCATCAGTTCTCTCTCGAGGGTTTTGACCCTCTGTTCCAGATCCTCCCTCTTGGCCTTCCTCTTCTTCTTATACTAAGCAACAAAGCTGATAATCTCTCCCCTCATAGCTGCCTTTCCCACGTCCCAATACATTCCAGCAGAACGAACCGAGCCCTCACAGTTCCTCTGGTACCAGTCCCACCTCTTCTCCAAAAATTCTACAAAGTCCTTATTGCCCAAAAGGTATCTGGGAAATTTCCAGGGCCGGGGCCCCTCCCTCTCCCCTCCATATGAATACATCAAAATTACCATAGCATGGTCCAAGATGACTATCGGCCCATGCTGCACCTTATGAATCCTTCCAGTCCAGGGCTGGGGGACATATATAGTGTATCCTGGATCAGGATTTGTGTGGATTAGAATAGAAGGTAAATTCTTTGTCCCCCGGGTGCACTGAACACCAACTGTCAATGAGGTCCACAGCCAACATACCTTCCCGCCACTCCCTCAGCCCCCCCTCTCGTGTCTCCTTTTTGCCTCAGAATGATCCAATGTGGGATTCATGGTGGAATTGAGGTTGCCCCTCCCAGTACCCTGAATTGTTCTTTAACCAGGAGGTCAAGGATCTCCCGAAAGAAAGTAGGATAAAACAGCACCAGGGCAGAAATGCTACCGACCTTGATTCTTTCACCATGGAGTGACCCCTCGACGAATATATTTCTCTCCCTCTCTCCCTCTCTCGTTAAGTGTGTCCCCTGCCTCCGCAATGCCATGCACAGGTTAGTTCTCCGAACAGGGGAGGAGACCCCTCTAACATTCCACGAAACAACTGTTAAGGTTTTAGTGATCACCATAGGAAAAATTGTGGGAGTCCTTCTTCTCTTCCTCTTTGCCCCTGATCAACAGACCCCCATATGTGCTCAAGTAAAGCAGATGTTGGTCCATAAAGAAAGGAAAGCATGTAGACCAATCTAACAGCTACCCATAAACCCCTAAACTTTATAAAACATCCCCAACTTATGTACAGAACCTCCCAGCCACCCCTCCCCACCGTCTTCTTGAACAAACTCCGCCATTCAGTTAGAATTGCCTAGCCCATCTCCAAAAGATGCTTCTTTCCTCCCTCTGGGCCCAACGAGTCTCCCTCCATTATAAGAAAAGAAAAGCAGGCACCTCATAGATCAGTCGGGCTTGTGCTTGTCTCCAACTGCCCTTGTTATCATCAGAGGAATGCTTCAGCACCCCCAGATCCCTGGGAAGGAGCTCCAGGTCGCATAGGATCCAATACCCCTGCCCCTCCCGCAACATCTGGGCCTTAAAACCCATTTGTATCACATGGCCTTTTTATAGTATAATGCAATCTGTTTATAATATTGTGGTTTTATGAGTGTTTTATATTGTATTATAATGATAATTGTATGGTTTTTACTTTTTATATGATTGTACAGCGCTTTGAAATTTGAAAGGCGCTTTAAAAATAAAATTATTATTATTTTTATCTGCACCTACAGTCAACGCAGTCAATTAACGGGCAGTGGCCTAAACTGCAGCGCACTCTTCTGCAGTACCCCTGATCGACCAGTTCAGTCTTGATTAAGATAAACCCATACAGGTGAAAGTTCAGGAGCCAAACAAGGCTCCCAGCAAAGTCCGAGTCCAAAATCACAGCCACAAGAGTGAAATTCAAATGTACAGTCTCCTGACAGTTCCTCAAAAGGGAAAAAGAAAAGAAGCAGGTCGAGACCATATGCTTACTTGAAGAGATCTTCAGCCTACTTTCTTCTTCAGGTCAGACACAAATTTAAACACTTTGTCCACCTCCCAGAAGGTAAATGTTGCCCCCTCATACTTGATCTTTAGGATCGCAGGGAAAAGCAGGAACCCCACCACCTTCAACTCCCTCAGCTGGGCCAGGACTGGGTTAAACATGCGCTGTTTTTTCAGGAGATAGTTCAAATAGTCCTGGAAGAGGAAGAGCCTGGTACCCTCCAATTTCAGGTCCTTAACATTCTGGTACGCTTTCAGCATCGCCTCCCAGTCCTGATAGTGGTGAAATCAAAACACAATTTGTCGAGGGGGTTGGCCTGCAGGCGGCTTAGGAGCGACCGCCCTGTGGGCCCTCTCAAGTTTAATGTGGCCATTCTTCAGTGACATGCCGAGGAGCGCAGGCAACCTCTCCCCGCAAAAGGCCAGGATATTAGCACCCTCCTTACCCTCTGGCAATCCTCACAGCCATAGGTTTAGATGGCGGTGATAATTTTCTTGATAGTCAAACATCTCTCAGAAGTCTGCAAACTCCTTTTCCAGGGCAGTGATCCAGCCCAGGAGAGGGTCTAGCATGTCCTCAACATTTGAAAGGCACTCCTCCATCTCCATGATCTGTGTTGCCTGAGATGCCGATTGTTCGATTAGATTTTGCAATTGGGCATCCAACTTCTGTTCCATATAATCAAGTTTCACCTCCAGGGCTTCCATGACTTGAGTGGTTACTTCTCTCCCCAGGGAGGCCATCTGTATAGGTCATTAGTTAGACCGCACCTGGAGTACTGCGTGCAGTACTGGTGCCCGTATCTGAAGAGGGACATTAAGTCACTGGAGGGGGTGCGGCACAGGGTGACAAAGATGATCAAGAGGCTGGGGGACTTATCATACGACAGGAGGCTGAGGGAGTTGAACATGTACTCGCTGGAGGAGAGGAGGGACATGGGGGACATGATTGAAACCTTTAAGTACATGAAAGGAATAAACAAGACGGGTACAGAGGGGCTGTTCAAAGTAAGGGAGGGGAGGGACACCAGGGGCCATGATATGAGACTGGAAGGAGGAAGGTTCAGGAGGGAGATGAGGAGACACTTTTTTACAGAGAGGGTGGTAGCTGGGTGGAATGTGCTACCTGCAGCAGTGGTATCCAGCAGAACAGTGGACTGCTTCAAAAGGGGACGGGACAGGACAAGGGGGAGGGTCAATGGAGGGAAAGGGTGGAAGGGAGGGGCAGCTGCAGAATAAGGGGTGCTAGCTGCACATTCGAGCAGACTTGATAGACCTCTGGGCCTTTATCTGCTGGCAAATTTCATATGTTCATATTTCCGTATCCGATAGTGAAATTGGACCCTGGGCCTCTGTCTACTAGGCGGTTCCCTGTTTCTTCATGTTTTAGGCCACCGATCTCTGGCTTTTCCTTGGATTTGGCACTAAAGATTCCTCCATAGTTATCTTGAGTGTAAGACAGCACTCGTTTTTGGATTTTTAAATTAGGATACCTACGATTTTAATAAGATTATTCATTGTAGGGCCGGGAGCTATGGGAACCCACTTCTTACTCTGTGTTGCTCGTTAGCGCCACCCCCTTGCTTATTTCTATGTGTCATAATTACTGGTTTGGGTCGCACAAAGCCACGCAAAAATCACACAAAGTCACAGAAATGCACAAAGCTGGTTTGCCCAGAGTTAAGACTACCTTTTCCTGGGCAGTAATTTGCACCATGCAGTGTTGTGTTAAGTTGCACAAAAACACTTTGTGTGGTGCTATTCGTTGAATATACCAGTATGTCAGTGTGTCAGTGGCTCAGCAGGTAGCACACACGCCTCGAAAGCTGGGAAATCAGAAAGCTGTGGGTTCTATCCCCTCACCAAGCACTTGGGTTAATATCTCAATACTGACACTGCAGTGCAGTATGATGGGGGTGCTGCACTCCTGTGGTGCCGTCGTTCGGATGAAACATTAAAAAGAAGTCCCATCTGCTTGCTCAAGTGGATGTTAAGGATCCCGTGGCATTTCTTGGAAAGACTGGGGAAATTTGTTTTTATTCAAAAATCCATCAAAGAACATACAATAATTATTCAAACTAAAAACATTGCTGAGTCCATTAGTTGTATAACTTTTTACCCTTATCGTCAAAGAAAAACATTTCAAGTAATTAGTATATCAGAATCAGTAATCCACAGTAAGTTTCTCCATGTCCTTGTTACATACTGTTCAGTTTGTACTGCCTTCTCAGCATAATAAATCTCCTATAGTTCTTTAGTAATTTATTTTACAGTTTCTATATGTGTAATTTGTTTCTGTTATAATGTAAATAAACACCATACATTCCAAATATACCATTTGATGACTGCAAAAATTACATTTACAGTACTCTTTTCCAATCTACTCCATCTTTGACCATATACCCCATGTATTAGAACTTCATAAGTAACATAAGAAAATAGGGGCCAGATATTCAAACCTTTGCCCCTGAGCTAAGTTAACACTGCCTGGTGGGAAAACTTAGCCTGGAGCACAAAGCAAGCTATATTCAAAAGGAATAGCTTGGGGCAAACAGCTTCTGAATATAGCATGGGAATGAGGCCGTGCAAACTGGGCTGGGAGTGCAGGGCAAACGTAGCCCTGGAATAAGACAGCACTGAATACAGCAACCAGGAAGTGCAAACCACAACAACAA
This sequence comes from Neoceratodus forsteri, assembly GCA_016271365.2. Lineage (NCBI taxonomy): Eukaryota > Metazoa > Chordata > Ceratodontiformes > Ceratodontidae > Neoceratodus > Neoceratodus forsteri. Next base: position 288,285,658 of record CM057455.1, on the reverse strand, counting down.
CAACACAGTGCACAGTGACGTGTGAGGGCAGATAGAGATGAACTATGTGGCCAATGTGTGTGCCAGCAAATGCGTGGACCCTGTACAGCTGCAGGCAGCAGCAGATGTGAAAGAACAGTGATCAGAACTGTATAATATTCCCTGAACTATTAGCGGCTTTAGCGCAGAGCTAAGCTGTTTGCCGGGCGCTAAGATTTTCCATATTCAAATGTGACATGCAAATGAGCCTACTTAGGTAGTCTCTGTGCAAACAGCCAAATTAGCATCTCATTATTCCCTGATTTGCATGCAGTTTGCCCAGCGTTACTGCAGGGTCCCACAGCTCCACCTGTAGGTCAGTCTGGAAGTACAGGGTTGGCCAGGTCTGGACGCAGCGCCATCTGTAGGTCAGTCTGACAGTGCATGATGGTTGCTGCAGGCTACATGTATGCAGTACAGCATAGCATTGTGTGCCCCAGGGGACAAGACAGCATAGGCACAGGCGGTGATGGTGCTGCATGCAACCGTCACACTGTAGGACATGCTATAGTGCACAGCAGACACTACAGTAGCAAGGGGGTCAGTAGTGTGAGGGGCACAGCAATGCCTATGGTATGTAGGGCAGTGATGGCCACTGCACTGTACACAGTGACAGGCCCAGCTTGCAGGTGAGTACTGACAGTGGACAGTACTGTTTCACTGTTGTGTGCTCCACAGATGCTGCACCTGTGGCATGGGATGCTCACAGTGACATATACATGGCCGGCTGTGTGTGCTGTGGCATCTGTACAGTTGTGCGGTATGTGGCCGGGGGAGCATGTAAGATCCAACAGATACACAGGTGGTGCGGTATTCCCACTACTGGCCCATGTGCACTGCGTGATGTGTCCCAGCCTTGTGGCCACACCTGGGTTGTGGTGAGGTCTGGCCACCTGTACACCCTCCCCTCAGTTGCCACCATGCCCACAGTGCTGCATGTGTATGCTGGCATCTGTTGGTCACCACAGACGTATGGTGTGCAGGTGTGTGCTGTATGGCCACACTACCTTGATGTCCCCTCTGGGTTGGTTCACCCCTTACTGTCTGTGCTTGCCTGGGACTGGTGGCTGCTGTTGGCATCATGGTGGTGCCATCAGTGAGTAGCATGTGTCCTCCATGTCTGGCATTTTCTAAGTGTCATGGTCATATGTTAGGGTCGTGCAAGCTACGCTAATCCCACACTAATGCCGCGCAAAACACCAATGCCATCAAAACTGTTTGCCCAGGGTTAAGACCAGCTTTTCCTGAGCGGTAATTTGTACTGCGCTAAGGGTCGTGCTATGTCGTGCTAAACACCTTAGTGCGGCGCTAGTCACTGAATATCTCACAGCACCTGTATTCATGTTCACTTTGCCCCTTGCACAGCGCTAATGCAGTTTGCGCGCGCTATTTGGCCTTTTAAATATGGCAGACCCACGCTAATCCTGCACTAATCCCGAACAAAGGGTTTGCGCACCGCACAAAGCTTTGAATATCTGGCACTGTGTCAGTTACCCACTGAAGTGCTACATATTCCCAAAACCTTTTTTTTATGTGAACACCTAAAAAATAAGTGATCTATAGTTTCCAATTGAGCTATACATTGTGGCATTGAACAATTCCTTTCATCAGTCATTTAATGTTTTTGATTTGCTTTAATGTTTAATTTTTCATGGCAACATAACCATAACATTTTTTTTTTATTTAAAATGTCTATTTAAAGGCACTCTGAGCCAAGGCTCATTTCCAAGTGCGACCTGGGTACAGTGTACAGAGAAAAAGATTAACAATAGTTGAGAAATACATACAGTTAGCACAAACTTTTACATTATCAGTAATACATTTTCAGTAATATACAATTAATCAATGAGTAGAGTGAGTGAATGGAGGAAAAACAAACTTATCGATGGTAGCTGGGTAAGGGCGTAGCAACTGTGTGAGGCCTCTGCTGTGCGGTGCATCTGTTGGAGCATTTTGGACAGTGCAGGGTAGGTAGGAGCCTGAGGAGCTGTGCAAAGGCAGAACAAGAAGGTGCAGGGTGAAGGTTGGAGGGAATGTTATTCCAGAGAAAGGGGAGATGGTATGAGAAATCAGCTTGGCCAGTAAAAGTGTGAGAGTGGGGGAGGTGGAAAGTGCGGGGGTACCTGTGGGGAAGAGGGTAGTTTAGGGAAGTGGCCAGGGTGAGGTGGGGGAGGGAGCCAAGCCAAAATTTTGCTATAAGGGAGGTGTAGTGGATGGTTTGCCTGAGGGAGAGCAGAACCAGGGAGCGTGGAGCGTAGAGTAGGTAGTGGTGAGTGGGGGGGGAGGCAGTGGCGAAGCGGCGGAGGAGTTGAGCAGGATGTCAAGCCTGGAGAGAAAGAGGGGGGAGGATGGGGCTGCTCCATAGACTATGTTGGCCCAGTCAATAAAAGGCAAGACTGTTTTACACAATAGCTCACAACGGGTGTGGATAGGTAGGCTGGATTTGTGGCGATAGAGGATGGTGAGTTTGGGCTGTAGTTCAGTGCAGATCACCTCGACATGAGTGGAGATGTTGAGGTGGCTTTCCAGCCATACTTCTGGGTATTTGAAGGCTGGGACTAGCTCCAGAAGTGAGCCATCCAGGGTGGTGATTGCTGGGGGGCGGGGGCGGTGGAATGGTAGCCAGCTTCTGTCTGGAACCAAAAACCATGGTGATTGTTTTTTTAGCATTGAGTGTAAGCAGGTTCTCAAGGAACCAGGATTGGACTCTGTTGAAGTTATTTTAGAGATTGGGGAGGACATTGTCATAGGAGGGGGCCCAAGGCAAATATGATAGTGTCATCTGTGTAAAAATGCACATTGGAGGTGAGGCAGGTGGAGGGAAGGTCATTTATGAAAAGAGAGAAGAGGATGGGGCCAAGTATAGAGTCTTGGGGGATGCCAGATACGATGGGGAGAGGGGAGGAAAGAGTGTCACCTATTTGAACTGATTGCTGCCTATTGTGGAGGTACGAGTGGAACCAGGCAATGGCAGGTTGGGCAAGGCCGAAAGAACTGAGTTTGCAGAGTAACAGCAGGTGGGAGATGGAGTCAAATGCTTTTGCCAGGTCTATGAATATGGCAACTGTGATTTGGCTGTTGTCCATGGCAGAGAGAGGATGGTGTCAGTTACGCTTAGAAGGGTGGTGATAGTGGAGTGGTGTTTTCTGAATCCTGACTGTACTGGTAAGAGGGAATTGTTGAAAGAGAGAAAGTCAGACAGTTTGGACAATATGAGGGATTCCTGAACTTTGGCTAGGGAAGGGAGAAGCGATGTGGGCCTATAACTTCCTGAAAGGGAGGGGTCAACACCTTTGTGCAGAGGGATGATTTTGGAAAATGTCCAGGCTTTAGGAACAGTAGTTGTGGTTAGGGACAGGTTCAGAATGTGAGTCGGGGGGGCAGCAATTTTGGCAGCAGAGATACGAAGCATTTTGGGGTGGATACTATCAGGGCTAGATTTGGATGTGCTACTGGAGGAGAGCGCGTTGTAGACATCCAGTGGTATGAAGGGAGGAAAGAGGAAGCCGTAGGTGGGGGAGTGTGGTTCAGCTGAGTTGGGGGGGGGGAGTCAGGGAGGACACAGGAGATGAAGAACTTATTGAAAAGTTCGGCCATGGAGGTGGGATCCAAGACTTTTAAAGGTCATATGCAAAGGTTTTTAAAACTAAAAGAAACAGCACCATTCAATAACCACTGCTATGAAACCTGTTTGTGTTCCAGGTTTTGTAACAAAAGTCAATATATTAATGCATTTTTACTGTCTTTTTGATGTGGTCCATTTCCCCAAGGTTGCTGGATGCTGAGTCAGCATGCCTCCAGGCTGCTGATGTCGGTGACTGCTTTACAATAATTTAGATTTAATAGGGACCTTGTCTGCATTAATTCCTACTAGGGATGGCTGTGCTAGCCCTGGCAAAAAGATAATTTTAAAGTGATTTATTGAGTTTTGCCATAGAAAATGGGAGAAGTGAACTGTAGGAGTGTACTGTACTGTACCCACAATGCCTCACTAAATTAGTATACAGGCTTTTATTTTTCTGTGCCCACTGAAGAAACAGGAGCCAACATCTCTCAGTATAGATGTCTTGTAGCTAGATACGGTACGTACAATGCATTGTTGTGAAAATAAACAAAGAAAAGCTAATATTGTTGACACCACTACATATATATGGGACAGCATCTCAGATTATGGAAATTGTAAAGCAAGTTCATATTTTATTGACAATACTTTGGTATAGTTAATTATATGTTGCTGCTCCCACCAGCAACATAAAAGATTATGTCTGAATAAGACACATAAAGTAAACACCTTTATGTACCGGTACCATCGCTGCTAGGTACCCATTGACCAGTGATGTTACAATTGATGTTTTACACATAGCTTGTAACCAAGCTACAAACTTACCTGGAATTCCATAATGTAATAACATGTATCACAATAAGTTATGACTTACGGAAGCAAATGCTCTACTCTGATCTAACATCAAAATATAACCCTGTAAACCTGACAGATTTCTTGCTTCTACTACTTCCTTAAGTAATAATAGCGGATCCATTATTGTTCTCCCTGGAATTGCACATGATTGTACCTTAGAAATTACACGGCTGCTACTTTCAATAACCTGCAATTTAATATATTTGCTAGGAGCTTAAAGTAAATGTGTAAGGTTCCCTAAATGCTGTTTATACATAGTATGCCATTGCCAGACATACTTCAAACATTGAAGCTGCAATTTGTTTTGTTAAAAAAAAAAATCTGCCACAGTCATTTTACATTATGTTCTATCAGCATTTTGTCTTCCAGTTTCCTGTGTGTGATCACACACCCAAAATATCATCATACCAGAAAGCTGTCATTATTTTGCATACAAGAACAAAGTATTCTGAGTAATTTATAAATGTTGTTTTAAATGTGCCTTACTCAGACGTGCAGTCCCTTATGTTGCTGGTGGTGAGCAGTAATATGTAAATAACTGTAGCAAAGCATTGTGGGTAAAATGTGAACTTGTTTTAGTTATTTTTTTATTCAGTGATTCAGAAAAGACGTTTGAGAGCATGCTCTTTTACAAAGGTTCCACATCATAGATTGCAAAACAAAGTACAGTAGGAGAAAGCAAGTTACATCACAGTGAATGATACCGCTTGGATTCAGAACTTACAGAATAACTCAAAACATAGGTACAAGTTAAAATAACAAGAAAAACACTTTATGAGGGTGGGCGGGAATAAGTAGCCACAAAGTGCCTTGTCAGTAGTTCAGAGGGACAGAGATAGCTGGCAGTGGGGTGAAGAAAGGAGGTACGAGAGAGGTAGGTACTGTGGTGGAGGTGAAGGGTGGGGAGAAGAAGGAAGATAAGGTATAGGGACAAATGGGGAGTGAGGGGAGGCTGAGCAGAGAAGACATGCTAGAGTAAATGGTGGGGTGTGAGGGGGCATGGTCAGGCAGCTTGCATTAGTATTGACTGCTAGGGAAACTCATGGGACTGGGAGTTAGGGGAGGGGGGAATGTGGGGTGGCAGGTGCCGAAGGAGCATGACGTGAACTGATTGCTGAGGCAAGTCATGAGAAGGGACAGAGGGAAGGGGTATCTGAGGCCTGCCTAATGCTTGCTGAGGAGCAGAGAGAGCAGGTGTGGCTGGACTTAGGGGGCAGGTGCACTTAGAGAGTGTTATTAGGTGCTATTTGAGGTCAGTTTTAAATTGGGACAGACAATTGGTGGCCAAGAGGTGCCCAGGGAGTTCATTCATTCACTGGGGTCCCAGTAGGCAAATGCACATTTCCCAAATGAAGTGTGACAGAAGGGGATAGCCAAGGCCCCTCTAGTCCTCCCCCTGTGACCTGTAATGAGTTGGTTGCCTTGATAAAATTGCCTACACAAGGTGGTGTTTTACCCAATACAGCCTTCTTTCCTAGGATGCAAGTCTGGAATTTGATCCTGTTTTTTAATTTATTTATTTAGATTTAGGTAACCGGGTAAACCCATTGAGATCAGAGGTCCTTTTTTCAGGGGCGACCCGGATTTAGTTACAGGAAAAAAAAACACATATTAGCATTATTTACAGTAGTTACAATAGTTACACAAATGTACATCAGCATCAGTTTACAGGGGTAACAACAGGTTTACATTCAGGCTCTTGTAAGCAGTACAGTGACGTCAAATTTCACACTGTTAGTAGGAAATTGAGACAATTACAGTATAATTGACAGCCTTGTTTAGGAGATTCATCAGGGAAGAAGGAGGAATTAAGGCAGTGGTGATGGAAAGGAGACCTGGGCTAGGGAGCTAGCGGTTGCAGCCACAGAGGCTGAGTCTGAGGAGATTTACTTTGAGGCCAGACTTAAACTGGGTAAGGGAGGGAGAGTCAATCAAGCTAGCTGGAAGGGAGTTCCATAGGTAGGAGGCAGCGTATTTGAAGGAATGCTTGCCTTGGTTGGAGCGGATCCGAGGGATGTCTAGGGGGTGATTTGCAGAGGATCGCAGGGTTCGGCATTGTACTTTGGAGGTGAGTAGTCCACGAAGGTGGGAAGTGGAGCCAAGAATAGAGAATTTGAAGGCAAGGCAAGCAGTAGGGTAGGCTAGTTTGTGCCGCAGTGTGGGCCAGTTCAAGTCCATAAGGGCCTCACAGTGATGCCTTCTAGGGGAGGAGTTTGTGGCAAAGCGAGCCACGTGGTTGTAGAGCAAGGTGCGTTTATTGAGTTCCATCTCATTGAGGAACTGAAATAGAGGGGCACCGTATAGGATGGAGGGGAGGAAGCAGGCAATTTATAGTCATGCAACACACAGGAGAGGAGTTTCCCAGGCGTTAGTGGAGTCAAGCCTTTGGTGGATGGACCGGTTAAGGAAGCTCGATGTGGGGTCTGTAGGTCATCTCTTGGTCAAGGTGGACCCCAAGGTATTTGAAATTGGCACTGACCTCCACTCTTTTTCCTTGGGCTGTGCTGAGCTGGAGCAGCTCACTTCTGTCAGAGCCCAGACGTCTAGGTCCAAACAGGACGGCTTTGGTTTTTTCTTCGTTGAGCTTTAGGGAGTTTGAGGAGAACCAGGCCTCAAGAGTTGAGAGACTGTCCTGCAGTTTTGCAGAGATGACATTAGGTTGTGGGTCACTGCAGTATATGACAGTGTCATCCGCGTAGAGGATGAGGTTGCTGAGTGTGCAATTGCCTTCAATATTATTGAGGAAGAGTGAGAAAAGTAGGGGGCTCCAGGATAGAGCTCCTTGGGGTACCCTAGAGGTAACGGGTCTAGGGCCGGACTGGGTACCCCTCCAACGTACTTTTTGGGTACGGTCATTCAGGTAGCTCTCGAACCATGAGAGCGAGTGATCATCCAGTCCTAGGAGTAGGAGTTTGGAGAGAAGGAGATTATGGTTGACCAGGTCAAAGGCCTTGGAGAGGTCAATGAAAAGAGCGCCCATTGGGGAGCCTTGGTCCATAGCAGCAAGGATGTCCGATGTAAGCCGGATGAGCGCAGTGTCGGTACCATGGCCCTTCCTGAAGCTGTGCTGTACATCAGCCAGGAGAAGGTGCTGCTCTAGGTAGTCCAGAAGCTGGTTAAAAACTAGTTTTTCCTGTATTTTCCCTAGGGGACTGAGAAGGGAGATTGGTCTGTAGTTTCCCATTTTGTCTTGGGGACCACTTTTGTGGACAGGGACGATGGTCGCTACCTTCCACATTTTTGGGACTATTCCTTCTAGAAGGGACTTATTGATGAGGAGGGTGACAGGGAGGGTGATAGCCGGGGCAGCAGCCCTCAGCAGGTGAGGTTCTAGCTGGTCATGGCCCGGGGAGGAATTTGGGTTAATTTTGCATAGGAGAGGTAGTACCACAGACTGATTGACCAGTTTCAGGTGGAATTGAGGCCTTGGATGCACCCAGACCTCTCTAGAGTGAAGGGAGGACCTGGGGAGGTCAGGGAGGGGGGCCCAATTGGATTAGAGAAGGAGGCACAGAAGACCTCAGCAACTACAGAGGGGACATTGGTCAGTGAGTCCCCTACTAGGATGGAGTCTGCTTGATTGTTTGTAGTACCCTTGAGGAGTAAGTTTATGTGGCCCTAGAATTTTTTTGGGTCATGTAGGTGACTTGTTTGGAGGTCCTTTAGGTACTGGGGTTTAGCCTGTTTCGAGGATTTTTTACACTGATTTATCAGTTCCCTGTACATCTCCCAGTCTGATGAGTTGCAGGAGGATTTGTAGGTACCCTATGCTCTGTCACGGAGGAGCATGGAATGCTTGAGGCTCGGGCTCAGCCATTTATGGCATTTTCCCTGTACCATGAGCTTTTTTGGAGGGGGTGTGCATATTAGATGCAGACAAGAAGGCCTGGGTGAAATATTCAAGTGCCTCGTCAAGTGTGGGGAGGGAGATGATGGGGTCCCAGTCAATTTTCTTCAGGTCGGAGCAGAAATCGGCTGGTACAAGCCTACTATAGTTCCTCACTTCTATGACCTTAGCAGTGATTTTTGGAAGCTTGTTGGACCAGGTACAAAAGATAGGCGAATAGTCGCTCAAGAAGTCAGACATAATCCCCGCCGACAGAATACGGCCCGGGCAGGAGAAGAGGGCCCAGTCAATGAGAGAGTGGTTACCGGTCTTAGGATTATGTCTTGTAGGAAGGTCAATGATCTGTGTAAAAGGGGAGCCAAGTATTGGGTTTTTGGTTGAGGAGGAGACTAGGGCTGGCCAGTGGAAATTGAAATCCCCAAGGAGTATGGCCTCCCCCATGGTGTACTCCTCAAGGGCATTGGTTAGGGATTCAAGGGAGGAAGCAGCAGTTTGGGGTGGGAGGTAGACACACCCTATGGTGAGGGGCTTGGTGTTTCCAAGGAGGATTTTTACAAATAGAGTTTCACCTAGGGATCCACAGAGAGGGAGGCGGTCGAGCTGCAAGGCTTGTAGGGCAGTGCTGACATAGATGATAATCCCTCCTCCCTTTTTTCCCACTCTGTCCTTTCTGAAGGTAAGGTAGCCCGCCAGGTCCACTTTGTGGGGGAGGATCTGTGGTTTGAGCCAGGTTTCAGTCACGGCTAGTATGTTGGGTTTATAAAGTGCAGCCCATGCCTTGATGACAGCCAGTTTGCGTGTTCATACAGAGTACAGGTGTGAGTGCCACTCTCAGCATCCAGGGTGAGTCTGCAGGCTTTGTTGAGCGCAGTCTGAACCCTCTTGAGCACTGTATCCATTGACACCCCATGGACCACTAGTCCATAGTTAATAGTAGATATAATGGAACTGTGGACTGTTGTTTTACAGTTTCCATACTCTGAGATGCTGTCCCATATTTGTGTTGTGATATCAGCAATACAAGCTTTTGTTTTTTTTATTTTCACAACAATCCATTATACATACCATATCTAGGTACAACACTTTTATAGTGAGAGATGTTGGCTCCTATTTCTTCAGTGAGCACAGAAATATAATACCCTGTATACTAATTTACATAGTGAGACGTTGTGGGTACAGTAGCATGCACTCCTACAGGTCACTTCTCCCATGTTCTATGGCAAACCTCAATAAATCACTTTAAAATTATCTTTTTACCAAGGCTAGCACAGCCATCCCTATTAGGAATTAGTGCAGATAAGGTCCCTATTATATCTAAATTATTGTAAAGCAGACACTGACCAACAGCAGTGAAGTTACCAGCATTGTGTTACTAGCAGCAATACAACTTTCTAACAGACAAGCTTGCCAAACGACATCAGCAGCCTGGAGACATGCTAACTCAGCATCCAACAACCTTGGGGAAATGGACCACAACAAAAAGACACTAATAATGCATTAATTTGTTGACTTTTGTTACACGACCTGGAACACAAATGGGTTTTATAGCAGTGTTTATTGTATGGTGCTGTTTCTTTTAGTTTGAAAAACCTTTGCATATGACCTTTAATCTGGTTCAAGGTCAATTCGCATTCATCTGTATTCCCCTCCCCCCAGGTCGTGCCTGAAAATAGGCAATAGATTGTCTAGTGCGCTTGCCCGGTCAACAAAAATTAAACAAATATATATAGCATTGCGCCTGTATACATGTACACACACCCTCAGTCTGCCCCTTGCATACATTATAACTTTGCCTGGCACTAATCCAGACTGTGCATGCTTTTTGACTATAGCAGATGCACGCTAAACCCTGTGCAAATGGTTTGTGCTCAGCACAAAGTTTTGAATATCTGGACCATTGTTTTGTGCTGGTGAAAACCCTCCAGCTGGATAGGTATGATGCATTTGGAAATCCCCCGAGTGTCTCTGAGGGCAGAAGGATGCCCTCCCCCACAAACAGCCCAGTAAAGAAAATACCCCGAGGGTCCCTGAGGGTAGAAGGACACTGTCCCCCACAAACAGCCCAGGTACAGCAACAAGCTCCAATCCAAATTGGGACCGTGGTGTTTTAGCATCTGGCAGAAGAGGAATTGGCACCTTTTTTTATTCAAATACCGAGCAACTTTAACTTTTATTCTAAGTTGCCCCATGAATGAAGATAGAATTTTCTCTGCTTGGCAGGCTGTGTCCCTTGATTTTTTAATGCTCCTTTTAGCAGCCTTAATTTTAATTAAGTAGATATTGCAAGAAAGCTCACTAGATTTTACTGCATGTAACTCCTCACTGTATACTGCATGTGAAGCTAACCAAATTGTGACCATTACTACTGTCTGAATTTGCTGTTTGCCATAGCAGTACTATATGTGCTACTGTTGACCCTTTTACTTTTAATTTTATCCTTGGCAAGATAATCTGCAGGGAAACACTGTGCTACTCGCTAGTGCGAATCAGTAAAACTGCTTTTAAATTTGAATTACTACATAGCAGTCAGAGAGGGCTAGCCTGCTGTAGTGCTGAATTAATTACTAGGGACAGGCTACCCAGCTTCTCTTGGTGCACACTATCACCCCCCGCTTTGTTTCAGCAGTCCCTCCCAAAAAACATACCTGCTTTTAACTCTCCTGTTCTTCTGCTTCCCCTTCCTCTCCACAGTAAAGAAAATCCCCCGAGGGTCCATGAGGGCAGAAGGATGCCCTCCCCCACAAACAGCCCAGGTACATCAACAAGCTCCAATCCGAATTGGGATCGTGGTGTTTTAGCATCTGGCTGAAGAGGTCCCCATTGTCACTTTGCTCTGGCTACCCACCACCCCCACCACTACACGTGACGCCCAGAAACCAATCATGCAACTTTCCCATCTGCAGGCTATCAGCACCTGCCACTAGTGGCTGCTATTGCTGACCAATCTCCCTTTTCATCGTCTGGTGTGTGAAATTTCAATTTACTCATAATCCCACTCTCTCTTCTGACGTTATATCTCCTCCCCTCTCACAGCAACAATAAGCTTATCATCTTCCTTTATTCATAGCATTTACAGCTCTATATCCTATACTGAATACCATCCCACATACTGTTAGCAACACTACTATCTCTCTGTCTCTCTCTCTCACACAGAATGATGTCCTGGCTTATTCTCCTCTCTATAACTCTCCCCTTCAACGTACCTCCTCCCTACCCCCTCCCTGCTCAACCTCACACTACCCCCCTCCTGCCCCCCAAGTACCCCTTCTGCTACCAGCCCCTATGATTACTCCTCCTTCAGTAACCATGTCCTACCTACCCTACCTCCCACTTGCTCCTAGCGACCTGCTCCCAGCAGCCATGTCCCCCCTTATATATAGCCCAGAAATACTGCACTTTGCCTACTCTCATCTCATTAATAAACTACCTCAACTTGCAGGCCCGGCACTGCGTATTCACAAGATGACCCTAAAAAGTGCCCTATCCAGGATCTCCATTATCCTACTGCTACTTATGGGCAATATACACCCCAATCCTGGCCCCTCTACCCCCACCCCTTGCCTATCAATGCAATCCAAACGGCTACAGCTGGCCGCCATAAACATATGTAGCCTCCAAAAGAATCTCGCCCCACTCCAAGCATGGGTCTGTCTCCACAACCCCGATGCACTAGCTGTAACCGAAACATGGCTAACCCAGAATACCCCAGACTCGGCTGCCTACATACCGGGCTATACATTGTTCAGATCAGACAGACTGGATAGGCAGGGAGGTGGGAATGCGCTGTACCTTTGGGACCCCCTACAAGGTCTTAAAATTCTTACAATGAACCCCGTGGCGGGTGCACAGTCCCTCATCCTTAAGATAGCAGTCGGCAACTCAGGTAAATCGCTCTACCTAATGTCAGTCTACATACCCCCTCACAACCAAAAGGAGGCTTTCTCATCCATCCTAAATATCATCACCCAACTACCAAAAAACTCATAAAGCATTGCCCTAGGTGATTTCAACACTAACTGGCTTGCCCCCCAAACATCCTCCATCAGGGATGCAGCCGCAGCCCAAAACCTAACACAAACGGTCCTTACCCCTACCAGAGTAAACCACCACAGGGGCACTAGTTCCCTCATTGATCTCATCTTCACGAACCATCCTGAGCACTTACAGGATGTCCAGGTCCTCCCAGACTCACTCAGTGATCACTCCCCTGTTACCTGCCACTGGTCGAATAGCTGGTAGCCACTCCCCCCCCCCGAGGATCACCATGTAATTCCAGCTAAAGAAGGGGTCCCTGGCACATCTCCAAAACCATCTCCTCAACCTCGACTGGTCTCCACTAGATCACCTGTCATCAGTGGATGCCACCCTGTCCTTCTTCATCAGCTCCTTCCAAGCCACCTGTGATATCTTTGCCCCTTTTGTTAAGTGGACTGAAAAAACAAAATCCTCCCCCTGAGTAAATCGGTCCTTGCTTGACCAAATGAAGGCCTGTGATAACCTATGGCACCGTGCCCTTGAGTCTGTTCGCCCCTCTGATCTCCAACTGTATCATGCTGCCCGTAACTCATGCACCTGGAATATCTGCCAGGCTAAGGCAGCTTTCTGTCAGTCCAACCTTACTGCCACCTGGGGAAATGGGAAGAGGTTCTGGGAAAGTATGAAGGAGCTTAGTGGCAAATCTCCCTTCCCTCCTCCCTCCATGCTTGTCATCGATGGTGTTTCCACCCAAGACCCTAGTAAGATAGCTAATGCCTTCAATGCATCTTTCTCTGACCTCAGCTCTAGCCTCCCTTCCGACTTCTTTTCTGCATCTACTGGACAGTTACCGCCACCCCCCAGCACCCCTTCTTTTTACTTCAAAATGTTCTCCCCTAGTGTAGCTCGCACATATCTCGCCAAGTTCCTTGGAAAGACAAGGCAGAGTGGTGACTCTCTTGATGCAAAACTGCTCTCCTTAACACTGGATGCAGTCCTAGTATCCCTAACAAAAATACTCAACATGTCCCTGTGCCTAGGGCAGTTCCCTACACTATGAAAAATGGAGGTTATCACTCCAGTTCATAAAAATGGTGACCGTTCCTTTAGTAGTAATTATAGGCCCATTTCCATACTTTCTACCCTCTCTAAAGCGCTGGAAAAAAACTGCAGATCAACAGACTCACACCATCTACTATGCCAGCAGCAGCATGGCTTTAGGAAAAGGCACAACACGACTACTGCCCTGCTTGAGTTTACCTCTTTTCTCCATGATGCCCTTGACCAGGGAGCCCTGGCTGGATCTGTCTATATTGATCCGTCCAAGGCTTTTGATACTGTCAATCACAGTATGCTGATTAACTCCCTCCTCTCTGTTGGTGTATCCCAAGAGACAGCTGACTGGTACTCCGCCTATCTCCATGGCCATACCCAGCAAGCAAAAATAAATAGCACCCTTTCTACTAGCCTCCCAGTCCGGTCGGTTGTCCCAAAGGGGTCCATCCTTGGCCTGCTCCTTTTCTCCCTATACCTAAACTCCCTCCCTCTGGCCTCCACTGGGTGCCTGCTCCTTTATGCCAATGATGCTGTGATCTTTAGCTGGCACCCAGACCCTACCCAGCTCCAACAATCCTTGCAGGGCTCCTTCACAGAAATAGAATCATGGTTCTCCTCCCACAAACTTGTCCTCAACTACAAAAAATGAAGGTTATGCTATTCGCCCACCCTCAACATAAACACAACACAACCACGCTATCCATACTGAATTCCCATGGTATCACACTAGAATCAATTGCCAGTTTTAAATATCTAGGGGGCACCCTAGACTCAGCCCTTACCTTCTGTGAGCATACAGCATCGACTTTGCGCTGCAATAAACATTAGAACCGGTCTTCTGTATAAATATAGGCTCTGTCTCCCTCCTGATGCCCTCCGTTTAGCCATCTCTAGCTCCATTCTTTCCCTGGTACACTATGGTATAGTCATATATGGCGCCGCCTCTGACACTGCCCTGACCAGCATTAGCTACGCTACTTAACAAAGCCTGCTGACTGGCCATAGGCTGTGATCACCCACATACCCGTGACCTCTACCAACGGTCATCATGGCTAAAACTTTCAGGGGCACCTACTCTATAAGACCTGCTTATTGGCCAAAAAAATTCAACTAGGGCAAGCTCCCCCTAGTTGTCTCTCGCTCCTCCAGATGTGCTTGCCAATGAGGGCCACAAGACACTCTGTCACCACTGCCTTTCACATCCGTTTTGCAAGGACCACTGCCAGCCAAAGGTCCTTTTGCTACAGGGCACCACTCTGGATGAACTCCCTCCCTAATACTGCCTTATCTATTCCCAAGCTGGGGCCTTTTAAATCTGAGCTACATACCCACATTATGTTCAGCTCTAACTGTGATTGCAGATAAACTCCTCTAGCAATGGTTAAGTTCCATTGCTAAATTTACTCTGATTCTAATTTATGGCTCACAGTTACACACCTTCGGTTTTTGCTCTGTATATGTATTATTTTATTTGCTTATTTAGAGCTAGGATTACAATTACCTTTGAGCCAAGGCTCGTTTACAAAGGTTCCACATCAGGAGAGTACATACATGTTAAACATGTTAAACAAGGGCATACAACATTAAAGAGAGCATACAACCATATTCATCAGTTCAGGTACGGCATCACGGTAAATAGGATAAATGAATAACACATACAAAGAATCATTTCAGAAACCTAGAAGAAATCAGGGAGGAAGGGTGAGAGGATAGGGGGGTGGCAGCCGAAAAAGAGACTAGAGCAGCTCACGGCATTGTCAAAGAACATCAGAGGGGGGTGGTTGATCTCAATGGGGAAGTGGGAAGTAAGGTGTGGCAGTCACATGAGCTGGAGGCCATGAGATGATGATGATGGAGGCTTGATTTGAATATGCCCAGTGAGGAGGTGGAGGTGATGTGAATGCCGAGGGCATTCATCCAGCTGGGTGCACGGTGTGCAAAGGATCTTTGGCCCAGTGTGGTGCGGCATTGGGGGACCTGTAGAAGCTGACATTCAGACCCTCTGGTGTTATGAGGATTAGTGTTTGGGTGCAGGAGGGCTTTGACACTAGGTGGAGTAAGGCCCAAAGTATTTTTTTTCGCCATCAAGCAGGTAAGATACTTTATGCAGTTAGCGAGTTGAAGCCATCCCGTTTAAGCGTAAAGCTCACATGTATGTGTGAGTCGGTGGGATCCAGTAAGCAGTCGACAGGCCTTGTTTAGGGAGGTCGTTATGCACCTGAGGGTGGTAGTAGAGGTACAGCCATAGATTATGAGGCCATAGTCTATGACAGAGACCACAGAGCTCTGGATAGCAATCTTCACTGCTACCTGGGTAAGATGCTGTCTATTTCGGTAGAGAATTCCAATGCGTGAGTTTACCACTCTAGCAACACTATCAATGTGAGTCCCATAAGATAGGCAAGGGTCAAGTGAGATTCCAAGGTATTTAAAAGAGGACACTTGTTCGAGGGTGTTCCCAGCGCTTGTATTGATATCAAGGGGGTATCGCTGTGTTTGTTTTGAGACCTGCAGAAAAACATAGATTTAGTCTTTTTGTGGTTTAGAACCAGTTTATGTTTTGCGAACCAGTTTTCAACAGTGAAGAAATCAAGCAGTAGGTTGTGAAGTAGTGGTTGTGGGTCCTTATGGGAGGTGAGAAGCACGGCGTCATTGGCATAGAGGATAATTTGTTCTAGGCAGGATAGTGGAAGGGAGTTCAGGAAAAGGCTGAAGAGTAGTAGGCCTAGTATGGATCCCTGAGGGACGCCTGAGTGAACAGGTTTGGAGTCAGAAAGTACTCCTGAGATTTTTACTCTTAGTGAGCACTGGTCCAGGTAGCTGTTAAATCACGCAGTGGAGTCCTGGGAGAGCCCGGCATTCAGCAGCTGTTTGGTTAGCAGGCCATGGTGAACAGTGTCAAATGCTTTAGTCAAATTGATGAATACTGCTCCAGTTAGATGGCCTTTGTCTAATGAGTTGTGAAGGACTCCAGTGAATTCCAGGAGGGCTGTTGATGTGCTGTGCCCTTGCTTGAACCCGTGTTGCTGTGCACATAGGATGTTATATTTGTCCAGGTAGTCTGTAAGCTGGTCAGCAACAATGTGCTCAAGGGCCTTGGGGGGGTAATACAGAGATCGGCCAGTAGTTCCCATGTATGGACTTATTGCTGCTTTTAAAGACCGGAGTGACAATAGCAGATTTCCATTTGCTTGGAAACTGACTGAGGCTGAGGGAGAGGTTGAAGATTCTGGTAAGTGGGTGCAATACCTCTTCAAGGGTGAGGGATAGCAGTTTAAGGTCCAGTGAATCACCACTGGCTCCGGACTTGGAGATAGCCTTTGTTATGTATTTGTGGAAATCATTGACCTTTACTTTTTTGAAGTGGAATGGCAGATGATTTGAGGTGGTAGGTAGGGAATTTGGAGCAGGGGAGTCAGTTTCGGGGAAAAAGTCTGGGGGGAGAACAGCACTAGGGTCGGTGAAGGCTGCATTGAAAGTATTGGCAATGACCTTCGGGTCAAGGGTGGTGGCTCCGTCAACCATCAGTAGGGTTGGGGAGGATTTGGACTGCTTCCCTGTGACTTCCCTAATATTGTCCCAAAAAGCTCTTCTATCTCGCCAGGTGTTGGTGAGGGCTTCCTTGTAGTAGGTACTCTTCATCTGTCATATTTGTTTTGTACAGTTGTTGAGAGTCTGTTTGTAGTTTTGAATGTCCAGTTGAGCACCTATGGCCTTAGCTATTGCCCAGAGGTGGTCCCTTGATTTTAACTGAGCCAGTAGCTCAGCCATGAGTCAGGGATTGGAGACTGCCTTGACTCTGCATTTTTTTACTGGGGCGTAGGAGTTGCAGGCAGCGTTGAATGTGGTGATGAAATAATCAAGGGCCGAGTCAACATCCAGTGCATTGTACATGGGAGACCAGTTTTGCCGGCTAAGATAAGATTTGAGATGGGTCCATTGGCCACGGGGTAGGACTCTGCTGGAAATGGTTTTAGGAAGAGCCTTACGAAACTTATTTGACCAGTTACAGATGGCAGGGGAATGGTCGCTGAGGGAATCCGGGAGCACAGTGGTGTTGTTGATACTGGTTGGGTGGCTGGCAAGAACCCAGTCCAGGAGAGTGCTGGTACCTGTCTTGTAGTTCTTCCTTGTGGGGGAATCGACCATCTGCGCTAAGTTAGCTGAAGAGATAGCATCCTTGTGGGTTCCTACATCAGGTGCAAGCCAGTTGATATTAAAATCGCCAAGGAGGAGGAGGAGGATCTCAGATCTGGGAGGTTGGGATCTTACAAAGTCCAGGACCACACAGAGACCAATCCCTTGGTCTTTGGTGGGATGTAGACTGAGACTACAGTGAGCACTTTATTTTGGGCCCCAAGGAGTAGTTTGATAGGTAGGAATTGCACAGAAGAGTCAGAGGGGGTAGTGGAGATGGGGTGACAGGTGATGTTGTCTTTGATGTAAATTGCACACACACACCCCTCTTTTTGTACTCCTATCAAGTCTGAAAACGTTATAGCCTTGTAGCACAATAGCATGGTCAGGAGTATTGGGGCCAGCCAGGTTTCAAAATCAGTAAGGATATCAGGTTATGCTGGTCAGCAAAGATTTGAAGGGCAGCAAGCTTTGGGAGGAGGCTGAATATGTTGAGGGTGGCACGATGAGACCCCCATCTGATTTCCCAATTCTGGCTGGGCAGGAGGTAACCGGGCCAGGGTTCGGGTGAACACTCCCTGACATCAGTAGGAGGAGGAGCAAGAGTTTTAGTGTAATCTGTCATTATTCATAGTCGGTGAGGTTTCATCTCCATATATTGCAAGACCGAATATAGCGTATGTGCCGTATGTCCCAGTGCAGAGCAATGGTTAGCAGCAGGGGTTGGTTTGCCCAGGTTCCATTCTCATGTGTATCAGTGTACAGCCGGACCTTAATGGGGGGGGGGGCCCGAGGGAAGGAGGGCAAGGTCCATTTTGTCTCTACTTATCATACTCTGTATTTGCCCACACTCAATGTATGACATGGAGCCTTTGTAAATGAGTCCCTGACTCAAAGGGTTGTAATTCCGAGACATAATATAAATAAAAAAAGAAAAATAAAATATACTGTATCTAACTAAAAGATGTTGAAACTGAGAGTTGTTGGCTCCTATTTCTTCAGTGAGCACAGAAATATAATACCCTGTATACCAATTTTCATAGAGAGACACTATGGGTACAGTAGCTTTGTTTCCCTGTTATGATGTCTCAGCACTGATAACAAAAGGGGTGTGTTGTGCAAATGAAGCAGAGCACCAAAATAAAGGGATTCTTTTTCATGGAAAACAGCAATGTTTGGCAGTTTGAATGACAGAAGACTGATTCACACCACCTACAGGTTACTACTCCCGTTTGCTTTGTGAATTTTCAACATTTATTTTAAGCACCTGTTTTCTTTTGTTACTGGTCCAATAAAATGTATCAAATCGTCTTTTTTCATAAATTTTTTTTATATCTAAAAATTGTAAACTTTGCTATAAGCAGAGTTCTCTGCTTGGTGACAACTGACCTTGGAACATACTCACAGCATGTGTTATCTGTAAGGTCTTAAGTTGTCTGTTAAAAGTCATATGCAAAGGTTTTTAAAACTAAAAGAAACAGCACCGTTCAATAAACACTGCTATAAAACCTATTTGTGTTCTAGGTTTTGTAACAAAAACCAACAAATTAATGCATTTGTGCTTTCTTTTTGGTGTCGTCTATTTTCCCAAGGTTGCTAGATGCTAAGTCATCCTGCCTACAGGCAGTATAGCACAGTGGTCTAAGGCTTTGAACTACAAATCTGGTGACATTTAGCAGACCAGACCTGAGTTTGAATCCCACAGCTTCCACTTGCATACTGGGTGACCCTGAGCAAGTCACTTAACCTCCTTGTGCTCCCAGGTCACTCCTATAAAAAAGCTTTCAGCTTAGTGTGCTATACCTGGTTAAAAACAACTAAATAAATAATTTGGGATGTTTGCCTGTTAAGAAGTTGTATTGCTACTAGTAATGCAATGCTGGTAACTTCACTGCTGTTGGTCAGTGGCTGCTTTACAATAATTTAGATTGAATAGGTTTCTTATCTGTACTAATTCCTACTAGGGATGGCTGTGCTAGCCCTGGTAAAAAGATAATTTTAAAGTGATTTATTGAGGTTTGCCATAGAAAATGGCACAAGTGACCTGTAGGAATATACTCCACCATACCCAAAATGCATCACTATGTAAATTAGTATGCAGGCTTTGATTTTTCTATGCTCACTGAAAAAACAGGAGCCAACATCTCTCAGTATAGAAGTCTTGTAACTAAATATGGTATGCACAATGTATTGTTATGAAAATAAACAAACAAAAGCTTATATTGTTGACACCATCACACAAATATGGGATAGCATCTCAGAGTAAAACAATTGTAAAACAGGTTTGTAGTTTAC
Source organism: Neoceratodus forsteri (assembly GCA_016271365.2). Lineage (NCBI taxonomy): Eukaryota > Metazoa > Chordata > Ceratodontiformes > Ceratodontidae > Neoceratodus > Neoceratodus forsteri. Next base: position 288,265,913 of record CM057455.1, on the reverse strand, counting down.
CCACAATGTCTTGCTATAGTTATTTATATATTATTACTCACCACCAACAACATAAGGGACTGTACATCTGAGTAAGGTAACATTGTAAATTATTCAGAATTCCTTGTTGCTGTATGTAAAACAATGACAGCTCTCTGGTATGATATAATTTTGGATGAGTGACCACACACGCACACAAAACTGGAGGACAAAACCCTCATAAAACAGTAAAAAAAAAAAAAAAAAGAGAACAACAGATTTTTCTTACATAACAAATTGCAGCTTCAACATTTTGAAGCATGGTTGTAATAGCATACCCGATTGGGATATTCAAAAGGTTTTATATATGCGCAACCAAAGTTCGCATGCATCAAGTCCAATTGCACCATTCTGCGATATTCAGCAGGAGGCAGTTGCGCCCACTGAAAACAGGCTGAGCAACTGCGCAATGCAAATGAATGCATGCTCAACTGGAGGGGAGGAACCATGCATAAACTGCACAGCCCGATATTCAGCCGGGCTGTGCAGAGTTGTGCAGGCACAACCCCCAACCTGCGCCTGCACGACTTTGAGCCACAAAATAAAGGCTTAAGTCGAGGGCCACCCACAGGTGAGCTGCTGTATTGCAGGGCCCAACACAGCAGCTGCCACCTGTGGCTGGCCCCCAACCCAGTCCCTGTGCCCCCCCTGCAGCCCGATCATGGGCAGCCGACTGTAAATCCCCACCACCACCCCCAGTGGCCCGATCGCGGGCATAGTGTACTCCCCACCAGCCCGATCGCGGGCAGCAATGTAGCCCCGAATGTATCCCTGGTGGTCAGTGGACCCGAAATGCCCGGTCAGCGGTAAAGTTTATAAACCCCGAACATATCCCTGGTGGTCCAGTGGACGAAATGCCCGATCGCGGCAGTAAGTTTAATAACCCCGAGGCGTATCCCTGGTGGTCAGTGGACCGAAATGCCCGATTGCGACGGTAAAGTTTAATAAACCCCAACATAGCCACGGTGGCTGGTGTCACCACCCCACCCACCAGGCCCCACCACCCGGCTCCCCGCGGCTGGTGGGCGGCGTATCCCACCGCCTGCTGCCTGCGCCTCCCGCCGACTGACTGCCGGTGGGCCTGCCTGCCATCGATTGCAGGCAAAGACCAATGGGCATGCAGCCCATACCGTGCAACAGTCCAGATCTGTGAATGAATCATTCACAAATCTGGACTGTCATGGCTGATATAGAATACCTCGGCTCTTGCTCTAGCACCAATAGGGTGCAGCCGAAGCAATCATCGGCCCAGCCAAGAGGCGAGTAGAGATGCCTGCTGCCCGCCCGACTCTTGGGCGAGAACGGTGAGGGCTTCCGCGGGTAGGTGGGTGAAGTATCACCTAGCCACCAGGGCTATGTTCCGGGTTTATAAACATACTGCAGCGATCGGGCATTTCGGGTCCACTGGACCACCAGGATATGTCTGGGGCTAAATTGCCGCCCGCGGTCGGGCTGGGGAGTACACTCATGCCCGCGATCGGGCCACTGGGGTGGTGGTGGGATTGTACACTAATTCCCCACAATCGGGCTGCAGGGGGTGTCGGTCCCCGACGGCTGCTGCCTGGCAGGGTGCCAGGCGCAAGTCCTCGGGGATCGGTGCACCTACATGCTAATGGCATGCAAATGAGGCCATAATCAGATGCAAATGGCCCCTCCTGTGCCTTGTATGTATTATAGCCCCATTTGCATGTCACCTTTTGAATAGCGAGATTTTGCACATGGCGCAATGGTACTTGCGCCACCACAAGTTGAATGCTCCACTCTGTCAACTTGCGGTGGCGCAAGTTCCACTGCACCATGCACAGTGGCTGTGGCTGGGGGGTGATATTCAAAGGAGTTGCTCAATAGCGCAACTCCTTTGAATAGTGCCCCGGACACACCCCTGCGCAACTATTTTGTGCAGCGCAAGGGCTTGCGCCTTTGAATGGCGCAGTTTGAATATCCAGCCCACCATATCTAACAGGCATTTGGGGAACCTTCAACATTTACTTAAATATCAATGCGCTACTCTCCCTGACTTCTGCACAGGCTATAACATTACATTTAAACTGTTATTGTGCATTACTGTCATTGAACATTACACAACCACAATCAAACAACTTTCAGATTCTTGCAACAGGCAGAATGCGAGGACTGAGAAGTCTTTATAAACCTCAGCAATGTGACTGCCTCCACAACTTATGTGTTGAAGAAAGAGAATAGCACCCCAAATGACATCACCAGTGCGGAGACATGCCGATTACCACAAGGAACAGAAAGCCACAGCATATAGCAGTGTTGTTTACATACACCACACAATAAATAGCTATAAATGGTATGAAATGGTAGATTTTCATATAAAACACTAGGCAGACACTGTTGTTATAACAATATTTAATGAATGATGCTGACAGTTTAATTTCTGTAAATTTCATTGCATATGATCTTTAAAGTAAATGTTGAAGGTTCCCATAGCAAATGGGAGTGATAAACTGTGGGTGCTGTGAATCGGTCTCCTACCATTCAAACTGCCAAATACTGCTGCTTTCCCTGAAATGGTGGCCTTGTTGGAAGCCGGATGCCTGGATATTGTAGCAGTCACATAAACATAGTACACAGAGAACCATGACTAGGATGTTAACATACCAGGGTACGTAACCTACAGGAGAGACAGGGAAGGGAGAAGAGGGGGAGGAGTAGCTCTCTATGTAAAGGAAGGGATTAAAGCAATTGAACAAAAGAGTAAACAGGGAGGAGAGGAGGCACTGTGGGTCACCTTAGAGACTGGAAATGCACCATAATCTGCATAGGGGCTGTATACAGACCCCGATGTCGGGGGGGGGAATGGACAAGGATATGATAGAAGGCATTCTTAGGATGGCAGAGAAAGGGGAGATACTGTTGATGGGAGACCTGAATATGCCAGATGTTAACTGGAGCACATTTGCTGCAGCCACATCCAAGAGCAGGGCCATTCTCGATGCCCTACAGGTGGCATGCCTCAGACAGCTTGTTTGAACCCACTCATGAGGGGCAATCTTAGACCTCGTACTCTCAAATGGGGCAGTGAGAGAATCTCAGATCTAGAAGTGGGTTGCCATCTGGGGAACAAGTGACCATCAAACAGTGTGGTTCACGATAACTCTAGCTACAGAGTCAAGCCACACAAAAGTAGGGTACTGGACTTCAGGAGGGCTGACTTTGGCAAGATGGGAGAGTGCCTTAGAAAAGCACTAGCAAACAGGCTAGAAGGAGGGGTGGAGCAACAATGGGGAAAGATCAAAACTGCCATCACAGAGGCAACAAGCCTTTGTGTGAAACAAATAAACAAATCAAAATGAAAGAAAAAGCCACTATGGTTCTCAAAAGAGGTGGCAGGGAAAGTTAGGGAGAAAAATATAGCATTCAGGAAGTATAAGGAGACTCAGAAGGAGCAGGACAGAGAGCTGTACCAGTTAAGGTAGAAGGAAGCAGGGAGGGAAGTCAGAATAGCAAAGGCACAAACTGAGGAAAAGATAGCCAACTCGGTTAAAAAGGGGGATAAAACCTTTTATAGGTACATCAGGGAGCATAGACAGACAAAGGGAGGGATAGTGAGGCTGAATAGAATGGATGGTGGGTGGGAAGAGAGGGACAGTGAAAAAGCAGGGATACTGAATGAATATTTCTGCTCAGTATTCACAAAAGAGGAGGAGGGAGAGGTGCCTAATCCAATTAATAGAAGCATTCTTGATGGGGGGGGGTCAATCCCAGTCCTTTCACAGAAGAAAGGGTTTTGAAAGAACTGCTAAAACTGAAAGTGGACAAAGCAATGGGGCCTGATGGAATTTACCCCAGAATTCTAAAAGAATTCAGGGGTGAACTAGTGAAACCACTGACTACCCTTTTTAACAAATCATAGGAGGATGGTGTGGTACCTGAGGACTGGAGGAAGGCGGATGTGATTCCCCTTCATAAAAGTGGGAGCAAGACAGAGGCAGGAAACTACAGACCTGTCAGTTTGACCTCGGTGGTAGGGAAAGTGACGGAATCACTTCTGAAGGAAAGAATTGTTGAGTACCTAGAGGCCAGTGGGGCACAAGACCCAAGGCAGCATGGGTTCACAGAGGGAAGGTCATGTCAGATGAATCTAATTGATTTATTTGACTGGGTGACCAAAGTAGTAGACCAAGGAGGGGCTGTGGACATGGCCTACCTAGACTTTAGCAAGGCATTTGGCACAGTCCCACACAAAAGATTAATTGTCAAATTAACCAGCATGGGAGTGGGTCCCAGGGTGGTAGCCTGGGTAAAATATTGGCTGGACAACAGGACACAGACGGTAATTGTAAATGGAGTCTACTCTGAAGAAACAGGGTTACTAGTGGGGTACCGCAGGGTTCAGTACTGGGACCAGTCCTTTTTAATGTCTTTATAAGTGACATTGCAGAGGGACCGGAAGGAAAAGTATGCCTCTTTGCAGATGACACAAATATCTGCAACAGGGTTGATAGACAAGGAGGCATGGAAAGGATGAGAAGGGATTTGGCAAGATTGGAGGAATGGTCAGAAGTATGGCAGCTTGGATTCAATGCAAAGAAGTGCAAAATAATGCACTTGGGAAACAAAACCTGGGGAAAGATTACACAATGGGGGGAGGTAGTAACAACAACAAAAATGGAAAGGGACCTGGGGGTAATCATATCAGATGACCTTAAGTTTAGCAAGCAATGTGAGAAGGCAGTAGGGAGGGCTGGGGGTATACTGGGATGTATAGGAAGAGGCATCACCAGCAGGAAACAGGAAGTTGTTATCCCTCTGTACAGACAGTTGGTGAGACCCCATCTGGAGTACTGTGTCCAGTTCTGGAGATCCCATCTCTGCAAGGACATAGACAGGATAGAGGCAGTCCAGAGGAGGGCAACTAAAATGGTGCAGGGTCTGCAAGAGAAGCCGTATGAGGACAGACTAATATGTATACCCTTGAGGAAAGGAGGGAGAGGGGGGAAATGATAGAAACTTCTAAGTACCTCAGTGGAATCAACAAAGTCCAAGAGGGTAGCATCTTTCAGAAAAAGAGATGTACAAGAACAAGGGGACACAATGTAAAGATGGGGGGGTGGTTCAGGGGCAATGTGAGGAACTATTTTTTCACAGAGAGGGTGGTGGACGCATGGAACAGCCTTCCTGAGGAAGTTGTGGGGTCTACAACTGTGGGAGAATTCAAGAATACATTTGACAGACATAAAGCAATTCTTGTAGGGGGTAAGAAGAAATAGGCTGTTGGTTAACTAGGATCTGCAGCTTATCCTGTAGGTAGGGAAATGGGCAGACTAGGTGGGCAAAGCGGTCCTTATTTGCCGTCAAACTCTGTTTCTATGTTTCCATGAAAAAAATCCTTTTAGTTTTGTGCTCTGCTTCATTTGCATAACCCACCCCTTTTGTTCTCAGTGCTGCGACATCATACCAGGGAAACAAAGTTACTGTACTCACAGTGCCTCACCATGTCAATTAGTATACACAGTATTATATTTCTGTGCTCACTGAAGAAATACGATCAACATCTCTCAGTATAGCAGTCTTGTAGCTAGATACGGTCTGTACAGTGCATTATTGTGGGGGGGGGCGGAGACTTATATTGTTGACACCACCACACAAATCTGGGAGAGTATTTCAGAGAAAGGAAATTGTAAAACAGGTTCATATTAATACCTACACTGCCTTGCTACAGTTATTTACATTTTTTTTTGTTTAACCAGGTGAGACACACTAAGCTGAAACCTTGTTTACAGATGCTCACCACCAGCAACATAAGAGACTGTACATCTGAGTAGGGCACATTTAAAGCTCACATGCAAAGGTTTTAAAAACTAAAAGAAACAGCACTATTCAATAAACACTGTCATAAAATTTATTTATGTTCTAGGTTGTGTAACAAAAGTCAAAAAAATTAATGGTTTTTTGCTGTTTTTTTGATGTAGTCTATTTCCCCAAGGGTGCTGGATGCTGAGTAAGCATTTTTCCAGACTGCTGATATTTGGGGTGCTTGCCTGTTAGAAAGTTGTATTGCTGTTAGATATACACTGCTGTTGGTCAGTATCTGCTTTACAATAATTTAAATTTAATAGAGACCTTATCTGCACTAATTCCTACTATGGATGGTTGTGCTAGTCCTGGTAAAAAGATCGTTTTAAAGTGATTCATTGAGGTTTGCCATATTTTCTGTAACTTTCATCACATATGATCTTTAAGGCAACAGTATCAATTACCCAGAATTCCTTCTTGCTGTATGTAAAAGAATGACAGTTTCCTGGTATGGCATCATTTTGGGGATATGGCCACACACAGGAAACTGGAGGACAAAACACTGATAAAACACAATAAAAAATGACTATGACAGATTTTTTTTACAAAGCAAATTGCGGCTTCAACATCTGAAGCATGTCTGGCAATGGCATAAAATGTGTAAAAGGCATTTGGGGAACCTTACACATTTACTTTAAATATAACTTGGCCACTGGGAGCCTTCACAAACATTTTGTGTGTTTTTAAGTATGATCTGATCTTTAATAGGATGTATTCTTCCAATACAGCTGTCATTGGCTTCTGATGATGGATTGTGTGTAGTCTGAAAGCTTAAGCACCTTTTTTTACTTTTGTAAGATCAATGTTGGTCCAATAAATGCTATCAAATAAAGGAATAGTGCCTGATAGGATGGGTGTTATGTTGGGATAACATCCTGCCTTGGGTGGTTGGGCCCATGGGCACAGGTCAAGGGCTTCCAGCACACGAGAAGGGATGTCATCCCTGGAAAAATCCCACCTTGAAGGGCATTATATTCCTATTATACAATGGTTCCTGTATAAAAAAAAGAAGATGAAAAAGTACATTTTGAAAGCTATTTTCCTTGTTTTTGTCAATAGGGAAGCTGAGAAACTTGCTGTACTGCAGAGAACAAACTAGAATGCATTTGAGGAACTGGGAACTTGGTAAAACATAATATTGTAGTGGACTAGGAAGGTAAGCTACACTTTCTACAGAAAGTTTCATTATTTTCTTATTGGCATTAAGAATTGCAGGATTCCATTAAAGTGTAGTAATTTTATAACCAGAGGGGTTTAAATACAACTGAAGTTGCTTGACTTCTGTGCTAGACACATAGGATTTGGAAGGATATTTGTGCAATATTTTAGAAGTGTCCTGCTGGCTGAACAGTGAGTTCATTTTATCCCTGGACTCAGTAGAGTGGTTTGTGTAGGAGCAGTGGTCTAGTACATTGTGGTGTTGGTTGACTTACTATAAGGGCAGTACTCACCAGGGTGGTGGAGCAGTGGTGTATTTGATTGTTTCTAACAGTCACCAGTGGTTGTGAACACTCACCACCCTTCCCTCACCCGCCCACCCCAGGCGTGGCATTTCCTTATAGCCAAGGTTCTAACATCACTTTCTCAACAGGTCTTGGAGCAGAACTGTCATATTCTTAATTAGCCAGCACAGTGCATATAGGGTAAGTACACACAAACAAAAAATATATATATATTACTCATTGTATATTATAAGGAAGAGGGACATGTGGGGAGTGGTGCAATGCACTGGCTGTGGGGCAGCAATTTTCCAGGAGACATTCTGGAACCTGCATTGCTGCCCAATTTGTAGGCAACTGTCAGCTCTGAGGGAGGAGGTTGCCCACCTCCAGGCTGAACTGGCAAGAACTAAGGAGGCCTCCCCCACCCAAACAGCACCAGTTCCACAACCACTGCCTCAGAGGTTGCCATGTGTGAAGAGCAGATGGACCACAGTAGGTTCAGGGAGGGTGAGGGTGGTGGAACAGAGGCGTAGCCCCCAAGTTGCACCTCTACACAAATCATATGTCAGCCTGGCAAATCAATGTTCCTCTATGATGACACCCTCATTGGAGACCAAGAAAAATGCTGGGGACATCCACAAGGGAGACCCACAAAAGAGTGGCAAGGGACACCACAGGGGAAAGAAACAGCTTCTGATAGGGGACTCAATTGTTAGGTGTAGACCTGGGAAGGAGAGGAGAGGAAGTAAGGTGCCTGCCTGGTGCCATGGCTTGGAGGGACAGGAAGCAATCCTCAGGATTGCAGAAGCAGCATCACAGGAGAGGAACTAGATATCATTGTCCACCTCGGGACAAATGACCTAGCTAGGCATGAGATCAGTGCAGTGCAGGATGAGTTTGTGGAGTTGGAGAGGGGACTCAGACAGGTAGCAAGCATGGTAACCTTCTCAGAGGTGCTGCCAGTCTAAGGCAGGAGTGAGGCTAGGGTACTGCACACCATGCAGTTTAATGAATGATTGCAAAACTGGTGCAGAGCACAGGGCTTTGGCTTCATTGGGGACTGGGGGTCCACCTGGAGAGATGAAGGTCTATACTGGCATGATGGTCTGCATCTGTCCAGGGAGGGAAACACGCTCCTAGGTGACAGGTTTAAAGGCTTCCTTGGCAAGCTTTTAAACTAGCCAAGGGGGGAGGTGCTGATAGGAAACAGGAAAGTTCAAGCCTCCCCCCACAAAACATGGCAGGTAGTAGGGTAAACACTGAGTTACAGAGCTTGACAGAGGGCAGGACAGAGGCAAATGAAAAAATGGACAAGGGCAATAAGAGCAGGGATGGGGTGAAAAAGGATAAAGCCAACATTAAATGGAGGGCAATGAGTACCAATGCCTGTAGTCTGGGAAACAAGCTTCCAGAGCTAGTAGCCCTGATGGAAGAGGAACACTTGGATATTGTGGCAGTCACAGAAACATGGTACACGGAGAACCATGACTGGGATGTCAACATACCAGGGTACACAATCTACAGAAGGGACAGGGAGGGTAAAAGAGGAGGTGGAGTAGCTCTTCCATAAGGGAAGGATCAAAGCTACAGAACTAAAAAGTAAAGGGGAGGACAAGAGGAACTCTGGGTCACCTTGGAGACAGGGAATGGCATCACAATCCGCACAGGGTTGTATACAGACCCCGCCTCAAGGGAGGAAATGGACAAGAAAATGATAGAGGCATTCTCAAATGGCTGAAAAGGGAGATACTGTTGATGGGGGACCTGAATACGCCAGATGTTGGGCGACATGGACTGCAGCCACATCCAAGAACAGGGTCATTCTCGATGCCCTACAGGGAGCATGCCTTAGACAGCTAGTGGTGGAACCCACTTGGGAGGGAGCAATATTAGACCTGGTACTCTCAAATAGAGAGAGGATCAGAAACTTAGAAGTCAGTAGACATCTGGGAACAAGCGACCACTGCACAGTGTGCTTCACAATAAACACAACCATGGAGACAAGCCATACAAAAACAAGGATACTGGACTTTAGAAGGGCTGACTTTGGCATAATGGGTGAATACTTGAGGAATGCATTAGCAAATGGCCAGAAAGGAGGGGTGGAAGAACAATGAAGAAAAATCAAAACTGCCATCATGGAGGCAACAAGCCTTTGTGTGAAACAAATAAAGAAAACAAAGCGGAATAAAAAAACACTATGGTTCTCAAAAGAGGTGTCAGAAGGTTAAGGAGAAAAAGGCTGCATTCAAAAAGTATAAGGAATCACAGATGGAGCACGACAGGGAACTGTATCAATTAAAGCAGAAAGAAGTGGGGAAGGCAGTCAGAAAAGCAAAGGCCCAAACCGAGGAAAAGATAGCCAACTCAGTTAAGAAGGGGGATAAAACCTTTTATAGGTATATTAGGGAGCACAGAAAGGTTAAGGGAGGGATAGTGAAGATTAATAAAGGAGAGGGGGATGTGGGCAGAGGGAGACAGTGAAAAGGCAGAGATACTGAATGAATACTTTTTGCTCAGTATTCACAAAAGAAGAAGAGGAGGAGTTACCTAAACCAAGCAATAGAAGCACTCTGGATAGTGGGGTTGACACCAGTCCATTTACAGAAGAAAGAGTACTGAAAGAACTCCTAAAACTCAAGGTGGACAAAGCAATGGGGCCGGACGGGATTCACACTAGAATACTAAAAGAGCTAAGGGAGGACCTAGTGACACCACTAACCACACTTTTTAACAAATCATGGGAAGATGGGGTGGTACCTGAGGACTGGAGGAGGGCAGATGTGATTCCCCTTCACAAAAGTGGGAGCAAGGCAGAAGCAGGACACTACAGACCTGTTAGTTTGACCTCAGTGGTGGGGAAAATGATGGAATCACTTCTGAAAGAAAGAAAGAATTGTTGAGTACCTAGAGGCCAGCGGGGCACAGGACCCAAAAGCAGCATGGATTCACAGCAGGAAGGTCATGTCAGATGAATCTAATTGATTTCTTTGACTGGGTGACCAAAGTAATAGACCAGGGAGGGGCTGTGGATATGGCCTACCTAGACTTTAGCAAGGCATTTGACACAGTCCCGCACAAAAGATTAATAATCAAGTTAGCCAGCCTGGGAGTGGGTCCCAGGGTGGTAGCCTGGGTAGCAAACTGGCTGCACAACAGGACACAGAAGGTAATAGTGAATGGAACACATTCTGAAGAAAGGGGGGTTACTAGTGGAGTACCTCAGGGCTCAGTACTGGGTCCAGTCCTCTTTTTTTTTTAATTTTTTAACTTTCAATCTTCATTAAGCTTATTTTTTAAAACTAAACACACTTTAGTGGGTACATAAAGTATTTACAGAAATAAATATAAAGAGGGAGATAGAAAACAAAAGAAACATAATAAATTATATTGTGCACATACAACAAATGAGATGAAACTATTTCATTTCCTATAATGAATAGATGCTAGCACTTGATAATTAATCAGTCTATGCCAGAGTCATACATGTTGTATTATCTAGTGAGAGTGGGTGAGGCCTCCTCCAAATCGCTAAGGTATAAAGTCCGTTTGGAAAGACATAATATACAAAACCCATTTTCTCCATTGAATTTCAAAAGCCTCTTGAGACTTATTAATTAAGGCTGTAAGTTTCTCCATCCTATATATATCAATCATCAGGTGATGCCATTGCTCTAGAGTAGGGGGGGAACAAGAGAACCACCTTTTAGTAATGGCTTTTTTGGCAGCTAAAAGGGCCAGATTTAACATTTTCCTGGAAGGGACATTTAATACGCCCGTAGGGTTAAGGCCAAATAGAAAAAGTTGGGAATTCAGAACTAAGTTTGGAGATATTATCTGATGGAGAGACTTATTAAGCTGTGCAAAAAGGCTGAAGGGCTGTACATGACCAAAAAATATGTCCCAGGGTGGCAGGTGAGAATCCACACTGTCTCCAACAGACGGCCCTGGATTGCTTCAGATACTTCTGAGTTACCGCAGGGGCTCTGAAGTACCTAACAGTACATTTCCATGAGAAGTCTTTCCATATCCCAGAGCTAACACCCTTTTGCATGTTCCGCAGGGAACTGAGCCAGACTGGGCAAGGCAGTTGCAACTTCAGGTCTCTTTCCCAGGCCATCCTAATCTTATCTAATGGCTTGTTTTGCATTTTACAGAGAGCCCTATATAGAATGGAGATCAAGTGAGAAGGAACAGATCCCCATCCAAGGCTGTGACCAAAATAAGCAATAGGTCTGCTGGGGAGTATTCTCCCACTGCAACTTCCCAGTGCGTTTAAAAGTTCCTAGTCTGGAAGTATCTAAATCTTTCATTGTAAGCAATGTTATACCTTTGGGTCAATTCTGTTAAGAGAGGATCTTGCCCTCAGGCGAAATGGTACACTAAATGCAAGCCCTCCTGAGCCATTTGGTAAAGCCCTTATCCATTTTGCCTGGGAGAAAAGCATCAAGGTAAGGGAGGGAAAACAGAGCAGGTCTACAGGGTCTAAACTCTCTATCTGCTATAGTTTTTTGCTAGCATTTAAGAGATATCTGGGTGTAAGGGTTAGCTATAGTTTCTGTCTTGAACTTGGGGGGAGAGGATAATAAGGCATTATAGAAATCTTTAAGCTCTGTTTCCTGTAGTTCCACCAATTTCCAACGAGATATGTACGTTTTATCAAGCCAGTAAAGAGGAATTCTCAGTTGGCAGGCATAATAATACAGCTTAAAGTTTGGCAGGGAGAGACCTCCTGAAAGTCTGGGAAGTTGTAACGCTGATAAATTGATGCGGGTTTCCGATTAGCCCAGATAAACGCAAAAAATTTTCTCTGCAAAGTTCTGAAAAAGGCATCTGGGATAGGCACAGGCAGGGTCTGGGCTAAGTATAGAAAGCGAGGTAGAGTCACCATTCTGATTGACTCTATCCGCTGGCTGAGGGACAAGGGAAGGATCCGCCATCTCTCTAAGTCCGAAGCAGTCCTGGTTAAGAAGGGAAGGTAGTTTAGCGCAAAAAGATCACATCCTGGAGTTCCAATACGAACTCCAAGGTATTCAATGTTGTTTAGGTGCCATTTAAAATTATAAGCTTGTCTCAAATCCTTCTTGGGGACAAAGTTCCAGGCCAAGACCTCAGTTTTATTTTCATTGATTTTATAGCCCGAAATAACACCAAACTTTCCCAAAATGTCCCATAGATAAGAGAGAGCCGGCTCGGGGTCCGAGAGGTATATTAAAAGGTCATCTGCATACAGAGCTAATTTATGCTCCTCAGTATGGACCCGTATTCCCGTCAGCTCAACTCTCTGTCTCAGGGCCTGAGCCAATGGCTCTAGGTATATTGCAAATAAAAGAGGGGAAAGGGGGCAGCCCTGTCTGGTGCCGCGGGAGAGAGATATGGAGTAGGAGAAGGAGCCATTTAACTTAATGTAAGCCTTAGGGTGAGAATACATAGCTTTTATTGAATTAATGACCGCTTGAATTTCAATCCTACTCAGCACTTCCACAGAAAAGGCCATTCGACACGGTCAAACGCCTTCTCTGCATCGAGTGAGAGGAGGAGGAAACTAGATCCATTGTCCCTAACCCTCTGCAACAGTTGTAGGGTTCTTTTTATGTTGTCCTGTGTCTGGCGTCCGGGAACAAAACCCGTCTGGTCTAGGTCTATTATCTCCGGTAGAAATGCTTGAAATCTTTTGGCTATTATGGATGCAAATAGCTTATAATCAATGTTAAGAACCGAGATGGGCCTATAGGAGGAGCAGGAGGTCTTGTCCTTGCCAGGCTTCAAGATGCTAGATATGTATGCGTATCGCCATGAATCTGTGAGGGGATCCCCCTGTTGAGTAGCCTTGCACGCTTCAAGCAGGATAGGGGATAGGTCTGCCCGGAAGGCTTTGTAAAAATCTCCCGTATAGCCATCTGGGCTGGGACTTTTATTGGATTTAAGAGCTGAGAGTGCATGCTCCAGTTCTGTCTTAGTAATTGGGCTTTCCAGAGATTGCTGCTGAGCTAAGGATAATTTAGGTAGGTCAAGATTCCCCATAAAGGCTTTGTATGCTTGGGGATTTTCAGAGTGTTCAGAATCATAGAGACTAGTGTAGTGCCTTCGAAAGGCCTGCTCAATCTCACCAGGGAGAGTGACCACTTTTTTTAGCACCGGATCCCTTATTTGGCCAATGTCAGATCCGGCTTTATGATGTCTGAGCCTGTGAGCTAACAGGCGAGTAGCTCTGGGGCCTCCCTCGTAATATTTTTGTTTTAGGAGCTGTAGGGCTTGCTCAGTTTGTATGTCCAGAATCGTCTGAATCTGTTGTTTAGTAGCTTGTATGAGGGGGAAAGCCCCTACGTCCCCAGCTGCATGTTGAGCCTGGAGATACTGCAATTGGCTCTGCAGTTTATCTAATCTCTGGCGCTGCTGTTTTTTATGATGAGCAGCATATTTAATTATTTCTCCCCTTAAAACCGCTTTGAGGGTGTCCCACAAGACTCCCTTCTTGGTATCCTGGCTACTATTGTCGTCTAATATCCGTTTTATTTGGTGCTGTACAGTATCTCTAAAATCCCTGTTATTAAGTAAGAAGTTGTTAAATCTCCAAAGGGAGTTATTTCTTTCCCTATTCCAGATCATGTTCAAGGTTAAGATCGAGTGATCTGATAAGACAGTTTGGGACTGTGTACAGCTCTTCATTCTGTATAAGTGTTCTTTAGAAACACGTATATAGTCAATGCGGGTATATACTCTATGGGGTGCCGAATAGTGCGTATATTCCCTCTTATTAGGATTTTGGTTTTGCCAAATATCTATCCAATGCGCCTTAGCGAGGTATGTCTGCACTGTACGGTGTGCAGGGGATTTCTTAAATGGCTTTTTAGATGAGGTGTCAAGGCAGGAGGTGGGTAAGTTATGATCCTCCCATAACTAAAACCCCTTACTTCTCTCTAAAACTTTCTGTAGCAACAGTTTTCGCAGCAGATCCTCCCCAGGAGGAACGATATAGAGGCAAGGGCGAGCTCTGCTCCTGTAACCTACCCACAGCAATAGCAAGACGGCCCTCAGGGTCAGTATAAGAGTTTGTTAATTGAAAGGAACACCCTTGGGAATCAAAACAGCAGTTCCTCTCCTTTTCCCCTGCCATACACGGAAGCCACAATTGTAGCGAAACCATATTTGGCTAGTTTTGTGTTCTTGTTTGTTTAGGTGTGTTTCCTGTAGCAGCAGGAAAGAGGGCTTTAGCTTTTGAGAGAGGAGATCACCTGTACCGCTTTGATGGGATTGTTTAACCCATTAACGTTATGTGAACATATCTTAACCCTGGGGACATTATCCATTGCCAGAGGATAGAAACATTATCTGCCACTGTAAACATAATAAAACCGTTGTATCAATACTCTGGGAATTGCCAAGTGCTGTCACAGATAGAGGTCGATTCAAGGACAACACCCAGAGTAAAACTTCATATTGGCAAGACAGACTAAGCAGAGTAAGTGGCTCCTTAGATATACTGGTTCTAAAGAAACCTATTAGTATGTGCACAAGGGGATAAAGTAAGTAATAATTAATTACATCAACCAGCAACACAGCCAAACTATATACATTTGCACTTCCATAAGTGGAGGGCGTATAAATTACCCCTCTAGAAAAAAAGGGCCACGCCCTGAGTACAGAAACGTGCCCTTTGGGAGGAATTGTGACCCTCAGAAAGGTCAGACCTTCCCAACCCCTGTGAAATGTGGGGTTGAATAGTTGGGATGAGTAACAATGAGGATAGCTATCAGGGCTATTACCAGTCGAAGGACCTGTGTGTATGCCCTGAGTATGCATAGTCGAGATCGCTGCATGTGATGTTATTCGCCTTCCCACATAGCCTGCCCCAGTAGGGATTTATTTTCTGGCTGTCAGCGCTCATCATGTGGTACATTAGGTTCTGATTTAAATATCAGCCGGAGAGATCCCCACAGAAAGCCTCCTTGGGATAGGCGTGTTTTAAACAAATTGGAAACAAGGAAAAAAGGAAATACAGCTCTTTTGCTAATATAGCCAGCAACGTGGAGAAAAAAGATCAGACCACTGAGATATAGCCAGTCCTCAGCACATGTCCCTGAAAAACACAGCTTAGTATCGTTCAGTGAACAGCAGAGAATTATTTGAACATCATGAGCCAGTAAGTGAAAGAAACGACCTCAGGTGTCCAAATTTTGCAGTTCTCTTCCTGAGTCCTTCGCAGGGGGAAGTCTGGACCCGATGTACTGCTTGAGTTGCTGTGGAGAATGGAATCTTCCCTGCCTGTCTGTGTCTCTGCGAGCATCGGCGTGATCCTGCCATCGGGACCGGGGGGGGGGATGTTTCTGCTGGTGCACCAGACTGACCGGGTTGAAACTCCAGCCTCTTTTCTTTAGTTCCGGGGAGATCTCTTCCAGGCAAGAGTATACTGTTGTTCAAACAACATGAAGTCTTGCTATATTATAGACATTAGCAGTTTGTCCCAGCTCTAGAACTGCCCCGGAGTGAAATGGTTAAAACCATTCCAAAATAGAATTTTGGCACGAGAGCAGCTCTATCTGTGTCATTTCAAACTTGAACTGTTAGATTCTTTACTCCGCCTCAGTGAACAGTCGCTCTGGAGATTTCTCCTTCTGCTCGGTTCATTTCTCGGTTTAAAAAGTGTTTTCTCGGTTGGATTTAACCGAGAATAGTTTATTTTAACCGCAAAACCATTCGGTTCAAGCTCTATCTGTGGTAACCGTAAGTAAATGAGGTTTTGTCTGTGTGGAACTTGTAAGTTATCGGTTCGGTTTTGAACCGATCAGTGGGTTTAAAACTCATTTAAAACTAAAAGTTACTATTTTAGAGTGCGGTTCCCGGTTCTTATCGGTTCTAAAAAAAACGGATTTATTACGGTTTTTCCAATACCTCGTACACGGTGTTAGGAACCGAAAGGGTGTTCTGGCCTGGCACTGCTGCTAAAAGGGCAAGTTTTTGGTTAGGCTGGCATTATGTCTGAGAAACCCAAAAGAAAACTGGCCCACTGGGTTTCAACACTGTGATGTTTGTGGGGAAGTCTTTGCCAAGGCTGACCACACACCACATGTGTTTATTGTCTGGGGTTTGACCACCTCCAGTCAGACTGCCAGGTAGTAAAATTTCCTGCAGCCACCCTGGAAAAAATATTGGGCAGGCTCAGGGAACGAGAGGCCAAAAAGTCTGCTGACCCGGATGGCCAGCCCGGTTCGGTGCCAACCGAACCAGAGGGAGTGCCCTCTGACCAGGGCCAGACTTCCTCGGGCAAAAGAAAAGCTGGTGCTGAGGAACCAATTCCAGTAAAGAAAACAAGAAAATCAGCAGGTCTGGAGTCCAAAATTCCTTCTACAACTGCTGCAGAGATAGCAAGAGCCATACAAATTGTCCAGTCACTGTCTCAGGGTCCGTCCGAACCACCACTATCTGGTAAAAGGTCAGTTTGTCCAGTCCCAGTGGTTCAGGATTATGATATTGAGGAATTTTATGAACCAGAGGAGGGGGAGGAGGATTATGAACAGTATGAATGTGGCTGGGAAGGTCTTGGTGTGCCCATTGAACCGGACATCTCCCCAGACAGACCTTTACAATCTCCCCCTATGCTGTCTGAGTCCCCATCTCATTTTATGTTTTATAAAAAAGTTGCTGAAACCCTCCAGCTTCCTTTAGAAGAGGCTGTGGATGAGCAAGAGGAGCCTGATTTTGTAGAAATGATGGATATTCCAGAGTCTAGGAGATTGTCTATTCCTTTACATAAGTCTTTTAGGAAACAAACAATTAAAATTTTAAAGCTCCTAATTCTGTGCCTCCTGTAGATAAAAGATGGACAGAAGGTATACATTGTCAGGCCCTGATACAGAATTCCTTTCTCAGCAATGCAGTCATGTTAGTAGTTCAGGCTGCTGCCTGTGATAAAGCTAATATTCCTTGGCTTCACATCCTCCTGACAAGGATTCCAGGAAGATTGATGCCATGGCAAAAACAGTATATGGCAGCCTCTCTGGGACTCAGGCAAGCAAATTATATGGCTTATGTAGCTAGGTATCAGAAATCTAGATGGGATACTGTTATGCAATTAGCCAAGCAGGCCATGGCCAGCTGGCTAGTGAACTAGAACAGGTGGCTGCTGATGGCATTGAAGCCTCTAAGGTTCAGTTTCATGCTGCTGTGGATGTTAATGTTGTTTCCTCTAGGGTCATGGCCACATCTGTAGCTTTTCGTAGGTTGGCCTGGCTCAGGTGTACTACTTTGTCACAGGATACCCAGACTAAGGCTATGGATTTCCTGTGGTGGGAAATTCTCTGTTTGGAAAGCAGACAGAGAAGTACATGAAGAAGATGGATGAATATAGGACTACTTACAAGAGTGCCCAGGCTAAGGAGCGGCAAGCCACTCCTCAAAGGCATGCCCCCCAAGGGTAGGGGTTGGCCTTTTCACAGGCCTTTCTACCAGACTCAGGCCTCCTCTGCCTATGCTCAGAGGGGCTTCTTCAGAGGCAGGGGCAGACGAGGGGTGGGCAGACCTACTCCCACCCCCCAGCCTAAACCCTCCTGAGAAACAGGCACCCTGATGGGGTGCCCAGGGCAGATTCTCCTGTACCAGTGGGGGGCAGGCTGGCTTACTTCAGTCAGAATTGGGCTTCTTTAACCTCAGACAAGTGGGTTCTGGAAGTAGTAAGCCAGGGTCTGGTTCTCAGCTCAAAAAGTTTCCCAAGTTGAGAAGCAGACTTTTCTACCTGCAAGTGCTTCAGAGACCCTCGCCTGGAAACAGAGGTCTCATCCCTGTTAGCTCTCAGAGCAGTAGAAAGGGTTCCTCCCTGCATCAGGGCAGGGGTCTGTATTCCAGATACTTCCTTACCCTAAAAAGACAGGAGAATGGCGGCCCATTTTAGATCTCAGATATCTGAACAAGCATCTTTTGAAACCAAAGTTCAAAATGGTAACTCTGGCAATGATTTTACTTTCCCTAAGGCCAGGGGACTGGCTAGCCTCCCTGGACCTCAAGGATGCTATTTCCATGTCCTAATCAGAAGATCCCATCGAAAGTACCTCAGATTCGAACTGCCCTCAGGTCATTACCAGTTCAGAGCAATGCCCTTCGGCCTTACCTCTGCTCCAAGGGTATTCACAAAGTGTCTAGCAGTGGCAGTGGCCCACTTAAGGAGGCAGAGGATTGCTGTTTTTCCCTATCTAGACGACTGGCTCATTGTAGGCCAGTCCCCAGAACAGGTAAAATCTCACCTGCAGGTCACCCAGCAGCTTCTCACCTCTGGGTTTTCTGCTAAACCTACCAAAGTCAGTTCTGGAACCAGTCCAGGTACTCACCTTTATAGGGGCAGAATTGGACACAAAGCTAGCCAGAGCCTTCTTCCCCAGAAAGGTAAGGAATTTAGTGGCTCTGGCCTCTTCCTTCACTCTGCAGGTCTCTCGACCAGCAAGACACTTTCTGCAGTTCCTGGGGCACATGGCTGCATCCACAGCTGTTGTGCAGGGAGCCAGATTTCAGATGAGAGACATTCAGTTTCACTTGAGAACCTTTTGGTCTCAGAGAAGAGACCCCTTTTCCAAGTTGGTCCCAGTGACTCGAACCTTGATCCTAGCTCTCCAGTGGTGGCAGGATCAGAGCAATTTAAGAGCGGGGGTTCCCTTCATTTCCCCTTCTCACGACTTGACTCTCACTACAGATGCTTCCCTTCTGGGTTTTTCTGCATCTGTCCACGACAAGGTGATACAAGTCAGAACAGACAACACCACAACAATGTGGTACATCAACAAACAGGGGGGCACTCGGTCTTCGGCCTTGTGCACTGAGGCAATGAAGTTGTGGTCTCTGGCCTATTCCCTGAACACTTCCCTCATAGCAGTTCATCTTCCAGGGAAGGACAATGTCCTAGCGGATGCCCTCAGTAGGATTTCCCAGGGCCATCACGAATGGTCCCTGGATCCTCAAGTGCTGGGGATAGTTTTGCCAGGTGGGCATCCTCAGATAGATCTTTTGCAGCCCCAGACAATCACAAACTTCCTCTGTTCTGTTGCAGGCCTCCAGTGCTGGGCTCAGTTCCCTGGATGCCCTTCTTCTGGATTGGGAGGAAGTTCCTCATGCTTTCCCCTTCCTCTCTATTCAAAGTACTAGTCAAAATCAGATCTCAGCCTTGCAGGGTGATTCTGATTGCCCCGGATTGGGCCAGGCAGCCCTGGTACCCACTCCTTCTGTCTCTGACAGTCCATCTTCCCCTGTGCCTCCCAGGAATCACAATCTGTTGACTTGTGCCCAGGGAAGGGTTTGGTATCCGGACCTCAATCCTCAACCTCAAGGCCTGGCTCTTGAGGAGTTAGAGTTGCTGATTTACACCTCTCTCAGGGTGTTCTTGAGATCCTAAAGGCTTCCAGAAAGCCTTCCACTAGGGCTACTTATAGTTCTAAATGGAAAAGGTTTTCCATTTGGTGTGCTGGGAAAATATTTCCCAGAATCTGCTGAATTGCCCATTTTGTTAGATTACATGGTACATCTTAATTCCTTGGGTCTCAGACCAGCTACCTGAGAGTTCATTTGGCAGCTGTGTCTGCTTTTGTGTCAGCAGGAAAGTCATCCCTTCTTTCCTCTCATCCTGTGTTTTCCAAGTTTTTTAAGGGATTACTCCATACTAATCCTCCCTTTCGGGAACCGGCCCCTGCTTGGGACCTTAATGTTTGCATTGCCCAGTTAATGCAACCCCCTTTTGAACCTCTGTCTTCTGCAGAGCCTAAGTTCCTAACTTGGAAAACTGTTTTTCTAGTGGCTATCACTTCTGCCAGATGCATAAGTGAATTGCAAACCTTGTCAGTGGAGACTTACTTCATTTCTTTCCACAGGGATAAGGTAGTCCTTAGGACTAATAGGAAGTTTTTGCCTAAGGTGGTTTCAGATTTCCATCTTAATCAATCTGTCTCCCTTCCAGTATTTTTCACTGATCACTCCTCTTTGGGTGAGAGGAGGTTGCACAACCTGGATGTTAAGAGAGCTCTTAGTTATTAGAGCGTACCAAAGGTCACAGGTTCGAATCCCTCCAACTTTTCCTTACCTATGGTGAAGTTGGGAAAGGCAAACCTGCCACTAAGAGATCAATAGCCAGGTGGATTGTCTCTTGTATCCAATTTGTTATCAGAAAGTGGACAGAGCCCCCAGTTTGAGGGCTCATTCTACCAGGGTACAGCTGCGTCTCTAGCTGCTGCCAGAATATCCTTTATTAGAGATTTGCCAGGCTGCTACTTGGAAAACGGTACACACTTTTACCAAGCATTACTCCTGGATGTCCAGGCCAGGAGAGATGCTCGGTTTGGCACAGCTGTTCTTCAGAGCTATTCCCTAAGTAGGTTCTGCCTCCTCCATGGAGGTACTGCTGTGTATTTCGTTATCGTCTATAATATAGCAAGACTTCATGTTGTTTGAAGAAAAATTACTCACCTTAGTAATGTTGTTTCTTCTAATGGAGTCTTGCTATATTATAGACCTCCCAACCTACCCTCTCAGAACCTCTACTTGGTGGGGTGCGGCAACTTAGTGTGGGCACTACTTATGTCCTGTTAGCATTTTGTCCCTTTGGGACTTTTGGGTGTGTATGTATGCGTGTGTGTGTTTTATTATACTTATGTTCCATTTTCATATTATTAGAATGGTGTTAGTATTTCTGGTCCCCTGACTTGAGTCTTGGGTGTTGGGACCATCAATGGTTGTTATTATTTAGGTAGCCATTTGGCTAGTGTAGGTTACAGCTTCCACACAGACCTTAGTGAGTTTGGCTCGTAAAGATCTGACAGTTCAAGTTTGAAATGACACAGATAGAGCTGCTCTCGTGCCAAAATTCTGTTTTGGAATGGTTTTAACCATTTCACTCCGGGGCAGTTCTAGAGCTGGAACAAACTGCTAATGTCTATAATATAGCAAGACTCCATTAGAAGAAACAACATTACTAAGGTGAGTAATTTTTTCTTCCTGACTCCCAGAAGACCCGAAGCCTGCCAGGGTATGGTGTCTGGAATCTAATACCCTTTTCTCTTAACAGCTTTAAAATTGGTGCATATGCCATCCTTTGCCTCATAATATCGGTAGGGTAATCATTGTCAAACAGTAATCTGGCTGAGTTATAGGTGACATTTTTTAGAGCCCAGGCTGTTTTCACGATCTGTTCCTTGTCCCTAAAACTGGAGAGCTTCAGCACTACTGATCGAGGTCTTGCTGTGGGATCTGTGGGTCTTCTTGTCAGGGCCCTGTGTGCTCTTTCTATTTTAAATTGGAATGTGGGAGGGAGAGCCAGGACATCTTTTAACATATCAGATAGAAAATCTTCCATCCTGCCTGTCTCCGATCCCTCCGGGAGACCGTAATACGGAGATTATCCCTCCGAGACCTGGCTTCAAGGTCAGTGATTTTATCTTGGATAGCTTCATATTGATCCGCTAAGTAGTCAACAGCTGTGTGGAGCCGGCGTGTTTCCTCGGCAACCTCACCCGATGTTTCCTCTGAACGATCCATTCTTTCTTCCACCTCTGATAGGCGATTCTGGAGTAGCACAAATTCCTTCTTATTCTCCGCTCGAAATGCTTTTATTTCAGAGAGCAGTGTTTCGAAACGGGATCGTGAGAGCTTTTCTGTTTCTCTATCCGTGTCGGGATCTTGGTCGCCCGCCATGCTACTCGCAGGGTAGACGCTGCGGCTGTCAATAGGCCTCATCTTGAATCTGGATGCATCGGGCTTCTGGGGGAGTCTTCCAGAGCGCGAATTTGTTTTGTTTTTGCTCCCCATCTTATCTTGATTTCCTAGACTAATTTTGAAGGTCGCTATGGCAGATTGGGGGAGAAATAGTTGGTAGGCTATGTAGGAGCTCTCTCTCTATGCTGCCATTCCTGATGGTGACGTCACCGGAAGTCCGGGTCCAGTCCTCTTTAACGTCTTTATAGGTGACATTGCGGAGGGTCTGGAAGGAAAGGTATGCCTCTTTGCGGATGACACAAAGATCTGTAACAGAGTTGATACACAAGGGGGGGGTAGAAAGGATGAGAAGGGACTTGGCAAGGTGGGAGGAATGGTCAGACATATGGCAACTTAGATTCAATGCAAAGAAGTGCAAAGTAATGCACCTGGGAAATAAAAATCCAGGAGAAGAGTACACAATAGCAGGGGGTACTAACACAACAATAATGGAAAGGGATCTGGGTGTAGTCATATCAGATGACCCTAAAGGTGGTAAGCAATGTGAGAAGTCAGTAAGGAGAGCCAGGGGGATACTGGGATGCATAGGGAGGGGCATCACAAGTAGAAAAAGGGAAGTGATTATCCCTCTGTACAGACAGTTGGTGAGACCCCATCTGGAATACTGTGTGCAGTTTTGGAGACCCCATCTACGGAAGGACATAGACAGGATGGAAGCAGTCCAGAGGAGGGCAACTAAAATGGTGCAGGGTCTACATCAGAAACCATATGAAGAGAGACTGAGAGAGCTTAATATGTATACCCTTGATGAAAGGAGGGACAGGGGACATGATAGAAACTTTTAAGTACCTCAAGGGAATCAACAAAGTTGAGGAGGGTAGCATCTTTCAGAAAAAGAGATGTGTAAGAACAAGGGGGAACAATTTAAAGTTAGAGGGGGGACGGCTCAGGGGTAATGTGAGGAAATTCTTTTTCATGGAGAGAGTGGTGGACGCATGGAACCGCCTTCCTGGAGAGGTTGTGGGGTCTAAAACAGTGAGGGAATTCAAACATGCATGGGACAGATATAAGGCAATTATAGTGGGGGGTTGCAGGAAGTAGGCTGTTGGTTAACTAGAATCTGCAGCTTATCCAATAGGTAGGGAAATGGGCAGACTGGGTGGGCCAAGTGGTCCTTATCTGCCGTCAAAGTCTATGTTTCTATGCTTCTATACTTTCAAAATAGTGCTGATTGACAGCCAATAGGTGGAGCTGCTGTTACTGTGGCTATGCAGCCTGCTACAGTAACCCTTCCTTCTCTGTGTTATCTGGGGCTGTGACACATTGCCCCCCCCCCCCCACCATGATCATGTGTGACTTTGTAGGGAGAGACTGAAGTCTGAAGGAGCAAACTCTCCTTTTGATCTTGGACCACAACATTGAGGTTTTCAGTGCGCATCGAGTGGGGTGCTGTAGAAGTTTCTGTAGGTATCCAGGAGTTTGTGTTTGTACTCCCCAGAGACCACAAAATGAAAGTACAGTAGTAGCTGAAAAACCACACAGCCAGCTGTTCGTCTCGCTCATTTGCGATTTCTGTTGCAAAGTCAGGTGCACACCTCTCAGTGCTCCACTACTGCTTCAGACTTTTATTGCAGGTCTCCTAGTATACTTGTTTGTTTTGTATCGAGAGATAAAAAGCTAGTACAGCAGATGTGTATTGTGTTGTCTTGGGCACGGAGCACTGATTCCGAGCAGGGCAGGGGCACTGATTTTTAGCAGAGTGGGAAGTACTGAAGATGGCTGTAGAGGTGGCAGTGGAGTGATTGTTTTTTTTTTTTTTTACATTTCATACATCGTTAGTGTGGTCGTACTAGACACAGGATGTTATGCTGGGATAACATCCTGGTTGCAATCCTGGTCTGACCAGTCAGGGAGCAGCATTCTTCCTTGCCATTGTATAATCATCTTTTTTCTTGATTTTTTTATATATCTAAAAATGTGGTGAGAGTCAAACATGGAAATGAACATTGAATACTAATGGAAGTACCATATTGATAAAAATGAAATGTAAGGGATGATCTTACCCATTTCTGAGTTTTCTTTTCAGTTAGAGAATATTAGTTTGTAACATACAGAAGCAATATAAAAATAGTTTCTTTGATATATTTAAATTTTTTATTAGAATATCCAGCTTTCCTGAGGAAAGGTTTAACCAAAACGTCGATTTAAATTTGTTAATGCTGGAAATGACATATATTAAAAAATAGTGAATCACACATTATCTTTGTTTGAATTGAACTGGAGTGAGTGGGCCATCCAATTCAGTATTACATGTGTGTGTGTCTGTGGGGTGGTGTATGTACACACATATGTGTGGGGGGAGCGTGGCATGGGGCAGTGATGTGACTAGGACACTTAATTTTCACATAGAGTGTACATTTACTTCCTTCTACTAGTTGTCAGTGGTTGGATTACACACTGTCACATTTTTAAATCTGCTCACATTAAGATGCATATCTCATTTACTTGGGGGTTCATAAAAGGTGTAATTCCTTTGGGTTTTCATTTAGATTCCTTAGACTGATTCTGTGCATTTTTGTTATACACGGACTCTGTGTTGAAATCTGCACTTATCAGGCTCATGGTTTCATTTTCTTGGGGGTCCTTGACAAGTATTTTTGTATTTTTTTATTTGGCACTTACACTTACAAGTGATACTATGATGCATCATGTATATATGTGTATGTTAATTTGAGGCTTGTTTTCAACTTGCAGTTATACCTAATTTCAGGATTTTGTCTCTCATTCTCTGTTCTTTAATATACCAGGACAATTGGAATGTAAGTTGTAAGCTCATCTTACATGTACTGTATTAGAGAGAATGCCACCCCAAGTTTTTTTTTTTTTATCACTAGAATGCTTTCTTGGCATACTGAGACATTTTAAAATGTATGTGACAAGAACTCCCTGGCTGTAGAGAATTCTTGATAACCTTTGCCCTTCTGAGGCTCCTCAGTTAAAGGCATACTGGTGCTAATTAGCTTCTCTGACGTAATCTTCTGTTATGTTTTAAATGTATATGTTAAACCAATGAGAATTATTTCTGTTTTTTCAATATAATCTGATGTTAATAGTATGGGATATTTGAAATAACTGCCACAAAGCTTCTGAAGAAGGACCTGGTTGGTTCGAAAGCTAGAGCACTTTGTTCTTTTCTGTAACACCCATGTTGGTCCAATAAAACGTATCAAATCATTTGTTTCTGGATCTCTTTGTGTATCTAAAAATGTACAATTATTTAGAGGAGGCATCATACACTATAAAAAGTGCAGAATTGGCAACCCTTTGCCCAACCAGTTAGTTCAGCCACTTCAAGGCTCTGATTCCCAAGGACCTCTCAAGTTGTATTCTTAAAGTCACAGGGCATCAGAATCTTCTTTGGTAAAACACAGTGGTTCACCATAGTTACCCAAACGGCTCTGATTCCCAAGGACCTACCAAACTGTAGTTTCAAAGTCAATAAAAATCTAGTCAGAACTCTCTGGCCTAGATATTCAAACTGCACAAAATAGTTGCGCAGGGGTGTGTCCGGGGCAATATTCAAAGGAGTTGCGCTATTGAGCAACTCCTTTGAATATCACCCCCCAGCCACACCCACTGTGCATGGCGCAGTGGAACTGCGCCAGCGCAAGTGGTCAGAGTGGAGCATTGAGATGCGGTGGCGTAAGTTCCATTGTGCCATGCACAGCACCTGCCATATTCAAAAGGTGACATGCAAATGCGGCCATAATTTATGCAAGGCATGGGGGGGCCATTTGCATCTGATTACGGCTCCATTTGCATGCCATTTAGCATGCAGGTGCGCCGATCCCCAACGACTTGCACCTGGCACTCTGCCAGGCAGCAGCTGTCGGGGACCGACGCCCCCTGCAGCCCGATCACGGGCATAACAGTATTCTCCCCCCCATTAGCCCGATCACGGGCATAACTGAACCGCCCCCCCCAAAGTAGCCCGATCGCGGGCAGACCAGTATTCCCCCACCTCGAGTAGCCCGATCATGGGCAGAACAGTGTACTCCCAGCAGCCCGATCATGGGCAGAACAGGGTACCCCACCCCTGAGTAGCCCGATCGCGGGCATCAGACCTCCCACGCAAAGTCCAATATCCCTGGTGGTCCAGTGGACCGCGAGTAGCCCAATCGCGAGCGGCATCCTCACCCCCACGTCCAAATCCCTGGTGATCTAGTGGCCCCACCCCACCCGCCCACGGAGCCCACCACCCGCTCCCCGTCAGCTGGCGGGCGGCAGCACCCCACCCGCCTGCCTCGCCGCCCGCTGACTGAATAGGCTGCACCATTGGTTCAGAGCATGAGCCAATGGATGCGCAGCCCATATCGCATAAGTCAATCCAGATATGGGGAAGAATACTCGTTATGCCCGCGATCGGGCTACTGAATGACACTTCAGCCCACGATCGGGCATGGGGCACCGCAGCAGGCGGACAGTGGAGGGCTACCCACAGGTGGCAGCTGCTGTGTTGCGCCCTGCAATGCTGCAGCTCACCTGTGGGTGGCCTCACTTGTTCCTTTTTTCAGCTCAACTTGTGCAGGCCCCAGGTAGGGGTTGCGCCTGCATAACTCTGCATGGCCTGGGCTGAACAGCCGGGCTGTGCAGTTTATGCATGAGCACGCCCATAATAACCTGCATACGTCACAATTACGATGCCTGGTGCAGCGGGATTTGTGCAGGCGCCCTTTTCCCTTTTAAATATCGCACCGGGGCACATCAGTGGGTTGTACATGGCGCAACACTGTTGCGCCATGCGCAACCCTTTTGAATATCTGGGCCTCTGTGGTGAAACACAAATGTTCACTTTAATTATCTTATAGTACATAGTTACCCTTTGCTATGCATAAAAATCAGCCTGCTCAAAATCCTTATAGTGTATAGTGGATTGTTGTTCTGTATAGAATTCCATCCCTTTCAAAATGCTGTTCTACCACAGTTCCAAGGTCATGGAATGCTGTTCTACCCTACTGTGGTAGAACAGCATTCTAGAACCTCTAGAGACTGCATGAGTCAGTTTCAGTTTGAAAGCAAAAGAACTCACAAAACACATTTGTCACACAGTACTATACACTATAAAAAATACAGGATGAATAACTTTATGCACAACCAGTGTGTTTTGCCACCTTGGGGTTCTAATTCCCATGGACCTCTCGTGCTTTGCACTTGAGGTCAGAGGGAATCAGAATTCCTCTGTGGCAGAACACACTGGTTCTGCATAGTTGCCCATCCAGTATTCTCTATCTTAAGCACATTCTAAAGTGTTGTTATGCGCATTCCGAACAGTTGTTATGCACAGTTCAAAGGTCATACAATTTTAAATTTATGCATTCTACACCTAGCTACTTACTAACCACCCAGTGACCAAAGTCATACCTTTTACCTTTCAAAAGTCTGGAAATGTGATTTTGATATGTGAGTAGAATACAGAAATGGCAAGATGTTTTGTTTTCACTTCGGTGAGTGTCTGTCACCCCAGTACAAAAAAAAACGTATTATAAAAAATTTAATATGGCCAA
Source organism: Neoceratodus forsteri (assembly GCA_016271365.2). Classification (NCBI taxonomy): domain Eukaryota; kingdom Metazoa; phylum Chordata; order Ceratodontiformes; family Ceratodontidae; genus Neoceratodus; species Neoceratodus forsteri. The sequence continues at coordinate 288,238,381 of CM057455.1, read as the reverse complement.
CCACACACAGCTCGGCATGTGTGTCCATTTCGGGATCAAGATGACAGCATCAATCTCTTGAATCTCTATCTAAAGGTTCATATGCTGTGATCTCAATCCTTGAATAAAAGCACTTGTATATATTTATACGTTATATCTCAAATTTCGTACACTATTACTTCTTTTTTTTTAAACAATACCATATACCCCCACTACGACAATATGGGAGCATCCAAAAATTGTAAATAAATATTTTTGGTGAATTCTAAAAGAAAACTTATTTTATGTTACAAATGAAATTTGGAAACATCCATTTCTCATATGAAAGCCCAATTTACTTACATTGTGGGGACCATAACCAGTGCCTGTATATAAATAAAACAGTGCCATAGTCTTACAAAGGACAAGAGTTTGAACATCTCTTTGAAAGTATCAGTTTTACCTTTTTTTTTTTTGTTACTGAGGAAACATTCCATGAGTTATAAATAGTAGTGCATCATGGGTATGCAAATAACTAACTGCCTAGTCTCTCCTAATACAGGACTTCCTCTCCATAGGACATTTTTCACCAGGAATGGCACACTGAACAAAAAGTGTACCCTTCCTGGTCCCCCTGACCCCGACTCGACATGTTTATTTAGTACTTTTTTTTTCTTGACACTTTCCTGCCTTAGCTAACAACAGAATCATCCCACTCCTGGTAGATTTAGGAACAGAAGCTTTGTTAGTCCACGTTTAGGCTAACTCAGGCAGCTTGGCTCATGTCAGACTCTGTGCCTGCATAGTAAGATAGTGACAACAAAACAAGTTTCAATTATAGCACCAGAACTGAAGACTACAAATCCCAACATGCTTTGGTTCCTTAGCTACCGTCCTTATTTAAAGTGATTTTGTGAGGTTTGCCTTAGCAGATGGGAGTAGTCACCTGTAAACTTAGAAACATAGAATTTGATGGCAGATAAGGACCGCTTGGCCCACCTAGTCTGCCCATTTCCCTATCTAACAGATAAACTGAAGATCCTAGTTAACCGACAGCCTACTTCCTCCTACCCCCCACTAGAATTGCCTTATGTCTGTCCCATGCATTCTTGAATTCCCCCACTGTTTTTGACTCTACGACCTCCTGAGGAAGGCTGTTCCATGCACCCACAACCCTCTTTGTGAAGAAATACTTCCTCACATTACCTCTGAGCCTCCCCTCCCCCCGGTATTTTCAAATTGTGCCCCCTTGTTCTTGCACATCTCTTTTTCTGAAAGATGCTACCCTCTTGGAATTTGTTGATTCCCTTGAGGTATTTGAAAGTTTCTATCATGTCCCCCCTCTCCCTCCTTTTCTTGAGACTATACATCTTAAGCTGCTTTAGACTTTCTTCATATGTCTTCTGGTGCAGACTCTGCACCATTTTGGTTGCCCTCCTCTGGACAGCCTCCACCCTGTCTATGTCTTTGCAGAGATGGGGTCTCCAGAACTGTACACAGTACTCCAGATGTGGTCTTACCAACTGTCTGTACAGAGGGCCAACAACTTCCTGTTTTCTACTGGTGATGCCTCTCCCTACGTATCCTAATATCCCCTCAGCCCTCCTTACTGCCTTCTCACATTGCTGGCCCACGTTTAGGTCATCTAATTTGACTACCCCCAGGTCCCTTTCCATTTTTGTTGTTGTCAGTATCTCACCACCCATTGTGTACTCTTCCCTGGGTTTTGTTTCCCAGGTGCATTACTTTGCACTTCTTTGCATTGAATCTAAGCTGCCATACATTTGACCATTCCTCCAACCTTGCAAGTCCTTTTCATCCTTTCCACCCCACCTTGTGTATCAACCCTGTTGCAAATCTTTGTGTCATCTGCAAGAGACATACTTTCCCTTCCAGTCCCTCTGCAATGTCACTTATAAAGACATTAAAAGGACTGGCTCAATACTGAACCCTGCAGTTTGCCATAACCCCCCTTTCACCACTTTTCTAAGACTCCATTTACTATCACCCACTGTGTCCTGTTGTCCAGCCAGTGTTTTATTTAGGCTACCACCCTGGGACCCACTCCCAGGCTGGCTAATCTGTTTATTAATCTTTTGTGCGGGACTGTGTCAAATGACTTGATAAAGTCTAGGTAGGCCATGTCCACAGCCCCTCCCTGGTTTACTACTTTGGTTACCCAGTCAAAGAAATCAATTAGATTTGTCTGACATGACCTTCCTGCTGTGAATCCATGCTGCCTTGGGTCCTGTGCCCCATTGGCCTCTAGGTACTCAACAATTATTTCCTTCAGAAGTGATTCTTTCATTTTCCCTACCACAGAGGTTAAACTGACAGGTCTGTAGTTTCCTGCCTCTGTCTTGCTCCCACTTTTGTGAAGGGGAATCACATCCACCCTCCTCCAGTACTCAGGTACCACACCATCCTCCCATGATTTATTAAAAAGGCTAGTCAGTGGTGTTACTAGTTCTTCCTTTAGTTCTTTCAGAATTCTGGGGTGAATCCCATCAGGCCCTATTGCTTTATTGACCTTTAGTTTTTTTTTTTGCACCTCCCCTTCTTCCTGGCTGCCCACTCCTTCAGGTCTCTATTGCCCCTCCCAACTGCCTGCCCCGACTCCCATACTGGCCATCACCTCATATGGCAGTCCCCCCGGGTAACCCGGCGTAACCCTTCACAGGGCGGGTCCCCCTCCTCTGAGGGGGAAGGCACCGGTGGGGCAGCCAGCGCACTTTTCCATTGGCCCGGGGTACTGCTGAGGTGTGCCAATCATGGGGTCGGTGGCAGCGGAGGACAGAGAGACCGTCATCCGGCCAGTCAGGAAGCATTTTCCTGGTTTTCTATGGGGAGTGACGTCCTGATGTCAAGGCTTATGCTAGACGTCTGTCATTCCCCTTTAGACTTCACACCAGGCGTCACTGCTGTGCTCCCAGCCTCCGCCAGGAGTCAGCATGCACCGGTGCGCATCCCCACCCTCCCCCCAGAGAAGGAGAGCAGTCCCCGGACGCTCATCCTTCTCCCCCCGACCGGCCGTCTGGCGACCCAAGTCCATTCCCGAACCCGGGTTGCTGGCGTCGCAGATAGAAATCCAACTGCTGCGCTGACGGGCCAGCGACCTTTAGTTTTAAGAGTTCTTTCAGAACCCTTTCTTCTGTGAAAGGACTAATATCAACCTCCATATCCAGAGTGCTTCTATTGACTGGATTAGGTATCTCCCCCTGCTTTTCCATTGTGAATACTGAGCAGAAGTATTAGTTCAATATCCTTGCTTTTTCACTGTCGATCTCTGCTCAACCACCTTCCTCTTTATTCGGCCACAGTATCCCTGCCTTAGTCTTTCTTCGCTCCCTAATGTACTTATAAAAGCTTTTATCCCCCTTCTTAACCGTGTTGGCTATCTTTTCCTCTGTTTGGGCCTTTGCTATTCTGACTGCCTTAACCACTTCCTTCTGCTTTAACTGGTACAGTTCTCTGTCCTGCTGCTTCTGTGTTTCCTTATACTTCCTGAATGCTATATTTTTTCCCTTACCTTCCCCGCCACTTCCTTTGAGAACCATAGTGTTTTTTTCTTTCGTTTTGATTTGTTTATTTGCTTCTCACAAAGACTTGTTGCCTCTGTGATGGTGGTTTTGATGTTTCCCCATTGTTGCTCCACCCCACCTTCTTGCCTCTTTGCTGGTGCTTTTCTGAGGCACTCTCCCATTTTGAAAAAATCAGCCCTCCTGAAGACCAGTACCTTCACTTTTGTGTGGCTTGACTCTTCAGCTACATTTATTGTGAACCACACTGTTTGGTGGTTGCTTGTTCCCAGACGGCTACCCACTTCAAGATCAGAGATCCTCTCTCCATCCCCATTTGAGAGTAACGGGTCTAAGATTGCCCTCTCCCGAGTGGGTTCCAAAACTAGCTGTCTGAGGCATGCTCCCTGTAGGGCATCGAGAATGGCCCTGCTCTTGGATGTGGCTGCAGCAAAGGTGCTCCAGTCAACATCTGGCATATTCAGGTCCCCCATCAGCAATATCTCCCCTTTCTCTGCCATCCCAAGGATGCCTTCTATCTTTTCCTTGTCCATTTCCTCCCCCTGAGATGGGGGTCTGTATACAACCCCTGTGCAGATTGTGGTGCCATTTCCAGTCTCCAGGGTGACCCACAGTGCCTCCTCTCCTCCCTGTTTACCCTTTAGTTCTGTTGCTTTTATCCCTTCCCTTACATAGAGAGCTACTCCTCCTCCTCCTCTTCTTCCCTCCTTGTCCCTCCTGTAGATTGTGTACCCTGGTATGTTGACATCCCAGTCATGGTTCTCTGTGTACCATACTTCTGTGACTGCCACAATATCCAGGCATCCCTCTTCCATCAAGGTCACCATTTCAGGGAGCTTTGTACCTAGACTATGGGCATTGGCGCTCATTACCCTCCATTTTTTTATGGCTTTATTTCTTTTTGCCCCATCCCTGTCCCTACTGCCTTTGTCTTTTTCTCCATTTACCCCAGCCCTTCTCCCTATCGACTGCTCTATTTTGGTGTTTACCTCACTAATTACCCTGATTTTTGGGGGGGCTAGGTTTCCCTTCTCCTCTTCAGTGCCTCCCTTGGCTAGTTTAAATGCTTGCCACTGAAGCATTTAAACCTATCACCTAGTATCCTGGTTTCCCTCCAGGATAGATGCAGACCATCACACCTGTATAGGCCTGCATCCCTCCAGGTGGAGCCCCAGTCCCCAATGAAGCCAAATCCCTGAGCTCTACACCAGCTTTTCAACCAGTCATTGAATCCCATGGTGCGGAGTGCCCTAGCCTCATCCATGCCATAGACAGGTAGCACTTCCGAGAAAGTTACTTTATGTGCTACTTGTTTAAGGCCCCTCCCCAACTCCACAAACTCCTGTTGCACTGCTCTGATCCCATTCTCTGCCAGGTCATTCGTCCCTAGGTGGATAATGACATCCAGCTCCCTCCCCCTTGCTGCTGCTCCCACGATCCTGAGGATTCATTTCCTGTCCCTCCAAGCCTTGGCGCCGGGCAGGCACCTTACCTCCCTTTCCCCTCCCTCCCCCAGTTCTACCCCCTAACAATTGAGTCCCCCACCAGGAGTTGTTTCCTTCCCCTGTGAGTCCTGGGCCACCCTCCTGTGGGTCTCCATTGTGGAGGTTCCCAGCATCCTCCTTGGTCTTCACTGCAGGTGCCTCCATAGAGGAACCATGCTTCACCAGAGTGGCGTAATGAATTGTGGAGAGGCACAACTGGAGGGATGCACCTCTGTTCCACCACCCCTCACCTCCCTGAGCCCACTGTGGTCCAACCACTCCTCTTTCTTGGCAACCTCTGAGATAGTGGTGGTGGCCTGGGTGGTCTCGGTGGGGAGCAGGTTTCCAATCCTTGCCAGGTCAGCATGGAGACTGAACAACCTCCTCCCAGACCAGAGGGTGCCTGCAAATAGGCAGCAATGCAGTTTCAGAATGTCTCCCAGAAGACTGCTGCTCCACAGCCAGTGCATTGCACCACTCCCCACATGTCTGTGTCCCTTCCAGTTACAGATGCTTTTTTGTTTTTTGTTCTTGTTTTAGTGTGTGCAAGCTTGTGAGTGTCTCTACCTCCTGTTCAGTGTGCTGTGCCTTTAAGGATATGAACAAGTGTATGTTGTTAGCAGTTTTGGGGAAGTGATGTCAGAACCCCTGCTTATAAAGGAAGTTATGTGCTTGGGGCAGGTGGGATGGAGTAAACGTATGCCATTCAGAAACAATCAACTACAACTCTGACCCTCCACCCCGGGGAGTGCCTTCCTTCCTTTCAGACACCTATTTCACAGAGGTTAAGTAACAGGTCTAGTCACAATTGACTGCAAAAATCTCCCAGCTACAGTTTCCCCTGGCAACTTAAAGTTAAAACTAAGAAAAGTCAACCCCAAAAACAGAATCAATACTAGTTACTTACACAGGTCCAAAAAGTAACAATTGAGTTCAGTGTAGTCTAGAAAATAACCTCCTTGTTTCAAGGAAGCTGTGGCTGCTTTCTTACTCTGTCTCAGCAGACAGAGACCACAAACAACTACTGTACCCACAATGCCTGACTATGTAAATTACTATACCGGCTTTTATTTTTCTGTGGTCACTGAAAACATAGGAGCCAACTTCTCTCAGTATAAAAGTATTGTAGCTAAATACAGTATAAACAATGCATTGTTGTTAAAATAAACAAAAAAAAAATCTTATATTGTTGACACCACCACACAAATATGGGACAGCATCTTGGAGTATGGAAATTGTAAAACAGGCTTTTATTTTACCCACAATACCTTAGAAACATAGAAGTTAGTAGCAGATGAAGACTGCAAGGCCCATACAGTTTGAGTGTTTCTTTTTCTACCTTATAAATCTGCCATCTGCCTTTGTTCTGTCAATGGTCTATCTAGTCATACTTATCTGTATTGCTCCTATGTGTATCCCATGCCTGTTTGAAGCCCTGCACTGTATTCATATCCACCACTTCCTGAGGTAGGTTGTTCCATACATTCACCACCCTTTCTGTGAAAAAGAACTTCCTCACTTTACCCCTTAATCGGCCTCCCTCTAATCTCAAGCTGTGTCCTCTTGTCCTGCTATTTTTCTTATATTGAAACATGTTAGACTCTTTCACTTTGTTAATGCCCTTAAGATGTTTGAATATTTCAATCATATCACCTTTCTCCCTCCTTTGCTCTAGGGTATACGTATTGAGCTCCGTTAATCTGTCCTCATATGTTTTCTGATGCAGTCCCTGCACCATTTTGGTTGCCCTTCTCTGGACTGCCTCAATTTGGTTAATGTCCTTGTTAAGGTGTGACCTCCAGCACTGCACACAGTACTCCAGATGGGGCCAAACTAGTGTCTTGTAAAGAGGGATTATTACCTACCTCTTACGACTTGTGATACCCCTACTAATACACCCCAGCTTCTCTCTTCTCTTACCTACTGCTTTAGTGGTCTGCTTGGATGATTTCAGATCATCTGTGAGGATGATGATGCCCAAGTCTCTTTCCTTCCTTGTGACTGCCAGCAACTCCCCATCAAACCTATTGGTGGCTTCAGGGTTTCTGTTCCCTATGTGCATGATCTTGCACTTCTTTGTGTTAAATCCCATTTGCCACTCTTCTGACCATTTTGCCAGTTTATCCAGATCTCTTCTCATTCTGCCCACCCCATCTGGATAATCTACTCTGTTGCAGATCTTGGTGTCATCTACAAACAGACAAACCTTACCCTCAAATCTATCTGCAATGTCAATGATGTAGATATTGAAGAGGACTGGCCCCAGGACTGATCCCTCTGGTACCCCACTTGTGAATTGCATCTCTTCTAACTGTATACTGTTTACCACCACTCTCTGTTTTCTGCCCATCAACCAGTTTGCCACCCAGTTGACCAACTTCTGACCCATCCTGAACCTGCCCAGCTCATTAATCAATCTTCTACATGGAACAGTATTGAAAGCTTTGCTGAAGTCAAGGTAGGTGACATCAACTGCTCCCCCTTGGTCCACCATTCTGGTTACCCAGTCAAAGAAATCTATGAGATTAGTTTGACAGGACCTTCCTTTTGTAAATCCATGCTGTCTTGGATCCTGTGCTTCTATGAATTCCAAGTGTTGCATTATCCTTTCCTTAAGGAGTTCCTCCACAATCTTGCCCACTACTGAGGTAAGACTGACTGGTCTGTATTTCCCTGCCTCCTCCCTGCTACCACTCTTGTGGAGCGGGATCACATGAGCCCTTCTCCAGTCTTCTGGGACCTCTCCTGTGCTCAGAGACTCACTAAACAGTTCTGATAATGGCTCTGCTAGTTCCACCCTTAGCTCCTTTAATACCCTGGGATGTATGCCATCAGGTCCCATTGCCTTGTCCACCCTTAGATTATCGAGCTCTTGTAGGACCCTTTCTTTTGTGAAGAGACTAGTGCATACCTCTCTCCCCCTGTGTCCATGGTGCTCAGCTGTGGGCCCTGCCCTACCTTCTCCTCAGTAAATACTGAGCAGAAGTATCTATTTAGAATAGATGATTTTACATGGTCCTCCTCCTCACAAGCCCCCTTATTCCCTTCAATCTTAGCAATACTCCCTCTGTAATTTCTCCTTTCACTAATGTATCTATAGAAAGTCTTGTCACCTTCTTTTACTGTTCAATCTAGTGTTTCCTCGGTTTGGGCCTTTGCCTGCCTTACTGCCTTCCCTGCTTCCCTTAGGGAAGTTTGGTATGCCTCCCTATCTTCATCCCACTGTGTTCCCTTATATTTTATGAAGGCTAGCCTTTTGGCTCTGACCTTTTCTGCTACTGTTTTTGAGAACCAAAGTAGTTTCCTTCTTCTTTTGCACTTCCTTTTCTCTATAACACAATTGGATGTTTCTTCAAGTATTGCATCCTTAATTCTTGCCCACTTTGACTGTACCCCTTCACCTGTATTTCTTCTTGCCAGGGCTAGCTTAACTTTGTTGGCCATCTTATCAAAGTCAGCTCCTCTGAAGTCCCATATTTTTGCCTTGGAAAGGGATTATTTAGTTCTAGTGGCCAAACTGAACCATACCATGTGATGGTCACTGACCCCCAGGTGACCTTCTACCTGGAGATCTGTGATCCTTTCCCTGTTAGTCAATACTAGATCTAGGATAGCCCTGTCTCTTGCGGGTTGTTGTACCAGTTGTTTGAGGCCCTCCCCTTGCAGGGAATCCACTCTGTGACTAGTTATGGCAGATGTTCCTGCTGGTATTGACCAATCTGTATCTGGTATGTTGAAGTCTCCCATCATCAGAACCTCTGTGTACCCCTTCAGGTCGACACCCCGACGGTGAAACACAAAAAAAGACCATTACGGTGACAATCGCTGTAATGGTCCTTTTTTCTTGTGTCACTTTCCCCCAGTGTTCTGCCCCCTTCCCAGACCAACTCCAACCTGGAGTTGATAATCCTAAAGTCTGGGGGTGCGGGGGGCAGAGCCCTTCACCTGGGGGATGTGGGGGCACAGACCCCCACAGAAAACACTTGTTGAATGGGCGGCACCATACCTGCATCGGTATTGTGCTGTCGCTGAGCGGGAGGTCTGCATTTTCACTGTCGACCTCCCTTGGTGCTTCCTCAGAACCTCCCCTTTAGCTGTCATGTTTTGTATATCTTCTAACAGTAATGTGTCTATGTCCTCCCCTGGTCTGGAGGCCTGTAGACAACCCCAGTTCGTATGGGTGTCCCATTTGCTGTTTCCAGGGTGACCCACAGTCCCACAGTTCTTCTGGCTCCTTATGTGTATTCTGAATTTCTGTAGCTTTGATATTTTCATTGACATAAAGGGCCACTCCACCCCACCCCCCTTTTTGCACCTCAATTTCTTCTGAACATTACATAGATGGGTGCTGAAGTCTCCCAAGTGTGGTTACTGGTGAACCATGTCTTGCTAATCACTACTATATCCAGCTTTGCCTCTGTCATTATTGTCTGCAGGTCTGGGATATTGTTTCCCAGATTGCAAGCATTTGTGTACATGATTTTCCATTGGCCAGATTTTGGTGTGTTAATTGTTGGGCGAAGTCTGGCATTTCCCCTGTGTGTTGTATGGGAAGCTGGACCTTTTTCCTTTCCTGATGATGGAAATGAACTACAAACATGCTGAACTCTGTTTGATCACTAGCTGTGGGGGAAGGGTTGTTCTTCCCATTCGATGTTTCGGGTGCTGCACCCCTCTCCCCATTTGCTAGTTTAAATATTAACATACTAACATACTATTTGCCAGCAGATTAGGCCTTATGGTCTATCGAGTCTGCTCGAACCTAGATCGTTAATTGGGTGCCGAGACCCTCCCATCCCTTGTTCTCTAGAAACCCCTATCATCCATCCCCAACCCCTCGGGACAGGCCATCATCTGATACATCCACTTTCTGTGTCTGTCCCACCCTCTCCTGAAGCCCTCCACTGTGGATCTCTGAACCAGCTCACCAGGCAGTGCATTCTAAGGGTCCACCACCTCTCGGTGAAAACCTCCTCTCTTTTCCCCTCACCCTTCCACCTTCCAACTTCAAACCATGCCCTCTGGTGATACCTCCTGCTTTAGCCTAAAGATCCCTCCATGTTTACCCTATTTATTCCCTTGAGGTACTTGAAGACCTCAATCATGTCCCCCTGTCTCTCCTCTCCTCCAATGAAAACAGGCAGAGCTCCTCAAGTCTGTCCTCATAAGTCAAATCCCTAGCGCCTCGTGATCATCTTTGTTGCCCTCCTCTGTACCTCTCCAGGAGCTGTATGTCCCTCTTCAAATGTGGTCTCCAGTACTGTACACAGTACTCAAGGTGTGGTCTAACCAGTCCATTGTACAGGGGCAGAATCACTTCCCTGCTCCTAGAGGTGATCCCCCTTACAATGCATCCCAACATCCTGTTTGCCTTGCTAGCTGCTCTCCTGCACTGCTCAGAGTTATTCATACATGTATCCACCATGACCCCTAGGTCTTTTTCCCTATCGAGGCCTCCAGCGCCTCCTCCCAGGGTGTACCTGTGTTTAGGGGTTTCCCACCAAGATGCAACCACGCACTTGGTGATATTGAAATTAATTTCCATGTGAGCCCAGCTCCAGGGTGTCCAGGTCCCTTGCAGGGCCACCCTCCCCTTCTCCCTCAACTACTGCTCCCATCTTGGAGTCATCCGCGAAGAGACTCATTTCACACCTATACCCTCCCTGATGTCCGATATGTATGCATTAAACAGGATCGGACCCAGGACCAGCCCTGTGGTACCCCACTACCAACCTCTAGGGTTTGAGCTCCCCACAGACCACTACTCTCTGAGTGTGTCCAGCTAGCCAGTTTTCAATCCATCTGACCATCAAAGGGCCTACTCCTAACCCCATCAGTTTCTCCACCAGACCATTGTGGGGGACAGAGTCAAACGCCTTGCTGAAGTCCAAGAATAATACATCCACAGGCTTACCCCTGTCCAGTTCTGATGTTACCCATTCATAGAACTCCACAAGGTTGGTTTGACATGATCTACCTGGCACAAACCCATGTTGCCGACTATCCAGACCTCCCACCTCCTCCAAGTACACCCCCAATCGTTCCTTTAGTATACTCTCCATTAATTTTCCCACCACCGAGGTCAAACTGATGGGTCTATAGTTACCTGGTACTTCCCTTGACCCCCCTTTATGGATTGGTACCACATGTGCCTCTCGCCAATCACTAGTTACCTCCCTGTCTCAAGTGACCTGCTGAAAAGCTCCCCAGGTGCAGCCAGTATGTCCACCAATTCCCATAGTACTTGGGATGAATGCCATCCGCCCTGGAGATTTGTTTTTCTTTAGGGCCTTGAGGGCTAATCACACCCTTTGGTGGAGATAGCATCATCCGTCCCCTCCCTTACTGGTCTTTTTATCCTTATCCAGATGTGACACCCTGGGGTACCTTTCCCTCCCTCTTGCTCCATTTCTGTTGCTCCTGATCCCACTCCCCTGCCGCTTCTATCCCCTTCATGCCTTGCTTTGTAGATATCCCATCCCCCTCCCTAGCGAACACAGAGGCAAAGTACTCGTTAAATACCTCTGCCTGGTCCCTCGCCTCTTCCACCCACCCTCCTTCTGATCTCAATCTGCTGAGATGGCCCTTAGTTTTCTCCGCCTCCCCAATGTACCGAAGAACCCCTTTTCCCCTCCATGTATCCCTTGTGCCAGCCGCTGCTCTTTACTGGACTTTGCTCCCTCACCATAAGGTGACTTTTCTAGATGCAAGCTGGTACATTTCCTTATCCCTATCCCCTCTTGTTGTTTTATATTTTTTGTAGGCCGCCTTCTTTTCTCTGACTGCTACCTGTACCTCACTGGACCACCAGCATGGTTTATGTGACCTTGCTCCTTACGTTTCAACTTAGCGCAGATCCTGACTGCCTCATGAAGTCCCCATTTATGACCTCCCATCTCCTTTCCACACTTGTCGTTGAGGTAATCCTCTAAGTGATCCTTGAGAATATTTCCCATGCCCATAAAGTCTGCCCCCCTGAAGTCCACTGCCAGTGTCCTAGATCTCACCCCCACTCCCCCCATGCTTATTTGAAACCAGACAGTATTGTGGTCACTCCCAGTCAGGGGGTCCTGTACAACTATGTCCCTTACCAGATCCCCATCTGCCAGAACCACATCCAGGACATGCCCCTCCCTTGTGGGCTCCATCACATGCTGTGTTAAGAACACATCCTGGAAGCCATCTAGCAGCCTCTGCTCCTTGGCCACCCTAGAGGACCTGGTTCCCCAGTTTGTACCGGCATATTAAGGTCCCCCATCAACACCACCTTCCCTTTTGGACCACACTGGGCAATGATGTTGTCCAGCAAACCATCCTCTAGAACATCACTCATCCCGGGGGGCCTATATGCTACTCCCAGCTTGACCTTATCTCCTGCTGGGGATCGTAGGGTGACCCATAAGGCCTCCACGTTTCCCTCTGCCTCTTCTACCATAGTAATTTCTATATCATCTCTAATGAACATAGCCACTCCACCCCCTCTGGCCTCCTTTCTATCCTTCCTAAGCATAGTGTACCCCTGTACATTTAGGTCCCAGTCATGGTTTTTGTTGGCCCACGTCTCCGTGACCGCCGCCACATCCACCCCCTCGAACAGCATGGCCTGGAACTCTGGCAACTTGTTTCCCAAGCTCCTGGCATTTACTAACACCAACCCCCACCCCTTTTCCCTGATCCTCTTTCTCGAACCCCACCCAGATTCCTTATACTTCCATCCTCCCCCTGCTCCTCCTGAAACCTCCACCTCCAGTCTGTTTCCCCCCTCCCCCTCTTGGGCTTGACTGTTACTCCTCATCTGGAGGAGAGGGCTTCTGGTCAGCCCTCCCTCATCCCTTCCCCCCCTTACAAGTTTAAACCCCACCTTTCTTGTATGTAGTCAGCCATCCCCTGTTTAAGGACTTCCTTCCCTAATGGGGCAAGATGAAACCTGTCCTTGGCATATAGCCCCTTATCCTCCCAAACTCCATTCCAGCTCCCTAACACCCCCAACCCATTCTCTTCACCCCACTTCCTGAGCCAGTCATTAACCTCTATAAGCTTCTTTTTTTTGTCCACTGAGGCCTTTGGTACTGGCAATATCTCTGAAAAGGAAATGTTGCATCCATTATCCCGACAGACTCTGGCAAGTTCTTGGAACCTTGCTTGGATTTCCAAAATGCTATTTCCATCTAGATCATTAGTTCCCAAATGCACCAGGAAATCCGGTTTCCCTCCACAATCCCTAACCATTTCATACACCATGAACTTTGCTCTGTGCACTGTCAGCCCAGAGATACTCACTACCTTCACCTGGCTATGGCATCCCACCCCCCTGTCCCTCCCAATGGATACCCCTAATCATCGAGTCTCCCAGTAACAGAACCTTAACACCTCCATCATCCTTATGGTTACCTCCACTATGCCCTCTCAGCCCCCCTTCCCCCCCTTTATTCATGATCTGAATTTCATGGGAGTCTTCCTGCCTTATTAGAGACCCCCTTGTCACCCTCCCCATTCTGCCTTCCTTGCTGTTTTTCCCACTTAACTCAAACCCCCTCTGAATAGGTGTCCCCTTTAACCCTCTCATATCTGAACCATTTATCCTGGCCCTGATGGTTTCCCCTTCCCCCACACCACCATCCTCCCCCCTTGTAATAGTACCCCTGCTTCCAGAGGCTCTCTGTGGGTCCCCTTTAGCTAGGGCCCCATCCTTGGTACTGACCTCCCAGCTGAAGGGGGGCTTCTCTCCCACCTCCTTGTCTCCCAGTTTCTCTCCAATCATGCTCTCCTCCCTCATGTCTGGAATATGTTGCATCTCCCCCATTTGCTTAACATATATGTTTCCCCCTTCTCCCTCTGGGACTATGTCTGTCCTTTCCATAGCTGGTCTGTGATGCCCTATGGGTATCCAACTCCCTCCCCCCGGCCTCTGTATAAGTTTCCTCATTTCCACCAACCCCTTCCTCCCCCTCTAGGTTGCTTAGTAGCTCAAATTTATTGTGACAGTCTATGTCAGCCTCCATCAAGTAACCCGAGTTTCCCGACTGCATCGCTAACCTGACCTCTTCTTCCTCTCTTGCACTATTCACCTTAGGAGCTCCCTTCCCACAGTCTGCTGTTTTAGGCTTCGCACAACAGCCCTTCCTGACTTTTTCCAGTCTCTTTGTATTCAGAATGTTCACCCATACGCTTTCCCTTAGCATCAACTTCCCTATCTAAGGGTCCTCCATCCCTAATATCTCCCCTCCTGCTTGCTGTAACATAACGTCCTGTAATTTCAGAGCGTTGCCCCAGCCTCCCCTCAGCCCCACCCTTCTGCTGCCCATATCCACACCCCTTATCCTTGGACACCCCCCCGAGCTCCCACAGCTTACTCCTTAACCAATATACCTCACTCCTGATACAAGATAGCTGTCTACAGAGTGGGCAGCCTCCCTCTCTCCAGGCCCAATTTAGAATTATTGCCATCCCACAGCCTGTGCAGCCTACAACCCTTCCGAAGATGCCTGCCATGGTGGAATATGGCCACCCTGATTATCCCCCTCTGTTTATAATAGCACACCCCCTTTTCTCAGTCCCTTTCCCCTGAAGTGCAGTTTCTCTCTATACTGACTGTAGTTATTTACAAACCCAATTTCAGCCCCACCAATATCGTTCCCAAGTCTCACAAACACATACAGTCCAGTGTGTGTTCGGTCACACTAACAGTGTATGTAAGCAGACATCAGGTACCATAAGATGTCACAGGCCCACCAGCTCCTGTTGCTTCGAATTTCAGTCCCAAACAGAAACACTCAGCCCTTCAATCCCAACCCCAGTGGCTTATCAGTATTTAAGAAGGCATACAAAACAGGGTGGTGGAGGCTCTTACCAAACAACACTTTTAAATTCCTCTAAATATCCCTGCTAGACAACTATCCCAAGCCACCAAATTACAATGTAACAATTCTAATTCAAGGTAATAATTTTTACCACATAAAACTAATTTCACTTACAAACTATTCAAATATTTCAGTTAAAACAGATTATAACTCCAGCTCTCTTTCCTCCCTGCCTGCTGCTTAAGCTCCCAAGTGAACAATGAAAGCCAAGTTAATTCCTGTTTAGAGACAAGGTAATTGCAGCTAATGTCCCTTCCCCCCAAACACCAGGCAAACAACACTTTTAAATTTCCCTCTAAATATCCCTGCTAGACAACTATCCCCAAGCCACCAAATTACAATGTAACAATTCTAATTCAAGGTAATAATTTTTACCACATAAAACTAATTTCACTTACAAACTATTCAAATATTTCAGTTAAAACAGATTATAACTCCAGCTCTCTTCCTCCCTGCCTGCTGCTTAAGCTCCCAAGTGAACAATGAAAGCTAAGTTAATTCCTGTTTAGAGACAAGGTAATTGCAGCTAATGTCCCTTCCCCAAACACCAGGCAAACAACACTTTTAAATTTCCTCTAAATATCCCTGCTAGACAACTATCCCAAGCCACCAAATTACAATGTAACAATTCTAATTCAAGGTAATAATTTTTACCACATAAAACTAATTTCACTTACAAACTATTCAAATATTTCAGTTAAAACAGATTATAACTCAGCTCTCTTTCCTCCCTGCCTGCTGCTTAAGCTCCCAAGTGAACAATGAAAGCCAAGTTAATTCCTGTTTAGAGACAAGGTAATTGCAGCTAATGTCCTTCCCCCAAACACCAGGCAAACAACACTTTTAAATTTCCTCTAAATATCCCTGCTAGACAACTATCCCAAGCCACCAAATTACAATGTAACAATTCTAATTCAAGGTAATAATTTTACCATATATAACTAATTTCACTTACAAACTATTCAAATATTTCAGTTAAAACAGATTATAACTCAGCTCTCTTTCCTCCTGCCTGCTGCTTAAGCTCCCAAGTGAACAATGAAAGCCAAGTTAATTCCTGTTTAGAGACAAGGTAATTGCAGCTAATGTCCCTTCCCCCAAACACCAGGCAAACAACACTTTTAAATTTCCTCTAAATATCCCTGCTAGACAACTATCCCAAGCCACCAAATTACAATGTAACAATTCTAATTCAAGGTAATAATTTTACCCCATAAAACTAATTTCACTTACAAACTATTCAAATATTTCAGTTAAAACAGATTATAACTCCAGCTCTCTTTCCTCCTGCCTGCTGCTTAAGCTCCCAAGTGAACAATGAAAGCCAAGTTAATTCCTGTTTAGAGACAAGGTAATTGCAGCTAATGTCCCTTCCCCCCAAACACCAGGCAAACAACACTTTTAAATTTCCCTCTAAATATCCCTGCTAGACAACTATCCCCAAGCCACCAAATTACAATGTAACAATTCTAATTCAAGGTAATAATTTTTACCCCATAAAACTAATTTCACTTACAAACTATTCAAATATTTCAGTTAAAACAGATTATAACTCCAGCTCTCTTTCCTCCCTGCCTGCTGCTTAAACTCCCAAGTGAACAATGAAAGCCAGTTAATTCCTGTTTAGAGACAAGGTAATTGCAGCTAATGTCCTTCCCCAAACACCAGGCAAACAACACTTTAAATTTCCTCTAAATATCCCTGCTAGACAACTATCCCCAAGCCACCAAATTACAATGTAACAATTCTAATTCAAGGTAATAATTTTTACCACATAAAACTAATTTCACTTACAAACTATTCAAATATTTCAGTTAAAACAGATTATAACTCCAGCTCTCTTCCTCCCTGCCTGCTGCTTAAGCTCCCAAGTGAACAATGAAAGCCTGTTAATTCCTGTTTAGAGACAAGGTAATTGCAGCTAATGTCCCTTCCCCCAAACACCAGGCAAACAACACTTTAAATTTCCTCTAAATATCCCTGCTAGACAACTATCCCCAAGCCACCAAATTACAATGTAACAATTCTAATTCAAGGTAATAATTTTACCACATAAAACTAATTTCACTTACAAACTATTCAAATATTTCAGTTAAAACAGATTATAACTCCAGCTCTCTTCCTCCCTGCCTGCTGCTTAAGCTCCCAAGTGAACAATGAAAGCCAAGTTAATTCCTGTTTAGAGACAAGGTAATTGCAGCTAATGTCCTTCCCCCAAACACCAGGCAAACAACACTTTTAAATTTCCTCTAAATATCCTGCTAGACAACTATCCCTAGCCACCAAATTACAATGTAACAATTCTAATTCAAGGTAATAATTTTACCACATAAAACTAATTTCACTTACAAACTATTCAAATATTTCAGTTAAAACAGATTATAACTCCAGCTCTCTTTCCTCCCTGCCTGCTGCTTAAGCTCCCAAGTGAACAATGAAAGCCAAGTTAATTCCTGTTTAGAGACAAGGTAATTGCAGCTAATGTCCCTTCCCCCCAAACACCAGGCAAACAACACTTTTAAATTTCCCTCTAAATATCCCTGCTAGACAACTATCCCCAAGCCACCAAATTACAATGTAACAATTCTAATTCAAGGTAATAATTTTTACCACATAAAACTAATTTCACTTACAAACTATTCAAATATTTCAGTTAAAACAGATTATAACTCCAGCTCTCTTTCCTCCCTGCCTGCTGCTTAAGCTCCCAAGTCTGCAAAGACATCAAACTTCTGCCCCAATGCACTGACTCCCTCCTTAGTTAGATGCAGTCCATCAATTTTAAAGAACTTTTGCTCCCAAAGCTGTTGGCCGTTACCTACAAATTTGTGTCCTTTTTCCTGGCACCAGCCCTTGAGCCCTATCTCCCCTTTTCTGACCTTCCATCCATCTGTCCCCCTCTCCCAGATTGGCAGGATCTCAGAGAAGGAGATGCCAGATTAAATGGATGATAGTTTGTCACCCAGCCTGGTCAGGTGTTCCTTGGTCTCCACAACTGACCAGCTGGTGAGATTGTTAGTCCCTATGTGTACCAGGATGTCAACGTTTTTTCCTGCTTCCTGTACAATTTTAGCAATGTGGTCAGTGCCTCTTCATGCTGATGTACCTGGTCAGTGCCTCTCCACACAGATGCACCTGGGAGACAGCTGACCATTACTCCTGGCTGGAGATAGGTATCAACTCCCCGAGTTATGGAGTCTCCTATGATCAGAAGTGTTTTGTATTTCCTTTTTGCTTTTTTTCTTTTGTTTCCTGTTTTGGGCAAGTTTTGTTGTGCTAGCTCCTGTGCTGCAGTGTCCTGCTCTGCAGTGTCCTCTGCCCCTTTGTTTGATTTCAAAGATAGAGGCAGATACCTGTTTGTAGTTTTTATGTGGTTTGTGGAGGTGATATGTTGGAGAGCACTGAGTGATGGGGCACCCGATTTTCCCCTCCTAACCACCTGCCAACCTCCCGGACCAACTGCCCTCGAGGTGCTTCTGTTGGATGTTGGGGAAATGGCTGGAGGTTCTTATAATATATTTCCTCCTGAATATATGATTTGAGGTGCACAATCTTTGCCCATGCTGCCTGGAGCTGAGCCCTTAGATCTCCAATGGCCCAGCGTGTAGGATAGTGTCCTAAATCATGTATAACTGCCCTTTTGGAAAGTGTCCCGCAGCTTCTGCAGTTAATAATATCCATTCCAGATAAGCTGCTGGGTTTATAACCTGGTCAGAGTATTTAGAAGGAGGAAAATGAAAGTAAAAGTTTGATTTTGTGTTTTGTTTGTTAAATTACTAGTGCCTCTGTAAATGAGGTCACTGTGTGGATATCCCTCTGATCCACTCCTTCCTGCTTTGCTACAGAAAATGTCATGACTGTGCTACCCTATAAAAGGAGTGTAGAGCGGGATGGTTAGGGATGGGGGTCAGTGGATGGGCCCTTCCCTTGCCGAAAAAGAAGAACCACTGACAAAAGGAACAAGGAGGTAAGAGCAGAAACAATCAGCCAGCAACAAAAGAAGTAGCTTTAAAAAGCTTATCCTAATGACAAATAAAACTGTAAACCCTGTAAAGCACCACCTGTAATAATTTCACAGAAGATATATCCTGTAAGAAATACGTTGCTACAGAGAAAAATAAAGCACCACCACCAGCAACATAAGGGACTGTGGCCCAGTTATTCAAAGCTTTGTGTGGTGCGCAAACCATTTGCGCGGGTTTAGCGCAGGATTAGCATGGGTCTGCTATATTCAAAAGGCCAAATAGCATGCACAAACTGAATTAGCACTGGGCAAACCATAATTATATGCAAGGGGGCAAACTGACCATGAATACAGGCGCTATGGGATATTCAGCAACTATGCGCCGCGCTAAGGTGGGCTGGCAGTATAGCCTAGAGGTTAGAGGAATGAGGTGTGAACGAGCTTGGTAGATCCAGCAGACCAGACCTGAGTTTGATTCTCACAACCTCCACTTGCATACTGTGTGACTCTGAGCAAGTCACTTAATCATCCAGTGCTCCCAGGTCGCCCCTGAAAACAGGCACTTGTGCCCAGTGGTCCTTACCTGGTTACCAAAGACTAAAATAAAAAAAAAAGGTGTTTAGCATGACATAGTGTGACCCTTTGCGCAGTACAAAATACCGCCCAGGAAAAGCTGGTCTTAACTCTGGGCAAACAGCTTTGCATGACATTGTGGTGTTGCACGGCTTTAGCGTGGCCATGCGTGATCCTAACTTATGACTATAACACAGAGAATATGCCAGACATGGAAAAAACGTGCTGCTCACTGATGGCACTACAATGATGCCAACTGCTGCCACCAGTTCCAGCCATGCCAGGCAGTATGTGGTGACCCGGCCTCTGGGGGCCACCATGGTAGTGTGGCCAAACAGCACACACCTGCAGACCATACGTCTGTGGTAACCAGCAGTTGCCAGCACACACATGCAGCACTGTGGGCATGGTGGGTGCTGAGGGGAGGGTGTACGAGTGGCCAGGCCTCACCACAGACTGGGTGCGGCCACAAGGCTGGGACACAGCATGCAGTGCACAAGGGCCAGTATTGGGAATACCCCAATACCGGTGTGTCTGTCCGATCATACATGTCCCCCAGTCACATACTGCACAACTGTACATACACCACAGCACACACAGCCGGCCATGTCTATGTCACTATGAGCATCCCATGCCAGAGATGCAGCATCTGTGGGTCACACAACAGTGTGACAGCAATGTCCACTAGGAGTACACACCTGCAAGGTGGGCTTGTCACTGTGTACAGTGCAGCAGTCTTCATTACCATACACACCATAGGCATTGCTGTGGCCCTCACACTACTAGCCACCTTGATACTGTGGTGTCTGCTGTGCACTGTAGCATGCCCTACAGTGTGACAGTTGCATGCACCACCACCACCACCTGTGCCTATGCTGTGTTGTCCCCTGGGGTACACAGTGCTATGCTGTACTGCATTCATGTAGCCTGCAGCAATCATGCACTGTCAGACTGACCTACAGGTGGAGCTGAGGCCAGACCTGGCCAGCCCCTGTACTTCCAGACTGATCTACATGTGGAGCTGTGGGACCCTGCAGTAACACTGGGCAAACTGCATGCAAATCAGGGCATAATGAGATGCTAATCTGGATGTTTGCCCAGTGACTACCAAAGTAGGCTTATTCACATGTCACTTTTGAATATGTCAAATCTTAGTGCTGGGCAAACATGTTTGCACCAGGCAAACAGCTTAGCTCTGCGCTAATGATTCGGGGATTATTATACAGTTTTGAATGCTGTTCTTTCACATGCGCTGCTGCCTGCAGCTGTATTGGGTCCATGCATTTGCTGGCACACACATTGACCACATAGTTCACCTCTAGCTACCCTCATGTCACTGTGCACTGCGTTGTTGTTGTGGTTTATACATCCTGGTTGCTATATTCAGTGCTGTCTTATTCCGGGGCTATGTTTGCCCTGCACTCCCAGCCCAGTTTGCACAGTCTCATTCCCATGCTATATTCAGAAACTGTTTGCCCTAGGCTATTCCTTTTGAATATAGCTTGCTTTGTGTTCCAGGCTAAGTTTGCCTGTTGGGCAGTGTTACTTTAGCCCCAGGCAGAGTTTTGAATATCTGGCCCTGTATGTTTGAGTAAGGCACATTTAAAGAGACCTACCAATATGTACCATAATTAAGGCTGTAATTATTTTATGGGGGTGATGGACTTCACAATTACTGTGAAATCGGTAGTCCCCCATGAAAATCCCCAACTTCCAAATCATACCTAGTCCTCCATTGTATTTTTAATTTATTTAGTTAAGGTATGATCACTGTCTTTTTTATATAGCCTTACCGGAGGATGAGAGGAGCCAGTTGGGTCTGTAGTGCAGCTTGTCTTTGTACCCACAGATGGGCACTCTCTCTCTCTCTCTCTTTTCTCACAGTGACAGCGGGTCGCAGTTCTGCTGCACACCTGCATATTGAGACCCGCTGTCACTACTTTCCACACCAACAGGGAGCTGACATCATTGTGGCTTGAGGTGGGAAGGGGTCCTACCCTGAACTGCTCATGCCCTACTGCCCTAAAGTCTGATTTTGTGCCTCAACAGCTGATTGCACCAACCTCCTGGTCCTGTTGTGTGTCTCTTTTGCTCTCGCTCATTCGCTCCCTCTGATAGAAGAGACTGCAACACAAATGTGCAAAAGTCTGCTGGGACATGCAATAAAGAATTAGTACTGAATCATTTCCTGTCCTCAGATCTATTCCTTCTATGCACAAGATCAGTCTGGAGCTTTATCGCGCTTTTTCAGTTTCAATAAAAGTATATTTTTAGGACCTTGAAGTGCCATGAAATCAACCAATTGTTACCGTGAAAATAATTCAGCCCTAACCATAACCAATCAATCAATCAAAATCTTTATTTTGCCAGGTGGAACATCATTGAGACAAGCTCATGTTCTAGATGGACCTGGGACAAAACAATTGCCAACAGGGTTATGACATCACAGACTGAGTGGAATGTACATAACAATTACAGAGTAATAATAACAACATAATAACATATAACCAGGGCTTCAGTTAACTCCATTTTGGAAGCATTTGATTCCCAAAAATAAGGCAAAAACTTCCAAAATAAAGATATAGGAAGTCATTGACTTCCAAATGTAACAAACAGAATTGGATGACTTCCAAAACTGAAGGCACAGAAGCTAAGAAATTACTGATTTTTCTAAAAGAAATTGTATTTTGTCATTAATATTTGTATTAACATCCACAAAATGATCCTTCTTAGAATACTGGCTTTCAAACTGTGGGATCTGGGAAGTATTTTGACTTCCCAGAAACTGGAATGACTTCCAGATGTTGACTCATGGAATTATTTGACTTCCACAAAAGATGAATTAACTGAACTCTTGCATATAACCATCGCATGTGACAAGATACTTGCACCAGAACATAGCAATAGGTTATAAATGATAATAGTAACCTGTAAGAGTTGTGCTTCAATCTCCTAACATCTGAACTGCCCAAAAGTGCTGTCTTCCATGAAAAAATGCTTTTATTTCTGTGCTCTGCTTCATTTGCATAACCCTGACCCTTTTTTCCTCAGTTCCGCAGCTCCCAACTGTGACATCATGCCAGGTAAACAAAGCTTCTAAAGACCTAATGCTTAGTAAGGGAAAATGAAGGTTTGATGCTGTTATATGCCTCTGGAGTCAGTCAGTTTTCTTTTATTTATTTTGTGACTTACTTTTCCAAAATCTTATTTGTGTTGTCACCAATTGCCAGCGAGAAAATAATCAAATTAAGTAGCAGACAATTTCTGACATGACAATACCAGAAGTCTGCTAAATTCCTTTGTACTAGCAGTGGGAAAAACAAAGGTGAAATTCCACTTCTGTCACTGCACAAACAGATATTTTATCATTAAAGTAAAATGTGATTACTTACACATCAAAATACAATAAATACAGTTGTATTGTCTTTATTAGTAGTTAACATCTGCTGGTTTGGAATACAGACCTCTGTTGATCAGCCTTGGGTCCAGATATTCAAAGCTTTGCGCGGTGCACAAACTATTTGCACAGGTTTAGCATGGGATTAGCGCGGGTCTGCTATATTCAAAAGGCCAAATAGTGCATGCAAATCGCATTAGCACTGGGCAAACTGTAATATATACAAGCAGCAAACTGAACATGAATACAGACGCTATGAGATATTCAGCGACTAGCACTATGCTAAGGTGTTTAACGTGACTTAGCGCGACCCTTTGCACAGTACAAATTACTGGCCAGGAAAAGCTGGTCTTAAAGATCATATGCAACAGTCTTAAAAACTAAAAGAAACAGCACCATTCAATAAACACTGCTATAAAATCTATTTGTGTTCCAGATTTTGTAACAGAAGTCAACAAATTCATGCATTTTTAGTGTCTTTTTGTTGTGATCCATTTCCCCAAGGTTGCTGGATGCTGAGTCAGCATGCCTCCAGGCTGCTGATGTCATTTGGGGTGCTTGCCTGTTAGGCAGTTGTATTGCTGCTAGTAATGCAATGCTGGTAACTTTACTGCTGTTGGGCAGTGCCTGCTTTACAATAATTTAGATTTAATAGGGACCTTATATGTACTAAATTCTACAAGGGATGGTTGTGCTAGCCCTGGTAAAAAGATCATTTTAAAGTGATTTATTGAGGTTTGCTATAGAAAATGGGAGAAGTGACCTGTAGGAATGTACTCCACTGTACCCAAAATGCCTCACTATATAAATTAATATACAGGCTTTTATATTTCTGTGCTCACTGAAGAAATAGGAGCCAACATCTCTCAATATAGAAGTTGTGTAGCTAGATACAGTATGTACAATGCATTACTGTGAAAATAAACAAAAGATTATATTGTTGACACCACCACACAAATATAGGACAGCGTCGCAGAGTATGGAAATTGTAAAAGAGGTCTGTATTTTACCCACAATGCCTTGCTACAGTTATCTACATATTACTGCTCACCACCAGCAATATAAGGGACTGTATGTCTGAGTAAGGCACATTTAAGGCAACATTGTAAATTACCCAGAATTCTTTGTTGCTGTATATAAAACAATGATAGTGCCCTTGTATGACATAATTTTGGGGATGTGGTCACATACACGAAACTGGAGGACAAACCCCTGATAAAACAATAAAAAAAATGAGAATGACAGATTTTTTTACATAACAAATTGCAACTTTAAAGAGCAACTGACATAATCTGGCTCAAAGTGATAAATTGCAGAATTAGAATAAGCATACCCCCAGCAAATGCCATACCAAAAACTAGATATCTGTGTTACTTCATTTTAAAGTTATTAGCCATTTCATAACCCTGATTTCACTACCTATTCAAAAAAAGCCCATGTCAGTGAAGAGCTGATGATGATGTAATCTAGGGACCTCACAGTCTAGAATTCCCTGTCAGCAAGCTTATAGGACCTGTTTCTCCAAAGCTGTAAATATCATGTGCAATGGTTTTCACAAGTAAAACAGACAGCACCAGTCAGTAAACTATTTGGGCTCTTTTTATCACTTGGTCTATGAAAGTTTTCCCCCCCAAGTGGCTCAGTTCAGTACATTTGGAAATTGATCTAAATATGGCTGTAGAACAGTGCTATACTGCTAGCATTGTTTTACAGCCATCTATTGGCCTGCCGAGGGAATTGCAGAGACAACTACCAGAGCTAAAATCCCCCGAGTACTTTAATATATGCATTTCCCATAATGCACTGCAGTCACATCCCAAACAGCAAACACAGCAGAAAAATGGAGATGATTCCACAGTTCACAAATGTAAGCCAGCCAAAATGAACATATATTCTGAAACTGATCACATCTGCATGTATATCAGTAATTGAACTACTGTTCACCACTGCACCCACAATATACAAAATTCAGTTAAATATATGGATTTCCCATAATGCTCAGCAGTCAAATCCCAAACAGCAAACACAGCAGAAAAATGGAGATGATTCCACTCTATGTCTGCATCTTATTGTACTTGCTAATATAGGATGTCATGTTACAATTTCTTATAATGCATGATTCCCTGTTTCTGCACTTGCCATGTTACAAGCACATTAAACCACCCCAGAGCATTGTTCTACTGTGGAGTTAACTTTGTTACAAAACCTAACACATATAGTTTTTATAGCAATGTTTTTTGAATGGTGCTGCATGTTTTACATGTGAAAACCATTGCACTTGATCTTTACAACTTTGGAGAATCAGGTCCTATAAGCTTGCTGATAGGGAATACTAGACAGTGTGTTCCTTAGATGACATCATCAGCTCTTTGCTACCATAGGCATTTTTTGTACAGGTAGTAATATCAGGGTTGGAAAATAGCTAATAACGTTAACATGAAGTAATGTAGAAATCTATTAAGTACCTCAGTGGAATCAATAAAGTCCAAGAGGGTAGCATCTTTCAGAAAAAGAGATGTGCAAGATCAAGGGGACACAATTTAAAGACAGAGGGGGGCCAGTTCAGGGGCAATGTGAGGAAGTATTATTTCACAGAGAGGGTAGTGGATGCATGGAACAGCCTTCCTGAGGAGGTTGTGGGGTCTAAAACTGTGGGAGAATTCAAGAATGCATGGGACAGACATAAGGCAATTCTTGTGGGGGGTAGGAAGAAACAGGCTGTTGGTTAACTAGGATCTGCGGCCTATCCTGTAGGTAGGGAAATGGGTAGACTAGATGGGCCAAGCAGTCCTTATCTACCATCAAAATCTATGTTTCTATGTTTCTAAATCTAATTTTTGGTATGAGATTTATTGGGGGTATGCTTATTTGGATTCTGCAATGTAGCACTTTTGACGTCAGTGGTTCTTCAACATTTGAAGCATGCCTGACAATGGCATGCCATATGTAACAGGCATTTGGGGAACCTTCAACATTTACTTTAACATCAATGTGCTACTCTTCCTGACTTCTGCACAGGCTACAAAATTAAATTTAAACTGTTATTGTGCATTACTGGAATTGAGCATGACACAACCACAATCAAACAACTTTCAGATTCTTGCAACAGGCACAGTGCAAGGAATGAGAAGTCTTTACAGACCTCAGCAATGTGACTGCCTCCACAACTTATGTATTGAAGAAAGAGAATAGCACCCCAAATGGCATCACCAGGGCAGAGACATGCCGATTACCACAAGGAACAGAAAGTCTCAGCATGTAGCGGTGTTGTTGACACACACCACTCAATAAATAGCTATAAATGGTAGATTTTCTTGTAAAACACTAGGCAGACACTGTTGTTATAACAATATTTACTGAATGATGCTGAAAGTTTCATTTCTGTCAATTTCATTGCATCTGATCTTTAACTCTGAGCAAACAGCTTTGCGCGACATTGTGGCCTTGCACGGCATTAGCACAGCATTAGCACAGCCTTGCAAGACCCTAACATATGACCATGACACAGAGAAAAAGCCAGACATGTAGGAAACATGCTGCTCACTGATGGCACCACAATGATGCCAACTGCTGCATCCAATCCCAGCCATGCCAGGCAGTATGTGGTGACCCTGCTCCCAGGGGCCACCATGGTAGTGTGGCCATACAACACACACCTGCACACCATATGTCTCTGGTGACCAACAGATGCCAGCACACACATGCAGCACTGTGGGCATGGTGGGTGTTGAGGGGAAGGTGTTCGGGTGGCAAGGCCTCACCACAGACCGGGTGCTACCACAAGGCTGGGACACATCACACAGTGCACTTGGGCCAGTATTGGGAATACCCCAATACCAGTGTGCCTGTCTGATCATACATGCCCCCCCAGTCACATACCACACAGCTGTACATACACCACAGCCGGCCATGTCTATGTCACTATGAGCATCCCATGCCAGAGGTGCAGCATCTTTGGGTCACACAACAGTGTGACAGTACTCCCCACTGGCAGTGCACACCTGCAAGGTGGGCATGTCACTGTGTACAGTGTAGTGGTCTTCACTACTGTACACACCATAGGCATTGCTGTGTCTCTCACACTACTAACCCCCTTGCTACTGTGGTGTCTGCTGTGCACTGTAGCATGCCCTACAGTGTGACAGTTGCATGCATCACCACCGCCGCCTGTGCCTATTCTGTGTTGTTCCCTTGGGTACACACTGCTGTGCTGTACTGCATACATGCAAAACAAAAAGGTTTTGCACCAGGTTGGAGATGCTCAAGCTAAAATAAATCAATAATGAAAACAAAAGCTGAGCACTTAACACCTCAAATAATACGCATACCGGAGATTTAAGCAAAAAAAGATGTACTTTAATTCATAAAAAACACCTGACTCATTTCAGATCTCTAAATCCTTTATCAAAGGCGAAAATACTGAAGACACACTCCATTTAAATACCAGTAATACACCATGACATCATAATAGTGTTTAAATTACATACAATGTGATAGGTTAATTAATAAACTCTAAAATGAATGCCAATCAACTATATAAATGTCCCATTCCCTAAATTGTTTTATCTCTAACTAGCTATAAACAATTTAAATAAAATACCTATTTTTTAACACAATACCACAAACCATTGAAAAATATAAAAAATAAGGGATGTGGGGGGGAAGGAAAAGGGAAGAGAAGAATAGGAAGACAGCAAATGGAACAAACAAAACACATTTTTATACATATATCTATTTGCTAAAATATCCAGTCAAATAATCAAAACCATATATATATATACAGTCCCAACACAATATAATAGTTCATGTTTCTATTATTATTTTTATTTCATAGAAATTCTATAAATGAACCACTCTATTTAATAATTTAATTTCTTTTTAGATAAGATTTAATGTCCAAGCCTGAGTTTACTCCTGGTTCTCTATGAGCACCTAACTGTATAATCCAGAAGTTTTCCCTTTGTAAGACCAACTTGTTAAACTTACCACCTCTTGGTTTTTAAAGCCACTTTTTCTATTGCTTGGAAGGTGAAAAACTGTTAAATATCAGTTCTATGCTGCATTTCAACGATATGCGCTACAGTAGCATATGTACAGTCCCTTCGTTCTATAGCATGTATGTGTTCTCCAACTCTTATCTTAAAACTTCATGTAGTTTTACCCACATAAAAAGAGGAGCAGGAACATGTTGCAATATAAATGACACCCATTGTGTCACATGTCATGAGATGTTCCATTTCAAATCTCTTGGATGCATTCACACTCAAAAAGTCCTTACTATTAATTATATTTTTGCAATATGTGCATCTTTTACAGGTAACACAACCTCTGACCTCTCTATTAAGTCAGGTTTGTGTATAAACCGAATCAGGGTAATGGCTATGTACTGGTAAGTCCTTTAAGGTCTTAGCTCTTCCAAACGCCATTCTTGGAGGTAACTGTACTAAATCCTTCAATCCCGGATCACGTGCCAAAATGGACCAATGTTTTCTCAAAATATGTTCCAGCTCGTTGGAATCATAGGAAAAAAAATACAAGCAGTTATGGACTACATGTCCTATTAGCTTGCCCAGTCCCATTTATGTTGATTAAAATTCATAAATCCTGTCTCTAAACTCAACATCCAATCTTGCTTTGAAGGTATTCATATTAGGACTCTCCACTATCAAAAAAGTTGAAAATAGAACATTGCCCTGTTTTCAACAGGCCAGGCTGAATCCGAATCCTCCTTTTCAACCGAGACACAGCCCCAGGTTTCAAACAGGATACAACAACTACAGAGAAGATGGAAGAAAGCAAGACGGGGTGGGAGAAGACAGAGGAAATGGTTACCAATGCAGCTGAGGGGTCAATACGAACAGGAGACAGAACAACTACAGGGGCAGGAGGCAATTTCAACATTAAAGGTAATAAACCTTTCCAAACATGTTTTAAGTACAGATGAAAATAATGTTTTGAGTAAAGGATTGGGATTTGCACCTACGAATATGTTAAATAAATATGAAACGATTATGGACATCAATGTTGCATGCAGGAACTTGAGCCTCAGATCATTCTTTAATCAAAATAGCAGACGTGGATAATGAGAACTTAAATAAGGACAAGCGACTGTTTTGACCCAAATCGGACTTCTGCCCCACCAGCTATACAGGTTTTTAAAGAAATGGTGGAGCAAGACTTGGAAATTCTTTTTAAAATACTTCCAAAACCTAATTTTCAAAACCTAAGTAATGCTGAAAGAGCGGCTATAAAATCTTTACAAAATGATGTAAATTGAACTATCAAAGAAGCGGACAAAGGGGGTTGTGTGGTGTTACAGGATCATGGAGATTACACAACAGAGGTTTACAGGTAACTAAATAATGTTAACTTCTATTCTAGATTGAACTATGACCCTACATTTAAAAACAAAACCTCAATATTGAACAGGGTTATATTGACAAAAAAAAGAAGGAATTTTTAACGACAGATGATCTAGTCAGAGCAACTTTTTATGTTTTGCTCAAGGTACACAAAACTTTAGAAAATCTACCAGGTCAGCCTATAGTTAGTGGCCTGGGTTCTCTTACAGCATCTCTTTCTAAATTTGTGGACTTTCATCCACAACCTTTTGTGCAAAGATTACCAACATATTTAAAAGACACTAAGGATGTTCTTAGAGTTTTGAATAACATCCGATTTCCAGCAGATACCATTATATGTACATCGGATATCGAAGCCATTTATACAAATATTCCCCATGAAGGGGCTTTAGATGTGGCAGCAGAATTTCTTAATCAATGAGATCAGATGATAGTTCCACATACAGATTGTATTGTAAAATTATTGGAATTTGTGTTAAAATGCAATGTTTTTCTATTTGATAAAAATATATTTTTGCAAAAAAAAGGAACAGCAATGGGGGCGACTTGTGCCCCCACTATGTAAGCAATAATGCCTGACAGGGTGGGCGGTATTGGGCAATACCGGACTGGCCAGGGGCGTAATGAGGCCCGACGTCGCAGGCCGAGGGCCTTATAGCCCTTGACTGGTCTGGTATTGCCCATACCGCCCACCCTGGAGGGCATTATTGCACTTAGAAAATGGGCTCTGTGGCTTTTTCCTATTGGATTTTAAAAAGTCAAGTAAAACAGTTAAAAGATATATTAATAATAAAGTTTAAATGTTTGCATAGTAAAGTAGTCCCAATATCTGTGGTGTTCCATCTGTTGTCTACTACCCCACCAGAATCTTGAAGTTAGCCCCCCCCCAGACACAGAGTTTGTACTTACTGTGTCAACAGCAGTGCCTTTACTTTATTTGGGGTTGAAAAATGTATACTGCGTGATGTCGTTAATTATTTAGAGATGCAGCGTTACTTCGGTGTGCTTGATTACATGCAGCATTACTTCGGTGTGGTTGATGACATCATACCCGGAAGTAAAAGAGGCATTTGAACGAAAAAGTAATTTATTTCTTTTTTTTATTTCTGTGTGCAGTTTTGGGTTGTTTTATTTATCGGAAATTTATTTTATAGTCAGCGATTGATGTGTGGGGTTGGAGAGCGCAGGAAGGAGAAATGAGACAGGCAGCATCACGGACGAGTGAGAAGACGTGAATGGCAACTGTGGATCTGTTTAGAAAGTCGCGATTGCTCAGCCCAGAGCAGCATGTGAAAACAAAGGGAGATGGAGGAGCCAAAAAATACAGCAGGTACTGCTGCGTTTGGTACTGTAAGATGGGTGATAATTTTTTAAGTAGGGTACTGGGGACACAGGCGGCAAACTACTGAGAAGGGGCATAGGTGCTCTGTATGTCTCAGTCACGTAACCTTGCCAGCAGTTACTTTTGTGTTACGAGCTTCTATCCTGACGATTTTCTCTGTGAATTGAATTTCTTTTTTTTTTTTTAATAAATAGGCTAGGTTTTGGGGATAGGGCACTGGAGTTGTGGGCAGGGTTGTGCATGTCTGTCTGTGTGACTAGTTGGTCTTTCCTGTCGCTTAGCGAGGGCAGAAAATGGCGGAAATTTTAAATTTCAATTATGTGGTTTTAGCCAGTCAGGAACCAGGGTGGGCACTAGGATTCTTCAGTGGGTGAAGGGGTCTTGTGCTGGAAGTTTTTATTTGCTGTGCGTCTATTGAAAGTTAATGTACCCCCCTGGCAGGGGTACCAGCCAATCAAAGCTCAGCAAATAAAAAGCCCATTTTCTAATGCTAATTTATATGTTGGCTCATGGGAAACTAACTATATTTTGGATGCAGCAAAAAATCAATTTTTCAGTAATATCCTAATGTTCAGACATTTTATTGATGATATTTTATTGATATGGACTGGTGGAGAAAACCTGTTAAAAGAATTTATTAATTATTTGCATAGCACTACAGAGCATTTAAGATTTACATACACTATGAGTCATTCTATGATAAATTTTTTTAGATTTGAATATTTGTCTGGCACCTGAGGGTAATATTGAAACTGGGATGTACAGAAAACCTATTGATGGAAATATGTTAATTCTTGCCTCGCGCTGCCACCCAAAACGTACAATTCAGAACATACTGAGGAAGCAGTTCTTGAGAGCAAGAAGAAATTGTAGCACATGGACACAAATGAATCAAAGTATGGAAGAAATGACCTCAAGACTTCAAGAAAGGGGGTACAGTAAGTCAATAGAGCAAGCAAGGGGGTTTGCTATTGGAACAAAACAGGGAATTGCTGTTACAGGATAGAACAGAAATAGATTCATTATAAAATAAAATATTTAATTTTGTGATAACCTTCTCTGTACATTCCAATGAGCTGGAACATATTTTGAGAAAACATTGGTCCATTTTGGCAAGTGATCCAGGATTGAAGGATTTAGTACAGTTACCTCCCAAGAATGGTGTTTAGAAGAGCTAAGACCTTAAAGGACTTACTAGTACATAGCCATTACACTGATTCAGTTTATACACAAACCTGGCTTAATAGAGGGGTCAGAGGTTGCGTTACCTGTAAAAGATGCACACATTGCAAAAATATTATTAATAGTAAGGACTTTTCTAGTGTGAATGCATCCAAGAGATTTGAAATGGAACATCTCATGACAACTAAATATGTACCTACTATCATTAAATACCATAAGGTTAGAACTGTTAAACCTGCTTGGTTAACTATACCAATAAAAAAACTAATTAATAAAAAAAATAGGTTATATAAGAAGATGAAAGCCTTTTACTCAGATAAATTAAATGCTGAATACAAGGAATGCCTTAAAAAAGTTAAAATAAATATCAGAAAAGCAAAAGCTCAGCATGAGATTAATCTAGCAAATAGAGTTCAAGATAACAAAAAAGCCTTTTTTACTTATATTAATAACCGGAAGAAAGACCCCTAACAGTATAGGTCCGTTCCTCACTGAAGAAGGACACCTAGCAACTAATCAACAAATGGCTAACATACAGAACAAATATTTTTGTTCGGTATATATACCAAATGAAATTAATATGGATAATATTATTATGGCTTTGGAACCAGGAACTATAATATTGAACCCAGAGAACATTTATAAACAAATAGTGGGTTTAAATATAAATAAATCCCCTGGTCCTGATGGTATGCACCCTAGAATTTTGAGGGAATTGGCAGACACGTTGGTTCAACCATTAACATGTATATTTCAAACATCAATAAACTTGGGATTAGTACCTCATGATTGGAAAGTAGCAAATATAGTACCCATTTTAAAGAAAGGACCCAGTACCCTACCAGAAAACTTTAGGCCCATTAGTTTGACTTCAATACTGGGAAAACTTATGGAAGGAATAATTAAGGATATACTTTATGGTACATATGGAGGGACATGATATTCAGGATCCTCTCAGCATGGTTTTGTAAGGAATAGATCCTGTCAGACCAACTTATTATCCTTCTATGAAAAGTGAACAGGAATTGGATGCTGGGAATTCTGTGGATGTGGTTTTTCTAGACTTTGCCAAGGCTTTTGATAATTGCCCTATAAAGAATTATTGCTAGTTTTGGAAAAATAAAATTGCCCAGTAACATCTGTAGATGGGTTTCAAGTTGGTTGCAGGAT
Source organism: Neoceratodus forsteri (assembly GCA_016271365.2). Classification (NCBI taxonomy): domain Eukaryota; kingdom Metazoa; phylum Chordata; order Ceratodontiformes; family Ceratodontidae; genus Neoceratodus; species Neoceratodus forsteri. The sequence continues at coordinate 288,205,550 of CM057455.1, read as the reverse complement.
AGGAGGCAGAGGGTGGTTATTAATGGGAATATTCAGAGTGGGCCCGGTTTCGGGTGGAGTACCCGGGTTCCGGTTTGGGCCCTAGCTTATTCAACTTATATATTGCCTCGTTGGAAATCAATAATAAGAATATCTGGCTATATAAATTTGCTGATGATTGTAGACTGGGTGTAGTTTCTAACAGTGAGGAACAGAGAGAAACTTTTCAACAAACTCTAGATTTAATTAATAAATGGACAAATCTTAATAAATTGGAATTAAACAAATCTAAATGCAAGGTCATGTACCTGGGTAAGAATAATGAGGAATCTGTTTACACACTGGACAAAATAAATTTAGGGGTAGTTATTTAAGAAAAGGACCTGGGCATTACAATTACAAATGACCTAAGATTTAGAATACATTGTAGAAATCAACTTAAGAAAGCAATCCGGATCTTAAATTGCATTTTGAAACATATAGCTAGCAGAGAAGCAAAAGTCTTGATTCCTTTGTATGTAGCATTGGTTAGACCCCATTTGGAGTACTGTGCGAGGGTATGGTCCCCCCAAAATAGGGAAGATATATATTCTATTGAGGGAGTACAGAGAAGAATAACTAAACAAATAAGAGGATTAAAAAATAAAATTATCATGATAGATTGGTTAGTTTAAACCTTTATTCATTGTACTATCAGTAGGTTGAGGAGACCTATGTTTTCTGTACAAAATATCAAGGACATTGAACTAATTCAGGATTTGGGATTTAGATTTAGTCAGGGTAGGACCAGCACAAGGAAACATACGACACAATTACGTCACCAAACTTGGGCGTATAACTTTAGAAAAAATTGGTTTAGTCTAAGAATAGTTGGAGTATGGAATAAATTATCCACCAAAATTGTTAACAGTCCCACAATGAATGAGTTTAAAAACAGGGTTGATTTGTATTTTGGAGATAGTAAATTCCTTTTTTAAATTAGCAAAGGATGGCGAGCCTAATAGGGTAGGTTTCTCTACCCTCGGCCCATATAAACCTATGAAACCTATGAAACCTATGTGACACCATGGATGTCATTTATCTTGCAACATGTTCCTGCTCCTCTTTTTATGTGGGTAAAACTACACAAAGTTTTAAGATAAGAGCTGGGGAACACATGCATGCTATAGAACGAAGGGACTGCACGTATGCTACTGCAGCGCATATCAGTGAAATGCAGCATAGAACTGATATTGCACACTTTTTCACCTTCCAAGCAATAGAAAAAGTGGCTTTAAAACCAAGAGGTTGTAACTTTATCAACTTGGTCTTACAAAGGGAAAACTTCTGGATTATTTATTTATTAGAAAAGTCGGATTTACAACCTTTGAGTCATGGACTCATTTACACAGGCACCTCGTCATGGGGGCGTAGACAGAGTTACATAGTGCGGTTACAACAGTGAGAACAGTACAGGTGCAGAACATTAAACATAGAGTACACCTAGGTTACATAATGATGTTACTTATAAAAGGTTACAGACAAGCACAAGGTACCCAAGGGTTACATTGGGGGTACAGCCCTGGACATACCTAGATAATACCTGGAGAGGGTGGCGGTAGGGATGGGGAGTGGGGTGGGAAGGAGAGGGAGCGGATAGACTGTCCGGAAGACGTTGTCATGTCAGGGAGGCCTGACAGGAGAATCCCACAGTGGGATTAATTAGGTGCATCTACAGCAACAAGCGTTGAAGAGATGGTTCCGAAGGGTGATTTTGAAGGGACCAGTTCTGGTATTTATTTTATTTATTGAGAGTCCTGTGTGGAGCTTGTGAGTGTCTGCGAACCGGCTAGTCAGAGTAGAGTATGGCATATCCAAATTAGGTACTACTAGAGAACCAAGACTTGGACATTAAATCTTATTTAAAAATAAATTAAATTATTAAATAGAGTGGTTCATTTATAGAATTTCTATGAAATAAAAATAATAATAGAAACATGAACTATTATATTGTGTTGGGACGGTTTTGGTTATTTGACTGGATATTTTAACAAAAAGATATATGTATAAAAACTTGTTTTGTCTGTTCCATTTGCTGTCTCGCTGTTCTTCTCTTCCCTTTTCCTTCCCCATCCCTTATTTTTTATATTTTTCAATGGTTTATGGTATTGAGTTGAAAAAATATGTATTTTATTTAAATTGTTTATAGCTAGTTAGAGATAAAACACTTTAGGGAGTGGGGCATTTATATGGTTGATTGGCATTCATTTTAGAGGTTATTAATTAACCTATCGCATTGTATGTAATTTAAACATCATTATGATGTCATGGTGTATTACTAAAGGAATAATGCCCGACAGGGTGGGTGTTATGCTGGGTACAGCATCCACCTTGGGTGGTTGGGCCGAGGCCAGCGTCGAGGGCGCCAACATCCAAGGTGGATGTTATCCCAGCATAACACCCACCCTGGAGGGCATTATTCCTATTATACAATGGCTCGCTTACATTTACATTAGGAAAATGGTTAAAAATAGTGTTTTAATTGTATTTTTTGGTTTTTATTGTGGAAGGATGCGGATTTGAAAATAGTGCCTTATACTGTTTGTACAGCAGGTGGAGCTGTTTTTCTGTGTGTCTGCTGTGCAGGTCTCTAATAGGTGTGCCCCCCACAACCCGCTCCTCTAGGTGTTCTCCTACTGGTTCCTTTCTTTACTGTTTTCTCCTGCTATTGGTTCATGTATTTAAAGAAAAAAGCGATAGAAGAAACATGAGTTGAGCGGCGTTAGACAACGGGAATGAGCGGCATTGAGAAAGAGCGAGACTGCTGTGACGCGGCTTTGATTTGAGGTTTTTCTTTCTTTTGAAATAAATAAAGCTTGTTTGGGGCGCGGAGAGCTGTGCCTACTGTTTTTGCCAATCTATAATGCTGCTTTCACTTTCAGTGCGAGCAGATGATGGTGTTGGTGCCGGGGCACCGGAGAAAGAGCAGCAGACTTTGTCATGCTAAACGCTCGTAATCGTGAAGACAGCTTTGATTTTAAGTTTTTTTCCTGTTAATAAATAAATGAGGCTTGTTTAGGAACGTGAGAGCTGTGCCTGCTGTGAAGCCGATCGGAAATGCGGCTTTCACTTCTAGTGCGAGCAGGAAGCAATGGACAGCTGTGGATGGATTTTTTTTTAAACTTTCGATGCGGCTATTACTGTACTGGGACTAGAGCCGGGATGTTATGCTGGGATAACATCCCGGGTCCAGTCCCAGTCTGACCAATCAAGGACCAGGATTTTCTCTTGCCATTGTATAATGGTATTTAAATGGAGTGTGTCTTCAGTATTTTAGCCTTTGGTAAAGGATTTAGAGAATCCGAAATGCGTCAGGCATTTTTTATGAAATAAAGTATGTCTTTTTTTGCTTAAATCTCTGGTGTGCATATTATTTGAGGTGGTGAGTGCTCAGCTTTTGTGTTCTGTACTGCACACATGTAGCCTGCAGCTACCATCATGCACTGCCAGACTGACCTACAGGTGGAGTTGTGGGGACCCTGCAGTAAAGCTGGGCAAACTGCATTCAAATCAGGGCATAATGAGATGCTAATCTGGATGTTTGCTCACAGACTACCTAAGTAGGCTCATTTGCATATTACTTTTGAATATGGCAAAGTTTAGCATTGGGAAAACGTGTTTGCACCGGGCTAACGGCTTAGCTCCATGCTAAAGCCGCACAAATGTGTTAGCGTGGCGCTAACGGTTCAGGGAATATTGCACAGTTTTGAACATTATTCTTTCACATGCGCTGCTGCCTGCACCTGTACTGGGTCCATGCATTTGCTGGCATACACATTGGCCACATAGTTCACCTCTACCTACCTTCATGTCACTGTGCACTGTGTTGCTGTTGTGGTTTGCACTTCCTGGTTGCCATATTCAGAGCTGTCTTATTCTAGGGCTACGTTTGTTCTGCACTCCCAGCCCAGTTTGCCCGGCCTCATTCCCATGCTATATTCAGAAGCTGTTCACCCCGGTCTATTCCTTTTGAATATAGCTTGCTTTGTGCTCCGGGCTAAATTTGCCCGCCAGGTAGTGCTATAATTTAGCTATGGGGCAAAGTTTTGAATGTCTGGTCCTTGATGTTTTTAGCAAAATAGGAGTAGGGAGACAGAAAAATCAGCTATGTACTGTACCCACAGTACCTTGCTACAAATGTACCTACTGTGTGCCCCTTTCCCCTCTCCCCCAGGACGTACCTGGAAACTAGCTTGCCTGCTTAGTATGTCTTACAGGTGAACCCTTTAAATAAATATATAAATAAATATGTTTAAATAGTAGGTGCTGTAGGGCAGTGACTACTATCAAAATAAGGGACTGCACCTCTGAGTTGTGAACATTTAAGTCATGACTAGTTTTGACCAAGAATTCCTTGTTGTTGTATGTAAAACATTACATTATTCTGTGGGCTCTAAGGGTAATCATATCAGATGATCTAAAGGTTAATAAGCAATGTCAGAAAGCAGTAAAGATTCCTAGGGGTATACTGGGATGTGTAGGGAGAGGACTCACCAGTAGAAAACAAATAGTTGTTATCGCTCTGTACAGGCAGTTGGTGAGACCCCATCTGGAAACCACATCTCCACAAGGATATAGACAGGATAGAGCCAGTCCAGAGTAGGGCAACTACAATGGTGCAGATTCTGCAACAAAAGCCATACGAGGACAGACTAAATTAGTCTAGGACGTGTCTCAGTTGGCTGAAGGGAATTGTTATCTGTGTAATTAACTAGGTGTAGAAAGAGCTGCACAGTAGGGGGAGTGGCTTAGCTAGAAGGAAACCAGGTTAAAGCCAGATTTAAAAACTGCCCTAGATAGCTTCTGTGAAAGAACAGCAAGAGGAAGGAGCTACTGTTATAACTATACTTATATAGCTTAATATGTATACCCTTGAGGAAAAGAGGGAGGGGGGGACATGATCTAAGTACCGTAAGGGAATCAACAAAGCCCAAGAGGGTAGCATCTGTCAGAAAAAGAGACATGCAAGAACAAGGGGACACATTTTGAAGATGGGGGGGTCGCCTCAGGGGCAATGTGAGGAAGTATTTTTTCACAGAGAGGATGATGGGCCATGGAATCGCCATCCTGAGGAGGTGGGGTCTAAAACTGTGGGAGAATTCAAGAATGCATGGGACAGATATAAAGCAATTCTTGTGGGGGGTAGGAAGAAATAGACTTTTGGTTAACTAGGATCAGCAGCTTATCCAGTAGGTAGGGAAATGGGCAGACTAGGTGAGCCAAATGGTCATTATCTGTTCTCAAATTCTATATTTCTATGTGCAGCCACACACAAAATATTGAGGGGCAGGCAGAAAAAAGTGCTGCTAAAACATTAAATTAATGACTAAGACAGATTTTTTAGAAAACGACTTGCAGCTTCAACATCTGAAGCATGGCAGGCAATGGCATTCTATGTGAAAAAGGCATTTAGGGGAACCTGTTGAGGCACTATAATTTAAAATTGTAAATTATTCTGACTTAATTGTTGTTGTATGTAAAATAATGACAGCTCCATGTTATGACATCATTTTGGGGGTGTGGTCACACACACACACACACACACACCAAATTGGAGGACAAAACCCTGATAAAACAGTAAAACAATGAGAATGACAGATTTTTTACATGACAAATTGCAGCTTCAACATCTGCAGCAATACAACTTCCTAACAGGCAAGCACCCCAAATGACATCAGCAGTCTGGAGGCATGCTGACTCAGCATCGAGCAACCTTGGGGAAATGGACCACAACGAAAAGACACTAAAAATACATTAATTTTTTTAACTTTTGTTACAAAACCTGGAACACAAATAGGTTTAACAGCAGTGTTTATTGAATGGCGCTGTTTCTTTTAGTTTTAAAAACTTTTGCATATGACCTTTACATTTAAACTGCTATTTTGCATTACTGCCATTGAGCATGGCACAAACACGATCACACAACTTTCAGATTCTTGCAACAGGCACAGTGCAAGGAATGAGAAGTCTTTACAGAACTCAGCAACGTGTCTGCCTCCATAGCTTATGTATTGAAGAAAGAGAATGGCACCCCAAATGACATCACCAGGGCAGAGACATGCCAATTACAACAGGGAACAGAAATTCTCTGCATCTAGCAGTGTTGTTGAAACACATCACACAATAAATAGCTATAAATGGTACAAAATGGTCGATTTTTATATGTCACTAAGCAGACACTGTTGTTATAATATTTAATGAATGATGCTAACAGTTTAATTTTTGTAAATTTCATCACATATGATCTTTAAAGTGATTTTGTGAGGTTTGCCATAGCAAATGGGAGTAGTCACCTGTAGGAGTTATGATTCAATCTCCTACCATTCAAACTGTCAAAAAGTGCTGTTTTCCCTGAAAAAAAAATGCTTTTAAAGAGCAGGTGCTTAGTAAAGGTGCATATCTTAAAGAACGAAGGTTTGGGGCCTTTAGATGCCTCTGCAATCATTCAGTTTGCTTTTATTTGTTTATTTACTAACTTTTACTTACAGTTCCATCTTTTTATTTGTATGTTGCCAAGTGCTAGTGAAAAAAAAAGAGTCCAATGGTGTCCCCGTGTGATGATGTCAGAAAATCCATACTAGCAAGCCTACCAGTGTGTTGCAAAGTGAAACTACCACTTTTCTACTTTTCAGATATTTCTTTCAGACTGACCTATAGGTGGAGCTGTAAGCAGACCCAGCCTGCCCCTGTACTTCAAGACTGACCTACTGTAACAAATTGAGCTCTGAGCTGATCCAGCCTTTCCCTGTACTTTCAGACTGACCTACAGGTGGCACTGTGAGACCCTGCACTTGCACTGTGCAATCTACATGCAAATCAGGTCATAATGAGATGCTAATATGGATGTTTGCCCACTGACTGCTTAAGTAGGCTCATTTATATAACAGTTTTGAACACAGCAAATGTTTGTCCTGGGAAAATGTCCTAGTGCTGGGTGACCGCGTTAGCCTTGCGCAAACACTGCACAAATGTATTTGTGCAGCGCAAACCTGTCTTGAACCATAACACTGTTCTCCAGTATTTGGTCTGCACTGTTGTTTGCAGCTTTAGTGCATCCACTTCTTTGCTAGCACACACATTGATGGTGTAGTTCACCTATACCTTCCTCCACATCTGTGTACATTGGGTTATTGTTTTGATTTGTGCGTCCCAGAAGCTATATTCATAGCTGTCTTATTTGCTGGTCTATTATTGTACTGCACTTCTAACCCTGTTTGCATGGCTTCATTTGCACACTATATTCAGTTGCTTTAGCACCGAAGCTATTCCTTTGAATATAGCATGCAAATGGTTCAGGGCTAATTTAGCACACTGTGCAGTGCTAATTTTGCCCTGGGGCTAAGTTTTGAATATCTGGCCCCACGTTTTCCTTTTTTTTTTTATTTTCTATTTCTGCTCCTGTTACCTCTGTCAGCCATCTGCTCCGGTCACGGACCCCTGGTGCCCCCACCTCCGGATATGTAGCTGAATCCCCTGGTCATCCCTGGCTTACCCCCCAGAGAGCGGGGCCACGGCTCCGACCCCCGAAATCGGGCCGTGGAACTGTGACTGGTTGGGGGATCAGCTTCTGGAGGCTGATCAGGGCTCCCAGGGCGGAGCGCCATTGAAACGGCAGGCACAGGATTTTTTCCTCCTGTCTCTTTTAAACAGGATGGGGACGTGCAATGACGACCTGCGTCCGCCCCATCCTGACTTCCTGTTATGCGCCGACGTGGTGCAGCCACCCAGCCTCCGCTAGGTGCCGCTACCGCGCCAAGTGCCACCCTGCCCTCCCCCCAGGGAAGGAGAGCTGTCCGAGGGATGCTCGATCCTTCCGCTCCCGAACGTCCCGACGACCTGGTCCGCTTCCGGTCCCGTCGCCGGGCGCCGCAAGCGGAAATCCAACCGCTGCGCCGACGGACCGGCAGTGGCCCCACATGTTTTCAAAAATCACATATGTCTATTAAATATATAATATTTTGGTGGCAGGAAGTGTTATTTTTCCAGGAAGGTAAAGGTGAACTACGTGGCCAATGTGTGTGCTAGGAAGGCAGTGGATGCACTAAAGCTGCAAGCAACAGTGCAGGCCAAATACTGCAGAACTGTGTTATGGTTCAAGACAGGTTTCTGCAACACAAATACATTTGTGCGGTGGTTGCGCGGGCTAACACGTTCACCTGGCACTGGAACGTTTTCCCAGGGCAAACATTTGCTGCATTCAAGTGTTATACAAATGCGCCTACTTTTTTTTTTTTTTTTTTTTGTACCTCCTCCGCGCCAGGTTTCCACCCCGGTCACGATCCCCTGCCGCGTATCTTCCTTTCTCATGAGCCGTGCTCCCAGTACCCCTGGCTTGCCCCATGTGGATGTGGCACCTCGCCCTTAGGTGCCAATGAACGCCGAATAGGCTGGGGAGCCGGGTTTTATTTGGAGGAGTCCATTGCAGCCCTAGGGACGGGTATCATAGAGGCGCCGGAGGTAGGCGTGTGTTTTCCCTTTGGTGGGGGGAGGGAGCGTGCAATGACGCCAGCGCCCCGCCCCGCCCCCATCTGACGTCAGGTCCTCGGTGCTTGGGGTTCTCCCGGTTCCACCAGAGTCCCTGTGCACCGCGACTCACCACACCCTCCCTCCGGATCAGGAGAGCAGTCGTGAGACGCCGATCCTTCTCCTCCTCCGTCGTCTTCCGCAACCCGAGTCCGCCTCAACTCGGGTCGCCGGCGTCGCAAGCGGAAATCCAACCGCTGAAATGTGCCTACTTAGGTTGTTGGTGGTCAATCATCCATATTAGCATCTTATTATGACCTGACTTGCATGTTGATTGCACGGAGCAACTGCAGGGTCCCACAGTGCCACCTGTAGGTCAGTCTGAAAGTACAGGGGCAGGCTGGGTCAGCTCACAGCTCAACCTTTAGGTCAGTCTGGAAATACGACAGGCTGGGTCTGCTTACAGCTCCACCTATAGGTCAGTCTGAAAGAAATTTCCGAAATGTAGAAAAGTTGCATTTTCTCTTTGAAATACACTGGCAGGCTTGCTAGAAAGAGTTTTCTGACATCATCACACGGGGACTCCATTGGACTCATTTTTTTCTCTAGCATTTGGCAAAATACAAATTAAAAAATGGAAAAGTAAGTAAAAGTAAGTAAATAAACAAATAAAAGCAAACTGAATGATTGCAGAGGCATGTAAAGGCCCCAAACCTTCGTTCTTTAAGATATGCACCTTTACTAAGCACCTGCTCTTTAATTTCTGTGCTCTGCTTCATTTGCATAACCCGCCCCTTCTTTTTCTCAGTACTGCAACCCCCAACCGTGACATCATGCAAAGGAAACAAAACTGGTTTGAAACAGAGACCTCTGTTGGTCAGTCTCAGTATTGCAGACATCTACACTACCAAAATAGGGGACTACATCTCTCAGTAAAGATATCTTGTCTGCTGGATACTATATGTACAATACCTTGTTGAAAATAAACATATTATGAGAGCTTTTATTGTTGAAGCACTACAGAAATATAAGACTGCACTTCATAGTAAATAAATTGGAAAACAACTTCTTTTTTTTTTTTTATCACATCCATATTTGTCGCCTTTCTGCAGCGAGACCGGCCTGGGGCATCCAGCCACCGGCCCTGCCCACCCGGAGAGCTGGGTGGCTCATACCGCACCCAGGAGGGTCCGGGACGGCCGTCATGCTGTCCCACTGGAGGGCCCCCTCTGCCACTTCTAGCCAGGACAGCTCCGGATTCTCCCCGACGGGACTCCTCGCAAGTCCTCCGGGCAGTGCAGGGTGCGGCCATCAAGCTGCACGGTTGTGCCCAGCCATTTTCTTCCGATTTTTTGTCCCTCGGGGATGCAGATGTTCAATGACGTCAGGCACAGCGTGGAGACATCCACCGCACTCCCCCCCCCAGCTGCCATCACACTAACAGTACCTCCAGGTGCCCCAGAGGTTGCTGCTGTGTGATGGTGTTCCCCAACCCACCCCAGGACTAGGAGAGCAGTCAACGGACACTCGATCCTAGTCCTCCCCTGCCAGCCGCCGATGACCCAGGCTTGTTCCCGAACCTGGGTCGCCGGCATGGTGCAAGGTGTGGCATCCAGCACCTCAACCCTCAGCGCCACCGAGCTGGGCAGGAAAACAACTTCTTATTGTACCAACAATGCCTTATTACATATGTCTACACATTTTTATTTATTTATTCAAGTGTTTCACCAGGAAGGCATACTGAGCAATAACTGTTAATTTCCAGATGCGTCCTGGGGGGCAGGAAAGTGGAGTTACACAAGCATATACATGGGTACAATTGAGGAGACAGTACTACAACAGTTAGGCAATTTACATATTAGGTAGATGGCAGTAAACAGAGACAGTAGGAGCAATATGGTGGGTAAATACAACGATCGGAATAGTATTACACGTGAAACTACAACAAAAATACAATAGGGAATTCTTTGAATAAAGAAACAGAGACCCCTGTTGGGCAGTCTTGGTATTGCAGACATCCACATTACCGGTATATGAAACTACATATCTCAGTAAAGAAATCTTGTCGCTCGATACTCTATGCACAATGTCTTGTTTTGAAAATAAACACATGAGAGCTTTTATTGTTGAAGCCACTACAGAAATGTGATACTGCACCTGAGAGCAAGGAAACTGGAAAACAACTTCTTATTGTACCCACAATGCCTGGCTATATATGTTTACATATTTTTTGTAAACTTCATTTTAAAACATCAGCAGGTCAAAATTGTTACAGACATAATTGTTCAAGACACAAGTCTACTCAAACAAAAGAATGTGTCAGCATAAATACCCTTTTGCAGTCACCACCACCAAAATAAGGGAGTGCACTTCTGAGTAAATAACATTTAAATCAACTTCATAATTTACCCAGAATGCCTTGGTGCTGCATGTAAAACATTGATGGTTCCTATGCATGACATTCTTCTGGGGTGTGGCCACACGTAGACATCTGGAGGACCGAGTGCTAATAAGATATAAAACAAAATGACTATGACAGATTTTTTTACAAAACAAATTGCAGCTTCATCATCTGAAGCACATGTGGCAATGGCATACTGTGTGAAAAAGGCATCTGCAAAACCTTACAAAATCACTTTAAAGAATGATGCTGACAGTTTAATTTCTGTAAATTTCATTGCTTATGAACTTTAAAGAAAATGTGCTTAGTAATTGTGTATATTTTAAAGAATAGAGGTTGGGGCCTTCAGGTGCATGTGATATAATTCAATTTGCTTGTATGTATGTATTTATTTACTTAATTTTCTTTTTATTTATATGTAGTGTATAGTGAAATGCTGTTATGCATGGAATTCTATGCCTGGAATATGCTTATAACGTATGGTGAGCCCTTATTTATTAACTGAAATCAAGCAGGTTACAACCTTATGATGCCATTAATATGACATCACTAAGTTGTTTACTCTTCTTGAGTATGTCATATCAATGGTATAACAAAATGGAACGCTCACAACAATGTCCCATTTTGTAATTCAAGAAAGTAATTCAATCCACGATTCCACAATCTTGGTAGCCCATACACTATAAAATATAATGTATTGTCTTTGCTTAACAACCTTGCTGAAAACACTTCTCAAGGCTGCTATGACATCTGAAAACCTCTCGAGCTGTGCTCTCGAGGGTTACAATGATATCATGGCAAACTCTTGAAGTGTTTACAGTGTGGTTACTAACCAAAGACCATACATTGGCGCAGCTATTCAAAACTTTGCGCGGTGCGCAAACCGTTTGCACAGTTTTAGCGTGGGATTAGCGTGGTTCTGCTAAATTCAAAAGCCCAAATAGCGCGCGCAAACTGCATTAGCACCGGGCAAACCATAATTATGTGCAAGGGGCAAACTGAACATGAATACAGGCACTATGGGATATTCAGTGACTAGCGCCGCGCTAAGGTGTTTAGCGCGATTTAGCATGACCCTTTGCATGGTACAAATTACCGGCCAGGAAAAGCTGGTCTTAACTCTGGGCAAATAGCTTTGCGTGACATTGTGGCCTTGCGCTGCATTAGCATGGCCTTGCGTGACCCTAACATATGACCATGACACAGAAAATGCCAGACATGGAGGAAACATGCTGCTCACTGATAGCACCACAGTGATGCCAACTGCTGCCACTAGTACCAGCCATGCCAGGAAGAAGGTGGTGACCCAGCTCCCGGGGGCCACCATGGTAGTGTGGCCATACAGCACACACCTGAAGACCATACGTCTGTGGTGACCAACAGATGCCAGCACACACATGTAGCACTGTGGGCATGGTAGGTGCTGAGGGGAAGGTGTACGGGTGGTCAGGCCTCACCACAGATGGGGTGCGGCCACAAGGCTGGGATACAGCACGCAGTGCACATGGACCAGTATTGGGAATACTCCAAGACCAGTGTGCCTGTCCAATCGTACATGCCCCCCCAGTCACATATCGCACAGCTGTACATACACCACAGCACAGACAGCCAGCCATGTCTATGTCACTATGAGCATCCCATGCCAGAGGTGCAGCATCTGTGGGTCACACAACAGTGTGACAGTAATGTCCACTGGCAGTGCACACCTGCAAGGTGGGCTTGTCACTGTGTGCAGTGCAGTGGTCTTCACTACCCTACACACCATAGACATTGCTGTGTCCCTCACACTACTCGCCCCCTTGCTTCTGTGGTGTCTGCTGTGCACAGTAGCATGCCCTACAGTGTGCCAGTTGTATGCATCACCACCACCACCTGTGCCTATGCTGTGTTGTCCCCTGGGGTACACAATGCTATGCTGCACTGCGTACATGTAGCCTGCAGCAATCACCATACACTGTCAGACTGACCTACAGGTGGAGCTGCAGCCAGATCTGGCCAGACCCTGTACTTCCAGACTGAGCTACAGGTGGAGCTGTGGGACCCTGCAGTAACACAGGGCAAACTGCATGCAAATCAGGGCATAATGAGATGATAATCCGGCTGTTTGCCCACAGACTACCTAAGTAGGCTCATTTGCATGTCACTTTTGAATATGGCAAATCTTAGCACCGGGTAAACGTGTTTGCACCCGGCTAATGGCTTAGCTCCACGCTAAAGCCGTGCTAACATGTTAGCATGATGCTAATTGTTCGGGAAATATTATACAGTTTTAAACGCTGTTCTTTCACATCCGCTGCTGCCTGCAGCTGTACTGAGCACACGCATTTGCTGGCACACACATTGGCCACATAGTTCACCTCTACCTACCCTCAAGTCGCTGTGCACTGTGTGTTGTTGTGGTTTGCACTTCCTGGTTCCTATATTCAGTGCTGCCTTGTTCCAGGGCTATGTTTGCCCTGCACTCCCAGCCCAGTTTGCACAGCCTCATTCCCATGCTATATTCAGAAGCTGCTTGCCCAGGGCTATTCATTTTGAATATTGCTTGTTTTGTACTCTGGGCTAAGTTTGCCCGCCGGACAGTGCTAATTTAGCCCTGGGTCAAAATTTTGAATATCTGGCCCATTATCCTCTATATTCTGCTGCACTAGTGATGTTATAGTGTTCTGCTCCAATAGTGATGTCATTACTGCAGCAGAACCACTTGGAATGCTGGCACATTGTTGCTTTCCTCTATTTAATTCTGTGGTAAAACAGTATTCTAGAACCTCTAGGGCCAGATATTCAAAGCTTTGCCAATGGGCTAAATTAGCACTGCCCGGAGGGCAAAGTTAGCCTGGAGCACAAAGCAAGCTATATTCAAAAGGAATAGCCCAGGGTAAACAGCCTCTGAATATAGCATGGGATTGAGGACAGGCAAACTGGGCTAGGAGTGCAGGGCAAACGTAGCCCTGGAATAAGACAGGTCTGAATATAGCAACCAGGAAGTGCAGCCCACAACAGCAACACAGTGCACAGTGACATGAAGGTAGGTAGAGGTGACCTATGTGGCCAATGTGTGATCCAGCAAATGTGTGGATACAGTACAGCTGCAGGGAGCAGCCTATGGGAAAGTACAATGTGCAAAACAGTATAATATTCCCTGAACCAGTAGCGCGGAGCTAACGCATTTGTGCGGGATTAGCGCAGAGCTAAGCTGTTTGCCCGGTGCAAACACGTTTGCCCAGTGCTAGACATTGCCATATTCAAAAGTGACATGCAAATTTTTTTTTTTTTTTTATTTATTAAATTTTGGCGACCGGGTAGGAGCCTACTTAGGTAGTCTCTGGGCAAACAGCCACATTAGCATTTCATTATGCCCTGATTTGCATGCAGTTTGCCCAGCGTTACTGCAGGGTCCCACAGAGCCACCTGTAGGTCAGTCTGGAAGTACAGGGGCTGGCCAGGTCCAACCGCAGCTCCACCGTAGGTCTGTCTAGCAGTGCACAATGATAGCTGCAGGCTACATGTACACAGTACAGAATAGCATAGCATATTGTATCCCAGAGGACAACACAGCATAGGCACAGGTGGTGGTGGTGCTGCATGCAACTGTCACACTGTAGGGCATGCTACAGTGCACAGCAGACACCACAGAAGCAACGGGGTGAGTAGTGTGAGGGACACAGCACTGCCTATGGTGTGTAGGGCAGTGATGCTGACCTGACTGCACTGTACACAATGACAGGCCCAACTTGCGGGTTTTTACTGATGGTGGAGATTACTGTTACGCTGTTGTGTGATCCACAGATGCTGCACCTGTGGCATGGGATGGACACAGTGACATATACATGCTGGCTGTGTGTGCTGTGGCATCTGTACAGTTGCGCTGTATGTGGATGGGGGCACGTAGGATCCGACAGGCACACGGACGGTGGGGTATTTCCACTACTGGCCCATGTGCATTGCGTGCTGTGTCCCAGTCTTATGGCCACACCTGGGCTGTAGTGAGGTCTGGCCACCCGTACACCCTCCCCTCAATGGCCACCATGTCCACAGTGCTGCCTGTGTGTGCTGGCATCTGTTGGGCACCACAGACATATGGTCTGCAGGTGTGTGCTGTATGACCACACTACCATGTTGTCCCCTGTGGGCCCGATCACCCCATACTGCCTGTGTATGGCTGGGACCTGTGGCAGCTATTGGCATCATGGTGGTGCCATCAGTGAGCAGCTTGTGTCCTCCATATCTGGCAGTTTCTAAGTGTCATACTCATATGTTAGGGTCGCGCAAACCGTGCTAATGCCACGCTAACACTGCGCAAAGCAACACTGTCACGCAAAGCTGTTTGCCCAGGGTTAAGACCAGCTTTTCCTGGGCAGTAATTTGTACTGCACTATGGGTCACGCTAAGTCGCGCTGAACACCTTAGTGCGGCGCTAGTCACCGAATATCTCATTGCGCCTGTATTCATGTTCACTTTGGCCCTTGCATATAATTATGGTTTGCCCGGCGCTAATGCAGTTTGTATGTGCTATTTGGCCTTTTGAATGTAGCAGACCCGCGCTAATCCCGTGCAAACATTTTTTTGCCCAGCGCAAAGCTTTGAATACCTGGCCCCTAGAGACTCCACAAGTCAGTTTCATTATGAAAAAGAGAAAAAAAGACATACAATGCACACATTTCATATAATACTACTATACACTATAAAAATACAGGATGAGCAACTTTATGCACAACCTGTGTGTTCTGTCACCTTGGGGTTCTGATTTCCATGGACCTCTAGAGCTTCACTCTCAAGGTCAGAGGGAATAAAAACACCTGTGTGGCAGAACACACTGGTTGTGCATAGTTGCCCATCCAGTATTCTCTATTTTGCCAAGTGACAGTGAAAAAAAAGAGTCCAATGGAGTCCTTGTGTGATGATGTCATAAAATCCTTACTTGCAAGGCTGCCAGTGTAGTTGTGTGGGAAACTACATATCTGTGTCCAGATTTTTAGGGAGTAATAATACTTCTTGCCACCAAAATTGTTGTACTACCCACATACTATTGTAACTGATCATCCTTCACAACCCCATGTAACTGCTCCCCCCAGGTCGCACCGTGATACAAGCAACTTGTTGTTCAGTGTGCCGTCCTGGTGAAACATTTCAATAAATAAATAAATAAATAAAAATATTATATATTTTATAGAAATATGTGATTTTTGATAACATGTGGGGCCAGATATTCATAGCTTAGCCCCAGGGCAAAATTAGCACCACGTAGGGCCAAGTACTCAAAACTTTGCACTAGGCGCAAGCCGTTTTTGCAGGTTTAGTGCGGGATTAGCACGGGTTCACTATATTCAAAAGGCCATATAGCACGCGCAAACTGCATTAACACCAGGCAAAATCATAATGTATACAAGGGGCAAAGTGAGGGGGTATGTCAGCGCAATGCTATAGTGACTAGCACCACGCAAAGTGGTTTTGCACAACTTAGCGCGACACTTAGCGCGAAGCACATTACCACCCAGGAAAAAGTAGTCTTAACCCTGGGCAATCAGCTTTGTGTGACATTTTGGCTTTGCATGGCATTTGTGTGGCTTTTGATTGGCTTTGCGCGACCCTAACAAAACAATAAGACACATAGACAAAGCCAGACAAAGAGACAAGATGCTGCTCACAGATGGCATCACAATGATGCCATCATCTACCACCAGTGCCAGCCATGCCAGGCAGTAAGTGGTGACCCTGCTGCCAGTGGACAGCATGGCAGTGTGGCCATACAGCACACACCTGTGGACCACTCTTCTGTGGACACCAACAGATGCCAGCACACACATGCAGCACTGTGGGTATGGAGGATGTTGAGGGGAGAGTGTATGGGTGGCCAGGCTGTGCCACAGACCAGGTGTGGCCACAAGGCTGGGACACATCATGCAGTGCACATGGGCCAGTATTGGGAATACCCCAACACCAGTGTGCCTTTCTGATAATATATGGCCCCCCGCCACATACCAC
Organism: Neoceratodus forsteri; assembly: GCA_016271365.2. Classification (NCBI taxonomy): domain Eukaryota; kingdom Metazoa; phylum Chordata; order Ceratodontiformes; family Ceratodontidae; genus Neoceratodus; species Neoceratodus forsteri. The sequence goes on along the minus strand of CM057455.1, from coordinate 288,188,686 downwards.
ACTGCTGTACAACTGCCACAGCACACAAAGCCGGACATGTATATGTCACTGTGAGCATCCCATGCCAGAGGTGCAGCATCTGTGGCTCACACAACAGCGTAACAGTAATGTCCACTGTCAGTAAACACCTGCATGTTGGGCCTGTCACTGTGTATAGTGCAGTCATCAGCACTGCCCTACATACCATAGGCAGTGCTGTGTCCACACACTACTGGCCCCCTTGCTACTGTAGTGTCTGCTGTGTACTGTAGCATGCAGCACCACCACCATCTGCGCCTATGCTGTGTTGTCCCCTGGAGTACAGTATTCTATGCTGTACTGTTTACATGTAGCCTACAGCTATCATCATGCACTGCCAGACTGACCTACAGGTGGAGCTGCGGTCAGACCTGGCCAGCCCCTGTACTTCCAGACTGACCTACAGATGGAGCTGTGGGACCTTGCAGTAACGCTGGGCAACCTGCATGCAAATCAGGGCATAATGAGATGCTAATCTGGATGTTTGCCCAGAGACTGGTCCAAAGCTGGGGGCGTAGCTCTGTACATCTCTGAGAATATATCCACAGAATGCTTAGATACAACAAGATGGAGTAACTTTGAAATTTTGTGGATAAAGATCTCACCACCAAAAGCAGCAAAAATCAGTATTGGACTTGTTTATAGACCACCATCTATCGGGGCTTCTGATGATCTTGTATTATTAAACTTTATTAAACAGTTAGGTATGACAGAGAATGTTATACTGCTCAGTGATTTAAATCTCCCTGGAATAAATTGGGATACACTAATAGCCAATACCCCTATGGAAACTAACTACTTGGACCCATTTAACTTAGCAGTTATGGAACAATATGTGCTAAACAATACCAGGGGTGCGCATATATTGGACTTGGTACTAAGCAATTTGGATAGTAATATCCATAATTGTACAGTATGGCCCCCTTTGGGGTCTAGCGACCATGCTGTAGTTAGTTTTAAATACCTAGGGGTCCTGGGTAATAGTACTGGTAATACAAAAATGTATAAATACAACACAGCTAACTTTGATTTAATAAGAGGTGAGATGTCAAATTGGAACTGACAACTAGATTTTGCAAACCTAACTGCAAGGGGAATGTGGGACAAATTAAACAATAAGATATTCTCATTGGTTCAAAAGTTTGTACCCATTATAAAGATAATACAATGAAAGTAAAAGACCCCTTCCACCATGGCTGTTCCCAGCTGTCAAAAAATTGATTAAGTATAAGAATATAGTCTACATAAAGGCCAAGCTGAGTGGTAATAGTGAATGCTGGGATCAATACAAAATATGTTTTAAAAATACTAAAAAGGGTATTGCCACAACCAAAAGAAATTATGAATATAAACTAGCTATTAAAACACAGGATAGTTATAAAACCTTTTATTCTTACATTAATAGTAGAAGGGGAGGTGGTTGTTTAATTACTTCTATAAAACACCCTGATGGTAATTTGATTTCATCAAACCAGGATATGCCGGAAGTATGTAATAAATACTTCTCTTCTGTCTTTAGTAAGGGGGTACAAACTAAAAACAACCATGATAGAATGAAGTCCCTAGGCCATAGCATTACTTTAGAGGTCTCTGATGTGGCAAAAAGATTAAAAGAAATCGATTCAAATAAAGCACAGGGAGTGGATGGTATGCATCCCAGGGTAATAAAGGAATTGGCAGAATTCTTGGCTGACCCAGTTACCTGTCTTTTCCAAAAATCCCTAGATACAGGTGAGGTCCCAGAAGAATGGAGGCAAGCTGTAGTTGTTCCTATTCATAAAAAGGGCTCTAGGCAAGAGATAACTAACTATAGGTCTATCAGCCTGACTTCTGTTTTGGGGAAAATTTTGGAGAGTATTATCAAGAATAACATCATAGACGCTCTAAAAAAAAACAGGTGCAATTGATAGTACACAGCATGGGTTTACCAGGGGTAGGTCATGCCAAACTAACCTTCTAGAATTTTATGGTAAGGTTAGTAAGGCATTGGACATGGGTAACTCCGTTGATGTTATCTTCCTGGATTTCACCAAGGCATTTGACAAAGTGACGCATGAAGAACTAATTGAAGCCCTTAATAATGTGGGACTTCATGATGAATTATCCCATTGGATAGTGGCATGGCTGAGCGGCAGGAGGCAGAGGATGTGAATTAGGGGCACATTTTCTGGATGGATGGATGTGACCAGTGGAATACCCCAGGGATCTGTTTTAGGCCCCTGTCTTTTTAACCTTTATATTTCCTCATTGTATGTCCAGTCAGGGGTGTGGCTCTCCAAATTTGCGGATGACACACTCCTGGGTTTCCCAGTAAACAGTTTAACAGAGGCAAGTATCTTGCAGACTGCCCTGAGTGACCTAGATTCATGGGCTTTAAACATGAATTTTATATTTAACCATGAAAAATGCACAGTTATGCATTTGGGGAAACATAACAAGCAGTTTAAGTATAGACTGGAAGGCAGGGAACTTAGGGTCGTTTACGATGAAAGAGATCTGGGTATAAGGGTTAACAGTGAACTTAATGTTGGTATGCAGTGTAGGCAGGTAATTAAAAAAGCTAGTAGTATACAATATTGTATACACAAACACATTAAAAGCAGTGGTAGAGTGGTCTTAGTGCCCTTGTATACCTCCTTGGTGCATCCCCACATGGAGTATTGTGTGCAGTTTTGGGCACCAGGAAATAAGGGAGATATTATGGCCCTGGAAAGGGTCCAAAGGAGGGCCACTAAAAGGATTAGAGACATTCAGGGACAGAGTTATGAACAGAGATTGTAAAGCTTGGGAATGTATTCGCTGGAGTTTCGTAGATTGCGGGGAGATATGCGACTGATACTTATGGCTCTTAAGGATGTACAATTGATGGAACAACTAGGCCTAGTATTGAAGAATCAAATACATAACACCAGAGCTCACCCTTTCCAGTTGAATAAGGATAAGTTTAATACTAAAAGAAGACAATACTGGTTTAATATAAGAGTGACAGGTATCTGGAATGCTCTACCAAATGAAGTAGTGACTTGTTCAACTATGAATGCTTTTAAAACAAAACTAGATTCTTATCTAATAAGTAAGGGTATTTGGGGTTGCTCTTGAATACATTGGCGAGCACTATGGACATATGTCTTCTATGCTCAGACAAAACCTATGAAACCTGTGACTACCTAAGTAGGCTCATTTACATGTCACTTTTGAATATGGCAAAGTTTAGCGCCGGGCAAACATGTTTGCACCGGGCTAACAGTTTAGCCCTGCGCTAAACCCGCGCAAATGTGTTAGCGCTGTGCAAACAGCTCTGGGAATATTATACAGTTTTGAGCACTGTACTTTCACATGCGCTGCTGCCTGCAGCTATACTGGGTCCACGCAATTGCTGGCACACACATTGGCCACATAGTTCACCTCTACCTACCTTCATGTTGCTGTGCACTGTGTTGCTGTTGTGGTTTGCACTTCCTGGTTGCTATATTCAGAGCTGTCTTATTCCAGGGCTATGTTTGCCCTGCACTCCCAGACCAGTTTGCCTGGCCTTATTCCCATGCTATATCCAGAGGCTGTTTGCCCCAGGCTATTCCTTTTGAATATAGCTTGCTTTGTGCTCTGGGCTAAGTTTGCCTGCTGGGCAGTGTTAATTTTAGCTCCGGGGCAAGGTTTTGAATATCTGGCCCTTTATTTCTAAAGCACAATTAAAAATGATCAAATTATCAAACAAGATGGATGGCAGTGTGGGGGACACAGCAATGCCTACTGCGTGTAGGGCAGCAAGGACTGCTGTGTGTAGGGCAGCAAGGACTGATGCATGTAGGGCAGCAAGGACTGCTGCGTGTAGGGCAGCAAGGACTGCTGCATGTAGGGCAGCAAGGACTGCTGCACTCCACAATATGGCAGGTCCATCTGGCCCAGAGCCCAGTGTATTTCAGTGGGAAACTAAATCTATTTTTCTAACTTTTTCAAGTGAAACTGATACTTATTTCATCAACAAACTTTTCCTTTTATATTTTTGCACTGTAGTGTTCCCCCTCTGTATGATGTTACATTTTTAATACAATAATTAGCTTCTCTTTACTTCTTTCCAAGTAAAATCTGGTTATAAAGAAAATGTCACCTGTTAAATTATAACGAAAGATCACATGTTATCAAACATCACATATACAGTATCTATTAAATATATAATATTTTGGTGGCAGGAAGTGTTATTTCTCCATAAAAATCTGAAAACAAATTTGTAGTTTCCCACTGAAATACACTGGCAGCCTTGATAGTAAGGATTTTATGACGTCATCACACAGGGACTCCACTGGACACTTTTTTCACTAGCACTTGGCAAAATACAAATACAAAGATGGAAAGGTAAATAAATAAATAAAAACAAACTGAATGATTGCAGAAACATCTAAAGGCCCTAAACCTTCATTCTTTAAGATATGCACCCTTACTAAGCACCACAGAGAGTTCTGACTTGATTCTTATTGACTTTGAGACTACAATTCGGGAGGTCCTTGGGAATCAGAGCCTTTGGGTAACTATGGTGAACCATTGTGTTTTACCAAAGAGGATTCTGATTCCCTCTGACTTAAAGAATACAGCTTGAGAGGTCCTTGGGAATCAGAGCCCTGAAATGGCTGAACTCACTGATTCAGCAAAGGGTTGCCAAGTCTGCGTTTTTTTATAGTGAATGGTGCCCCCTCTAAATATTGTCATAAGTCTGGAGTGAAGGGTACAGTTTTAGATATACATAAAAAAAATGAAGAAAAAAAGATGATTATACCACAGACACAAAGATAAACAGAAAATGCTGTACTGTGATTGGCTGACTGGTGCCTTTCTGCCATGATAAATCCTATAATATACCCATGGCAAAGCTGCCAGTCAGCTCCATCTGACCTGCGAAATTCAAACTGGAGAACCACAATATTGTAATGCTCGCTAACCGGCAGTCTCCGACTGCCATCATGTCCCACTCACCAAAGCAAACACTTAACAAAGTACAAACCCACCCCAGAAACTGGAGCCGTACTGGAAAAAAAACAGACAGTAGCACAGCAGACTTAAAAAAGTATTTCCTCGTAACCGTCCACAATGCACCCACCTCACATCAGGTTTAGCCTCCTCTCTCACTCTGTCTGCGCTCCATTCCCAGTCTGTCAGTACAATCCGGCTGTAGCTTTCGGTTCCCCCATCACTGTCTCTGGCTGTCTCTTCATTAGTTTTACAGTCTCACTCTCTCTCTTCGGTGACCTCCTGCTCTCACTCCTCCATTTTAAATACAAATAAAAAGATTTTTTTAAAAACAATGCTGGTCACTTTTTACCGCTTATTTATTTATTCAAGCGTTTAACCAGGAAGTCATACTGAGCAGGCTACTGCTCAATTGCAGATGCATCCTGGGGGAAGGGGTACATACAATTGAGGTAGGTAAAACAATGTATCATACATAGTACATAGTGTAAGTCCCTAAGTAAGGACAGGCCCAATACAATAGGTACCAACTATAGAGGCAAAGGATAAACATGAGAGAACAAGTTGATACTGACACAAACAGGCACAGTTTAAATACATACATTAAATATATTATGAGTAGGTAGGCAAACATTAAATGAACATAGTCTGCGCGACCCAGGCTGTTACACCGTGGGCTGTTAGAAGGCCGTGCTGCAAGAGCAGGTAGGGGAGAAGTGAGCAAGGAGCATGGAGTTAAGATGCGGTGGGGAGGAGAAGTGACCAATGTTTGCTGGGAGGGAGTTCCACATCTTAGGCACGTGGTAGCTAAAGGCTGCCTGTCTAGTGGCAGTGGTTCTATGAGGGACAACTAGGATCCATGAATCATTGTTTCTGAGTGATTAAGCTTGGGTGCTAGTGTTGTTTAGGACAGAGGAGAGGTGGGGGGGAGCAGCTGGGAACAGTACTTGGCTGAGATTTTGGTACTGTGGGAGTGCCTACGGTTATCTAGAGATGTAAGATTCATAGATTGGTAGAGGGTACAGTGATGGGTGGAGTATGGGCAGTTCAGGACAAAGTGACAGAAAAAATGGAAGAGGGGATCTAGTCTGGCTAGGGTGGACTTGGGACCCACGCTGTAGACAACGTCACCATAATTGAAGACTGGGAGGATCATTTTCTGCACGATGTCTCTGCGGGCAGAGAGTGGGATGCTGTCACGGTTGCGATAAAATGCACCGAGCCTGGGGTGCAGCTTCTTTAGTATGGAGTCAACATGTGCGGAAATGTTTAGGTGCTGGTCAAGCCAGACTCTGAGGTACCTGAAGGAGGTACAGGTCTCAAGGGGCGACCCATCCAGGGTATGGAATGTTATAGAGGAGTGGAGCCTTGAAAGTCTCTACCTTGTGCCAAAGGTGACTGAGATGGTTTTCTTGGCATTGAGGGAGAGGTGATTTGAGAGTAGCCAGAGCTGTACTTGATCAAAGGCTGACTGAAGTCTGGTCATTACCTCTATGGCTGAAGAGCCAGATGTATATAGTACAGTATCATCCGCATAAATGTGAATGGAGGTATGTGGGCAGGCGGAAGGCAGGTCATTAAGAAAGATGGAGAACAGGAGTGGGCCTAGGACCGAGCCTTGCAGTACCCCTATAGTAACAGAGAGGGGGCCGAGGTGGCAGAGCTGACTCTGACAGATTGGGACCTACCTGCAAAGTATGAGTAGAACCACCTGGATGCCCAGCGAGACAGCCCAGCATTGGAGAGTTTGGACAGGAGGAGAGAGTGGAAGACAGTGTCAAACGCCTTGGCCAGGTCGATGAAAATGCTGGCTGTGAGGTGGCCAGCATCCATACCAGAGAGGATGGAGTCAGTGAGCCTAAGAAGGGAGGAGGTAGTTGGCTATGATTTCCTAAAGCTGGTAGAGGGTGAAGAAGGAGGAGGAGTCAAGATAGGATGACAGGTGAGAGAGTACTAGGCACTCTTGGATTTTTGCCAATATATGTAGTAGGGAAATGGGACGGTAGTTGCTTGGGTTGGAGGCATCCCCGCTTGGGAAGGCTTATTATGGTGGCATGTTTCCATTCAGAGGGGACTTCAGCAAGGGAGAAGGATAGGTCGAAAAGGGCGGCCAAGGGTTTGGCTATGGTGGGGGCCGAGGGGTGGAGCATTTTGGAGTCCAACCCTGTTGGGCATTTGCCCTTATTGGGATTAAGGGTGATCAGTGCATTATATACCTCAACCTCGGTGATAGGCTGAAATGAGAAGGGGTGGGCAGTAGGTGTGGCTGTAGCAGAGGAGGTCAGGCTAGGTTGCTGAGCGAGGCAAGGTGAGGGCAGGAGGGTTGCATGGCAATTTGTGAAGTAAGAGTTAAACTGTGAGGCCACAGTTGGGTTGGTCAGTGATGGAGAGCCCACCTACCAGTAGGGTGGGGGGGGGCTGCAATGGAGGGCTGAGAAGTGATTTTACCATTTTCCAGAATTTAGCTGGCTGATGGGAGGTGGAATCGAATGAGACTTTGAAATAGCTAGCTTTAGCTTGGCGGATGATCCTAATGCAAGCATTTCGTAATGATCGATAAGTCTGAAGGACAGCTGGTGAGCTGAAAGACTTATAGGCTTTCCAGGCTTTGTTCTGCTCCTGAGGAGGGCTAGGATTTTAGATGTGATCCATGGGAGGTGTGTACTTCTGACTCTGGTATGCCTGAGTGGGGTGTAGCGATCCCAAATGGCAGAGAACATGGACTTAAAGAACTCCAGGGCCTCATCAATGGAGGTGAATTGGCTGATGAATGAACAGTCAGAATGGTCCTGGAATACAGAAACAGCTCACAGTACACACCAGAAATTCAACCCAAAGGCACATGCTGTGTTACGGCAGTCCATTAGCGTGACAAAGACAATCTGTTGCTATTAAACTCTACACACTATTTGTGTGTATGTAGCAGGGGGAGACAGAACAATAAATACAAGCTGTCACAAACCCACTCAGCAGGTCAGGCCCTCTACTCCCAAAGAGCCAATCTCCGAGCGCAGTCTTGTGAACAGTTTAACAGAACAAGGTAACCCTCTTGTCTGTTTTGTGAGTTTGGATCAACCTTTGGTCTCAAGTCTTGGAGGGATTCAAACTGTGAACCTCTTGTTAGCGTACCCAATGCACAGGCTCAGATATTTCTGTCTTCGGGGGCAGATATCTTTGCCTACAGGCACCTAACCTGGTATACAGAGATGAACCCTTGAAAACTTTTAATAAAGACCTCAGATTTAAACGCTTCTTTCCAGTTTGGTACCACCATTCAAGCTTATGCCTAGTGTCTGCTATAACCATATATACTTTTCTTACAAATAAAAGAAATTCAAAGACAGACCAAGTATGCTCTAAAAGAGTTTTACTAAAATAGATAAAAATATGTAAAACATACAATACAGAACTCATATCACAAGACATACAAATCTTTTAAAAGAACAAGGTTTAAACAGTGCAAATTCCTACAACAATATTTAGATTTATCTCTCTTTCTAAATATCTGTTTAAAGTGCTCACAGATGTTTTGTTGTCAGAGTCTAGATAAAAGTGTGTCAGTGAAGTAAAACAGAATATTCCTTAAAGCAAACTGTATTTGCCAACCCCTTTTTGTGTGAGGTCACCTAGCTCCTCCTCTGTCAGAATATATAAAAAAAATATATTTAATAAAAAAACAGGATGTCTTTTTCAAGAATTAAATTCTGCAATCATCAGCATGACTCATATGTTCTTCAAATGACATCTCTTTGATCTTAATCAGTATCTTCTCTCACACAGGCATCAGAGGAACATGTACAACTTCGCACCAGTTTGCTAAACCTGGTTTTCCCCTTCTAACATCATAAACTTTTTTTTATGATTTCCCTCTTAACAACAACATCTATAATTAACTTAGAAAAGTCTGTAAATAGCTTCTGGCCTGCCATGTAACACCTGGTATCTAAAACTGGTGTGTGTGTGATCTCACATGCTGTTTCAGCATTTTCTCATTGCTTTCATCTTTCAGCTGAAACCTGGGGGGGTGAGGTCACCCCAAGAGCACCAGATTTCAGCATCTCTCATGACAGACAGTCCATAACCCATTTTGATATTATAAAAAATGATACTACAGCACTCAGAACTGGCTGTCCACATCACAATCCTCCCCACCTAGACTGAATTTGGGGGGTCTATCCCCTGCATGGGATGAGCTTCCCAAATCAGTTCACTCCTCATAGACCCTAGACAGCCCATCTGAGTTCTGGTTTTTGTCTCCAGCCCTATGTACGATTTTTAGATCATACCCTTGTAAAGCAAGACTCCATCTTAGCAGTCTACCATTGTTTTTCCCCATCTACATCAGCCAAACCAGGGGGTTGTGGTCAGTCTGCACCACAAACAGCTGCCCATACAAGTATGGCTCTAATTTCTTTAGGGCCCACACTATGGCAAGACACTCATTTTCCACTGTGGAGTACGCTTGCTCCCTGGGAAGTAACATCCTACTCAGGTACACTACTGGGTAATCTGTCCCTTGGCTAGATGTTTGACTCAGTACTGCCCCAATACCCCCATCTGAGGCTTCAGTCTGAACTATGAAGGTCTTGCTATAGTCAGGACTTGTCAAAACAAGAGCACTGCACAGTGCCTCCCTTAGTTTGGAAAAGGCTTCCTCACAGGCTGGGCCCCAGGTAATTTTCTTTGACATCCTTTTCTTTGTCAGGTCAGATAGGGGAGCAGCCAGGGCACCGTAATTGGGTACAAATTTCCTGTAGTACCCTGCTGTCCCTAGAAAACTCCTGACCTGCTTCTGAGTTTCTGGTCTGGGCCATGCCTGGATCATCTCTGTCTTTATTTAGTTAGGATGGAGCTGTCCCCGGCCTACCACATGCCCGAGGTATGCCACTTCTCCCATGGCCACCTGGCATTTCTCGGCTTTGACAGTGAGCCCGGCCCTCTGTATCCTGTCCAGCACTTCTCTAAGTTGGGATAGGTGTTTCTCCCAGCTGGTACTAAAGATGGCAATGTCATCCAGGTACGACACGGTGTACTCCTCAGCACCAGTTAACACCTGGTTCACCAACCCTTGGAAAGTGGCCGGGGCGTTCTTCATTCTGAAAGGCATTAAAAACTCAAATGAGCCTATCGAAGTGATGAAGGCCGACTTCTTCCTAGCTCTGTCTGTCAATTCTACCTGCCAATACCCCTTGGTCAGGTCAATAGTCGTAGGGTAGGTTGCCTCTCCCATCTTGTCCAGGAGTTCGTCCGTCCGGGGCATCGGGTGGGCATCTGACTTCGTGACTGCATTCAGTCCACGATAGTCCACACAGAAATGAGTTGAGCCATCTGGCTTGGGCACAAGGACTACGGGTGAGGCCCAGGGGCTGTGGGATCTCTGGATTACCACTAAATCCAGCATCTCCTCCACTTCCCTCCTAATGTCCTTTTGGACAGCCTCTGACACCCGATATGCTGTCCGCCGTATGGGCGTCTGTGTCCCTGTCTCCACATCGTATGTCGCTAAGGGGGTTAGTCCAGGCTTGGCGCTAAAAAACGGGGGAAAGTCTGCTAAAACTTCCCTTGCTTTCTGAATCTGGTCCGGGCCAGCCAGAGACACTTCATGGCCCACAGAGGACTCCCACTTACTTTCCTCCAGAAAGTCCAGAAGGGGGTCTCCTTCGTCCGTCCCCTCCCCATGACTACACACTGCAAACACCATGTCAGCCCTAATTGCATATGGCTTCATCATGTTGACATGGTACATCCTTTCTGTCTGTCTTCTGTCAGGTAACTCCACAATGTAGGTCACATCATTTACCTTCCTAACCACTTTGTACGGTCCTGCCCACTCAGCCTGCTGCTTGTCTTTCCAGACCGGAATAAGGACCATGACTTCCTGACCCACCATGTACGAGTGAGCTCTGGCTCTGTGGTCATACCACACTTTTTGTTTCTGTTGGGGAGCTGCCAGGTTGCTCTGGGCTGTCCCCATAAGCTCCTTCAGCCTTTCCTTAAAACTAAGGACGTAATCCACAATGGGAGTTCCCTTGGTGGCATGCTTGCCTTCCCAGTCCTCCCTGATCAAGTCTAGGGGCCCAAGTACATGGCGTCCATATAAGAGTTCGAAGAGGGAAAATCCTGTTGACTCTTGGGGCACCTTCCTGTATGCAAACAACAGGTGGGGAAGGTATTTCTCCCAGTCCCTCCCATGCTGTTCAGCAAATGTCCGGAGCATCGACTTTAGGGTACCATTGAATCATTCCACAAGTCCATTGGCTTGTGGGTGATACGGTGTTGTGCATTTCTGCACCACCCCACACTTCTCCCATAAACATTTCATCAGGTTCAACATGAAGGAACCCCCTCGATCGGTGATTACCTCCTGCGGGAAACCCAACATGGGAGAAAATCCCAAGTAAGGCATCTGCCACTTTGTCGTCCTCAGTGAGGATAGGGCGACTGCCTCTGGGTACCGGGTGGCATAATCCACCACAGTCAGGATGAATCTCTTCCCTGAGGAGCTGGGGGTATTTAAAGGCCCCACAATATCCATTCCCACCCTCTGGAATGGCTCCTCCACTATGGGCAATGGAATCAGGGCGGCTTGGGTTTTCTTGCCCGCCTTCCCTATTTCCTGGCACCGGTGACAAGACCTGCAATACTCCTTCACCTGCTGGGTGAAGTTAGACCAGTAGAAATTCTGGGCTAACCACTGCATTGTGCACACGATTCCCAGATGACCAGACAAGGGAATATCATGTGCAATTTTGAGCAACTGCTCACAATACCCCTGGGGAATGACAAGCTGCCTGCCTAGCATCCCTCCCTCTGTCTGTACTGCCTGAGCATACATAAGTCCATTTTCCCAGTAAACCTTATGTCAGCCATCCCCTTCCTGTGCTCCGTCAGAGTCTGCCTAAGTCCTCAGCTTCTCTAAACCAGGGTCACTCCTCTGAGCAGCTGCAAACCACTCACACAGTCCCAAGGCATGGGACAGGTCCCCTTCAGTCACTAAACTAGGGTCCCTAGCACTAGCATCAGGGCACTCAGGATCACTGTCAATCCCAACCCTCTGACGATGGGTCACCCCTCCCTCTTCGGAGTAACCTTCCGTAGCTGTGTGGTCACTTGCTACCAGGGAAATTTCTACCTTTTTATCAGTCTCCATATCAGGAGACACAGGCTGGGGAACCAGCCTCCCAGTGGTTTCCACAATGGCTTCTGTGCTGTTCAGGGAATTACAATTTTCCCTTGCTGCTTGGCTATGGGTAACTGCACATACCATCCCCTATTGGAGATTGTTACCCAGGATCACATCCACTGCTAATGTTTTGGCTACAGCCACCTGTTGCACAGTTCCCCCTGTTTCACCCCAGTCTAAGAGAACACTAGCCAGTGGCAACGTTTTCTCTTCCCTAGTAAACCCTTGTACAGTGACGTATTTATTGGGTATAAGCTGACCAGGCTGTACCAGAGGTACAGAGGGGGGGCGGCTCAGAGGTAATGTAAGGAAGTATTTTTTCACAGAGAGGGTTGTGGATGCATGGAGCGGCCTTCCGGAGGAGGTTGTGGAGTCAAAAACAGTGGATGAATTCAAGCATGCATGGGACAGCCATAAAGGCAATTCTAGGGGTGGGGGTAGAAAGAAGTAGGCTGCTGGTTAACTAGGATCTGCAGCTTATTCATTAGGTAGGAAATGGGCAGACCGGTGGGCCAAGCGGTCCTTATCTGCCATCACATTCTATGTTTCTATATTTCTATGTACTCCATCCCCCTTTACCAATGTCAGGGATGCCCCTGTGTCCCTTAACCCCTGCATCTGTACACCATTCACCATGACTGGGTGCATGTGTTCCCTCATGTTCACTGGCATGCTCCCAGGGACACACAAACAACCCACTTCTTTTCTAGCACCCTGTTGTGTATTATTGCTCGCCTTTTTGGGACACTGTCTGGAAATATGCCCAGTTTCTTTACACAACCAACATTCATTTCTTCTCTCAGAGAAATCTTTTCTCTGAAACCTGGGGCTAACTGGTTTCGGTGGAGGCAGTGAGGGTTGTAGCTGCCCTGAAGGTGCGCTTTTCCCTTTCTGCACTGCCATGCCCACCCCATTTGCTCTCAGAGCGGGTCTGCTTTTGGCATAGCGGTCCGAGAGTTAAGCAGACTCTTGCACTGTTTTGGGATCTCGGTCCTCTAGCCAGGTTTTTAGCTCTGCTGGGCAAGCCCAATAAAACTGTTCTAATAAAATCACATTTTCAATTTTATCAACAGAGTTTGCCTCATTTCCTTCCCACCAACGCTTTAAAAACTGATGTTGTTTCGTGGCTAGTTTCTCGTAGCTCATATCAGGGCTTCTCCTGAGCTTATGGAATTTAGCTCTGTATGATTCAGCAGTTAATTCAAACTTTTTCAACAGTGCAGCTTTTAGTTTGTTGTAATTATTACTGTCCTCATTGTCCATTTGACCCAATGCATCCCGAGCTTTCCCGGTAAGTAGCAGGGATAGCTGGAAGCTCCAGGACTCTCTAGGAATTTTAGCCTGAATACAAACTTTTTAAAAAGAGTTTAAAAAGGCATCCATATCCTCCACCTCCTTAAATTTGGCTATTAATTTGGAGTTCAGTTTATAACCCAGTCCTGCAGTCCCAGTTAAACCCAAGCCACTTACCTGCTCTGGTGCCGCTGGTTGGAGTCGTAGATTCTCCAGTTCGTGTTGCCTCTGGCGCTCCCCTCTCTTCTCCTCTACAGCTCGCTGGCTCTCACACTCCTCACGTTCTGTGTCTCTCTTAATATCCTAATATCCTAAATAGATACTTTTGCTCAGTATTTACTGAAGAGAAGGTAGGGCAGGGCCCACAGCTCAGCATCATGGACACAGGGGGGAGGGAGGTGAGCACTACTCCCTTCACAAAAGAAAGGGTCCTACAAGAGCTTGCTAAGCTCAGGGTGGATAAGGCAATGGGACCTGATGGCATACATCCCAGGGTACTTAAGGAGCTAAAGGAGGAACTAGCAGAGCCATTAGCAGAATTGTTTAGTGAGTCTCTGAGCACAGGAGAGGTCCCAGAAGACTGGAGAAGGGCTCATGTGATCCCACTCCACAAGAGTGGTAGCAGGAGGAGGCGGGAACTACAGACGTCAGTCTTACCTCAGTAGTGGGCAAGATTATGGAGGCACTCCTTGAAAGGATAGTGCAACACCTGGAATCCATAGGGGCACAGGATCCAAGACAGCATGGGTTTATACAAAGGAAGGTCCTGTCAAACTAATCTCATAGATTTCTTTGACTGGGCAACCAGAGTGGTGGACCAAGGGAGCAGTTGATCATCTACCTTGACTTCAATAAAGCTTTTGACACTGTTCCACATAGAAGATTGATAAATAAGCTAGGTAGGCTCGAGTTGGGTCAGAAGTTGGTCAACTGGGTGGCAAACTGGTTGACTGGCAGAAAACAGAGAGTGGTGGTAAATGGTATACAGTCAGAAGAGATGCAAGTCACAAGTGGGGTACTCAGGGATCAGTCCTGGGGCCAGTCCTATTCAACATCTTCATTAGTGACCTCAGATGGACTAGAGGGTAAGGCTTGTCTGTTTGCAGATGACACCAAGATCTGCAACAGAGTAGATGATCCAGATGGGGTGGGCAGAATGAGAAGAGATCTGGATAAACTAGCAGAATGGTCAGAAGAGTGGCAACTGGGATTTAATGCAAAGAAGTGCAAAATCATGCACATAGGGAAGAGAAACCCTGAAGCCACTTATAGGCTGGGAGGGAGTTGCTAGCAGTCACAAAGGAAGAAAGAGACTTGGGCATCATCATCACTGATGACCTAAAATCATCCAAGCAGACCTCTAAAGCAGTAGGTAAGGCTAGGGGGTGTTAGGTGTATTAGTAGGGGTATCACAAGTCGTAAGAGGGAGGTAATAATCCCTCTGTACAAGACATTGGTTAGGCCCCATCTGGAGTACTGCGTGCAGTATTGGAGGCCACACCTTCACAAGGACATTAACCAAATTGAGGCAGTCCAGAGAAGGGCAACCAAAATGGTGCAGGGACTGCATCAGAAGACATATGAGGACAGATTAACGGAGCTCAATATGTATACCCTTGAGCAAAGGAGGGATAGAGGTGATATGATCGAGACATTTAAACACCTTAAGGGCATAAACAAGGTGAAAGAGTCAACATGTTTAAATATAAGAAAATAGCAGGACAAGAGGACACAGCATGAGATTAGAGGGAGGCCGATTAAGGGGAATGTGAGGAAATTCTTTTCACAGAAAGGGTGGTAGATGCATGGAATGGCTTACCACAAGAAGTGGTGGCTATGAATACAGTGCAGGGCTTCAAACAGGCATGGGATAGACATAAGGGAGCAATACAAATGACTATGAATAGATAGGTCACTGACAGAGCAAAGGCCGATGGCACATTTATAAGGTAGAAAAAGAAATGGGCAGACTGGATGGGCCTTGCGGTCCTTATCTGCCGTCAACTTCTATGTTTCTATGTTTCTCTCTGTTCTCATTCTCTCTTCTCCTCAGCAGCTCACCGGCGCTCATGCTCCTCATAGTCTGCCTCCCTCTGTTCTCGCTCTCTCTTCTCCTGGAACTCCAGCTCCGTCCTGCGCAACTCAATTTGCAGCCTGAGTACCTCTGGATTCAGGATACTGATAATCTTCCCTGCTGCTGTTGCACTTCACTGACAGTGGCCCTGCTGTCATCCTCACTGGATCGGGACACAGCACTGGTCGCTAGTCCTGCCACACTTGATGTCTGGTCCCTTTCAGTCACGGTCTGTGACTTGCTGCTCTGGGTATCTGCTACCATCAGGGCCTCTATGAAGTTCTGCTTTTTGGCTGTCACCTCGAACAGGACTCCTCTGTCCCTGCACAACTGCTTCAAGTAATCTACAGTTTGACTGCTGTAGTCGGAAGCCATCTTCTTCCCTGACTACGGCTACTCTGACTTGCACTTTCAGAAAAAAAAATAAAACGGGTAGGAACTTGACTGTACGCCAGTGATATATAGTTCATTTTCCTTTTTGAAATAAAACTGTCTTTTTCTTTCTTTGCAAGAGAGCTTATGGTCTCAAACTGACACAGAACAATAAAAGCTTGTGATACCAAAATTATGCCACCGCTGCCAACCAATCTGTCACAAACCCATTCAGTAGGTCAGACCCTCTACTCCCAAAGAGCCAACCTCTGAGCATAGTCTTGTGAACAGTTTAACAGAACAAGGTAACCCTCTTGTCTGTTTTGTGAGTTCGGATCAACCTTTGGTCTCAAGTCTTGGAGGGATTCAAACTGTGAATCTCGTGCTAGTGTACCCAATGCACAGGCTCAGATATTTCTGTCTTCAGGGAGCCAGATATCTTTGCCTACAGGCACCTAGCCAGGTATACAGAGATGAACCCTTGAAAACTTTAATAAAGACCTCAGATTTAAAACGCTTCTCTTTCCAGTTTGGTAACACCATTCAAGCTTATGCCTAGTGTCTGCTATAACCATATACACTTTTCTTACAAATAAAAGAAATTCAAAGACAGACCAAGTATGCTCTAAAAAGAGTTTTACTAAAATAGATAAAAATATGTAAAACATACAATACAGAACTCTTATATCACAAGACATACAAATCTTTTAAAGAGAACAAGGTTTAAACAGTGCAAATTCCTACAACAATATTTAGATTTATCTCTCTTTCTAAATACCTGTTTAAAGTGCTCACAGATGTTTACGTTGTCAGAGTCTAGATAAAAGCGTGTCAGCAAAGTAAAACAGAATATTCCTTAAAGCAAACTGTATTTGCCAACCCCTTTTTGTGTGAGGTCACCTAGCTCCTCCTCTGTCAGAATATATATAAAAAAATATATATTTAATAAAAAAACAGGATGACTTTTTCAAGAATTAAATTCTGCAATCGTCAGCATGACTTGTATATTCTTCAAATGACATCTCTTTGATCTTAATCAGTATCCTCTGTCACACAGGCATCAGAGGAACATGTACAACTTTGCACCAGTTTGCTAAACCTGGCTTTCTCCTTCTAACGTCATAAACTCTTTTTTATGATTTCCCTCTTAACAACAACATCTATAATTAACTTAGAAAAGTCTGTAAATAGCTTCTGGCCTGCCATGTAACACCTGGTATCTAAAACTGGTGTGTGTGTGTGATGTCACATGCTGTTTCAGCATTTTCTCATGGCTTTCATCTTTCAACTGAAACTTGGGGGGGGGTGAGGTCACTCCAAGAGCAACAGATTTCAGCATCTCTCATGACAGACAGTCCATAACCCATTTTTATATTACAAAAAATGATACTACAGCACTCAGAACTGGCTGTCAATGTCACACAAGCCTCGCATGCAAGGGTGGGTGGGAATTATTATGATTAGTACATCATTCTGTCTAGCAACAAGGAACTAATTTTTCTGATGGAATAACAAACTTAATAAAAATAATTAAAACTGTAAAACCCTGTATTTTTTTTTCCACAAAAATAAAAAGAACATGGTATAATAACAATAACCCACTCGAGGGTGTGGGTTGCAGGGGATGGGATCTACCATGACTGATGAGGATTTGACCACTCAGTCTATGGCCTCATGGCTAAACCACAACAGCAGTGGTAAATCCCCACACCGTCTCATTGTTTATTGCTTAATTATGCAACAGCAAGGAAGAATGCTGCTCCCTGATTGGTCAGACCAAGATTGCAACTGGGATGTTATCCCAGCATAACATCCTCGGTCTAGTCCGACCACACTAACAATGTATGAAATGTAAAAAAAAAAAAAAAAATCACTCCACTACCACCTCTACAGCTGTTTTCAGCACTCCTTGCTCTGCTAAAAATTACTGCTCCTGCCGTGCTTGGAATCAGCGCACTGTGCCCAAGACAACACAGTACACATCTGTTGTACTAACTTTTTATCTCTTGATACAAAACAAACAAGTATACAGGGAGACCCAGAATGCAAGTCTGAAGCAGTAGTGGAGCACTTGAGAGGTGGGCATCTGACCACGTGACTTTGCAACAGAACTCACAAATGAGCAAAATGAACAGCTGCCTGTGGTTTTCCAACTACTACTGTTGTAACCCCCTTATTCCCTTCCCAGCAGTTACAAGAATCCCATTGAAATTAGTGATAGGCAGGGGAGGCAGCTAGAGATTTTCCAGTAAATGGATTTCACTCTGTCCCTCTCTGTGGGCAGTCTCAGGTAAGAACTGCATCCTTCTTTTTTTGTTTTTTCAGTTGTTTTACCAGGAGCACCACACTAAGTAGAAAGCTTGTTTACTGGTGCAACCTAGGAGCACAGGGAAGTTAAATGACTTGCTCAAGGTCACACAGTATGAAAGTGGGGGCTGTGGGATTCAAACCCAGGTCTCCAGATTTACAGCTCAGAGCCTTAGACTGTTCACACCACCAGGGGTGGTGAGGGAGACCGACGGCATCGGGCCCCCCCCATTGCTTCGCTGCTAAAGAAGAAGGCAGAACCACGGGGTATAGGCGCCGACAGCTGAATCTGTCCGGCGGACCTCCCCCATTGCTACTGGATAGTGACTGCTGCTTTTTCAAGAAACCTCACTGCACCCAGAATGTCCCGAGACGGAGAGCAGGACCTGCATTTGGAAAATTCTACCCCACTGGGGCGTCTACGAGACGGAGGCAGAGATCCCATCCCAGCCCTTTGTTCCCGCTTGGCGCCTTTTTTCTTTAAAAAAAAACTGCACAAAAGGCACCAGAACCCATTGGCTGAGAGGGGTCGGATGACTGATTGCAGCCAGCTGATATAGGCTGCTTCCCCTCTCAGCACACTGACTGTTCACACCGCCAGGGGTGGCGAGGGAGACCAACGGCATCAGGCCCCCCCTATTGCTCCGCCGCTAAAGAAGAAGCCAGAACCACGGGGTAGAGGCGCCGGCAGCTGAATCTGTCCGGCGGACCTCCTCCGTTGCTACCGGATAGTGACTGCTGCTTTTTAAAATCTCCCGCCCACCTGCCCTGTTCCTGGTGCCATTATATAGATGGTAGCTCCGCCCCCAGTGTCCCCTACACCAATAGAGAGTGCAGGGGAGGAGCATCACTCGCTGCAACAAAACTCCTCACGTCTGTAACAGCCCTGGGTTTACCCAACACAGAGTGTCCTGTCATATCTTCCAGCTACTCAATCAGACCAGTAATGGACAAAATGCTGAAATGTTGAACACTTACAAAAATTGAACAATCACGGACAAAATGTCTTAACTCCTGATAATTCCAAAGTTGCTACCTTAGATGGTGTCCAGTGACCAGGGTTCCTCCCCCAACTACTAGTCAGCTAGTTCCATCAACTGCCATTGTCATAACCACTGCTAATTGTTCATTCCTGTCTTAATAATAGTTACAGGGCTGTGTGTTCTGATCTTACTCCATACTGTTGCACAATTAGTGCATTGTAACCGATGCAACTATTACTCCTAAGGTTGGCTGTACTGTAACGGGTATAATATTTTGACAGAGAAAATAAATAAATATATATATATATATATATATATATATATATATATATATATATATAGCACTGTATATAGACAAATCTTAAGAGTCCCTAGACAGCGCTCTGGCCTTGTACCCTTCTGTTACCTTGCTTGTACTCGACAATGCTGTCATAGTCCTATTGTCTCAAGATCTAGTCAGTACTACCTATATAACGCCACCTAAGGTAAATGACAGTCAAGGGATCACCAACGACCGGGATGTCGGGCCAGCACAGTCCAAACAAGGGGCTCCTCCTCGCTGTCCTGTATATCTCAGCAGTGCTGTGGGTTGACTGGCTTGCGAGCAGGCAGTGCCCTGCCACACAGTCCCCTAATAGAACAGCCACGCACCAGAACAGACACTTTCAATGCCCACCCCCGACTGACAATATAGCCCTCCTACTTGCCGTCAAACTCGGTAGAAGTGGGATCTGCTACAGGGCTATCCTCCTACTGACCAACAAACCTAGAAAACTTAGGTTCCCTTCTCTAACTTATGTTCTCCATCTCCTGCTTGCAGCACTGCTGTTGCGTGCCGGAGACATTCAACCTAACCCTGGCTCAGACGTTGATAATACCTCTATCTCCTCGTCCCAAGACCCGACCTGGATGGCACCCAGAGGCTTGAGACTAGCCCACATGAATATCTGTAGTCTGCGGCCAAAAACTCATGAAGTACAAGGGTGGCTAGCCATCTATAATCTGGACATGCTAGCTGTCTCTGAGACCTGGTTAAAACCACCGGTTTTCGACCACGAATTTGCTGCCCCAGGATATGTCTGCTACCGCAAGGACAGAATCCAGAAAAGGGGAGGTGGGGTACTTATTTACGTAAAAGGTACCCTTATCTCTGCCCGTGTCCACCTGCAATCATCAATGCCCCCTGAAATTGAAGCTATCTTCATTCGGATCACCCTGGGCAGCGCCAAACACCTAAACGTAGGATGTGTATATAGTCCCCCTAAGGATGCTCTCCGATCTCTTGAGACTTTCACCA
The DNA here is from genome assembly GCA_016271365.2 of Neoceratodus forsteri. Lineage (NCBI taxonomy): Eukaryota > Metazoa > Chordata > Ceratodontiformes > Ceratodontidae > Neoceratodus > Neoceratodus forsteri. Next base: position 288,168,197 of record CM057455.1, on the reverse strand, counting down.
AAAACCTCACAGTTGAGTTCGCATCTGAACTCATCATCCTTGGAGACTTCAACTTGAACTGGGCCAAAGAGGCCAGGTCCTCGATAAACGGTATGCCTCACGAGGCGAACCTCTCCCAGATTATCACCCTTCCCACTAGGTTGAACCATAAAATGGGAAGTCACTCAACCATTGACTGGGCACTGGTAACGAACTCAAAAAACGTTCAGTCTGCTGGCACCATGGCCGATGCTCTCAGTGACCACTCGCCCATCTTCTGTGTTTGGAAGAACAGGGCGGAAAAGGTCCAGCCTAGAATACTCACCACCAGGGACTACTCTAAGTTCTCCTTGGAGCAATACAACATCCTCCTTGGCAACTTAGACTGGAGTCCTTTAAGAAGTCTCCCTACCTTGGAAGGGGCAGTTGACTTCTTTAATAGATCTATCATATGGGCTGCGGACCTCCTGGCCCCAAATAAGACCTACCGGGTAAAAGGCTACTGCTATAAGTGGATTACCACCCCCTTAAAGGCCCTAATGACTAGCCGTGACAAAGCCTGGAAAAAGTTTAAGGGCACTTCACTCCCTGTAGACTGGGTTAACTACAGAGCACTCCGAAACCAATGTAAACTGGCCATCAAGCTAGCGAAAAAGGAGTACCTCAACCATCTCCAGAAAGCAAACCTTGGCAACCCTAGGACTTTCTGGTCCCACATCAATGAACTGATAAAGGGTAACAAAAAGACAGCCTCTGGCCCTATCACAGCCAATGGGCAGGTACTGCTTGATGAGGCATTAATAGCTGAAACCCTCAAAATATTCTTCAAAAAACCCAGACAAACTTAAGGCAGGAGCATCGGTACCAAACAATCAGTACGCTCCTCAGGATCCCCCAATTCTCGACTGCCCACTCTTTCACATCTGACTGGTAAAGGTAAAAGAGGTCCTGGCCATCCTAAAAACCTTGAAATCAAGAGGTTCAGGAGGCCCAGATGGAATCAATGCTAGATTGCTCAAAGATGGTGCCCCGGCACTTGCGTGCCCACTCACATGGCTGATTAACAGGTCCTTACTTGAAGGATCTGTCCCAAACTGATGGAAGCAGGCACATGTGGTCCCGATTCACAAGGCAGGCCGTGGAACCAATTGAGAACTACAGGCCTATCTCCTGCTGTGTACCCTTGCAAAAATACAGGAGAAACTTCGTCTATGTCCAACTTATAATACCTGGAGACACACATGCTGTTGTCCCCGTCTCAACATGGATTTAGGGCCAAACATGGGACCGATACTGCCTTAACTAAACTCTCTACAGATATACTTAGAGAACTTGATTCTGGATCCAACACAGGTGCGGTTTTCATAGACCTTTCCAAGGCCTTTGACCGGGTGGATCACAGACTACTATTCAATAAACTCCTCCACTTAGGCCTCGACACCGATGCCCTCAAATGGGTGGAAAGCTACCTCTATGGTCGAACACAGAAGGTTAGGTGGCAGGATAAATTTTCCAAACCACAGTTCCTAAAGGAGGGAGTACCCCAAGGGTCGATACTTGGGCCCCTATTGTTCTCTTTGTTTGTTAATGAGCTGCACAACCACTGTGGGAGCAGCAATGTTATCCAATATGTGGATGATGCTGTCATCTATAAAACCTCAGACAACTTGGATGATCTTGGCACATCCCTCCAAAAGGACATCCACATCATGGAGGAATGGCTCATCAAGAACAAAATGGTCCTTAATACCAATAAAACGAAAGTCATCTTGTTCGGACCTAGAGCCCTTGGACAAGACAGATCACAACTACTCCAGCTTACATCCCTGGAGGGCAACAAACTGGAAGTAGTCTCCTCGACAAAATACCTTGGCCTTACCCTTGACCAAGGCCTCACTTTCAAACAACATGTTGACCAGGTCACAAAAGTAATCCATACTAAACTTGGATTACTTTATCGGCTCAAGGAACAGCTGACCCCTGAAGCTAGGACTGCTATTGCTTCTAGTGTCCTACTCCCATCACTAATATATGCTGCCCCGGTCCTTCAGGGTATCGCAAAGCTGGAGTACAGTAAACTTCAGACTTTATACCACAAGGTGGTTCACTTTGTCTCCGTATCCCACTATAGGAGCCATCACTGCGAGGCGTTAGCAAGGCTCAACTGGCCATCCTTTGAAGCTCACCTCAGGTACCCTGCACTCTGCCTGGCAAAGAAATTAATTAGCCCTGCCCCTCCCCTGAGTCTCTATGGGCTCCTAACAGAGAAGAGAAACCTGCGCAACCTCAGGTCCTCAGGCCTAAAGCTATTAGAGGTCCCTAAGGTCAGGACTAATGCCGGCCATAAATCCTTCACACATGCTGCCCCTTCCTTGTGGAACAACCTTCCTTTGGAGGTGCGTGAAACCTCATCATTATCGTGTTTCCGCACAAGACTTAAGACCCATCTGCTGACAATGAGCAAATGCCAGTGCTACAGCACCTGACACCTCAACCATTACCATGGGACAGCACACTTACCTTACTAAAATCTCCAACCCCTGAACAGGTAGCACTAACTCCTTCCTCCCCCGCACTGAACCTATCCTATGGCTTTTACAAAAAGTTACCTAAGGAATCTCTAGTACTATCTCTCTCCTTTGCATGACTGATGCATGACCAAATGTCTAACTTTTTTTTCAAACTATATATATTAAACCCATTGAAAAGTCGGTAATGTTCAGCTACCGAATACTGTATACCCATGAACTATATATGTTCCTCATTGAAAAGTCTGTGATGTACAACTACTGAATACTGTATACCCATGACCTACATATGTTCCTCTGACTGTTCATTGTATCTACTGTATTCCTGACTGTTCATTTTATGTACTGTATTCCCGGGGTCGCCACTGAAAAAGGGACCTTCGGGGCCCAGTGGGCCCACCCGCTTCATCAAAATTCAATAAATAAATAATAAATAAATAAACCACTGCACTATACTGCCTCCCAAATCTAGCTACAAGACTTCTATACTGAGAGATGCTGGCACCTATTTCTTCAGTGAGCACAGAAATATAAAATCCTGTATACTAATTTACATAGTGAGGCATTGTGGGTACAGTAGAGTACACTCCTGCAGGTCACTTGTCCCATTTTCTATGGCAAACCTCAATAAATCATTTCACAATAATCTTTTTACCAGGGCTAGCACAGCTATCCCTAGTAGGAATTAATGCAGATAAGAAACCTATTAAATCTAAATTATTGTTAAACATACACTGACCAACAGCAGTGAAATTACCAGCATTGTATTACTAGCAGCAATACAACTTCCTAACAGGCAAGCACCTCAAATGACATCAGCAGCCTGGAGGCATGCTGACTCAGCATCCAGCAACCTTGGGGAACTAGACCACAACAAAAAGACACTAAAAATGCATTAATTTGTTGACTTTTGTTACAAAACCTGGAATACAAATAGGTTTTATAGCAGTGTTTATTGAATGGTGCTATTTCTTTTAGTATTAAAAACCTTTGCATATGACCTTTAATGTCTGTTTACCTCCTCAAACTACTTACCTGCAGGCCAGCGTTTTCTAAACAAACTGCCAGACCTCCTTAAGGGGAAACTTATAGTCGGGGGTTTCAACATGACCTAGAATGTCAACCTGGATACTACCAACCCCCAGACATATCGAACCAGTAACACTCTTACGTTATTGAGGAATTCTTTTGACGATTTGGGAATCATTGACATTTGGAGGAAGTTATTCCCCCCACAGAAAATGTATGCTTACTACTCGAGTCGTTTTCATAGTTACTCGAGATTAGACTACTTCTTTATTTCCTGCGAGGATTTTCATCTGGTTCAGGATTTGGAGGTTGGCCCCCACCTTCTCTTGGACCATCACCTTTAAATGGTAAAAACAGACCTAGGGAAAAAAACCAAAACAAACCCTCTGGAGACCTAATGATTCCCTCTTGAAAGACCCTGAATTTCAAGGAATGGTTAAAACAAAATCCTCCAGATAATTTCAGGAAACATGTCACCAGATATACCCTCGGCAATATTATGGGATACAATTAAAGCTGTACCGTGGAGATAAATAATAACCTTTTCATTTAAGAAAAAATATCAGAAAGAGTCCAGATATTCTGCCTTTGTGGAACAGTTACAGGCTTAGCAACTGTTATTTAGAGACGGAGACAGGGCTCTCCAGTTGAACATTAGAAAGACAAAAAAGGAAATTCAAAAAATCACAGATTACAAGGTTCAACAGGCTCTGCTTTATTTAAAACAAAGTATTAATGAGGGAGGTGCCTGAGGTGCCAGAATACTAGCTCAGAAAATATGAGGGAGGAAAAAAACAGCCACTATCCTTAAGATTCATCAACCTGATACTAAAGCCATAATGCACAATGATGATAAAATCAGAGAAATATTTACCAGCTACTACTAATCCTTATACACCAAGGGCCTGGAAACAACAGCCATGGAATGAGCCACATTTGTGGCTCCTTTAAATCTACTCCAGCTGTCTGAAACCCAGAAGCAAAATTTAGAATGCCCAATCAATATAGAAGAGATCAACCATCAAATCTCAATGGTCAAGTCCTAGAAATGCTCTGGCTCAGATGACTTTACTGCTTCCTGGTATAAAATATTCCAGGGTTTAATACTGCCTATGCTTGGGCAGGTGTTTCGGGAGGTGGCGAGCACTGAACTTCCACTCCCCTCCTGGACACATGCAGTAATAATGACCATACCTAACCCAGGTAAGGACCCAACAGATCCCTCCTCATATCGCCCCATTTCAGTTTTAAAAACAGACTATAAGCTATACAGTATATGGCTATCTGGGCCCCTTGCTTGGAACAAGTGGCTTTATCCCTCATCCGCCCAGACCAATCAGGCTTTATTAAGGCTGTATTGTGCTTTAATTGCTGTATCTGAATCTATCTCCTTCATGTGTAATTAATTGTTCACTTTGTATTCTCTGCCATCCTGTGCCATGTTACGTGGCCCAGGTCGTGCCTGAAAACGGTCTCTGGGATCAGTGCACTTACCCGGTTATCAAAGTCATAAATAAATAAATAAATAAAATAAATAAAGGCTAGAAGTACCCATGATAATATTCATAGAACATTCCTCCTACTTTAATACTTCAAACCTACAAAATTCCTGCTGTCATGTTAAATTTAGATGCTGAAAAAGCATTTGATAGAGTTTCTGTGGGAATTCCTATGGGATACTCTGTCCACCTTTGGCTTCACTGAACCCTTTATAAAATGGGTATGAAATATCGATGCCAACCCAAAAGCCTATATCAGAATTAACTGAGTCATATCACCCTCAATCTCCTTATAATGAGGCTCACACCAGGAATGCCCAGTATCGCCCATATTATTCACCCTATACATACAGCCCCCTGCTGTGGCAATCGGTCATGAACCAGGTATAGAGGGAGTTACCCTGAGACAGAAGCAGTACAAAGTATCATTATTCGCTGACTATATCCTGCTCACCATTCTTTAACCTGAAAAGTCCATTCCTTGAACACGGGATGTTTTAAATACAATCAAATTATTAGCAGGTATCTCTAAAACGGAGGCATTGCCACTTGGTTTTGCCCCTTTCTCCTCTTTAAATGATTTGTTACCCCTTAGGTGGCGTAGAATTAAAATCAGATATTTGGGAGTTGAAATATCAAATGATATTTTTAACTTCTGCATCTAGTATCTAGACTCAATAAATTATGAACCCCTAATGCAAACAATAGAACAGGACCTTGCCAGATGAAAGGCTTTACATCTACCATTATTCCAAAAAGTGGAAGCCATAAGGATGAATATAGTACCAAGGTTGCTATATTTTTTCCAAAACATTCCCATTTGGCCTCCTTGTTTCTATTTCTCTTCATGGAAGAAACCAATCTCTAATTGTTTATGGGACGGCCAACGTCCCAGGGTTCTCTACTTGGTATTACACTTATCTATAGATAGGGGTGGAGTCAATCTTCCAAATCTTGATTGGTATGCATGAGCTGCCTTCCTTAAAATAGCCATTTTGTGACCGAACCCTAATTTCTCTGCTCCATGGAAGGAGCTAGAATCAGTAATAAATTATCTACAGGACACAGCTCCCATATTATGTTCTACCCCGGGCAGATCAATCCCTCCTCACCACTTTCATAAGGTTACAGGGGAAGTAATAAAAATTTGAAACCATCTGAAATACCACCATAAATTCCCCAATATATTTTACTATACACATCTTATATCAAAGGATGAATATTTCCAACCAGCACAGATGGACACGGTGTTCCAGAATTGATGCCATCTCGGCCTACACATTATTTTCCAGATCCTCACAACAACAGATATCACATCATTTGACACTTTACAAGAGAACTACTCCCTTCCACATACAGATCATTTTCGCTACTTGCAATTGCAAGCCTACATTTTAAGCCAAGACTCAGAAAGGGCCAAGATACCTAATCCAAAACCACTGCTCCTCCAGCTCCTAATGGACACAATCCAAGGAGTCCTGGGGAAACACATTATAAGCCAACTTTATCAGATAATGAGGAAGGTAATGGGAGATTCAACAATAACAATTTTAAACAAGTGGAACACCGAGCTCAGGACTGAGCTGGGGGAGGATGAATGGCTTGAGTCAGCCTCCTCTGCTATACGTATTAAATGCTCTAAAGCATGGAAAGAATATGCCTGAAAATGTCGCTCCAGATATTTCAGATCTCCAGCAATCCTGATTAAATACATGATGGTAGATTTTAGTAGATGTTGGAGGGGGTGTAATTGAGGGGAGGCTGACTTTGGTCATATCCTATGGCTATGCCCATTGTTAAAGCCTTATTGGTTTGCCTTATGTTATGTGTACTACAGCTTTAAGAAATGTTAGAGACAGTACAACTTGAGGAGAACGTACTTTCTGTAAGTCTTCCTGTGTGTTTGAGACAGTTTTCTTCTTGTATGTCTGAGCTGAATGGAAGTAAACAAAGAAAGCCTAGATTTCAGTGTGGCATATTTTTTTTACTACCAAGACCCTGATGTGTTTAAGGTACAGCACTTATTTTCGGCCACCAAACACAACAAACTGGTCACAAGGATGGCAGGAGTGTAGCCAGAAATTTCTGTTTTGTACACAATCTCCAACAGTTACACCCCCCCCACTGAAAAATGTACACATCCTTTACAAATGGCACCCCCTTCCAAACAAGTCAGATTGTTGTCAGATGATTCCTCTACTCTCTAAAGAGATTATACATGTATCGGACACTCCTCAGTGGCCTACACTAACCCAAATACTACAGATTAGAATGATAACATTAACAGAGTGGCTTATGGTTCGTGACAGGCACTCAACAAAACTGTACACAAATGTGTACAGTGAATATGCCTGTCTACACCCTTGAAGGATGGTGGACATTTTCATAGCTCCAGCTTACTGAATGACACCATTTTGTGACTTTCTGCATTGGAGGCAAGTAAGCAGTTTGGAGCTGTGCAATATTATGGCATCTTCAGCTAGCTTTGACATTTTTACAGGAATGGACTGGGATACATGGTCCAGACGATTTCATCAGTGATTATTACTTAATCCTGCCATACAATCTACCAATAATGAGCAACAGGATATGCTTATTTGAGCTGCTTTTTGTACTTTCTTGGGGAGTGAAACCTTCAAACTTTTATGCAGTCTGTATGCTCCAGACCAGCCAGAGAATTTGTTATATCAAGAGCTAAAGGCTACATTGAATGCGCAATGCAGTTTAACAACTTTTCCAAGGGCTGAACATTATAAATTTTACAGTTACCACCAGAAACCAGGTCAGTCATTACAATCTTATTTGGTGGAAATCAAACATTTAGCTCTCATATGTGAGTGGAGCAGGAAGCATCTTGAATCTAGTCTAGCTGGTAAGATTGTGATGGGGTTGAATAATGAACATCGTATTCAACAATTATTTTCTGTAAGTGTCAGGAAGGCTACTAAGGAACAGTTACAGTTGGCACAAATGTATGAGGTTGCAGAAAATGAAGCACTTGCTAAGATGGACACTAAAAATGAGGTACAAGTAGCTGCAGTAAACCCCAAATTAAAACAGCTCAACCTTAAGTCTAAGCCACTGTTTTCAAAGAAAAATTCAACCACTCCGCCAAAACTGCATGGCTAGTACAAATGTGCATCATGTGGGTCATCTCAGCATAACAGGGACCAGTGCAAATTCAGAGAAGTTCAGTGTCATGCATATAAACATAAGGGGCATATTGCTAAGGTTTGCAGGAGCAGGAGAACCGCGATGGCCAGTTCAGAGGGCCCAGACAGTGCTGTGGTTTCTATTGCACCACAAATGTAGAATAAAGATGTTCTTCCATTCTATGTGTTACTTCAATTGCCAAAACAGAGGCACCAGTTGCATTTAATGGTAGGCTTTGCTTCCCTGGTTACTATTATTAACCATCAGACATGGTCTGAGCTGGATAAGCCACCATTGTCTCCTTGTAATAAGTTGCTGCATGCATTTGAAGGGCAACCAATTCAGCCACTGGGCTTGTTTACCACTTTGGTATGCAGGACTGATTCTCCTAAGGCTGGTACATCTTTAACTTTTCTGGTTTCAAAAAAGGGTGTCCACAGTTTGGGCAGAGACATTCATATTGATCCAACAGATTTTGGCCTACTTGCTGCCATCCAGGTACCACAAAGCAGTAATCCGTCCAAGCTTGGGGAGATTTTAGACATGAATCCAGAGTTGTGGAAAGGCCTGCGATGTTGCACAAAAGCTAAAGCCAAGCAAGTCACAAAACCTAAAGCAGTCTTTAAGTTTTGTAAACAACGGAAACTTCCTTTTGCCTTAAAACCGGTGGCTGAGGTAGAATTGGACAGACTTGAAAAAACCGGTGTGCTAGAAAAGGTTTCAAGTTCAGTTTGGGCTGCTCCAGTTGTGGTGGTATCTAAACCAGGTGGCAAGGTTCGAATATGTGGTGATTTTAAAGTGACTTTCATAGACCAAGTAAAAAACAAAACAGCCCACATAGTTTGCTGACTGGTGCTGCCTGTTTAACTTGTGAAAACCATTGCACATGATCTTAACAACTTTGGAGAAACAGATCCTATAAGCTTGCTGACAGGGAACACAAAACTGTGAGTTCCCAAGATGACATCTTCATCAGCTCTTCACTGATATAGGCTTTTTTTCTACATGTAGTGAAATCAGGGTTACAAAATGGCTAATAACTTTAAAATGAAGTAACATAATAATCTAGTTCTTGGTATGTGATTTATCAGGGGCATGCTTATTTGGATTCTGCAGTGTAGTACTTTCGGCATCAGTGGCTCTTTAACATTCATTTACTAGCCCAGGTACTAGTGCAGATTGCTGTGGGCTAGTGTAGAATCTTTGTTACTTGCTCGGCTGGGCTAGTGCAAGTCCTCCTACGGAAAGCTGCAGTTCCAGTCTCAACCTGGGTATCAAATAAATAATTAATAAACAAATACATCAATATAATTGTTATTTAATTTAAAGCCAGGTCCTTTTTCATGGAGGTTTAACTATGTGCTGCCTTATCATTAGTGAAATGAAAAAAATTGATGTCTGCATGTAGTGCATTTACAAACTGTTTCATTTTATACTAACTACTTCTTTTATTTTTTGCTGGTAAAGATCCTTTCTCTTTTTCCTTTCCTTGTTTAGCTCAGTACTCATGACAGGCAGATGTGTGACTGTGTCCAGGAGCAGCACAATTGCTAGGGTTGCCACCTGTCCAGTAGTAGACCAGATAATCCAGTTCTCAAGGTCCTTTTCTGGTCATCCAGTTTTGATTAATATAGTCCAGTTTTTGGGCAATTTTGAGCGCTCAGATAGTATTAAAACTGATTGCATCAAATCATTCACTGTTGCGTGCATGTCCAGGTTACAAAAAAAGTTCTGATGTCACTAGTCACAGGCCTTTGTTTGTAAAACCAGTCTGTCTAGGAGGTGTAAGGTATGGCTATTAAGATCATTAGCAGTAAATTAACCTAATCTTTTCAACTCTGAATTTTAAGTATGGTTGTTTACTGCCATGATAGGAAACAGTTTTTACACCTTTATATGCTGTAATGTGTTCCTTTTTGGTTTTCCTATATTCTCATATGTTTTAGACCCTCTTTTTCAGATTAGTTTTCATATTTTATTGCCTTTGTCACTGTGTTGATTATTTCTCTCCTAAGTCCTCAGCAGCTGCTGCTCTTATTTTTTTTATATACTACCAACCTGAACATTCCACGATATTAGCTACACCTTTACAAGCCATTGGAATAAATGACATGGAATGGTGTGTCTGAAATCATGGAAAGCGATGTCTTAGACATTTGAAAAGAAACAGCAGTAGCTGATGAGCTAAAGAGAACATGATATAGTACTAAGGATACCACAAGTACTGACAGTTCAATCAAAAAGGTGGTCAAAGCATATTAGAATACATGGCTGTCATGGAATGGAATACCGAAGAGTGTTTAACAGAGAGCAACAGGTTGTGAATGAGCTTTGTACATCCAGCAGAGCTGGGTTTAAATTCTCACAGCCTCCACTTGCATGCTGTGTGACTCTAAGCAAGTGACTAAGGCCTTGTTCACACTGGGTTACTTAAAACATTTTATCTATTTGTAAAACATTTAAGTACCCCCAAGCATGGTTTGCGTTCACACTGAGCACACTTCCTGAATTGTTTTAAGAAACCATGCACAAACGCTGATTCAAGGTAGGCTTGAGCAGTTTTAAGAATAGCTCAGGATTTAAATCAAATTTATGGGGGGCACTAATGAGCACGATAGAGTAGGAATGCATCTCTCTCTCACTCTGCAAACCACCACATTTTAAAGTCATTTAAAACAGTTTGAACTTCATTTATTTGCGCTAAAACAGTACTTTATACTGCGGAGAAGAACCATGGATGAATACTTAACTTCTGGATCGACAAAAAGCTCATGAGCAGCAGCTAAAAATCAAAGGAAGCAACCTCCGGCCTCCACGGTTGAAAACGCTGGGCTGTCTCACTCTCTGCAGCTGAAGTCAGTGCCGTAGGCTGCGAGGTAATGCAACAGGTTCTAGCAGCTCTTGAACCCCAACTGACCAGCTTGGCATCTAATTTCAACTTCAAGCTTCAAGAACTGTTGGACTTGCATGCTTCACATGCAATGCGCTTAACTGAGATGGAGCAACGTATCTCCGACATCGAGGATGCCACGGTACCAGTCCCTGACCAGATTGCAACCCTGCAAAAAGAGCTAGAGGACTTTAGAGATCAGTTTGACTACCAGGAAAACTACCAACAGAGGCTGAACCTGTGGCTTCGGGGCTCCCGGAGGGCTTGGAGGGGATCAGTGCCATTGAATTCTGCCCAAAGACCCTGGGCCTCTCCCTCAAAAATGGTAGGCTCAAGCATGAAATGGCTCACAGGGCTGTGCTTCCCAGACCTTCCCCAGACCAGCCGCCATGACAGATCGTGATGAGGTTTCATTATTTTCAAGACAGGGAGCTGATTCTGAAGGCTTATAGGAATGCACCATCTCTGCAATACAAAGGTCATAAACTCTTCCTATATCAAGATTATTCTGCTCACCTTCTAAAAAAGCGTCATGCCTTTAATTCAGTCATGGTGCAGCTACGGGAAGCCCAGATCAAGTATTTTATGCTCTACCCCGCGACCCTTAAAATCAAGCATGAAGGTGCCACATATTCTTTTTGGGATGTGCAAAAGGCAGAAATATTCGTGAAAGATCTCAAGGAAAAAGGTGGGATGAGGACACCCAGGGCTGACAGATGCCATATTCAGCTCTTGCTGGAAGATTTGGGCCTGTAACTGGAACCGGCTCAGTTTTTGGCAGCATTCTTAATGTACTATTATGTTAGTTTTTTGGAAAAAAAAGAAATGGAAAGAACAAAGTCTGACTCTGTGAACTGTGGATCCTGAAGTGAACTGTTTGTGTTGGACTTATTCACTGCTAGATTCTCGGGGCAAATTGATTCCCCCTCCTTTTCTTTTTTATAAGGAGCTTAACCAGATGGAGCTGTAAGATTAACAGCACATGGGTTGGGGGCTATCCTCGCCTCACTGACAGAGTGGGGTATGAGAAGCCATTTTGACACACTCCGATTTTCTCCTTTTTTCTTTTTTGATGGATTTTCTTTCTCACATGAGGGAAGCAGTGGACATTTAATTTTCGATGCCCATCCACAGACTTTAATGAGGGCTCTATGGGCCTGGCATATGCTGGGTTTGGGAACTGAAACTAGAAGGGGGAGAGGGAACAAAAGTACTGTCTGTTGGAATAAACTGAGATTATAACAATAATAATAATTTTATTTATATAGCACAATTCAAATATCAAAGCACTTTACATACAGAATAACAACAAACAATTCATTAAGATCACATAAAACAACTTCAATTAAAACCCTCAGAGTTCCTAAAACTTCAAATATTAAAAGTCTATTGGAATAAATAAGTCTTTAGACTGGTCTTGAAGCTTTCCACGGTCCCACACTCTCTAATCTGATGAGGTAGAGAGTTCCACAGGGATGGCACCATGAACTTAAAGCCATGGCACCAGATGTCTTCAACCGTACCCTGGGAACCTCTAAGAACCCTTCATCAGTAGAGAGGAGAGGTCGGCCAGGGCTATAAGGAACCAGGAGCTCTTGCAGATAATCCTGTCCCAGTCCGTGTAGGGCTTTGTAGGTCAGAAGACAGACCTTGAAGGTGGTCCACCACTGTATTGGCAGCCAGTGCAGATTGCGCAGCATGGGAGTAATATGGCTGGTGCGGGAAGTCCCAGTCAATAATCATGCCGCAGCGTTCTGCACCATCTGCAAGTGGCAGACATCAACCCCCGGGAGCCCTAGGTATAGATAGTTGAAGCAGTCAAGGCGCAAGGTCACAAAAGCATGGATCAATGTGGAAAATTATCAGCTGGAACAAGGTGCTTAATTCTGGTGATGTTGCTAAGATGGTAAAAGGAAGATCTGATGACTGCCGATACCTGCATGACAGTACGAAGTCTAAATAATTTGTGGTGGGGTGGGGTGGGGGAAATGTTCTTACTAATCTTTGGGTTGGGAGTGTCAAATTCTTGCTATACACAATTCTGGTTACAAAGGGGTGGGATACTCATTGAACAAACTGTCTTGAATGAGTTGGGGAGGGGAGGGTGGTATGCAGGAGATGTATATAGTTGATGTTTACTGTTTGTTGCTGTGTTGTATTTTATTCACTATAAGATCCAGATATGCTGTGCAACTGTTCAATGTGCACCAGGTGCTGCTGAGATGGAAATGGCCTGGGGAGGCTTTGGACAAAGGGAAGGATTGTGATGGAACTTATGGCTAGCCCACTGGAGTTATCAATAGCCTCCTGGAATATCCGAGGGATGTCTACCCCTGTCAAACGTACAATGCTTTTAACTGCTCTTAAACGGCATGCTGTGAGTGTTGCCCTATTACAGGAGACCCACCTTACAGATAAGGAGCACACCAAATTAAAAAAAGGATGGGTGGGGGACTGCTATGCGGCGTCATACACCTGCCATAAGAGAGGGGTGGCTATTCTCCTACATAAGCATTTACCATCTAAATGTGAGAGGGTGGTGGCTGACCCTGTGAATGGCCATTATGTATTTGCGACGGGAGAACTTTATGGGGAAAAGACAATGTTTGGGAGTGTGTATGTGCCTGCAGTGCTTGACCCTGACTTTTACCAGTTCCTTTTAGCGCTTCTTATGGTGGAGCAACTCCCGGGACTGATCCTGGGTGGCAACTTGAACTGCTTGATGAATCCCACTCTAGATCACTCTGAAGGTAAAGGTACCCTTAGAGGGGCTATTCACAGTTGGCAGGCAGGGATGGTGGATTTAGACCTAATTGATGGATGGAGGGTGGCCAACCCCACCCTGCGTGAATATACCTTTTTCTCACACCCACATAGGATGTGGTCAAGGTTGGACTACGTGTATATCCCTAGAACTTGGTATTTTCGGGTGACTCAAGTTAAGCACAGCCCAATACATGTTTCCAATCACGCAATGATGCTCATGTCTTTGACAGTAAGAGAGAACCTTGCACTTGGAAATTCCCCAACTACCTACTGGCTAACAAGGAATTTAGGGTATATCTATAAGATCAGTGGAAACAGTATGTACAGGCTAATCTGGAGATGGCCCTCTCCAAGGCCATTTTCTGGAATGCCGGAAAAGCATTCATGAGGGGTTCCATTATTAGCTATGTGGCACACCACAAAAAAAAGATTAAGGAGAGGAGAGCAAACCTTGAACATCACCTTAGGGTGTTGGAGAGATGCGTGGCTCAAGGGGAGGGGGTGGAACTGGTGCTTTTCATGTGCTTGCTGTGACCAAAGAAGCTTTAAATAATTTGTTGTTGGAAGAGGCCAGGAAAACATGCTTATTTATCCGAAATAATTTTTATGAATGGGGAACAAGCCCAGTACTATGCTGGCAAATCTGATCCATGGGACGAGGAGCTCACATTTGATCTTTGTGATTAAAGGCCCAGATGCAGTGGTGCAGAAGGGCCAAAACCTCATAAGGGACAGGTTCAAACAGTTCTACCAAGAACTATGCTGAACACAATGTGGGGTTGTGAGGACTAGTATGCAGGCTTTTCTAAATGATTTGGATCTGTTCAAGATTTCGGCTCCAAAGCGGGAGTGGCTGAATTCTAAGATAAGGGAAGAAATAGGGCAATTGCAGGGTTGAAAGGTGGAAAGGCCAGTGGGCCAGATGGCTTCCCTGCAGAATACTATAAGGTTATGAAACCCCATATACACGACCATTTAGGAGCAGTGTTTAGTACGGCCAGGGAGGAGGATGGGGAATTGCCCAGAACTTGGAGGGAAGCAGTAATCTGTCCCCAAGGAAGGTAAGGATTTGCTTGAATGTGCCTCTTTTAGGCCTATTTCTCTTCTTAACTGTGATTCTAAAATCCTTGCTAAGATTTTGGCGAACCACCTAGACAAGCTCTTGCTGGAGCTGATTCACTCAGACCAAACTGGGTTCATATGGAACAGATACTCCTACCATAATATGAGAACCTTGCTGAATGTTGTCTGGGGGGCCTCAAATGGATATGAGTCTGTCCACATATTGTCGATAGATGCAGAGAAAGCTTTCGACCGGATCTAATGGCAATATTTAATCGAGGTCCTGGCCCGGTTTGGTCTGGGTGATGAGTTTGCAGGGCTGGTGCACCTGATGTATAGCTCCCCCATGGCTCATGTCCTGGTCAACGGGACTCTTACTGATAGTTTTGTTTTAGAAAGGGGAACTAGGCAGGGGTGCCCCTTATCGCCCCTCCTCTTCGCTGTAGTCTTGGAATCTCTTGCTGTCGCAATCAGAATGCATCCTGAGATTGTAGGTGTTCTGGGTCAATCGGGCAGGGCTCATAAACTATCTCTCTATGCAGATGACATGCTGCTTTATGTTGCCAAACCTGACCAATCTATGCCCCCACTCCTAAATCTGATTGACCAGTTTTCTCAATTTTCAGGCTATAAGTTAAATCTAAGTAAATCAGAGGAGCTATGGTTGGGAGAGGCCCAGGGTTGAGAGGATGGCCAGACTGTGGACTGTGGTTCTGGAGAGTTCAGGGTTCCTTCGTGTACCTGGGTATTAAAATTGGGAAAAATATCAGGACCCTATATGATCTTAATTACATCCCACTCTTGCAAGTAATTACAGCTGACCTGGGCAGATGGGGTAGACTACCTATTACATGGCTGGGGTGGATAAACATGCTTAAAATGAATGTTCTCCCCAGAATTTTGTACAACATGAAAATGTTCCATGTGGGACTAACAAGGGCAGATACTAAACGATTAGTAAAGGCTTTCTCAGACTTTCTATGGCAGGGAAAATGGCCATGTGTGGGACTTGCCTGCTTAAAGGCCCTGATAGAGAGACCGGGCTTGCAGTTCTCTGACCTGGGTATATACCACCTGGCCGTGCAGTGTCGGTATCTGTAGCACTGGGTGGGCAGACCCCATGAGGCAGGCTGGCTAGACCTTGAGGAGAGGGGCTGCCTTGGCAGGGTCTCAGCCTATCTGTTTGGGAGAGGCTGGAGAGCATATGCAGGACTGCTTAAGCCGAATCCACTAGTAACGTCAGTAGTAGAGAGCTGGGGGCACCTGACTCACCATAGAGGACCAGCACAGGAGGAAACCCTGCTTCTTCCCTTGGCCGGAAATCCCTTTTTTTACCCCTACACTGATAGACTTGGGTTTTAAGGAATGGGAAGCTGGAGGCATAAAGTGCTTGAGGGACCTGTATACTAAGGAGGGGATGGACTCTTTTGAAGGCATACAAGCCAGAAGGGGGCTGGGACTTCAACACTTTTTCACGTACTTGCAGATTACGGCATACTGCAGTACCCTGGGGAGACTACTTGATATGGAATCTATACTGGGCCAGGTTGAACAATTGTTGCAAGATGGGCGCCAGAACCCCAAGGGCACCATACATTGGATAGCCAAGGTGGGCAGGCAATTGCTTTAAGACATGACAAAAAAACAGGCAGCTTTGGGAAAGAGATATGGGGATTCCTATCACAGAAGATACTTGGAAGGTAATGGTTCAGCATCACCAGGGTATCCTGATTTGCAATAAGTATAAAGAATCCTTTTACAAGTTTTGCCACAGACTATACTACCCCCTCTGACTGTCAGCAAGTTTAATCCTGAGGTCTCCCCCATGTGCCCCAGATGCAACATTGGCATAACCTCCTATTTTCATTATTTCTGGTTTTGTCCTGTTTTACAGGAATTCTGGAGGGAGGTGAAACAGGAGGTGCAGACACTTGAGGGTAGGCCAATACCACAGCAGCCTATGACAATGTTGTTTGCAGTGGAAGATGTAGGTGATGCGAAATGGGCTCCTCTTCCAAGATGGCTCTGAGTCATACTTATTATGGCTCAACATTGTATTCTCAATACATGGGTTTCAGCCACTAGGCCCACCATACAACACTGGAAGACGCTGATGTTGTAAGCCCTCTCCTTGGAAAGGCTTATTTTTGTAATGCAGGATTGAGGGGAACATTTTTACAATGCTTGGCAACCATACTTAGCCACCCTAGCACCTTTAGAGACCTTAACACTGGGTGAGGGATGGGTATGAAAGGGGGGAATCTGAAAAACTAAGGGGAATATCACTGTTTCCTTCTTTTGATTACAGGTGGTGCTAAACTGAACGGAACAAAAAGTGCATTGATTTTGTTTCAACTCATTTAATTGATTGCACAAAGGACTTTGTTTCCTATCATGTTTAAGGACTTGAATCTATTGTACATAAGTTATGAACCGTTGTTGTATGTCTTTGTTTTGTCCTCAGTTTAACTGTTGTGTCTGTATTCTTATTGAAAATTTGAATAAACATATGGTGCAAAAAAAAAATTGAATTTACCAGCTGTGCAAACAGGACAAGATGACTTCCCTCGCTTGTTCCAGGATGCAGCGGGTCTCAATCCTAGCTGCTCCATGAAAGCATGATGGTGAAAAGTTGGGATCCAGGTTGACAATCATAATGCAATAGCATGGTTCAGGTGATGGAGACAACATGGTTTAGAACGCACTTTTAGCAGTGCTGATACACTGACATGGTAAGCATTAATCCGTATTTTAAAATGATTGCTTGACATGTGTCGCAACATCCCACAGTGTGAACAGGGCCTTAACCTTCCTGTGTTCCTGGGCCACCCCTGTAAATGGGTCTTGTGCCCAATGGGAGATACCTGCTTCACAAAGAATAAAAATAAATAAATAACAGTATGGGTTGATGCTGTTGAATTTATTCTTACTTTTTTTTTTTTGGTTAACATTTTTTAATAGACCTGGGACTATCAAGCATTTCTGGGACGTGTGACCAGGCTGGGAAAAGAAAGAAAAACAGGAAGAAAAAGACACGCACGCTTTTCATGACACAACTTAAAGGTCATATGCAAAGAAAGGTTTTTAAAACTAAAAGAAACAGCACCATTCAATAAACACTGCTAGAAAAACCTATTTGTGTTCCAGGTTTTGTAACAAAAGTCAACAAATTAGTGCATTTTTAGTGTCTTTTTGGTGTGGTCCATTTCCCCAAGGTTGCTGGATGTTGAGTCGGCATGCCTCCAGGCTGTAGATGTCATTTGGTTTGCTTGCCTGTTAGGAAGTTGTATTGCTGCTGTAATACAATGCCGGTAACTTCACTGTTGTTGGTCAGTGTCTGCTTTACAATAATTTAGATATAATAGGGACCTTATCTGCGCTAATTCCTACTAGGGATGGCTGTGCTAGCCCTGGTAAAAAGATAATTTTAAAGTGATTTATTGGGGTTTGCCTTAGAACATGGCACAAGTGACCTGTAGGAGTGTATGCTACTTTACCCACAATGCTTCACCATGTAAATTAGTATACAGAGTATTATATTTCTGTGTTCACTGAAGAAATAAGAGCCAACATCTCTCAGTATAAAAGTGTTGTAGCTAGATATGGTATATACAATGCATTGTTGTGAAAATAAACAAACAAAAGCTTATATTGTTGACATCACCACACAAATATGGGACAGCATCTCAGAGTATGGACATTGTAAAAGAGGTATGTATTTTACCCACATTGCCTTGCTACAGTTTTTCTTTTTTTTTTTTATATTAAACATATTACTGCTCATCACCAGCAATGTAAGGGACTGTATATCTGAGTAAGGCACATTTAAAGCAACCTTGTAAATTACCCAGAATTCCTTGTTGCAGTATACAAAACACTGACAGCTCTCTGGTATGACATCATTTTGGGGGTGTGGCCACGCACACAAAACTGGAGGACAAAACCCTGATAAAACCGTAAAAAATGAGAATGACAGATTTTTTTACGTAACAAATTGCAGCTTCAACATTTGAAGCATGCCTGGCAATGGCATGCCATATGTAACAGGCATTTGAGGAACCTTCAACATTTGTTTTAACATCACTGTGCTACTCTCCCTGACTTCTGCACAGGCTATAAAATTAAATTTAAATTGTTATCATGCATTACTGGCATTGAGCATGACACAACCACAATCAAACAACTTTCAGATTCTTGCAACAGGCACAGTGCAAGGAATAAGAAGTCTTTACAGACCTCAGCAATGTGACTGCCTCCATAGCTTATTTAATGAAGAAAGAGAATAGCAGCCCAAATGACATCACCAGGGCAGAGATATGCCGATTACCACAGGGAACAGAAAGTCTCAGCACCTAGCAGTGTTGCTGACACACACCACACAATAAATAGCTATAAATGATATGAAATGGTAGATTTTCATATAAAACACTAGGCAGATACTGTTATAACAATATTTAATTAAAGGGAAACGTCCACATACAGTTGGGCCCCACCTCCATGTGAAGTGGGGTCCAATTAGCAGATGCAGTAGAAAAAAGTAAAAATAAACTTACTCGCGTCTCATTTATTTGAAATTATATCTGGTTGATCCTGTGCCCTCATTGCCCTGGCATTTTAGGATGCAGAACCATCCCCATCGTGCCCACAAGCACCCGCGGCTGTCCCCGTGATGTTGTTTCAGGCGGGGAGCAGCCGGGGGCATCTATATACTTAATATGTGACTCATTTTTAAAATTGCTCCCGTTTGGAGCCTGGACATTCTTGGGCATTTCTCTTACAAGCAGTGGATGACCAGTACCCTGCGAGTTGATACGTGGTCTCAGTGTAGCCCAGACACACATAGATTCTAAACCGGAACTATTTGAAGATTTGGCAATTACCTGTGTTGCCAAATCTTTACAAATAACTCGATTTAAATATCTATGTCTGCTGGCTTTACTAGACCAAAGCATCAACTGGCCGGGAAACGCTGATCATCCACTGAAATAGCAAATATCCGGGCTCAACGGTAAAATGATCTGTGGTACTATAGATACCCGGCTACGCCGCCTGAAGCATCCTGGTCGCTGCAGTGCTAATGACGTGACGAAAGGGTTCTGCATCCTGAAGCGCGGCGCGGGATCACCAAATATAATTCGAAAAGGCCAGCCCTGCTTTCTGTGCATCTGCTAATCGAGCTTACTTCACATGGGTGGGGCCCCAGCTGTCGCGATGGTTGTTTCCCGCTAATGATCTGATAGTTTAATTTCTGTAAATTTCCATCGTATATGATCTCTAAGTAACTACAAATCTGAAAATATGGAAATATATTAAAGAAGTCAGTAACCCAGCTGCCATTAATAGAATGCATTCTGATGAATACAAATAAAAGATCAGGTACCCTATATTCAAAACTTTGTGCTGGGCACAAACAGTTAGCTCAGGATTAGCACGGGGTTTGAGTGGGACTGCTATATTCAAAAGGCCAAATAGCACAGGCAAACTGGATTAGCGCCAGGCAAAGGTATATTCTATGCAAGGGACAAACTGAGGTGGCATGTTCATGACTACAAGTGCAATGCAATATTCAGCACAATAGCGCTGCGCAAAGTGTGTTTGCGTGTCTTAGCATGACACATTGTGCATTGCAGATTACAGCCCAGGAAAAGGTAGTCTTAAATCTGGGCAAACCAGTTTTGTGTGACATTGTGGCTTTGTGCAGCATTGCATGTTTGCGTGGTTTTTGCATGACCCTACTCAGTACATTATAATCATAGTAAGAATCCAGACAGTGAAGACACATGCTACACATGGCTGGAACCTCCTATGCTGCCAACACTGACCACTAGTCCCAGCCATGCCAGACTGTGAGTGGTGACCTGGGATCCACTGAACACCAAGGCAGTGTGTCCATATAGCACACACACCTGCAGACCACCCTTCAGTGGACACCGACAGAAGCCAGCACACACATGCAGCACTGGGGACATGCAGAGTGTACAGCTGACCAGTCTTCACCACTCACTGGGTGCTGACACATGGCTGGGACAAGCCACGTAGTGGACATGGTCCACTGTAGGGAATACCCCAACACCTGTGTGCCTGTCCAATGGTAAGTGCCCCCCCAGTCACACACCGCACATCTGTACAGACACCACAGCACACACGCACAGCAATGTATGTGTCACTGTGAGCATCCTATACCAGTACTGCAGCATCTGTGAGTCACACAACAGCAGTGCAGTACTGTTCGCTGTCAGTACACACCTGCAAGATGGGGTGTCACTGTGTACAGTGCTGCAGTCAATGCTACTCACCACACCATAGGCAGTGCTGTGTCCCACACCCCTCTGGTCCCCATGTCACTGTACTGTCTGCTGTGCACTGTATAGCAGGAACTACAGTGTGACTGTTGCATCCCACACCACCACCAGTGTCTGTGCTGTGTAGGCCTCTGGAGCACAGTATACCATGCCGTTTTATACATATGTAACCTGTAGCTACAACCATACACCTCCTGACTGACCTACAGTTGGAGCTTTGGCAGACCCAGCCAGCCCCAGTACTTCCAGACTGACCTACAGGTGGAGATGTGGGACCTCGCAATAGCGCTGGGCAAACTGCATGCAAATCAGGACATAATGAGATGCTAATCTGGATATTTGCCCACTTTTAAACATAGCACAGTTTTGTCCTGGGCAAACTTGATAGCGCCTGGCAAATGGCTTAGCACCACGCATAACCTGCGCAACTGTGTTTGTGCTGCGCAAATGTTTTAAACACAGTTTACATTTCTGCACAATGTAATATCATATATGCTGATGCTTGCAGCTTTACTGACTCCACTCCTTTGCTAGAACACACATTGGTCACATAGTTCACCTCTACAGTCATTCAGGTCGCTGTACACTGGGATGTTGTTGTGGTTTGCATTCCTGGTGGCTACATTCAGAGCTGTCTAATTTTTGGGCTATTTTTGCACTGCACTCCCAGCCCAGTTTGCCAAGCTTCCCTAGCATGCTATATTCAGCAGGTTTAGCACTATTGGTTCCAGGCTAATTTAGCACGCTGGGCAGTGCTAATTTAACACCAGGGCAAAGTTTTAAATATAAGGCCAAATGAGTACGAAAAGACAAAGTGAAGCCATAGGTTCCAGCAATGTTGGCTAGAAAAATATGACTGGTTGGGGTATGATGGTGCAAAAGATCTGTTGTTCTGGCATTTGTGTATCAAACGTGAAATACAGTTGGGTAAGGCAGGCAATAAAGATAATGTTTGTTTTAGTACAGATAACTTTCATCTTGACTCTGTCTCGTCCCATAGTATCAGTGATGGTCATGCTAGGGCAAAGGAAAAGGAAGATGCCAGCATTGACCAGGGACAAGTAATGTGGAGGGAATGCTGTTGGGAGGATGCAGGAAGTACTGAAAGGGAAACTAGAGGGAATAAGACAGGAGATGGATGCAGAACAGACAAGGGATATTATTAAATGGGGATTACAGAGGCAACAGAAGACTGCACCAAGACACAGAGTAAGAGGAGCAGAGCAAGAAAACCATGCTGGTTGAACAGCGAGGTAGTGAAGGTGGTGCAAGCAAAACGAGAGGTGCACCAGAGGTATAGGAGGACAGGGAAGGAAGTGGACAGGGAGGAGGATGCAAGATTGTCCAGGAAGTGACCAGAAAAGTGAGAGAAGCCAAGGCCCAGAGGGAGCCGAGAGTAGCACAGGGAATTAAAAGGGGGACTTTTAAAATACATCAGGGAGAAAAGGAAGTGCAAGGAGATAATAGTGAGGATAAAAGGGGTGGGAGTGGACGGAAAGGGTGAGGAGCAGGCAGAAGCACTGAATAAATACTTTTGCTCAGTGTTCAGGGAAGAAAAGGGGGGACCGCTACCACCATGGGCTGGGAGGGTGGGGACAGGGGGAGAGGTGGCAACAGATGGAAGAATTGAGGCAAGTAGAGTCCTAGAGGGACTGAGGGCACTGAAGGTAGACAAGGCATCAGGGCAGGATGGTATCCACCCCTGGGTGCTGAGGGAGATGGCAGAGGTGTTGGCAGAGCCACTGGTGGATCTGTTCAGCTCCTCACTGGAGTCAGGATGTGTGCCACTGGACTGGAGGATAGCACATGTAGTACCATTACACAAGATCGGACCAAGGGATAAACCAGGTAATTATCGCCAGGTAAGTTTCACCTCCACAGTGTGCAAACTCATGGAAACAATACTAAAGGAAAGACTGGTGTCATACCTGGAGGACAATTGCCTCCAGGATGTGAGGCAGCATGGGTTCATTTCAGGGAAGTCTTGTCAAATCAACCTGATACAATATTATGACTGGGTGACAGGTGAGCTGGATAAGGGTCATGCAGTGGATGTTCTTTCCTTGGACTTCAGCAAGGCCTTCGATTCTGTGCCTCATGGGCGGCTTAGAGGGGAAGCTAACTGGTGTTTGGGTAGGGACAAAAATGATGAAACTGGATTACAAGCTGGCTGAGTGGGAGGCTGCAACGGGTGGTGGTGAGAGGGGAGCTCTCAACTCCAAGGCCGGTGATGAGTGGGGTGCCACAGGACACTGTGTTGGGGCCAGTATTGTTTAGGCTATTCATATCAGACATTGCACATGGTGTGTTGAGCAAGATAAGTCTGTTCGCTGATGACACCAAAATTGGAGCATTGGTGTATGGAGAGGAGGGATGGAAGCAGCTGCAGGGGGACCTAAGCAAGCTAGAGGATTGGCCAGAGAGGTGGCAGCTGGGGTTCAATGCAAAGAAGTGTAAGGTTATACACTTTGGGGTGAAGAACCCAAGGAGGGAATACTGGCTGGGAGGGGTTAAGCAGGGGATCACTGAGGAGGAGAAGGACCTAGGGGTAATGATAACAGGGACCATGAACAACACTGCCCAGTGCAGGAGAGCAGCTGCAAAAGTGAACAAAATGCTGGGATGCATAGCGAGGGGGTTTTCGTCCAGGTGAAAAGAGGTGATCTTGCCCCTCTGCAGGTCACTGGTAAGGCCGCACTTATTGGCTAAGATAATAATAATAATAATAATAATAATAATTTTATTTATAAACCGCCTTTCATAATATCAAGGCGCTGAACAAGTCCATAAAAACATCAACAAACAATACAAACACAAACCATGAAAATTATAAAATATATTCTAAAAACATAATAAATTACAGTAAAATTACACACACTATGCAGTGCGTTTAACTTTCAAAAAAGGCCCTTCTCCAGAGATAGGTTTTTAATTCCTTTTTAAAAGTCTCCATGGAGGAGCATTCCCATAACCGGCAAGGTAGAGAATTCCAAAGAGTGGGTGCGGCATAGGAAAAAGCTCTACTGCCGGAAGATTTCAAACTCACTCTTGGAATCTCTAACAACCCCATGTCGGCCGAGCGGAGTGATCGGCTAGGGCAATGAGACACCAGAAGGTCTTTCAGATAGGCTGGACCCTGATCGTGAAGGGCTTTGAAAGTCAATAAAATGACTTTAAAGGTGATCCGCCATCGAGCCAGTAGCTCGGGGAGCATCGGGAATGCACAGGACCTACTTGTCCCAGTCAAAACCCGGGCTGCCGCATTCTGCACTAGCTGTAGGCAGCGGATTTCAACCCCAGAAAGCCCAAAGTAAAGGGCGTTGCAGTAATCGAGGCACGAGATAAACTCTGTTTAGCATCCGCCACCTGAGAGAGAGACACACTACCAGACTTTGAGTTGTGCAATTGCACATTTAATTACCCAAGTTTCTAAACTTGAAGGTTGGTGCTGGATGACTCCAGCTGGTGGCAACAAATATCCGAGGACAGACACCTCTCTAAAAGCTGTTCCAGCCCAGATGGAGAGGTGTGCTGTCACAATTGGTTGGCAGTGGTGGTGTGATGATAGCGGACTGCTTAGCACACTAAGATACAGAGTTTGCCAGTGGAAAATGTACCTTAGCAGTTGCAAAACAGGATATATAAGAAAATACACTTTTACAACAGTTTTTTTTTTCTTTTGGCAGTTGGCACAGCATAGTGAAGGATTAGAGAATGAGCTCTACGGAGTATAACTCGCTTACTGTGCAACAGCTTTTTGGAAAGTGCCAGGAAAAAGGGGTTCAGCTTGAAGGTCTAAAACACAAGAAAAGGGCAGACCTCATAGCTGCCCTTGTGGCACATGACCAGAAGCAGACAGTCTCAGGGGGTGAGGCAGGAACTGATGTAGCAGACCCCCCAAACCAGCTTGATGCACTGTGACTGTAGCTGTTGCTGCAAGACAAGGTTCTGGAGGCAAAAAGACTGGATGCTGAAGCAGAAATATGAAGGTTGGACGCCAAAACAAAAAGATGGGAAGCAGAGACAAGAAGACAAGAAGCAGAGAAAGAACTGGAAGAAAAGATACTGGCAGACAGAAAGAAAGACTGCCAAGGCAGACAGAAAGAACGTGAAGAAAGAGAAGGAGAAAGAGAATGACAGCATGAACTCCAGAGACAACAGCACGAGAAGGAGATGATGACCCTGTGCAGCCAGCAAACCGTGAGTAATGGTGGAGTGAATTCTCCTCATGAAGCCAAAATTAATTCTAAATTGTTCCCTCAGTTTAGAGAGGGAGATGACCTTGATTTATTTTGAAGGTAATTTGAGAGAGTCTGTGAGCAATTCCAATTGACCTAGGCTTCGTGGTGAACTTATCTCAAACCCTTACTTACAGGGAGGGCTTTGCATGCATTTTCTAAAATGAGTAATGAAGACTATGCTGATTATGATAAAATTAAAACAGTGTTGTTGAAACATTTTAAATTAACTCCTGAAGCTTATAGAAGGAAATTTAGGGAGTTAAAGAAAAGCCCAGAAGACAGTTATGTAGAACTGCAGGTTCAACTGTGTACTTACCTTGATAGGTGGGTGGAGTAAGCCAGGCCAGGATAGCATCAACCTTGGCGGACTCTGGGTGGATGTGTCCGTTACCCACCCAGTGCCCAAGGTAGAACACTTCTACCATACCTATCTGGCACTTTCCACCTTGACTGTCAGACCTGCATTCTTCAGCCTGTGGAACACATCCCATACATTCTTGATGTGCTCATCCCAGGTCTGGCTGTATATGGCTATATCATCCATATACGCCAATGCAAACTCACCTACCCCAGACAGAATGTGATCCACAAGCCGTTGAAAGGTTGCAGGTGCATTCTTCATTCCAAATTGCATTACCTTGAATTCGTATAACCAAATGGAGTGACAAAAGCTGATCTCTCCCTGGCTGCAGGGGTCAGAGGTACCTGCCAGTAGCCTTTGGTTAGGTCTTTTGTGGTCAGATACTTGACTCCCCCCAGTCACTCCAAGGTCTCATCGGTTCTGGTCATGGGATGGGCGTCAGACTCTGTGCAGCTATAAAGCCTCAGGTAGTCAACGCAGAATTGTGTGGTGTTGTCCCTTGTGGGAATCAATACTATGGTTGATGCCCAGGGGCTTCTAGATTCCTGGATTACTCCAAGTTCCAGCATCTCCTTGAGCTCCTCTTTCACAGTCTGCTTAATGTGCTCAGGTACCCTGTAGGAAGACTGTTTCAGGGGAACCCAGGTCCCTGTACCCACATGGTGCTCTGCCATCGTGGTGTACCCCAGTTTCCCCTGTGAATATGTCCTCAAATTCTCTCAGCACACCCCGAATTTCTTTCACATGAGCTGGCATCACCTGTTCAGAGAGGGTAAGGTTGTCCACAGAGGATGTAACCTAGGCCTCCCCAAGCAGGTCCACCAGTAGATCCATCTCAGTTTCCTCCTCTGGGGCACTGCATACAGTGAGGACCAATTCCTCCCAGTCATGGTAGGGCTTCAGCATGTTAACATGATACACCTTTTGCCTGCATCTCCTGACCAGTAGCTCTATCATGTAGTTGACATTACTAACGTTACATGAAAGCAGAGCACACACAAGCCTCAGTCAAATACTCAGGGCACCAGTCTCATGTTACAAAATATTTATTAACTACATAAATAATAAAATGAGGCATAGCCTGACACATTTCAGATGTGCTTCCATCCTTTATCAAAGGCTAAAAACATTAATTCACTCATGGCTTTTATACACATCCAGATGGACATCATTATGATGTCATCATTGATCAATAACCCTACCTTAATTACAACATTAACTCTACATAGTAGCATTAATTAGACACCATCTTTACCACTGAACCCCTTAACACATAATAACTTACAACACATACTAAATATCTGTAAAAACGTTAGTATCTTACAGCAGCAAAACAATCCTACACATCATATATATATATATATATATATATATATATATATATATATATATATATAAAATTAGAGGCAAAAAACTCAGTTTAATGCATTGTTTGGGGTTGTTCCACAGCGACAAAGTGAGGAAATTTGATGTTAGGTTAACCCCCTTGTACCCACCCTGCCCTCCCCCCAGCCGGCATCGGGGTGCGCTGGGTCATTGGCCCCAACTCTCACCCCATCACATGTGCAAAGAAGCTGGTGGTGAACTATAGGAGAATGGGGTGAGAGTTAGGACCAACGACCCCAACGCACACCCCGATGCGGCTGGGAGGGCAGGTGGGGAGTGGAAGTACAAGGGGGTTCAACCAACATCGAATTTCCTTTGCTTTTTTCTCTGTGGAACAACCCTAACTGATGCATTAAACAGAGTTGTTTGCCTCTAATTTCCCTTCTTTTTGAGAATCTGCAGTAGAAATAGTGAATGGAATGGGGTGGTGGGAAAAGGGCCCCGTGCTCCCACCATGTGATGTTTTGTGACATAGTAACGGTAAGTGCAAAGGAAATGCAACCGCTAACAGTTGCGCACAATGTGACAGAAATGTAAATGGCAAAGCAAACGTTAATAGAAACGTAAGAGCAAAGTGACGCCAAAGTGAACAGTGATGCCAAAGGAGATGTAACCATGTAAGGAAACACAAACTGTGATGCACACGGTACGGCAATTGGAAATGCAAATGGAAATGTTAACAGCATAAATAAAGCCAAAGGAAACAGAAACGGAAATGCAAACCCAAGCGCACATGAAAACGCAAATCGTAATGCGCATGGTCATGGTACCGTAATAGTAAATGCAAATGGTAAAGTTAACATGAACAATAATGCCAAAGGAAACAGAAACAGAAATGTGAATGGAAGCGTGTACGGAAACGCAAACCGTAACGTGCATGGTCACATTACCGTAGTTGAAAACGCAAATGGTAATGGTAACAGCAACAGTAACACCAAAGGAAACACAAATGCAGAACAAAATGCAAGCGCGTACGGAAATGCATATCAAAATGCGCACCGGCACAGTAACGCAATTGGAAATGCAAATGGTAACAGTAACAGCAACGGAGAAGCAAACCAAAAGAGAAACGCTAACTGAAGGGGTGCCAGAAATGCAAACAGATACACAAACAGAAACAGCACTGGAAATGCAAGTGGTAACAGTAACGCTACTGCAAGCACAAATGAGAATGCAAAGGGTAACGCACACAGAGGCGTACACGGGAACGGGAAAGCAAACGGGTATGGAAACGCTAACTGTTACAGTAATGGAAGCACACACCCTGTGTTTGCCCAACAGCTGCATAGAGAAACATAGTGTGTACAAGGAATGACTGCTTAATAATGGGCCTGGGAGCAGAAAACGAGCAGTTGGAATACTAAATTGCTTATATCTCAGGAACCGTGTGACGTAGAAAAAAAATTAAATTTCCCATGATTCATGAGTTTCCTGGCTAGATTTTTGCTGAATGGGCTATGCATTGTTGTGACAAAAATTCTGTTCTCGCACCGGTTTCGAAATACGAGCCCCGAAAGGCGCGGCGTACACCACCATGTTAGTCTATGTGAAAACATTTCAACTTTGGAGTACAGTAACTTTGCAGCTATGCAATATTTTTTCACCAAACAACTAAAAGGCACATCTGAGAGATGTTGGCTGCCTTCCCTCCAAATTTCAGCTCAAAAGACCAAACTGTTCTTTTGCAGCAGGGTGGCAAAGAACTCCTGCCATTTTGACCATAGTTTGGAAAAGTAGTGTCTTGATTTGTGAAAGCTTTCGCAAAAATTAGCGAAAGTGTCACAGATGCGATACTACTTTATGACACTACTTTTTCCAGGAATTTGAAACACATATTTCTGGGGTGTTTAACCCCAAAATAAACACATGCCTAGCATCCTCAGGGCTCAACTAGGTAAATACAAAAAGAATTGTGCCCCTAGATGGTCCCAATTTTAAATGGCAAGCATTTTTCTGATTGCCAACTGAAAACAAAATGGCAGATTTGCGACACTACTAGGGCCATTTGCGACACTAAAAAGTGCATTTGCGACACTGTCAAATTTTTTGTTAACTTTTCCCATTGACTTATAATGGGAACTTGTTTTTTGAATAACTTTTGAACCGTTTGATATTTTTTCATGAAATCTTCAAAAGGCACATTGGGGACCCCGGCCACACGTTTTCTGAAGTTTTCGGACCGCTCGCACAATCCATGTGATCTGTAGGTGTGAGCAAAGAATTCGCAAAAAAACGTAATTGCGCATTCAGTTGTCTCTTAATAACTCCGCAGCCATATGTCCGACTGGTACAAAAGTTGGCAAAGTTATCAAGGTGCAAAGTTTCACCCTTTAACCTTAAAAGTGCTACTCAACCCTAACTATGGTAGCACTACCGTGCTACCATAATATATATATATGTATATATATCTACTAATCATTTAAAAACAGATCCATCACATAATTGTTAGAGATCACATACACGTCTTAATTTTTATTAAAAACTGAATCAATTTTATTATCAATGCTTATTTAGGGTATTTATCCACTATAGCAGTGCATAGTCCCATTTTGATAACCTAGTACTTGTACATTTGAACGTGTAGTGGCAGCTATTTCACACATTAATACCCACACACAGCCTTGGACAATTGCATGAACTGGTTTTATGGGAAGGGGAATGTTGGCCAGGACAAAGTGGTCAGGTAGTGATCATGGTGCTGACAGCCCCACGTCTTATATCTCACAGTGATCTGCTCATATTTCTCCCCTTCTGTCTTCCCCCTTCCCTGAATATAGCAGTATCTTGCAGGAGTGGCCTTCTCAGTCCTCATCTGGTATTCATTCTTCACTCCTACTCCCCACACCAAAAACTGGTGAGCCCATCACCCTTCTGCATCATGAATGTGGGTAGTACAGTCCACATGTTTTTTTGACGTATCAAAAATAAACAAATCTTTTCAGTAAGTCAGGCTGATAGCAGTAGGGAACAAGGGCTTTCCTAGCCTTAAAAGATCTAGGCTACCTTTGATTAGGCACTATTAAATGATGGATGTGTGCATCATTATGCACATCATTTAATAGTGCCCAATCCGTCTTTCAGATGAGACGTTAAACCGAGGTCCCATCTGCCTGGATTGATGGTAGTTCAGGTGGATGTTAAAGATCCCATGGCACTTATCGAAAAGAGTAAGGGAATTTCCCCGGTGTCCTGGCCAAATTTCCCTCATTCACTAAAAATACCACCAACAGCTTAATCTGGTTCAAGGTCAGTTGGCATTCATCTGTATCCCCCTCCCCCAGGTCGTGCCTGAAAATAGGCAGGATTTGTCTAGTGCACTTACCCGGTCAACAAAAGCTAAATAAATAAAATAAATAAATAGATTGGCTTAGATCATATATGGGTAGGAAAGCCTGTTTTTCCCCCTTTGCCCTGCAGCTATCAGCCTGGCTTACCAGAAGATCATGTTTATTATTAATGTGTAAATATATCACGGGAGACTGTGCTAACCGCATTCATGATGCGGAAGGGTGGTGAGCTCACCAGTTTTTGGTGTGGGGAGCAGGTGAGATGAATGAATTCCAGAGAGGGACTGAAGAGACCATTCTAGCAGGGTACAGCTATATTCAGGTTAGGGGAAGACAGGAAGGGGGAAGTTGAACAGATAATTGTGAGATCTGAGATGTGGGGCTGCCATTGCCATGATCACTACCTGACTGTGGATGAGAGCAGTCAGCGACAACAAATACTCAGAGCAGCAGGTCTGCACCTAAACTGTTACTTGAATTCAGTATAGGGAGATTACCCTCGGGTGAGGATGTTGACGTTTGTTAGGACAGTATCGAGGGAGCTGTGTATAGCTCATTCAATATTTGGAAAGGTAGTAGCCAGCCAATTCACATTGTGGAAAAGTACTGGAGAAGAATTGCTAGGAACTGTCCTGCGGGGTTCTGCAGATCACAGGCAAAGGAGTAGACCGACACTGGAAGTCAGGTGGATTTGCTCAAGGAATTAGTACGCTTCTCCTGCTAATAATATTGTTATCCATAGTAAGTGCATTCCTTATGAAAGTATAAACAGCAGTTTTTCTGGTGTGTCTTGATGCTTATTGCTTGGCCCTCCAAGAAGACCTAGTTGTTGGTTAATGAGGAGGGGAAAAACGCAACAGGGGGACTGTACATACTGCCTTCACTGTGCAGAAGGGTGGGGATTCACTCAATGTTTACTGGGGGAGCAGAAGTCAAACATTGAGAAAATGGACTGGAGAGCGATTTGGGAGGCATTTTTTAATGTGCCAGCTGATGAAGCGTATCGGTATGGGTGTGCACAACTCTCTGAGGTACGAGATTACAATGAGGTGTGACAATTCTCTTCATGAGACCACAAGCAGTACTAAGGGCAGTGTATGGATGGGGGGGTGTTCAACAGAAGGCAGGCTAGGTGCAGGGGGCTCACATGGAAAAAAACTACAAAAGAGAAGCTTATTTGTGGATTACCAAGAAAGCATGAGCTTTGGAATTGGACCAGACCAGTACTTTGCTACAAATTTCAGGGCATCAGATGACCACCAGATAATCACGTATTTGAAGTGTTGTAGTGTACTGTGGTTTGCCAAAGAGAAAGTGAGCTGCACTACAAAACATTTTCAGCAAGTTAAAGTAAACAAAATGAACAAAACCATAGCCTAACATGTGTACTCATCAAAATAATCGACGTGTTAACACATGGTGTTGATCATTGTGGTGAAACAATTCAAAACAAAGGGGGAAAGAAGAACTAGTTAGCACTATAGGGAGCCATGTGGGTCTCTGGCTCTGGCTCCAATGATGTCATCATGACTCATCACTTAGCATACTTGGCAGACATTTTAAGGAGCAAGCAAGGCTGCTTTTTGAAAATGAAAGGCTGATGTTTACATTTTTCAGAAGCTATGAAACTGCATTTAAGTTATTTACATAAATGCAGTTTTAGCATAAATTTAAACAGCAGCCTTCACTTTACCTCGCTTTGAAGCCAGATTTTGGCATTTGCAGTTTTAAAAAAGTGCTTGTTTAGGTGCCCTTTAAGGTCATCTGATATAATTATCCCCAGGTCCCTTTCCATTTTTGTTGTTGATACTACCTCCCCCCCATTGTGTAATCTTCCCCTTATTTGGGTGCAAACCATGGCTGCGAAATGCCCACAGCATTTGTCGTCACATTCCCTTGTAATATAGTCTCAGTTGTGTTCCCAAAAAAGGATTTTAAGCTTACATTTCTAAATAGGATATTCAAATCTATCAAAGTCTGTACTTTGTTTGCCATTGTTGTAGGAGCAAAATTGAACCCTTTGCTTAAGACATTCAGTTCAGCATTCATTAATTCAAAATCAGAGAGATTTAATACCTGAATGTCTTCTGTTCCTTCATTTGCTACCATCATCTCCCCCCCTCCATCTGCCATCTGTAGCCGTTCTGGTGTCCTCGTCCACATCCACTTATTTCTCTTCCCCCTCTGTGTCCTTCTTCACATTCTCCTCGGTCTCCATTGTCCATTCCTCTTCCTGTGCCCCTTAACATGGGGCTCCTTCGTAACTGGTCTGGTGGAGCTGCTTCCTGATGAGCCTGCTGAAAATGGTTCTGTACAATATTCTCTTCATTTTCAGATTCCCTAGCACTGCAAAAATTGAAACTGATGTGTCTTGTTCTGTTCTTTAATATACCCTTAGGATTTTCTTCCAGCTAAAACTGCATCCAAATTCAGTCATTTTTATCTCTTATGAATGTTGTTTGTTTTACTGCTTTTAATTCATTGTCCAATTTAAAAATTGAGTCTTCACGTCTCTGATTATTGAGTTCAAAATCTGGATGTAATTGAAACTTAAGCACTTCTCTTTCTTTCAATTTGATTTCTTCCCTCAGGCTTGTTTCTTTTTCTTTACTATATTTGATAATCAAGCCTATTAATTTAAAACTTGCTTCAATTAATACATTTTTCCATGCCTTTTGAAATTCCTCATTATCCTGTCTGCAGCCTGGAATTTTTATCAGTCTAAGTCCACGAGGAATTCTATTAACTGTCACACATGCCTCCATGTTATCTGTATTCCAATGCGCCCTTCTCCATTGGTGTGTGATTTTTTTTCTAAATCTTTAAATGCTTTATATTGAGTTTGTTCTCCATCAGTTCTTATTATGCTTGTCACATCATCTACCAAGAATGGGTTATTTCTCACCACAGTCTTAAGTAATTCATTAATGTAGTCAAACAGCCCCTGGTTCCTCTCATTTGTTTGTGAAAAAAACAAATTAGGGGTTGCTTCTAGCAACATAGTGAAAAAGCAAGTAAAATTAAACACTGAGACTTATAAGGTGCTCCTGTATCAGGTTTTATGCTTAGAACTACAGTATGTCAAACTGCAACCTGTGCAACATTTAAAAAAGAATCACAGAAAAACCACAGCTAGAGAGTGCACAAGGACAGTGGTGCTACAATGCTAAAAAAAAGTTACTAAAGTTACACGAAAGTAGAGCACACACAAACCTTAGTCAAATACTCAGGGCACCAGTCTCATGTTATAAAATATTTATTAACTACATAAATAACAAAACAAGGCATAGCCTGACGCATTTCGGATGTACTTCCATCCTTTATCAAAGGCTCAAAACATCAGTTCACTCAAGGCTTTTATACACATCCAGATGGACATCATTGATCAATAACTCTACCTTAATTACAACATTAACTCTACATAGCAGCATTAATTAGACACCATCTATACCATTGAACCCCTTAATACATAATAATTTACAACACATAATAAATACCTATAAAACATTAGTATATTATAGCAGCAAAACAATCCTACACATCACACATACTGTATATATATACTAATCATTTAAAAACAGTTAGATCCATCACATAATTGTTATAAATCACATACGCATCTTAATTTTTATTAAAAACTGAATCCATTTTATTATCAATGCTTATTTAGGGTATTTATCCACTATAGCAGTGCATAGTCCCATTTTGATAACCTAGTACTTGTACATTTACCCCTTCTTTTCTTTAAAAAGGGCTTCAATTCAAACCCAGCATTTAAACCTTTTCTCTTAGTTGCATTCAGGCTAATTATCCAAAATGCTTCCCTGGAGAGTAACAACTCATTAAAATTTCCTCCTCTTGGCTTTTGGCTGAATTTGTCTATTTCCATAAAGCCAAATCCATGCTCTAAAACATTGTTCACATTCACAATATGTGCAGCTGTAGCATACAATATCTCTCTTTTCTCTATTGCTCTAATATGTTCCTTTGCTTTGATTTTAAAACTTCTGATAGTTTTTCCTACATAAAATGCCCCACATTTACAAGTGGCAAAATAAATAATGCTCATAGAATCACATGCTACCAACTGTCTAATTTCAAAACTACGTCCTGTATTTTGAGTAACAAAACTTTTTACTTGTACTGTATGGGCACAACAATTACAATTTCTACAAGGAAAACATCTTACACTTCTGTTTCCTTGTGAACATGTCCTCAAATTCTCTCAGCACACCCGAATTTCTTGCATCTGGGCTGGTGTCAGCTGTTCAGAGAGGGTAAGGTTGTCCACAGAGGATGCAACCCGGGCCTCCCCAAGCAGGTTCACCAGTGGATCCATCTCATTTTCCTCCTCTGGGGCACTGCATACAGCGAGGACCAATTCCTCCCTTGTGCGGTAGGGCTTCAGCTTGTTAACATGATACACCTTTTGCCTGCATCTCATGTCCGGTAGCTCTATCATGTAGTTGACATTACTAACCTTTTGGACAATGGAGAATGGCCCTTCCCATGCTGCCTGTAATTTATTCTGTTGGACAGGGATGTGTGCCATCACTCGCTGTCCCACCTCATATTCTCTGACTTGGGCCCCACGGTCATATCAGACTTTCTGCCGCTGTTGTGCAGTGGCCAAGAACTCCTGAGCAAGTCCCATGAGCTCCTTAAGGTGGGTCCTGAAGTTCAGGACATACTCCAGAACAGACTCCCCTTGGGAGGCACAGTCACCCTCTGGGCAGAGCAGATGTTGTCTGGGAAGTACTCCAGGGTCTGGAGATTCACAGGGCCAGCAGTCCAAATACTAAAGGCTAGAGTCTTCCTGAGCTGGGAGAGGGGCCATGGAGAAAAGGAGGTGGGGGTCGCAAAGGACCTCCCTGTAAATGCGATCATGGGGAATGATTTTGACCACAGGGAAAACAGATGTGTGTTGCAACTCATAGTCAGGCAAAAGGGCAACCTTCTGAGGGGGAAGAGGGGGTGACTCAAGGTGATCCCGCCACTCCCTCAGCAGCTAAAGAAATGTCTAGCACAGGGGAAGGGCTGGCTAGAAGCAGCAGTCCTGAACCCCAGTCACAAATAGAGGAGCACACAGGATTTCCTTCTGAAGGGGCGCTGGGAAGGGTCAGACGAGGGCAGCTGAGTGCTGCACAGTGAACTGACCCTATCTTGCAAAAACTGAGGGAACTAGCTAATAGGGCTGAGGGTCCTCAGGGGGGATAACGAGTCAGTTTACTGGGATAATGGGCTGCTGTACAGAGAAAGTACAACAGGGGAAGGGCTACATGGTGAGGTGCTCCAGCAGCTGGTAGTCAGTAAGGTTCACCATCAGCAGCTTTTGGCCCTTGCCCATGATATCCCATTTTCAGGCAACTTAGAGGTGAGGTGGACAAACAAGCGGCTAACCAACAATTTCTTCTGGCCCGGTATAGGCAAGGATGTGGCAAATTATTGCAGGACTTGTTCGCAGTGCCTGCGGGTGGGGAAAATGGGGGACAAGGCCAAGGCAGCTTTGGTGCCCCTGCCCATTATCGATTAACCCTTCAAGAGGGTAGCTGTAGACATAGTGGGGCCACTGAGCACCCCAAGTCACACTGGCAAGCGGTATATCCTGGTGGTAGTCGACTATGCCACAAGATACCCAGAGGCAATGACCCTATCATCCTCTGAGGCGGAACCAGTGGCAGATGCACTGTTGGGAAGATTTAACTGTGTGGCTTTCCCCAGGAGAGACTGTCAGATCGGGTGCCCGTTTCATGTCAGGGTTAATGAGTAGTTTGTGGGAGAAGTGTGGGGTAAAGCAGCTCAAAACCTCCCCATACCATCCCCAAGTTAATGATCTGGTGGAGCAATTTAATTCAACCCTTAAGACCATGCTAAGGACTTTTGCAGACCAGCATAAGAGGGACTGGGACAAATATTTGCCTCATCTCATATTTGCATACAGGGAAGTCCTACAGGAGTCCATAGGGTTCTCACCTTTTGAGCTCCTGTTTGGTCATAGGGTGCGGGGCCCCTAGATTTGATTTGGGATGAATGGGAGGGTGACTGTGCCTCCCAAGGGGAGTCTGTTGTGGAGCATGTCCTGAACCTCAGGACCCACCTTAAGGAGCTCATGGGGCTTGCTCAGGAGCACTTGGCCACTGCACAACAGTGGCAGAAAGTCTGGTAAGGCCATGGCAGCAGAGAATATGAGGTGGGACAGTGAGTGATGGCACTCATCCCTGTCTGACAGAATACATTACAGGCAGCATGGGTGGGGCCATTCTCCATTGTCCAAAAGTTTAGTATTGTCAACTACATAATAGAGTTACCGGACAGGAGATGCAGGCAAAAGGTGTATCGTGTAAACATGCTGAAGCCCTGCCACACCAGGGAGGAATTGGTCCTCGCTGTATGCAGTGCCCCAGAGGAGGAAACTGAGATGGATCCACTGGTGGACCTGCTTGGGGAGGCCCGGGTTGTATCCTCTGTGGACAACCTTACCCTCTCTGAACAGCTGACGCCAGCCCAGGTGCAAGAAATTTGGGGTGTGCTGAGAGATTTTGAGGACATGTTCACATGGAAACCTGGGTACACTACGATGGCAGAGCACCATGTGGATACAGGGATCCAGGTTTCCCTGAAACAGTCTCCCTGCAGGGTACCTGAGCATGTTAAGCAGACCATGAAAGAGGAGCTCAAGGAGATGCTGGAACTTGGAGTAATCCAGGAATCTAGTAGCCACTGGGCATCACCCATGGTTTTGATCCCCAAAAGGGATGGCACCACACGATTCTGCGTTGACTACCGGAGGCTTAATAGCTGCACGGATTCTGATGTGTATCCCATGCCCAGAACCGATGACACCCTGGAGTGACTGGGGGGAGCCAAGTATCTGACCACAATAGACCCAACCAAGGGCTACTGGCAGGCACCTCTGACCCCTGCAGCCAGGGAGTGATCATCTTTTGTCACTCCATTTGGTTTATATGAATTCAAGGTAATGCCATTTGGAATGAAGAATGCACCTGCAACCTTTCAACGGCTTGTGGATCGCATTCTGTCTGGGGTAGGTGAGTTTACATGGTGTTTATGGATGATATAGCCATATACAGCTAGATCTGGGATGAGTACATCAAGAATGTACGAGATATGTTCCACAGGGTGAAGAATGCAGGTCTGACAGTCAAGGCAGAAAAGTGCCAGACAGGTATGGCAGAAGTGTCCTACCTTGGGCACTGGGTGGGTAGCAGACACATCTGCCCAGAGCCTGCCAAGGCTGATGCCATTCTGGCCTGGCCTACTCAGAGTATTGTGTGCAGTTTTGGAGGCCATACCTAAAGCATGATATCAGGCTACTGGTGGGGGTGCAGAGGAGGGCAACAAAGATGATATGTGGAATGGAGGGGAGAGACTATGACAGCAGGCTGGGAGACCTGAATATGTACACCCTGGAGGATAGAAGGGACGGGGGGACATGATAGAGACATTCAAGTATCTGAGGGGAATCAATAAGGATGGGGCAGATGGGGTCTTTAAGTTAACGAGGGGGAGGGTCACCAGGGGGCATAGGCTAAGAATAGAGAGGGGAAGATTGAGGAAGGAAATGAGGAGACACTATTTCACAGAGAGGGTGGTAGCAAAATGGAATGCCCTACCAGAATTGGTGATATCATGTAAATCTGTGAACAACTTCAAAAGGGCATGGGACAGGGAACAGCGGAGAGTGAGGGTGAGGGAGGTGGGGGGTGGCACTGGGATGACAAAGGGGAGGGGGGTGGGGCAGCTGCAAACTAGGGGTGCTAGCTGCACACTCGAGCAGACTTAGATAGACCGGATGGTCTGTTTCTGCTGTCACATTTGTATGTTCATATGTAAGAACATGAACGAAGCAATGCTTAACTGTCTGGATAAACTGTTTCACATATGGCATGCAAGTCTCCCTCCCCTTCCCCTGCCATGCTTATCCTAGATGGTATCCCTACTCAAGAACCCAGCAAATTAGCAGATGCTTTTAATATAGCATTCTCAGACCTAAGCTCTATTCTCCCCCCTGACCTTTTCAGTTCTGATGCGTGATATTTCCCGCCACCCCCCAGTGCGCCTCCTTTTCGTCTCAAAACCATCTCCACTAGTGATGCCCGCTCATATATTTCCAGGTTCCTAGGAAAGACCAGACATAGTGGTGACTCACTAGATGCTAAATTGCTATCTTTAACCCTTGATGCTGTTCTAGTACTTCTTACTAAAATCTTCAACATGTCCCTGTGCCTAGGAAAATTCCTGTCTCCATGGAAAAAGGCAAGGATTACTCCAGTACATAAAAATGGTACATGTACTGCTACTAGTAACTAAAGGCCCATCTCCATACTCCCTCCACTCTCTAAAGCCCTGGAAAAAATAGTGGCTGATCAACTTACTATCTAGATACACAACACCTAATCTGCCAACAACAACACAGTTTCAAGAAAGGTCACAGTACCACCACTGCCCTCCTAGAACTTACCTCCTTTGTTCATGACGCTCTTGACCAGGGAGATCTGGCTGGTACAGTCTTTATAGATCTCTCCAAGGCATTTGACACCGTCATTCACACCATGCTCATAAACTCCCTCCTCTCTGTTGGCGTCTCCAAAGAAACTACTAGCTGGTTCTCCAGTTATCTCTCTGGCCGCACTCAGCAGGTGATGATAAGAAACACCCTCTCCGCAAACCTTCCCGTCCGATCGGGTGTCCCTCAAGGATCTATCCTCGGTCCGCTCCTTTTCTCACTTTACCTGAACTCATTACCTCAGGCCACCTCTGGGCGTCTTCTCCTTTATGCTGATGATGCGGTGATCTTCAGTCGGCACCCTGACCCCGTGCAACTTCAAGAATCCTTGCAGGACTCTTTCACTCAAATTGAAGCCTGGTTTTCCTCACACAAGCTTGTACTCAACACAAAAAAAGATGAAAGTCATGCTATTCGCCCACCCACAACATAAGCACAGCACTACAAAATTAGCTATACATGATGTGATGGCCACCAAGCTGGAACCTGTTTCCAATTTTAAATATCTAGGGTTATTCTAGACTCTGCCCTCACCTAGCGTGAGCATATCGCGTCAGCCTGCACTGAAATTAACAAAAGAATCGGTCTCCTCTTCAGGCTTAGGCTCTGTCTACCTCCGGAGGCTCTTCGCTTAGCTATCTCCAGCTCCATCCTCTCACTGGTAGACTACGGCATAATTATCTATGGGGCCGCCTCTCTGACACAGCCCTGTCTAGCATTAAACGTGCCCTAAACAAATCCTGCCCATTGGCCATAGGATGTGATCGTCTTACGCACACCTGTGACCTGTATCTGCACTCATCATGGCTAAACTTCCAGGGGCGACTAGTTTATCAGACCTGCCTACTGGCCAAAAAAATTCAGTTGGGCCTAGCCCCCCCAGGCTGTCTTATGCTCCTCCAAAAGAACCTACCGGCTCGCTCCACTAGGCGATCTGATACCGCCACTTTCCGTGTCCCCTTTGTAAAGACCACTGCTGGCCAAAGGTCCTTTTGCTACAGGGCACCACTCTGGATGAACTCAATCCCTGACTCTGTCTTATCAATTCCCAGGCTTGGGCCTTACAAACATGAGTTACTTAATCACATAATGTCAAACTCCCATTGTGACTGCAGATGAAACTTTAAAAATGTTAATGCATCATTACTTCACAATTGCTGTTGTTCCATTGTTTGTGTTTATTCTATTTTTTCTTTCACCTCGGTAGGTTACTGTCATTTTCTGTACCAGTAATGTTGTCTATATTGTATATTCTATGTTATACTGTATTCTAATCCATTTATGTAAGACGTGGAGCCTTTGCAAATGAGTCACAGACTCAAAGGGTTGTAATTCCTAGACTTTAAATAAATACATAAATAAATAAATAAATAAATGCTAAGAAAGGATGTTCTTTCACAAACATTGTGTGGATGTGCAGCCTTGATGATATGAAAGGGCTAGATTTCAGTTCATCATATCAGAAGGACACAGTCACCCGCAAGCTGAGGCGATACACAGGGGCTCTCCTCCACCCCCCGAGTGGAGCTCCAAGCTCCAGGAGGTTGAGAGGGCCATACTTGCCAGGGGCTGTCCTCCCATTTCCACACCCAGGAACTCCGTGCTCCCACTGAAGCAAGGACCTTATCGTTTATGCTTTCTGCTCCCGGAGGCTCTTCCCACCACCCAGCAACAGGAACCTTGCACCGATCGCTCAGGTAGCCACAGAACCTCGCTGTCTCTGCCAAGGGAGCAGCTCTGAGTTCTTCCCAGTCGCTACGTGACTGCTCCCCCGCCCCCAATACCCTCCACCCTTGGCTGGTGTTAAATATAAGTGTGCATTCTCACGATATCTTGACACTATCGTGTTTTTACTAACAGCCTACTTCTCCACTAGCTCCTTATATCCTCTGGGCACTAGAGGGAGCCTTATCTGTCTGTGCTACCTGCTCTCAGTGCTACATACTCAATTTAACCTGGCACTGGAGGCTACTTTTAATCTGGTGACTTAAACTTTGTACTGTCTCACTCAGGTGCTCTATCCCCTAGATCTCTCTCCACTCTCTAATACTATAATGTCCCCTTTACCTATGCTTGCTCTCCTAATGGGGTCACTTGGTCTTTTTATCCTCTCAGAGCTTTCCTGTCCTAACACTCCGTCTTCTCTTTCCATTACTAAAATACATGATGACTTTTACGCCTCTAACCTGCTAGCTACTGCTACTCCCCCTCCTCCTCCTCCTTCTGCTCTCATCTCCATGAGCACTCAGCACCTAGCCAGATACCTTCATTCTAATCTTAAGCTCCTCACCAGTGGCTCAGTCAGGGCTTACCTCATTACTCCATTATGGATATTTATCCTTTCTCTTATTCTAGCTGGGGACATTGAGGTAAATCCTGGCCCGACTCAAGCTCCCTTCTCATCCTTGCACCCCCCGGTCATCACCCTCCCTAAATCCAAGGGCCTAACCTTGGCCCACCTTAACTCTAGAAGCCTGCTTGCCAACCTCCCTGATCCCCAGGTCTGGGCAATTGTGCATGTCCCAGACATTTTTGCCATCACTGAAACCTGGCTAAAGCCATCAGTTTCTGACTCACAGTGCTCCTTTCCAGGATACAACATGGTATGAATTGACCGACTCGGTGCAAAAGGGGGGGGGTGGCCTTGCTCTCTATTACAAAACCCACCTGAACATCACCCTAATCCAGGCCCCCATGCTACCTAATTGTGAAATTCTACACTCCCTCCTGTTCCTGGGGGGAGTTAAGAAACTACAAATTTTTTGTATTTATATCCCTCCAAAAAATTCCAAACAGGGCTTCTCTGAACTCCTGGAGTTCCTGCAAATGGTAACAGGCAAAAATGACATTATCTGCCTTGGCGACTTTAACCTTGACTGGTCTGAGAAAAACTCTGCCAACCTATCCTCCATGATTAGCAAGGCTAACCTCTTCCAGCTTATCCAGGAACCCACTAGGGTAGACTGTGCCAACTTGCT
Organism: Neoceratodus forsteri; assembly: GCA_016271365.2. Taxonomy (NCBI): domain Eukaryota; kingdom Metazoa; phylum Chordata; order Ceratodontiformes; family Ceratodontidae; genus Neoceratodus; species Neoceratodus forsteri. The sequence goes on along the minus strand of CM057455.1, from coordinate 288,126,209 downwards.
CAACTGGATACTCACAAACAGAAAGGATTATGCCATCTCTGCTGGGGTCCTTCCTCACACTATTAGTAATCACTATCCTGTTTACTGTGTCTGGAGCACTGTCTACCCTTCCTTCCCCTCTAGAACTGTAACCTTTCCTAATCTCTCCCACCTAAACATGGATGATTTCTTAACTGATCTCCATCTTGTAGACTGGTTCCCTCTCTACCAAACTGATGATATTAACATAGCTACTGACTATTTCAACTCTGTCCTCCACTCATTACAAAACCTACACATCCCTGTCACCACTCGCAGGTTGGCAGAGAAAATCAACAAGTGGCTAAAGCGCCCTCTGCTTCAACTGCTCAAACAGAGGGATAAACTTTGGTCCGTATGGAAGGTTTCCCACCTTCGCACTGACTTTGAAGCCTATCGATCTCTGCAAAACACTTGCAAAAGAGAAATTCGCCTAGCAAAAAGTACCTACTACAGGAACCTACTTAAATCCTCCTCTGCAAACCCCCATAGGTACTGGTCCCAAATTAAGGAAATTCTTGGAAATGACAAGCCACGGAATCCTACCAATATGAATATTCATGGAGTTCATTGCAACAACCTGGGCACCATTGCCAACACCTTTAATGCCCTCTTTTCCATGCCACCTGACTCAACTCTGACTATGCCCCTTCCTTACTGTCCTCCTCCTTGCCCCCTACACCACCCACCCTGGGGCTCACTCAAACCACATATCTTGAAGTACGCAAGCTACTTAACTCCCATCCTGCACGTGGGGGGCAGGAGCCTGATGGTATTCATCCTGGCATACTCAAGCAGTTTGCACCATGGCTGGCCAAGCCTGTCACCAGGCTTTTCAACCTTTCTATCCATACGTCCACTGTCCTGACTACTTGGAAAATGGCCAGAACCATCCCTATTCACAAAAAGGGAGATGTCAAACTAATGTCCAACTACTGCCCCATCTCTCTCCTGCCCACTCTCAGTAAGCTGCTGGAAAAAATAGTCCATCGACAGCTCACTGAACACCTTGCCAAATTTAATCTCCAAACCCCCTGCCAACACGGTTTTAGGCCTGGACACAGCACCACCAAGGCACTGACACAACTTACCAGTGACATTAAAAGTAACATGGACCGTGGTTGGCTCACTGGCGCTGTCTTTATTGACCTGTCCAAAGCTTTTGACATGGTACATCACCCTCTCATGATAAAAAAGCTCCAATCTGTTGGAGCATCTGACCCAACTCTATCCTGGTTCTGTAGCTATCTTGATAATCGCATACAGACAGTAGTTTTTCACAAAGCCCTTTCCTCCCCCATAAACATCTCCCGTGGTGTTCCACAGGGGTCCACTCTAGGACCTCTCCTCTCCTCTTCTCCCTCTTCCTAAATGATATTCCCACTATCTCCTGGCACAGCAGCACCCTCATGTATGCTGATGACATTGTCCTTTACGCTGGGTCTAAATCGGTTGATGACATCAACTCCACTCTCTCAAATGATTTCCAAGTCCTTCAACTTTGGCTCTCCTGCAACCTCCAGAATCTTAACCAGGAAGAAACTCGAGCCATGCTATTTGGCTCCTCCAAAAAACTCCCCTCCACTGCCCCCAGGCTCCTGGTTCACTGCCAAGATGGTTCCCCAATCATAAACACGGAGTCCTTCAAATACCTTGGGGTCACTCTTGATCCCTCCCTTGACCTGTCACAACATGTCAATACGGTTTGTTGAGCCATCAATGCTAAACTTGGAGGTGCATATCGTGTGCACCACTCCCTTACTCCTTCAGCCAGATTATCAGTTGCAAAGGGAATCCTTTTACCTCAGCTCCAATATGCTCTGCCCATCCTCTTTGCTGCCAACTCTTCTATACTCAGCAAATGGGACACCATCTATAATAACATCTGCAGATTTGCCTTAACTTCCCCTCACCTTACTCATCACTGCCTCCTCTACGCTGTTTTAAACTGGCTGTCTTCTAAGGATCTCCATGCCTACTCCCTGGGCTGCTTTATTGACTCATTGTCCAGACCCCCCCGCCCTGTTTATTTGGCCAACCTGCTGACTCCCGCCTCCCAAACACGTATCCTCAGGTCTTCCTCTGCCCCTATGCTCTCTACCAGACCTTGCGCAACAAAAATGGGAGAACAGGCATTCTCCCACTATGCTCCCAAATTCTGGAACACACTCCCCCTACAGGTTAAAAATTCAGCTTCACATCGTGTTTTTAAAAACTCGCTCTTCTCCCACCTCCATGCCCACGGACACTGCAAATGTTCCTAAAATGCTTTTAATCTGCTTCTCCCCTCAGCAGGCTGTCAATACGGACCCCTGATTAGTGTTACTTATGTTTTCTTTTGCACTGTATATGACTTTGCTGCTCTGAACCTTGATGTTTGTTAATTGCAATTACTGTCTTAAGTGTACCCTGACTGTTTTTATGTATAACTTTGATGTTCTATGTACGACTGTACTCTGTAACCACTGTCTTGGTGCTCTCCCAGGTTGTGCCTGAAAATAGGCAGGATTGTTGCCTAGCGCACTTACCCAGTTACCAAAAGCTAATAAATAAATAAACTTTATCCATTATGTGGCTGAGATTGAACTCATGGCACTATAAGAACAAATTATGGGAACAAAGTCCATTTCAGTCATCAGCGACAGAACCGTTGACTCTTCAGTTACAGAAGCTGAGACAGTGTATGTGCAGTTTGCAATTAAAGGCACAGTGCAAAATCAGTTGGTAGGTGTTCAGACTGTTGCCAGGACAAATGCGATTTTATGTGCCTTTCGTTTAACAAATCACTGTTAACCATACTGACTGTGGGCTACTGCAAACTCTGCAGGTTAGTGCAATCTCTGGTTCACTAGTCTGGCTGGCTAGTGCAAACAAAAGTAAAGGTTGAACCCTAGAAAGAAGGATGACTTATCGGCTCCAAAATCAGTTTCAAGAGAGAAATATCAGACAGTGGAGGTAATTACAGCATTATAATGTATAGTGGAATGCTGTTATGCATGAAATTCCATGCCTGGAATATGCTTGTTCTGCTGCAGTAGTGATGTCATTATGCTGTTTTGCTGCAGTAGTGAGGTCACTACTGCAGCAGAACCACTTGGAATGCTGGCACATTGTTGCTTTCCTCTATTTAATGCTGTGGTGACAGTATTCTAGAACCTCTAGAGACTTTACAAGTCAGTTTCATATGAAAAAGAGAAAAAAAAAACACAATGCACACATTTCACATAATATAGAGAATACTGGATGGGCAACTATGCACAATGAGTGTGTTCTGCCACAGAGGGGTTCTGATTCCCTCTGACCTCGAGAGCGGAGCTCAAGAGGTCCATGGGAATCAGAACCCTGAGGTGACAGACCACACAGGTTGTGCATAAAGTTGCTCATCCTGTATTTTTTATAGTGTATAGTAGTATTATGTGAAATGTCTGCTTTGTGTTTTTTTTTTTTCTTTTCATAATGAAACTGACTTGAAAAACCTCTAGAGGTTCTAGAATACTGTCACCACAGAATTAAATAGAGGAAATATAGGATAGTGCATGAGTACCAGTTAACAACAGGGCTATTCTTTCACCGAGTTGGTACTATGACGACAGATTACCTCAAGAGTGCAGCTCGAGAGGTAATCAGTAAATCATAAGTACTAGCAAGGCTAGACCTGCTGCTAAATGGCACGCATGCACTGTTCTGTATAGTGTATAGTGGAATGTCGTTGCCTCAAAAAAAAAAATACTACATCTTTCTTTTTAAAATAAGACTAACTGTCAGACTGTTGCTCGAGGACACCATGTGTGACATCCGCATTGCAGCAGAACGAAAAGTCGCTCTGCTCTTCTGTGGACGTCAATTTTTGGTACTGCTGCACTACAGATGTCACTAGTGCAGCAGAACAACATTTTGAGAGCACTAGATTTCAGTGAACAATGACATTCCACTATACACTATAGCAACAATGTGTCAGCATTCCAAGTGGTTCTGCTTTAGTAGTGACATCACTACTGCAGCAGAACAACATAATGACATCACTACTGCAGCAGAACAAGCATATTCCAGGCATGGAATTTCATGCATAACAGCATTCCACTATACACTATACTACTATACACTATAAAAAATACAGGATGAACAACTTTATGCACAACCTGTGTGTTCTGTCACCTCGGGGTTCTGATTCCCATGGACCTCTCGAGCTTTGCTCTCGAGGTCAGAGGGAATCAGAACCCCTCTGTGGCAGAACACACTGGTTGTACATAGTTGCCCATCCAGTACTCTCTTTATTATTGAAACAGAAGAAAGTTATCAAAAGAAAAGAAAGAACTCAATTATGCACCAAATTCAGCAAAAGCAGCTATTGTTGACACGGAACACCAGGGCAACCAACCTGCAGCAGATGGGAGTTGTCAAGGATCATCCCAGAATAATTAGGCAGAGGCAGAAACTGAAGGATTCACTACTAGTGAGAAAGTAATTTTTCAAACAGACCTGGGAAATCAGGATAATGCTACTGTATTCTCATTTACTGCAAAACCTCAACATGAAAGAGCAAAGGAAAAAGTGCTTCCTACCAAGTTATCTTGGGCAGATGTAGGAGATGATAATAACAAGACCCGGTCAATAGAACACTCATTGAAAGCTGCAGGTTCGGTTCACTCTCCGACTTTGGGACAGTGGATATCAGGTTTTGCACCAATTAGTGTTGAAAAGCTTGGATCCCATGAAAGAGAGTGTTTTCTGGCTTTGAGTGGTCTGGCAGAAAGGAACAGTAAAAGAGAGAGTGGAGGACAGTCTAGTGGTCTTTGTGGTGAAAGCTGTCTGGAAGAGAGAATTGAGGCAATCAGGGAGCAGTCCACGGGATAGTTTGAAGACGGGGGTGCTACCTGCACTTCTTTTGTTGGAATGTTTAGATTTTGAGTACTCACTGGGACTTCTGAAAAATGTTTTGCATTCTCTCTCTGTGCCATTGCTACCATCAGTCTCTGCTCTTCAAAATCCCCTGACCCTTAAGTGTGAGCGGCTTGTGTGCATTTTGCATAGGAGGTGTTACCACACAGGGTACACCTAACTCTATCACATGCATTACTGATATGTCCAGGAGCTCCACATTTATAAAATATTGTTGGCTGCCCTGGGTAGAACAGCATACCTCTATCACCTCCTAAACAAATGAATTTAGCAAATTCTGCAACTCTCCATTATGTGCTTTTAAGATTACCTGTACTTTCCACCCTCCTCGTCTATATATTTTTTAAATCAAAGTTTGCCTCTTAATGCCCCATCACTGAACATCTTTCTTTTAACCAAAACATCAGGTCAGTCACACTGACCCTCTCATTCCAAAACAAAATTATGACTGTCTTTTGAGCTGGTTTTGTAAGGGGAATTACACTCCTTTGCAAAATGCACACAGGCCACTCACACTTCAGGGTCAGGGGATTTTGAAGAGCAGAGACTGACGGTACAGAGAGAGAGACAATGAAAAAATTATTCCAAATGACCCAGTGAGTACTCAAAATTTAAACATTCCAACGAAAGAGGTGCAGGTAGCCCCCCCCCACCCCATCACCTTTACCAGAACAGAGGGAAGAGGAGGTAATGGAAGAGCCAGAACCAAGTGCACTCATGAACGAAGTAGTGGAGCTACTAAACAAAGACAAAGAGAAAGATATGACTGTAACAGGGACACCTTTTGCTGAGAAGGTTATGATGCCCCCCCACCCCGACTCCCTTACAAGAGAAAGAACTGAAAAAAATAAGTCACTAGGAGGAGACAGACTTGGATGCAACCTGCACCGAAAGTCCCCAAAATTTCAACAACAGCAGTTTCAAATAGGTATCTGCCTCTATTTGACAGACTAGAAGCTTCAGGTAATGAGTCAAAAAGTTCATCAGGGGATTTAGGTCAATCAGGGGTTTTGTCTGACTCAGATTCTAGTGATCTAGGGGACAAGAAAGAAAAGACTATAAAGAGGCGAGGTAAAGCTACAACAAAGAACAAATTAGGAGTAACAGGTTAGAGTAAAAAGAATGCAAAACCATCGTGAAGGTCAAGGTAGCAGCCCTTTTTGCAACACCAACGAAGAATGGAGTAAAGAGGAGCTGAGTTTTTTCTCATCTTATATCTAATAAAACTAATATAATTTGTTTACAAGATACTAGTGTAACCCCCCCCCCATTACCCAGGGTTACTAGAATACCAGTTAGACCCAGTGGCAGGCAGGAACAGGCAGCTTGTGAAACTCCAGTTAAATGGATTTAACACTGTCTCACTCTGTTCTCAGTCTCAGCTGAGACTGAGGGATGACATCATTTTAGAACTGTCGCAGCTGCATAAGCCACACTGGAATGTTGCAGTTGGAGGTTAGAGTAGAACGTTGGGGAATTTGAAGTCAGTTTGTTGCAGTCTGTAGTAGAGGAAGGAGGTACTCTGCTGTAAGCAGGCCCTCAGAGTCCTAAGCTCTGTCAAAGAGCTATTTTTTTGTAGAGGTGTGTGTTCTCACCTGGAGAGGAACACAAGAAGAGCGAAGTGAAGTGCTAGAGACCGCTTTCAGTGGTTCAGGGCCCCATCCCTGCGGGGATGGGGAAGAAAACAGCCTGTTTTCCAGGGGCAAACCCCCTGGTCTGGCTAGGGAACAAGAAGCTGCCTGAGTTTAAGTTCATGCTGAGGCACCGGAAGTTCTGGACAAGATTTCTTTGTAAGAGAAAATGCCTGTGGGGCACCTGCAACCAAGGGGTGGGTTCGCTCTGCTAAAGGGCCAATGTGTTTTCACCTGAGACAAGATGAATCTAAAGTGACTGTTACTGTGGGGTCAGGAAAAGACAGCCAAGTACAGTTTGGAAGATGTGGGGATTGGACTGCTTAACTCTGTGGGGGGTCTAGAGTAATGGACACAGCCACTTTTTAAGTATGTTCAAGTTTAGCACAAAATGGGATGGAAAAACAGTAGATTGGATGTGACATACATTTAAAGAGAATCTACACAGCAAAGTGTTTTTAAGGATGAAGTGTTACAGTCCAGAGAAATGGCCGGGTATGAATTATGGGAGCGAGAGGTGGGAGACCCCCATCAGTAGTAACCAAATTCACCTCTACGGGTTTGCTTTGGGACACCTGTTGCTTTCTCTCAGGTACTTGGCCAGTGCCTGAGGAAAGTACCCAGATGTGGGATTGATGAGGAAGATTCCCTGATGGAGCCAGAAGTGCTCATAGGTGGTTTAGGGAGTCATCAGTAAATGTTCCATGCTATATGGAAAGTGTACAAAGGGCTGGCAATGGAGCCAAGCCAGGGAAACTGAAAAAGACTTGAATTAGGGCAGAGTGCCCAGAGTGTTTCGAGACCTGAGGGTTTCAGTGTAAAGAGGATATGTTCTGATCCCCATAAATCTGCATTACCAGGAGTGTAGCCCCGTGGGGGTCCATCTATGCTTTGTTATTCTGTTGGATGAGAATAAAAGTCACATTTTAGAATACCAACTTCTGGTATTGGACATTACAGTTATTGCTTCCTGTGTCCGGAGTTACTTGGGTGCTCCTGACTAGAAGTCAAACCTAGCCAAAATACCGAGCAACAGTTTTCTCCCTGAGCCCAGGTCCCAGGTAGGGGGTTACATATGGAGGCACCGCACAGCGCTAATAACACAAAAATACCACCAATCCGACCCCTGGGGTAACCCACCGGTTACACTAGGCTTCATACAAACCAAGAAATTTCAAGAGCAGCAAAAGAATGGTATGTAGGAATAATGTTTTGGGCTTTAGATTTGGAAGCTTGCACTGCAGTAGAGATTTTGTTTTCCATATCAGTGTAAGTACTTAAAATACTGCACTTAGGGCCAGATATTCAAAACTTTGCCCCTGGGCTAACTAAACGCTGCCCGGTGGGCAAACTTTGCCCGGAGCACAAAGCAAGCGTTATTCAAAAGGAATAGCCCAGGGCAAACAGCTTCTGAATATTTATTTATTTATTGAAATTTCAGATAACACCTTTGAGAACAAACTCATTTCATAGGTTCCACGTCAGACGAACAATACATATTGGGAAAGTATGAGATGGAGAACAAACAAAACAAGGAATTATATAAGACATTACAAGAGCATATAACTAGAGAAGTTCCAATACATGTGGCATTGTACAATGTATGCCATGGTGCATATTTGATTAAAACCTGGAATTCAAAGCATCATATTAGAGGGGATGGGGTCTTATGAAATGACCCTTTACAGGAAAATGAGAACAGACTCAGCCTATTATCTAATAATCAACAAGATAAGGGATGGCATCAGCCCAGGGGCCTCGTCAGAGGTGAGAAGGTATGGGACAAAGCATTTTAAAGTCAGCAAGGGAGCTCAGGAGATATAACAGGGGGGAATAGGGGGAAAGCCATAGGGGGTGAGGGGAAAGAGTGGACAGGATCAAGAGAAAATGTGAAGAAGAATGATTAGCAACTTAGAACAGCTATTTACATGCTAAGAACAGTTATGCATAAGGTCAGGATAGCATAAGGCTAGAATAAGTGCTGGTCACAAGAAGGAAGGTTATTGAAAGCAGTCACAACTGGCATCAGCAACTAGCTGTTGCTTAAGTTTAGCCTTGAAGGAGCCCAAGGTGGATGCTGAAGTGATGTCATGGTGCAGCAAGTTCATCCATAGCGGGGCACGGTAGGCAAAGGACCTTTGTCCTAGAGAAGTGCGACAGTGGGGTATATTAAAAATCTGGCTAGTAGAGCTTCTGGTGCAACAATGGTTGATAGTGGGGGTAATAAGCTTTTGCACTCGTGTGGGCATTTTGCCTGAGCTTACTTTTTTGGACAGTAAACATGTTTGGTACATGAGTCTACCTTTGAATTGGATCCAGTTAGCCTGAGCGTATATGTCACAGGTATGGAACAGATGGGCTGAGCCGGTAAGGAGCCAGCATGCTTTGTTGAGTGCAACTATGATGCAGCGAAGAGTTGTTTCAGTAGCTGATCCATAGATTGATAAGCCATAATCAATAAGCGAGACAAGAGAGCTTTGAATGGCCAGGTTAAGAGCCTCTGGGGTCAAACATTGCTTATGCCTGTAAAGTAGCCCAATGTGGGTGTTAACAGCCTTAGCAATGTTGTCAATGTGATAGGCATAGGTCATCGTACTGTCAATAGTAATCCCTAGATATTTAAAGAGCTGAACTAGCTCCAGGGGAGAGCCCTCTTCATTGGTGATAGAAAGAGGGTAAGTTCTGTGCCTATTTTGGGAGCTGGAGAACAGCATAGTTTTAGTCTTGTTGTAATTCATAACTAACTTGTGCTTATGGAACCATCTTTCTACAACTACGAAATTACTCTGTAGCCTAGATTCAAGAACCTTAGGGTCTGGATTACCGGTAAACAGGACAGCATCATCAGCATTTAAAAGGATGTGACCCTGACATGAGTAAGGAAGGTTGTTTAGGAAAATGCTAAATAAAAGAGGGCCCAAGATGGACCCTTGAGGAACTCCAGATAGGACAGGTCTGCTATTCGAGAGGGTGTTACCAATCTTCACCTGCTGTGTACGGTTGTGCAGGTAACTTTCAAACCAGGCTATGCTGTCATGAGCTAGGCCAGTGATGGTAAGCTGTTCGACCAAGAGGGCATGATTCACTGTGTTGAAAGCTTTGGTTAAATCAATGAAAGCAGCACCGACCAGGTGTCCTTCATCTAAGGAGTGATGAATAAAGCCTGTGAACTCCAGAAGGGCGGTAGTGGTACTATGACCATTTCTGAACCCGTGTTGTTGCGGATATTGTAGCTGATATTTTTCTAAGTATTCAACCAGTTGGTCAGCCACTATACACTCAATAATTTTTGAGAGTGGGGGCAGGATAGAGATAGGCCTGTAGTTCCCAATAATTGTGCGCTCCCCAGACTTATGAACTGGTGTCACCATGGGAATGAAGCCATGCAAACTGGGCTAGGGAGTGCAGGGCAAACGTAGCCCTGGAATAAGACAGCACTGAATATAGCAACCAGGAAGTGCAAACCACAACAACAACACAGTGCACAGCGACGTGAGGGTAGGTAGAGGTAAACTATGTGACCAATGTGTGTGCCAGCAAATGTGTGGACCCAGTAGAGCAGCAGGCAGCAGCAGATGTGAAAGAACAGCAATCAAAACTGTATAATATTTATTTATTTATTTATTTGCTTTTGGTAACCAGGTAAGTGCATTAGGCAATGAACCTGCCTAGTCCCTGAACAATTAGCACCGTGCTAATATGTTAGCGCGGCTATAGCGTGGAGCTAAGCCATTAGCCCAGTGCAAATATGTTTGCCCGGTGCTAAGATTTGCCATATTCAAAAGTGACATGCAAATGAGCCTACTTAGGTAGTCTCTAAGCAAACAGCCAGATTAGCATCTCATTATGCTCTGATTTGCATGCAGTTTGCCCAGCGTTACTGCAGGGTACCACAGCTCCACCTGTAGTAGGTCAGTCTGGAAGTACAGGTGCTGGCCAGGTCTGGCTGCAGCTCCACCTGTAGGTCAGTCTGACTGTGTATGATGGTTGCTGCAGGCTACATGTATGCAGTACAGCATAGCATTGTGTACCCCAAGGGACAACACAGCATAGGCACAGGCAGTGATGGTGATGCATGCAACTGGCACACTGTAGGGCATGCTACAGTGTACAGCAGATGCCACAGTGGCAAGGGGGACAGTAGTGTAAGGGACACAGCAATGCCTATGGTGTGTAGGGTAGTGTCGACCACTGCACTGTACACATTGACAAGCCCACCTTGCAGGTGTGTACTGCCAGTGCACATTACTGTCACACTGTTGTGTGACCCACAGATGCTGCACCTCTTGCATGGGATGCTCATAGTGACACAGACATGGCTGACTGTCTGTGCTGTGGTGTTTGTACAGCTGTGCGGTATGTGACTGGGGGGGGCATGTATGCTCGGACAGGCACACTGGTATTGGGGTATTCCCAATACTGGCCCATGTGCACTATGTGCTGTGTCCCAGCCTTGTGGCCACACCCAGTCTGTGGTGAGGCCTGGCCACCTGTACACCCTTCCCTCAGCACTCACCATGCCCACAGTGCTGCATGTGTGTGCTGGCATCTGTTGGTCACCACAGATGTATGGCCTGCAGGTGTGTACTGCATGGTGGCCCCCCGGACACTGGGTCACCACATACTGCCTGGCATGGCTGGGACTGGTGGCAGCAGTTGGCATCATTATGGTGCCATCAGTGAGTAGCATGTTTTCTCCATGTCTGGCATTTTCTCTGTGTCATAGTCATATGTTAGGGTCGCACAAGTCCATGCTAAAGCCACGCTAATGCCGCACAAGGCCACAATGTCATGCAAAGCTGTTTGCCTAGAGTTAAGACCAGCTTTTCCTGGGCAGTAATTTGTACCACGCAAGGGGTCGTGCTAAGTCACACTAAACACCTTAGTGCGGCGCTAGTCGCTGAATATCCCATAGTGCCTGTATTCATGTTCAGTTTGCCCCTTGCATGTAATTACGGTTTGCCTGGCACTAATGCGGTTTGTGTGTGCTATTTGGCCTTTTGAATATAGCAGACACATGCTAAGCCTGCGCTAAGCCCGTGCAATGGTTTGTGCACCATGCAAAGCTTTGAATATCTGGGCCAATGGGCAGTATTATAGGTTAATTAATATCTATGCCCCACAGAGAAAAGCAGCTAGGGTGGCAGTTTTTAACCAAGCACGCCCATATCTGTTTTTGGCACAAAATATGATATGGGGGGATTTTAATTATGGGCTTATGAATAGAAATAGGGACAGGGGAGCCACTATAAAACATTTTTTAGTGACATGACCTTTTTAAAAAAACACAGTAAAAATTGCATAATTAGTGGACTACAAGAAAAGAACAAGGGTTGATACGACTTTTCAGAAAGGGAGCCCTGCTACAAGAATAGACTTCTTTTTCCTTACTAAAACATTAGTAGAAACAGTTGAATATACAGATCATAAGGAATTATACATTACGATAGGGTCTTCTGATAATAAACAGGGCCCGGGGCTCTGGAAATGTAACTCAACATTACTTAAAGATCATATGTGATGAAATTTACAGAAAATAAACTGTCAGCATCATTCATTAAATATTGTTATAACAACAGTGTCTGCCTAGTGTTTTATATGAAAATCTACCATTGCATACCATGTATAGCTATTTATTGTATGGTGTATGTCAACAACACTGCTAGATGCTGAGACTTTCTGTTCCCTGTGGTAATCGGCATATCTCCGCCCTGGTGATGTCATTTGGGCTGCTATTCTCTTTCGTCAATACATAAGCTATGGAGGCAGTCACATTGCTGAGGTCTGTAAAGACTTCTTATTCCTTGCACTGTGCATGTTGCAAGGATCTGAAAGTTGTTTGTGGCTGTATCATGCTCAATGCCAGTAATGCACAATAACTGTTTAAATTTAATGTTATATAGCCTGTGTAGAAGTCAAGGAGAGTAGCACATTGATGTTAAAGTAAATGTTGAAGGTTCCCCAAATGCCTGTTACACATGGCATCCCATTACCAAGCATGCTTCAAATGTTGAAGCTACAATTTGTTATGTAAAAAAATCTGTCATTCTCATTTTTACTGTTTTATCAGGGTTTTGTCCTCCAGTTTCGTGTGTGTGGCCAGACCCCCAAAATGATGTCATACCAGGGAGCTATCATTGTTTTACATACAACAAGGAATTATGGGTAATTTACAATGTTTCCTTAAAAGGACCTTCACCAGTCCTTTTGACTTTCATGCATAAATTACCCTTTCTTGCATTGATTCTTGAATTGTATTTCATTACTGTCTGCTGCAGTTAGTTTTTGCATTCTGAGCTGCTAAAAACTGCAGGGTGTACCAGGGCTTCTATAGCAAGCCTGGTGTTTCAGTGGACCTAGGGTTGTACTGCTGACATCACTGTAGGGCAGAGTCAATTCCACAAAAAGAAAAAAAACATACTGACAAGGCATTTGGATTTTGGCATAATGCATTGCTAACAGGGTGTCTTGGGGGCGGTGGAACACAGTATGTATATTGAGTACTGGTAGGTTTCCCTTGCAACATTGTTGCAACTGCATGGTACTGCACAGTGTGAGTCACTCCCCTATCCTACAATGATGTCATCAGGAACTAGCATCCCAGCTGCTAAATATCAATGGCAAGTGAAGAAGGCTCAAAAACAAATCCAAATTATGGAAGGCAGAGTAAACCTTGGCCAAAAATCACAAATGCACACACCCTTTCAGGTCTAGTACTGCATATAATGACTACAAGCTGTAATTTTTTGGACCATCACTGAAGTTCCTCTTTAACTGTGCCTTACTCAGATGTACAGTCTCTTATGTTGCTGATGGAGAGCAGTAATATGTAAATAATTATAGCAAGATTTTGTGGGCAAAATACAAACCTGCTTTACAATTTCCATTCTCTGAGATGCTGTCCCATATTTGTGTGGTGGTGTCAACAATATAAGCTTGTGTTTGTTTATTTCCACAACAATGCATTATACATACCATATTTAGCTACAAGACTTCTGTACTGAGAGACGTTGTCTCCTATTTCTTCAGTGAGCGCAGAAGAATAAAAGTCTGTATACTGATTTACACAGTTAGGCATTGTGGGTACAGTAGAGTACACTCCTATGGGTCATTTCTTCCATTTTCTATGGCAAACCTCAATGAATCACTTTAAAGGTCATATGCAAAGGTTTTTAAAACTAAAAGGAACAGCATATTTCAATAAACACTGCTATAAAACCTATTTGTGTTCCAGGTTTTGTAACAAAGTCAACAAATTAATGCATTTTTAGTGTCTTTTTGTTGTGGTCCATTTTCCCAAGGTTGCTGGATGCTGAGTCAGTATGCCTCCAGGCTGCTGATGTCATTTGGGGTGCTTGCCTGTTAGGAAGTTGTATTGCTGCTAGTAATATAATGCTGGTAACTTCACTGCTGTTGGTCAGTGTCTGCTTTACAATAATTTAGATTTAATGGGGATCTTATCTGCACTAATTCCTACTAGGGATGGCTATGCTAGACTGGGTAAAAAGATCATTTTAAAGTGATTTATTGAGGTTTGCCATAGAAAATGGGAGCAGTGACCTGTAGGAGTGTACTCTACTGTACCCACAATGCCTCACTATGTAAATTAGTATACAAGCTTTTATTTTTCTGTGCTCGCTGAAGAAATAGGAGCCAACATCTCTCAGTATAGAAGTCTTGTAGCTAGATATGGTGTGTACAACGCATTGTTGTGAAAATAAACACTCAAAAGCTTATATTGTTATCACCACCACACAAATATGGGACAGCATCTCAGAGTATGGAAACTGTAAAACAGATTTGTATTTTACCCACAATGCCTCACTACAGTTATTTACATATTACTGTTCAACACCAGCAGCCTATGGGACTGTGCGTCTGAGCAAGGCACATTTAAGGCAACATTGTAAATTACCCAGAATTCCTTGTTGCTGTATGTAAAACAATGACAGCACCCTGGTATGACATCATATTTTTGGGGTGAGGTTGGGTGACCACACATACAAAACTGGAGGACAAAACCCTGATAAAACAGTAAAAACATAAGAATGACAGATTATTTTTTTTACATAAAAAATTACAGCTTCAACATTTGAAGCATGCCTGGTAATTGGAATGGCAAGCCATGTGTAACAAGCATTTGGGGAACCTTCAACATTTACTTTAACATCAATGTGCTACTCTCCTTGATTTCTGCACAGCCTATAAAATTAAATTTAAACTGTTATTTTGCATTACTGGCATTGAGTATGACACAACTGCAAGCAAACAACTTTCAGATTCTTGCAACAGGTGAAGTGCAAGGAATGAGAAGTCTTTATAGACCTCAGCAATGTGACTGCCTCCATAGCTTATGTATTGAAAAAAGAGACTAGCACCCCAAATGACATCACCAGGGAGGAGACATGCCGACTCCCACAGGGAAGAGAAAGTCTCAGCATCTAGCAGTGTTGTTGAAACAAATCACACAACAAATAGCTATAAATTGGTATGAAATGGTAAATTTTCATATAAGACACTAAGCAAACACTGTTGTTAAATATTTAATGAATGATGCTGACAGTTTAATTTCTGTAAATTTCATCACATAGGATCTTTAAAGAGCGTTACAGTTCAGGACACCAGAATACCAGAGACAGTAGATTGTTAAATGTGACATGCATTTCAAGATAGCATTCTACAAACCAAGAGGTTCACAAGGAAAGGTGTTGATTCCAAATACAGTAAATGGCCGGGTATGAATTTGGGGACAAAAGATGGGAGACCCCCCATCTGGAGAATCCAGATTTACCTCTATGGGTTTACTTTGGGCACCTATAGCTTTCTTCCGGGCACTTGGCCAGTGTTTGTGGAAAGTACCCAGATGTGGAATTGATGATGATGATGATGATTTCCCTTATGAAGTTAGGAAGTGCTCATAGGTGTTAGAGAGAGCCACCAGATAAATATCCATGTTATATGGAAAAATGTCTAAGTGATGGCCGGAGTGCCACGCCAGGGAATCAGAGAGAGAATGAGAGTACCAGTTTGGGCTGACAGCCCAGTGTGTTCAGAACCTGAGGGTTACCGTGTTGTAAGAAGATGTGTTCTAGTCTCCGTTTATCTGCATTACCAGGGAGTGTAGCCCCGTGAGGGTCCATCTATGCTATATTATTCTGCTGTTGTTGTGAATAAAAGCCACACTCTAGAATCCCACTCCTGGTTTGGACATTTCAGTTTTGCTTCCTGTATCTGGATTACTTGGGTGCCCCTGTGCAGAGGTTTCAAATCTAGCCAAAATGCCGAGCAACAGTTTTCTCCTCGAACCCAGGCAGCCAGGTGGTGGGTTACATATGGAGGCACCACACCATGCTAATAAAACAAAAAATAACATCAACCTGAGCCCTGGCTGGTTACACTTGGATAGAATTCCAAACAGAGGGAATGGCATAGCTAAGGGAGGCAGCACCAAACCGGGACCGGATTCTCAGAATGTCCAAATGGATGCAGTCATAGCGCTGGAGGAAGTATGACCAAGGTGAGGTTGTAAAGAGACTGTAGATGTATGGAGGCAATTTTGAAGTTAGAGCCCTATATGCCCAGAAGGCAGCATTCCAGCATCTATGAGCAGCTAGGGATCCCCATCCTAATTACACATAGAGGAAACAGTGATGTGTATTCGAGGGTGCATTGGTAACAAATCTGATTGCTCTATGATAGAGAATGTCTAATTTGGCAAGGGCAGTTTTGGTCCCATAGCTGTACAGCAAGTCAGCGTAGTCAATGAGGGGGCAAGAACGTGGAGGAGACTAGCTTAAGTTTGGCTTCAAGGGAGAGAAGGTGACAAATCCTAAAAAAGATTCCAAGTCTTTGTTTGAGCTTTTTAGTGAGTTTGTCAATATGAAGCAAGAAGAAGAGTCTCTGGTCCAGCCAGAAACCAAGATATTTGAATTTGTCAACAACCTCAATGATTTCTCCCAAGATGATGGTAATTTGTAAGGCAGGCGGAAGGGTTTTATAGTTGCCTAGATCATCTGTGGGTGAGAAAAACATTACTTTAGTTTTTTTTAGCATTTAGGAGTAGTTTTAAATTGAGCAAATCATATTGTAGCAAATTGAAGTCTTTTTGTAGTTCCAGGCAGGCTTCATTTAGTGAGGATTTGACAATGTAAATAACAGTGTCATCGGCGAATAAGTGGACAGTAGAATTTGTAACCTTTTGATTGATATTGTTAATGTATTCTGCAAATATAAGGGGACCAAGGATTGAGCCTTGGGGGGCACTCTTTGCAGTGATTTTAAGGGAGAGAGAACAAAGTGCAAAACATAAACTCCTACCACAATACAATTAGACTTTTTCTGTCTAATGCCTTTACCTCTGGAGTGCTTATAGTTAGATCAGAGATCTGTCTTTCTTGAGTCCCAAAATGATATGTCATATTCCCCAGTTACAAGGATACATTTCAACTCCATCTCACCACCCCCTTGGTGAGTCATCTAGCTCCTCCTTTTTAGAATTAAAAAAATACAAACAATGATTTCCTGTCAGGAGATATATTAAATAATGTGAAATCTTCAAAAACTCCTTTCCCAAATTATGAGTCTTGGATCAGCCAGCTCCTTTGAAGATTTACAACCCTGCAATCCCTCACCTAGGTACAGGATAGCCTGACACGAATCTGCTAAATGATGTCCTATGGTATAATAAACTGTATATTTACTTCCCAACTTTAAAGCGCATCACAAAAAGGCCATAAAATGCAATTTCTCAAGGAAGTTAATTACATTACAGAGATCTCCTGGTCAGTTTAATATATCCTGTAGCTTCAGTGAAACCTGGTTGGGGGGGTCACCCAGGAGCACAGGCTGTCTTATGTGAGACAATCACCTACTATATTGTTATATTACAACTATCATACAGCAATCATAACCAGCTGGCCAAGCATCACACCCGGCACTGGATCATCCTACCCTATGTGCTACCTACAGAGAGGGGTGATCACGCCCTCTCCTACCATGTGCTAGGCACAGGCAGGCAACACTAAGGGCCCAGAGGCCATTGGCTGATACATCAGCCTCTACACTATGATCTTACTATGAATAATCAGTGGTCCTGGAAGAACTGTCCAAAGCATGGCCCTAATAGACCAGAACTGCAGCCCTTCAGCCAGTCTGGACCACAGCCTGTCTATCCCCCTAGCCTTCTAGGGAAAACCTATCTAACCAAAAACCTACCCAAAAAGAGGGGAACCTCCCCAACTGAGGGCACCTGCAAACCAAACCAGAGCTAACACTTTACCCAAGCATTATACTCCCACTATCCCCCACGAGCTTACACCTGTGGAAGAAAACTGTTAACACATGTTAACTACTACACTATACTTTAAAAACACTTTAAAGCATAGAGTAACTCCAATGAGCCCCTTTAATCCTCTTCTTTTCTTCTCTTCATTCTTCATCAGGAACCACCTGAAAGAGAAAAAAACAAAAACACCCCAAGTCTGCAAAACACACAGTACCACAACAATAACCCCTTCCATCGAAACTCTGGAGAATCCCAAAAATATTTTTTAGAAAAGTAGACAGTAGAATATACCAACATTATGTACAATACACCTTTTGGGGGGTTGGAATGCCCTAAATGTCCAAACTAGTGACAACAGTTATGCCCGAAGGCAAGGGTACATAAAAGAGTCTCTTCTGGGCCGGAGCCAAGTGAGGCACAGTGCCTGAAGTACTGTAGTTCCAAAGGGGAGAGTCTTTGTGGACAGCTCAACAGCTTGAAGTCTGCCAGGTGTAGGATGTGTATTGCAATGTCAATAAAGTAAGAAAAGTCTGGACTTACCAGTCCCTTGAAGAATGAAAAATGGACATCACCTACTTCTCCAGCTGAAGACTCTCCCTGGCAGCATTTTTCAGATACAACTGGATGGAAATCTTCCAGAAAACAGGATGATGAAGCAGAAAACTGCTGGGGTGATTTCATTTGGAGATAGAACCTTGGAACAGGAAGGAACAGCCTGGGATGATGTCATCTCGGCTATCAGACCATGTAATGAAATTGGAAAGGCACACTGCAAGGCTGATGAATCTGGATGCACCTGGATATATATATATTCTCACTTGCCTCTTCCTCTAGCCAGACTCTTCGGTGGAATTAGGGCAAAATATTAAAGGAACTGGTAAAGTTTTGAAAGGAAAAGGACTGAGAAATCTCAGTAAATAATAAGCATTTGTCAACGCCAAATGTTTACTTGCTGGTATTAGCATTGGAAATGCAGAAGTTAGACAGATGCAGAATAGGAATGAAAGTGAAGTATTGAACTTCCCGCCAACCCCACCTCCACCCTGCAGAGACGGACAGGCATTGGGGTATGCGTTTGGGTCATCACCCATAACATTCATGCCATTTCACCTCACCCTATCCTTTAGACACTGATACGTGTTGAGGTGTGCCTTGGGGTGTTCAGCTTTACAGTCACCCCATTCCATAAGGACATACATTGAAATGGGTACAGTATAGGAGAATGGGGTGAATTCTGGGGCCGAAGAGTCCAAGGCACACCTTGATGCCTGTCAGTGGCTGCAGGGTGGGGGTGGGGGTTGGATGAAATGAGCATTACAGTTGGCAATCCAAAGGCACACCCCCCTGATGCCTGTCAGTCTACACAAGGTGGGATGTTATGGTTAGAAACCCTAATGCCCCAGGCGTTAGTTGGTATTTGCACTACAAATTTTCAAAATGGCCTTTTTATGATCCCCACCTCATGAAAGCATTTGGGATCTTTTCTTATGAACAGTGGCAGTTTGATTTTGTTAATGTGTCCCAAACTTTGAATTCCCACAGCGATCGTGCCATTTCCCCATCAGCAAATAAACTGGGTTGGGGGCATGCTGACAAGGGGATTCAGCACCCCCATCAGCTTTCATGGGGCTCTGAGGTGGCAGCTATGCCACTGCCATGTTTAGGGAAATGTTACACTAGGCAAGATATTGCCCTGCAATGACGGGTTGCTCCCTCATTGCAGCAGAATAGCTGATGCTGCAATGACAAGTCAGCCCCTCATTGCAACGGCCAAATTGTTTCAAGTTGGTGGCACGTCTGCAGAACCAGTGTCATCAGGACACTGGGCCTGCATTGGGTGAACAGTGCCAAGCCCACAAATGCAGTGCTGGCACTGGCTGCCACAGTGCCGCACCTCCACAACCCTCTTCTCTCCTAAGCTGCCACATAATGTTTCTTGCACATGTGCACAAGTGAACATAAAAATGAGCTAAGA
Organism: Neoceratodus forsteri; assembly: GCA_016271365.2. Lineage (NCBI taxonomy): Eukaryota > Metazoa > Chordata > Ceratodontiformes > Ceratodontidae > Neoceratodus > Neoceratodus forsteri. Next base: position 288,106,402 of record CM057455.1, on the reverse strand, counting down.
AATGAGAGAAAGGGTTATACTATGTTAGATTAAGGAGACTGAGAAGGAATTAAATATGTAGAGATCAGATGGTATGGGTAACGAAGGAAATAAGGTTTGCTAAAACACTGTTTAAATGAAACACTGATAGAAAGGACAGCATTGCTCATTATATCTGGTTCATTCTGCCTTTTCCAAGAATAGCCACCAAAAGCTTGAATGGTAAGGCCACTGCAACGCAGCTCAAAGGTCAGTTCAAGCTGACCATGCAAACAGCTGTGTGATATCACTTACTAGGACAGAAAAATACTTTTGTGTAAAAACAGGACTACTGTCAAGTTCAAAGATCAGCTCAGGCTAGCCTTGCAGGCAACATCACCTATTAGAAAAAGATCTATTATTGTAAGAAAGCCTTATTTGATAGAAATCTCCCCTGTTCCTTTCTTGCTGCTATTCAAAAAAGCCTGTCTTGTTTGGCAAAGCAATAATGTTAGCTGTGAATAAGATCTGTATAAATACAGGTTAGAATGTGAGCCTCCCTAGTGTTTTCAGAAAATGGTAGAAGACTATGTAGCATGGATGCTAAAACACTCCAGAGAACAGAGTATAATCTGCTTTGATTATTTGCATGCTTATAGCTATGACAGTGGTGGGTTCTCATCTGTCTAGTTTTTACTGTATTATGGATAATTTTATTTATGCTACAACATTAAAAAACATATTTAATTCATAGCAACTAAGTCATTCATAGCACTCTCTAAGTCAGCTGGACAAATGTGGCTTATGCTGCTGCAAGGGTTCCAAAGTGACATCACCACTCTAGCACAGCTGAGACTGAAAAACAGTGTGACAGTGTGAAACCCATTTATCTGGTATTTCGCAGGCTGCCTTCCCTGCCTGCCACTGATCTAACTGGGATTCTAGTAACACCGGGGTAACAAGGGGGTTACATTTATATTGCTCCTTTTTATAATTTCTGCATGTTTTTGCCTACTGTATGGCTACTTGTAGTGCTTTTTTCACACTGGCATGGGGCCTTGTAACCTAGTCCCTGAATGTTTATGGTATCACCTGTATATAATTTGTCTTTACTGTATACTGTATGTTTTGCCTGTTTGTTTTACACTATGACGTGGAGTCTTTGTAAATGAGTCTCTGACTCATAGGGTTGTAATTCCGATTCTTCTCAAATAAGTAAATAAATGTTGTAGGATTTATTGGTCCAACATTGATGTTACAAAAGAAAACAGGTGCTTAAGCTTTCAGATTACACATAACAATTTACCAGAAACCAATAACAGCTGTATTGGAAGAATACATCCTATTATAGACCAGATCATACATAAAAACACACAAAATGTTTTTAAAGGCTCCCAGTGGCCACAGCATTACAAGTAAATGTGTAAGGTTCCCCAAATGCCTTTTACACATAGTATACCATTGCTAGACATGCTTCAGATGTAGAAGTTGCAATTCATTTTGTAAAAATATTTATCATAGTCATTTTATATTGTCGTTTATCAGCATTTTGTCCTCGAGTTTCCTGTGTATAGCCACCCCACCAAAATGATGTCATATCAAGAAGCTATCATTGTTTTACATACAGTAGCAAGAAATGCTGGGTAATTGATAATGTTGCCTTAATTGTGCGTTACTCAGACATAAATCTCTTATGTTCCTGGTGGTGAGCAGTAATATGTAAATAACTGTAGAAAGGCATTGTGGGTAAAATATGCACCTGTTTTACAATTTCCTTTCTCTGAAATGCTGTCCCAGAATTGTGTGGTGGTGTCAACAATATAAGCTTTTGTTTGTTTACTTCCACAGCAATGCATTGTACATACCATATCTAGCTACAAGACATTTATACAGAGAGATGTTGATCCTTTTTCTTCAGTGAGCACAGAAATAAAATACCCTGTATACTGATTTACACAGTGAGGTATTGTAGGGCTGTGGACTCTAACGCTCACCCCATTCTCCTATACTGTACCATGTCTGGTTCTTTACAGATGGAATGGGGTGAGCATTAGGGTCTATGACCCTAAGGCACATCCCAACACTTGTTGCTGTGTGGAGGGTGGGTGTGATGGGGCCCACGACCCTAAGGCACACCCTGATGTTTGTTTGTGTGCAGAGGGTGCAGTTCCAATGCTAGGGTTTAGTGGGGGAAGGGAATAACATCTGTAAACCTGAACATCCAATTTCCAGACAGATTTAAGTATGCTTCCACATATATCTACTATCCTTGGTGAAAACCTTGAATTTGTATCAAAATTCAAGTACCTGGGAGTCTGGCTCGACAGTAGGCTTTCCTTTATAGAATATATGGAAGAACTAAGAAAAAAACTTCATTAGAGACTTGGTCTTTACTTTAGAATCAAACACTTTCTCACAAGTAATGCTAAATTAAGGCTGGTCCAGGGCACATTTCTTTCTGTAATCGACTATGCTGACTTCTTATACAGTCGTTGCCCTGCCTCCTACCTTACAAAATTGGATACACTCTGTCATAGGGCACTGAAGTTTATCACAGGACTACCATTCGACACCCATCATTGCTTCCTATATGCAGCAGTTGGGTGGACTTTGCTTCAGTTCAGAAGGGACAGAAATGCTGCATTATGGATATTCAGAGCTATATCTAAGCAGTTACCACAATATGTCTCGGACTGCTTCACACAAGTCACTATAAGTAAATATGCCCTAAGAAGCTACTCTTCCATCCTATTCAAAGTGCCAAAAGTCAATTCTCAGTTTGGAAGGACAGCCATTAGTTTTGTGTTGCACTCCCTATGGAACAAATTGCAAAAAACACTAAAACTGAGTATACCCATATCCGTTATGTCTTTTAAATCCCTCTACTCAAGGCTTATTAAGGAACAATGCAACTGTTTTTGACAGAAACAGGGTGAATCTATTCCCTCTCTATCATCCCCAAGCCTGTCCCTTCCTCTGACTCTATATATGTTCTGCAAACCTACTTTACTGTTCTAGTTTACCCACGATAGGAAACTGTGCTTTGCCCATCCTCCCTCCTATATTTCTCTATCTCAATGCTGTCTATTTTCACCCTCCCTCCATGCCTCTTCACATCCCTCCCCCTCCCTCATTTTGCTGCTCTCCCTTCTGTAGTTCCACCACCCATCATCAGCCCAGACCACTCGTTGTCTACTTCCTCCCCCCCCGACAAATCCCCCTGCACAATTATGTAGGTTAGTCACCACCTACACTAACTCCATGCCTAATTTCGTAATCTCTTCTATTACCTTACATATATGTAAAAAATGTAAATATGTGAATTATGTCACTGAATCATGACTATCTGCACACATTTCATGTGTTGGTATCCTTTAATGACTTGTATAACCTGATCTATCATTGTATCTTGTTCTTTGGCATTGTACCGTGTTTTATGTAATTGACCTTGATCTAACCAGGTCCATCTTGCAAATGAACACTGCTCAACGATGTTCGCCTGGATAAATAAAGATTTTGATTGATTGATTGATTTTGTTAAAGACCTATGTCTAAAATCCTAACTTTGTTTTAAATGAAGTTTTTGTTAATTAATTTCCTTACTTTTTGAAATAGAATCCCAGTTTTGTGGGAGTTTTTTTGTTGTTGTTTTGCTGCAGATTTTCAACCTGGCCTTTTGAGACCCTACCTCATGAACACTGACACTTTCATTTCATTACTCAGTCCCAAAAGGTGATTTTGAGCAGCCACTGCACTGATTTGCAGCACTGCTGTGTAAACACATTTTAGTAGGATATAAGAAGTGACAAGTGTATTGTTCATGAGGTGGTGTAAAAAAATCCTAATGCTGAAAATCTGGAGTGAAAATATAAAAAATTGGTGAAGTTACAAATATGCATAGAAACTGCACAATGTACACTCATAACATAGTAATTTTGGGGAATTGTACCATATTTTCAACAAGGTCTTTTTGGGATACCACCTAATGAACAGTGGCACTGTGATTTTGTTAGTACATCCAAAAAGTTGATTTCACATGATGACTGCACCATTGTGCACCACAGCTGCAAAAACACATTTTGGGCAGCATGTGAAACATGACCACTGCACTGTTCATGAGGAGGTTTGAAAAATCTCAATGTTGAAAATCTGGAGTGTAAATTTTAAAAATTGGCGAAGTTATGAATATGCATAGAAACTATGCAATGCACACTAATAACAGTCATTTTGGGGAATTTTTGCACCACATTTTTAACATGAACTTTTAGGAGACCTCCCCCACAAACACTGATACTGTCATTTCACTAATCGGTCCAGAAAGGAGATTGTACATAGTGACCGCAAAATCACATTTTAGGATCAAATAACAAAATGACAGTGACAGTGTTCATGAGGTGGGGTCCCAAGAACCCCGTGTTGAAAATCTGGCATATAAATTCCTAAAAATAACTGAGATATCAACATAAGTTGAAAACTCCATTGAGAGTCATAATACAAGCCTACCCTGATTCCTCAGTTTGCTGTTGGGCTTTGAAGAGTGTGGATGTGTCCCCGTCAGAAAAGATGACAGCCGATAACCTCCAGTGGTAAGCATAGGGTGAGAGGGGGTGTGGGTAGGTGAGTGTTCAGTGGGAATGTTGGAATGAGGAGGATGACAGGGGAGATGATTGGGGACCATTTCTTTTTTTTAGAATTAAAAAAAAAGACAGTTTTCTTTTTTTTTTTTTTACGGCAGGGATAACTTTATTTTTGGACACTGGGAGTGATCTCCCTAGTGTCCCATATTTCTGAGGGGTTCATAATGTTGACATGGGGATTGGGCACCCCGATGTTAATGAACACAATTAATATTAGAACAGGTGGGGGGGGCATTTGACATGTGGTATGAGCTTCCCAGTGTCAGAAACAACACTGAAAAAAGGTAAGGGTTTTTGGCACACAGGGGGTGGTCTCCCCAGAGCGTCACAGTAATAGAGGGAGAAATAAATCCCAACACAGAAGTGGGCACCCTGATGTCAGCAAAGAATAATAAGAATGGGCTGTGGGGTGGTGGGGGGCATATGACAACTGGGGGTGGGCAACCTGGTGTCAGAAACAGCAGAAAGTTATAAGAAAGTTAAAGACTGTATGCGATTAAATTTACAGAAATTAAACTGCCAACATCATTCATTAAATATTGTTATAACAACAGTGTCTGCCTAGCGTTTTATATGAAAATCTACCATTCCATACCATTTATAGCTATTTATTGTGTGGTGTGTGTCAACAACACTGCTCGATGCTGAGACTTTCTGTTCCTTGTGGTAATCGGCATGTCTCCGCCCTGGTGATGTCATTTGGGGTGCTATTCTCTTTCTTCAATACATAAGCTATGGAGGCAGTCACATTGCTGAGGTCTATAAAGACTTCTCATTCCTTGCACTGTGCCTGTTGCAAGAATCTGAAAGTTGTTTGATTGTGGTTATGTCATGCTCAATGCCAGTAATGCACAATAACAGTTTAAATTTAATTTCATAGCCTGTGCAGAAGTCAGGAAGAGTAGCACATTAATGTTAAAGTAAATGTTGAAGGTTCCCCAAATGCCTTGTTGAAGCTACAATGTGTTATGTAAAAAAATCTATCATTCTCATTGTTTACTGTTTTATCAGGGTTTTGTCCTCCAGTTTCGTGTGTGCATGTGGCCACACCCCCCAAATGATGTAATTGTTTTAAATACAGCAACAAGGAATTCTGGGTAATTTACAATGTTGCCTTAAAGGTCATATGCAAAGGTTTTTAAAACTAAAAGAAACCGCACCATTTGATAAATACTGCTATAAAACCTATTTGTGTTCCAGGTTTTGTAACAAAAGTCAACAAATTAATGCATTTTTCATGTCTTTTTGTTGTGGTCCATTTCGCCAAGGTTGCTGGATGCAGAGTCAGCATGCCTCCTGGCAGCTGATGTCATTTAGGGTGCTTGCCTTTTATGAAGTTATATTGCTGCTAATAATACAATGTTGGTAACGTCACTGCTGTTGGTCAGTGTCTGCTTTACAAAAATTTAGATTTAATAGGGACCTTATCTGCACTAATTCCTACGAGGGATGGCTGTGCTAGCCCTGATAAAAAGATAATTTTAAAGTGATTTATTGAGGTTTGCCATAGAAAACTGGAGAAGTGACCTGATGGAGTGTACTCTACTGTACCCACAATGCCTCACTATGTAAATTAGCATACAGACTTTTATTTTTCTGTGCTCGCTGAAGAAATAGGAGCCAACATCTCTCAGTATAGAAGTCTTGTGGCTAAATATGGTATGTACAATGCATTGTTGTGAAAATAAACAAACAAAAGCTTAAATTGTTGACTCCACCAGCACACAAATATGGAACAGCATCTCAGAGTATGGAAATTGTAACACAGGTTTGTATTTTACCCACGATGCCTTGCTACAGTTATTTACATATTACTGCTCAACATCAGCAACATAAGAGACTGTATGTCTGAGTAAGGCACATTTAAAGATCATATGTGATGACATTTACAGAAATTAAACTGTCAGCATCATTCATTAAATATTGTTATAACAACAGTGTCTGCCTAGTGTTTTATATGAAAATCTACCCTTTATAGCTATTTATTGTGTGGTGTATGTCAACAACACTGCTAGATGCTGTGGCTTTTTTGTTTCTTGTGGTAATCAGCATGCCTCTGCCCGGTGATGTCATTTGGGATGCTATTCTCTTTCTTCAATACATAAGTTGTGGAGGCAGTCACATTGCTGAGGTCTGTAAAGACTTCTCAGTCCTCGCACTGTGCCTGTTGCAAGAATCTGAAAGTTGTTTGATTGTGGTTGTGTAATGCTCAATGCCAGTAATGCACAATAATAGTTTAAATTTAATGTTATAGCCTGTGCAGAAGTCAGAGAGAGTAGCACATTGATGTTAAAGTAAATGTTGAAGGTTCCCCAGATGCCTGTTAGATATGGTATGCCATTGCCCAACCATGCTTCAAATGTTGAAGCTGTAATTTGTTATGTAAGAAAATCTGTCATTCTCATTTTTTTAATGTTTTATTAGGGTTTTGTCCTCCAGTTTTGTGTGTGTGGCCACACATCCAAAATGATGTCATACCAGAGAGCTGTCACTGTTTTACATACAGCAACAAAGAATTCTGGGTAATTTACAATGTTGCCTTAAATGTGCCTTACTCAGATGTACAGTCCCTTATGTTGCTGGCAGTGAGCAGTAATACGTAAATAACTATAGCAAGACATTGTGAGTAAAATGCAAACTTGTTTTACAATTTCCATACGCTGAGATGCTGTCCCATATTTGTGTGATGGTGTCAACAATATAAGCTTTTGTTTGTTTATTTTCACAACAATGCACTGTACATACTATATCTAGCTACAAGACTTCTATACTGAGAGATGTTGGTTCCTGTTTCTTCAGTGAGCACAGAAAAATAAAAGCCTGTATACTAATTTACATAGTGAGGCATTGTGGGTACAGTAGAGTACACTCCTAGAGGTCACTTCTCCCATTGTGTATGGCAAACCTCAATAAATCACTTTAAAATGATCTTTTACCAGGGCTAGCACAGCCATCCCTAGTAAGAATTAATGCAGATATGGTCTTTAGTAAATCTAAAGTCTACCGACATGGAGCCTTTGCAAAAGAGTCTTTGACTCAAAGGATTGTAATTCCAATCTTATGCAATAAATAAATAAATAAAAATAAATTATTGTAAAGCAGCCACTGACCAACAGCAGTGAAGTTACCAGCATAGTATTACTAATAGCAATACAACTTCTTAACAGGCAAGCACCCCAAATGACATCAGCAACCTGGAGGCATGCTGACTTAGCATCTAGCAACCATGGGGAAATGGACCACACCAAAAAGACACTAAAAATGCATTAATTTGTTGGCTTTTGTTACAAAACCTAGAACCCAAATAGGTTTTATAGCAGTGTTTATTGAATAATGCTGTTTCTTTTAGTTTTAAAAACCTTTGCATGTGCCCTTTAAGAAGTTAATTAAGCCCTCCCCAGTACTGCTTTTTTTTTGCAAGTTGAAACCTCCTCCAATAATTGAAAGCTCCCCAGTACTGCTTTTTTTTGCAAGTTGAAACCTCCTCCAACATTTGAGCCCTCCTCAGTACTGCCTTTTATTGCAAGTTGAAACCTTCTCCAAAGTGTTTTATGGGCCTTTTCTTTGTTTAAGTTTCAGTGCTTAATTTACTACCATTTGCAAACTGATAAAACTCCTGCTTTGCTGGTATCCCCTTCCCCACTCATCCAGAGGTGTGAATTCCTTTGTTAGCCATTGGATGACCACAGCTGCAAAATGATTACATTTGTCTACAATCACTGTCTTCTATGCAAGACAAAAGCAACTGAATGAAAACACACATACACAAGCAATACTCTAAGCAGAATACAGCTGGATAAGGTACCAATATTTAGGAAACTTATTACACTTACCCAAAGACTAGCAGTGTGACTTCTGGCTGCTGTCTTCTCTCTGCTGTGGCTGAGCTGTACCCCGTAACAAGACACTGGCCTCCTGCAGGGGCTATTAGACATTAGAGCAAAGGGCACTCTGTGAAGACTATCTGGGACAAGATACAATAAAAGAAACCTGAATGGCAGCCCCAAGGGGCCATAAAACAGCCAGGGGAAAGTTAAAAAGAAAACTTCTCTCACAGCCTGAGCAGAAAAATAATACACTGGGATCAATTAAGAACACAAAAAAGATAATAATACAAATATTTTCCTGATTTTAACTTGATGTTTTCCTTTTATAACCCACAACAAGGTGTGGGTTGGGCTGGGATTTACCCACACCTGGCAAGTGACCAGCAACGCCAGGCGTGCATAAGTCCCAGTGCACTCTACACTGTGCAGTGGATTACTGTGATCGTACAACTGGTAGGAAGTAAACAAATTAAAAAAAGTTATTAAAATACTCAATTTCTAGACTGGAACATAGGTGCAAAGGGAATGAGGTATTGGGCTTACCTTTAGATGTCAGCTGTCTAGGCATATCCCTGTCTAAATCAGTCTTATCTTAAATCAAGGCAGTAGCCATTTCACAGAACCATGAGACTGAAACTGATTCTGCAATTGAGAAAGCTGTGTTGGGCAGCATATAGCTAGCTAAACTCTGGCATCAATTTCTGTCTCAAGGTTTTGTGAAATATCTTCTGCCTTTCTTGCTTTGTTGCAGAGATGTCAAAATTGATATTGCTGGCAGCTGACAGCTGGGTAGCCCTTCACACCTACACAGAAAAGAATTTATAAGACATTACATCCTGACTGATTTATTTATGAGTTTCACCAGGAAGGTATACTGACCGGAGTACTGCTCAATTCCAGATGCGTCCTGGGGGGAGTGGGGGGAGGACAAACGTTGCTCTTCATCTTAACAAATGTGAATTGAATAGACCAGACTCTTGGTCTAATTTAAAGCTATTGTATGACACAGGTTTATTACTAAGAAATCCTCAATGCAGCACTATATATAGAGAATACTGGATGGGCAACTTTGCACAACTAGTGTCTTCTGCCACAGAGGGATTCTGATTCCCTCTGACCAGGAGAGTGAAGCTCAAGAGGTCCATAGGAATCAGAACCCTGCGGTGACAGAACACGTTGGTTATGCGTAAAGTTGCTCATCCTATATTTTTTTATACTGTATAGCAGTAGTATGTGAAATGTGTCAATAGTGTTTTTTTCTCTCTTTCATAATGAAACTGACTTGTGAAGTCTCTAGATATTCTACACCCTTTCTATGAAGAAATACTTCCTCATGGTACCCCTTAGTCTACACCCTTCCAACCTCATGTTATGCCCCCTCACTCCTTGACATCTCCTTTTCTGAAATATGCTACCCTCCAGCACCCTATTAATGCCTTTTAGATATTTGAAGGTTTCTTATCATATCACCCCTGTCTCTTCTCTTCTCCAGGGTATATATATTGAGGTCTCACAGTCTCTCCTCATATGACTTTTAGTGCAGGCCCTGCACCATCATTGTTGGCCTTCTTTACTGCCTCCACTCTGTCTACACCTTTATGGAGATGCAGCCTCCAGAACTGGACACCATATTCCAAATGAGGCCTCATCAGTGATCTGCACAGGGGCATCACCACCTCCTTCCTTCTGTTGGTGATACCTCTCCCTATGCACCCCAGCATCCCACTGGCTCTCCCCATAGCTGTGATACATTGTTTAGCCACCTTTAAATCATCCAGTTTGATTACCCCCAAATCCATTTCCTGTTTGGTGACAATCAGTGCCCCCACCCCACCCCCATAATCCTCCCCTGGGTTCCTGCAACCCAAATGCATGATTTTGCACTTTTTTGCATTAAATCTCAGCAGCCGCACTTTGAGCCATTCCTCCAGTTTAATTAGAGCCTTCATTTTTTCCACCCTTCCTGGAGTGTCCACCCTGTTGCAGATCTTGGTGTCATTTGCAAAGAGGCACACTTTCCCCTCCAGCCCCTCTGCAATTTCACTTATGAAGACATTAAACAGGACTGGACCCAGGACTGATCCCTGTGGCACCCTGCTGGTTACACTCCTTTCCTTACATTGAGCACCATTCACCATGACTCTCTATCTATATCATTCAACCAGTTCCTAACCCAGTTTACCACCTTGTGACCCACTCTCATGCTGCCCAGCATGTTCACAAGTCATACGTGGAATGGTATCCTAGGCCTTACTAAATGCAATTCATGTTTATGTTTAAGCCCATGAAACACCCTTATATAGTTAATGCATTTGCATCTGTAGTGGCTCTGCCAGAATTTGTTTCAACAGTCATTTCACTCAGCTGTTGCAACTAGCAAATTTCTTTAGCTAATTAACCATGAGTACATCATTGCCTTAGGCAGCAATCTATGGTAAGCAGTTCTGTGAAAAAAAAAGTTATTCTGTCACATCACCAAGGCTAGCTTGAGGAATAAATTGCACATTTTTTCCTTACTTTATTATTGCTTTAGATTAAAACACACCTTAACTGGTGAAACGTTTTAAGGCACAGACCTCCACTTTATGTGGTCACATTGCTTTATGTTTTTGTTGCAAACCTGAGTGGCAAAAAGAGGCATTTGACACACAAAAGGCATACATTTTTTTATGACACAACTAACTTAGCTCAACTTTTTAAACTAGCAGATGTGTTCAGTTTGCACTTTAAGAAACAAAACCACATCAACCATGTGTATCAAAAGCTATTGTCAATGCAGTTTGCAAAGCATGTGATTTACATATTTTAATACCCCAAACAGCATCAAGCTTTTGACATCTTAGTTACTTTAAGCTATTTTTTTAATGTCAGAAACTTGTCATAGAATTTGTTCTTCTACCAGGTACCATATGTAACAAATGGAAAGAACACAGCACCAAAGCGTGTAAGTGTGTGTGTGTGTTGGGGGGGGTTAGAAAGGTTCTAAAAGACATCAGCATAAGGCTATTAGTAGACAGAAAGAACAGTAAGACCTCAAAATAACCAGGCAAATCTATGGAAAGTGTAAATGAGTGTGGGTAAGGAATCAAATTTGAAAAAAGCGTATTTGCCCAATTCTGCAGCCATGGTTCAAGGGCCATATCAGGTGACTGATAAACTGTCTGAAGTAGTGTATGAAGTTTTGTATTTTTATTTATTTATTTTACCAGAAAACGGCTCCATTGAGCAAGCTGATTTACAAGGAGGTCCTGGTTAGGACAGCATACAAAGTCAGTTCAAGGGGTGTGTGACCTGGCTGCCTAGCTGAGTGGCAGCACACTGGAGGAGCTCTGTCCTCGATATATTTATTTAATTCGTTCAGACAACACCTTTGAGCTTAACCAGCTCATTTACAAAGGTTCCACATCAAACAACATAGCATCATTTTACATCTAATTACAAGTGAACAGTGATTACATTGGTTCAACTATAGTCAAACAACAAGGATACAAGTTTATGTGGCAATGTACAGGTTCCAAATGCTATTACAGTTGAGGTAGTATACAATTAGCTTGGTCACTGAGGAGAGTTGCCGGCTACTGCAGAGTTTACATGCAGCCCATAGGAGCAATGTCACTGTATTTAATCGTGAGGATTCAGAGGCAGAGATAGTCTACACTGGGAGTAAGTTGACATCTGAGTTGTCTCTTAAACTGGCCAATTTTATTGAGACTTAGGATTCATTCCGGGAGTGTGCTCATTAAGACACTGAGGTGCTCTGACAGCAAAAGCCCTCATTGCATGAGTAGTTTTGCGGAACAGGATTTTGAGGGTGTACTTGGAGATGGCCCAAGTAGGTTTTGTATTCCCAGAGGTGTAAGACCCATCAGTGCTTTCCCCCAGGATGCAGGTTTGGAATTTGATTCTGTCCTGCAGAGAGAGCACGTTGGATAGGGAGTAAAGGGCGCAGGTGTGTGTAAGCCTGTCAGCACCCAGTATTACATGACAGGCCTTGTTCAGAACTACTTTGATTCTATTAAGGGTAGTGTCAGATGCTGCTCCACAGATCGTAATCCTGTAGTAAATGATGGGGCTAATTGAACTGATAACCGCAACACAACTAGCTTCTTGAGTGAGGTTGTATCTCTGTCTGTACAGTGCCCCTAGCTTTTTGTTATATATATATTATGGTAGCACGGTAGTGCTACCATAGTTAGGGTTGAGGAGCCATTTACATGTTAAACCCAAAATTTTGCACCTTAATTACTTTGCAACCATTTGACGGATTTGCCTGAAATTGGGAATACACAATCAAGAACCACACACCTTGGGATCTGCCAAGTTTCATACTGGTTGGATACACGGCTGCGGAGTTATTAAGTGTGATCTGCGCATGCGTTTACGCTTTTTCTGGAATTCTACGGTCGTGCCTATAGGTCGCACGGTTTGCGTGACCAGCCCGAAATCTTCAAGGAACGTGCAGCTGGGGTCCCCGATGTGCCTTTCAAAGATTTCGTGAAAAAATATTAAACGGTTCAAAAGTTATTCAAAAAACAATTTCCCATTATAAGTCAATGGGAAAAGTTAACAAAAAGTTCGACAGTGTCGCAAATGCATTTTTACTTTAACAAATGGGCCTCTTACTTTTGCAAATCCGCCATCTTGTTTTCAGTTAGTGATCAGAAAACTGCTTGCCATTTAAATTTGGGACCCTCTAGCAACCTAATTCTTTTTGTATTCACCTAGTCGGAGCCTGAGGATGCTAGCCATGTCTTTATTTTGGGGTAAAACACCCCAGAAATATGTTTTTCAAATTTCTGGAAAAAGTACTTTTGCAAAGTACTTTCGTGCTCATAAAAGTGTCACAAATTTTTGCGAAAGCTTTCGCAAATTGCGACAGTACTTTTCTAGGCTGTGGGGAAATGACAGCAATTCTTTGGCACCCCGCTGCAAAAGAACGGTTGGGAGTTTTGGGCTGAAATTTGGAGGGAACGCAGCCGACACCTCACAGATGTACCTTTCAGTGTTGTGTTAAAAAAATATTACACAGTGGCAATGTTACAGTACTCCAAAGTTGACAGTTTTTCCCATAGGATAACATTATGGCGCCCGACGCATCACAGGAATCCTTTGGCACCCTGCTGCAAAATAACGGTTTGGTCTTTTTTCCTGAAATTTGGAGGAAAGACAGCCAACAGCCCACAGATGTGCCTTTCAGTGGTTTGGTGAAAAAATATTATAGGGAGGCAAAGTTATGGCACTCCAAACTTCTCTTTATTTCCCATAGGATAACATTATGGTGTTCGCCGCGCCTTTCAGGGCCCGTATCTCGGAAAAGGTGCATGATACAGACTTTTCATCGGAAAAGTGCTTAGCCCCCTAATGGGGGCTAAGCACAAAACTAGCCAGGACAGTCGTAAATCATATGACTTTTAAATTGTTTTTCTATGTCATACGATTCCTGAGATATAACCTATTTAGGATTCCAAGTCCTCATTTTCTGCTCCGATACCCATTATTATGCATACATTCTTTGTACTCACTGTCTTTCTCTATGCAGCTTCTGGGGAAAACCAGCCTGTGCGCTTACATTACTGTTACCGTTGCCCTTTCCGCTTGAGGTTCCGTACCCGTTTCACTTACCGTTGACGTCTACGCCACCATGTGCATTATCCTTTATGCTTTCATTTGCACTTGCTTTCTGTTATTTTTGCCATTCATGTCTACAGTACTGTTTCTCTTTCTGTTTCACTTTACGTCATCATGCCCATTGACATTTCCGTTTACAGGCACCATGTTACTATATAACAACACATCACGTGGCACACCATTCCTGTCTACGCCACCATGTGCGTTACCCTTTCTGTTCTCATTCACACTTGCGTTACCATGTGCACCACTGTTAGCGCTTCTGTTTGCGTTGCTGTTCCTGTTACTATGCCACAAGACATCACGTGGCGGGAGCGCGGGGCCCTCCTGCCGCTGCATTACATTCACTATTTCTCGTTATCATTCTCAAAAAGAAGGGAAATTAGAGGCAAAAAACTCTGTTTAATGCATTAGTTAGGGTTGTTCCACAGCGACAAAAGTGAGGAAGTTCGGTGTTAGGGTTGAAAACCCCCTTGGACCCATACCCCCAACGGCATTGGGGTGCGCATTGGGTGGTGGTCTAACCTTCCCCCATTCTCCTATACTTGCTGCTTTACATGTGATGGGGTGAGAGTTAAGGCCGACAACCCCAATCGCACCCAATGCCGGGGTTATGGGTGGGGGTCCAAGGGAGTTTTCAACTAACACCGAATTTCTCACTTTTGTCACTGTGGAACAACCCTAACTAATGCATTAAACTGAGTTTTTGCCTCTAATTATATATATATATATATATATATATATATATAACACACACACACACACACTTAAAACTCCTAAAAAGACAATCAAAAAAGAGCTTATATTTTAAGCAAAATTAGTAGGTACTTACATCTTTTGCCAGGGTTTTATTAGATGCCAGAGGGAACAAAGCAAGTGGGGTGGGCAGCATGCAGTGTGAGGGAGCAGGAGGGCTTAATTAGATGCCGGGGGAAACAGAGTGAGCGGGACAGGCAGCAAACAGTGAGAGGGAGCAGGAGGGTTTAATTAGGTGATGGGGGGACTGGCGGGAGCACGGCAGGCAGCACAGAGTGGGAGGGAGCAGG
This sequence comes from Neoceratodus forsteri, assembly GCA_016271365.2. Classification (NCBI taxonomy): domain Eukaryota; kingdom Metazoa; phylum Chordata; order Ceratodontiformes; family Ceratodontidae; genus Neoceratodus; species Neoceratodus forsteri. The sequence goes on along the minus strand of CM057455.1, from coordinate 288,091,306 downwards.
AGGGTTTAATTAGATGACAGGAGGAATGGTGGGAGTGTGGCGGGCAGCACACAGTGGGAGGTAGCAGGAGGATTTTATTAGATACTAGGGTGAATGGAGGGAGCGGGACAGGCTGCATGCAGTGTGAGGGAGTGGGAAGGTTTAATTAAATGCCGAGGGGGAATGGAGTGAGCAGGGCAGGCAGCACACAGTGGGAGGGAGCAGGAGGGTTTAATTAGATGATGGGGGGCCAGCAGGAGCGAGCACCATGCAGAAAGAGGGAGCGGGAGGGTTTAATTCAATGCTGGGGGAACAGAGGGATCAGGGTGGGCAGCACACAGTGGGAGACAGCAGGAGGGCTTAATTAGACGCTGGGAGAATGGAGGGAGCAGGGCAGGCAGCATGCAGTGGGAGGGTTTAATTAGATGTGAGGGAAAATGGAGGGAGCGGGGCCAAAACCCTGGTTGACCCCCCATGATGGTATGAGCAGAGTAAGGAGGCAGCAGTGAGAGCAGAAAAGGCTGGACCAGTGACAGAAGAGACCAGTAGGGTGGTGGGGGGCATCAATCAGGCTGATCGGGACGCAAACAGCTGTTTGCTGGGTGGTGACTTGCAGATGAAAGGAAAAAGCCAACACATGATTGGTGCAGCTTTTTCTTTTCAAGTGCAGACCATCTCAGGTAAAACACGGTTACAATTAGCCTGGCTAATGATTGGTGTGGCAAATTGAGTCCCTTGTAGAGCACTCTGCATTGGACAGACGGTGTCACACCCACTAAAACGCAAGAAGTTCACTACACGTGCACGCATGGCGAACTTAAAAAAGTGCTAAAGTAGACTCAAAATGGGGAAAGAATGGTATTATGCAAGTCAAGAGCAAAAAGGGGCAATCTAAAATAGAACAAAAAAGTATAGGTCACAATTTTTACCACTACTATGCACTGTTGCTTTAAACTCCCCCCTTCCAGCTTCATTGCATGTCCTCTGGTCCTGGTGCACTTTCTCATTTGAAAAAGATTCCCTTCCTGTAACTTGCTCACCCACATGATGTACTTCTAGGTCTCCCTCCTCTCTTCCATGGTGTAGCTGAGATCACTCAGTCTCTCACTGGGCTTTTGGTGTAACCCTTGCACCATTTTAGTCGCCCTCCTCTGGACGACATCCACCCTTTCTACGTCCTTTCTGAGATGCGGCCTCCAGAACTTGACACAGTACTTCAGATCGGGCTCACCACTGACCAATATAGGGGTAACATCACTTCCTTCTTCCTACTGGTGATACCTCTTCCCTATGCACCTCAGCATCCCACTGGGCCTGTCCTCTGCCTTGTCACACTGTCCCTCCACTTCAAGGTCATCAGATATATTAAACCCAAGGTCGCGTTCATGTTTAATGATGATAAATGACCCCCCACCCACCTTTTTATACTCGGCTCCTGAGTTTCTATGCCCTAGGTGCATCATTTTACATTTTCTGGCACTGAACTCCAGCTGCCATGCCCTTGACCATTCCTCAGGTTTTCTATGATCCCTGCTTATTCTTTCCAACCCTTCCCGAGTATCCACACTTTTACAAATGTTGGTGTCATCTGCAAAAAGGCATACCTTCCCATCCAGTTCTTCTGCAATGTTACTCATGAAGACATTTTGAGTGGTACTGAGTCCTGCAGCACCCCACTTGTCACTCTCCCCTAATAAGAGTGGGCAGGGCCGCAGTAATGGGGGGGGAGTGGGGAAGTTGTCCGGGGCCCCGAGCTCAGGAGGAGCCCTCCTGAGGAGCTGGCATTACCCCTGTCATTAGCTGGTTTGGGAAACAGGGGCCCACTCCAAGTGACTTGTCCGGGGCCCAAGGATTCATAGCTGCAGCCCTGACAGTGGGTGCTGTTTATCACCACCCTTTGTAACCTCTCCAAGTACCTGTTTTTTTACCCAGTTTACCACTTTGGATCCCACCCCAGACTGCCCATTTTCTTTATCAGTCTCCTGTGTGGCACAGTGTCGAAGGCCTTGCTGAAGTCAAAGTAGGCCACATCCACTGCCCTTCCTTGATCTATTTTCCTGGACACCCAGTCAAAGAAATCAATCAGATTTGTCTGGTATGACCCCCCCCCCCCAGGAATCCAGTCTGTCTTTGGTCTTCTGACCCACTGAATTCAAGATACTCAATTAGCCTTTCCTTCAGACAGTAAGTAAGTAAGTAAAACTTTATTTTTATAGCGCCTTTCAAAAACCAAGGCACTGAACAGGTTTAAAAACACATTCTCAACATAAATTAACCATAAAACAATAAATACAATGAATTAAAAACAATCAGGGAAGGCTAAGTTAAATAAATAAGTTTTCAGCACGGACTTGAAACTAGTAAGAGGGTTTCCATTAATATCCCCACCAATGATGTAAGACTTACCGGCCTATAGTTGCTAGTCTCCTCTCTGCTGCCAGTCTTTTTATTTCTCAATTTTCTGAATGAATAGACAATCGATATCCATATTGCTTATACAGTATGTGGTAGTAGATGAGACATTGGATATAAATTCAATAACGTACATCCACAAACTGTTACATATCACAGTACATAACCATATATTCACGTACAGCAGGAGTGGGGGAAATACAACAATAGGTCTATGATTTCCATCATAGTCATAATAATACATGTAGTTGCCAGCCTCTTCAATGGCAATAGGTGGTACCATTAGGGAGAAATAACAGGAAAGAGTAACAGCACCATCAGTGGATTGCTGTTCAACCTGGAAATCAGAATTAGGGAGTTAAATTTCTAGTTTGAACCCTGACTAACACTCCCCTTATATGAAGATAAAGTTTCAGAGATTCTTTAATAAAACAGGTAGTATGACATTAGTGTCAGTGGCTCAGCAGGTAGCACACTCGCCTTTGAGGCTGGAAGCTCAGAGGGTGGTGGGTTCTAACCCCAAACCAGGAACGTGGATATAAAATCCTAATACTAACACTGTAGTGCATCAAGAAGGGGGTGCTGCACTCCTGAGGTGCCGTCTTTCGGATGAGACATTAGATTGAGGTCCCGTCTGCCTGTTCTGGTGCCTGTTCAGGTGGAATTTAAAGATCCCATGGCACTTCTCAATAAGAGTAAGGGTGTTTATCAGGTTAAAGAAATCAAGCAAAATAACACCACGAAAGAAAATAACCACAAATTACAATGTTGTCAGTGAAAATCACATATAAAGAAAAGCATAGAAATCAAATTATTGCCAATTACAGAGAAGAAAAAACAAAATAATATGCTTAATTCAACTTACAAAGAAAAACTCATAAACAAAGCATATCGTCAGATACTATGAAATACTGGGAAAATCCTGAAATACTTTGTAGTAGACAATCATGTAGCTTCCGGTGCAGCTCTGGAGCTAATGGCAGCCTGAAATCGGAGCTCCGCTCACACTCCCTTCCAAAATTGCAAGAAAAGCCAATAACTCAATTAAAAACAACAGCTGATGGAGAAATTCTTACAAATTGCTTCAATTTCACAAAAGGGAACTATAAACAGATATGCAGTGTTACCAATAGAAGAAGAGAAATCGGGAGATGAAAAATCAGACTCGGAGACCTCAGAGTTGTTGCAGGCCCAGATGGCATCTTCAGGCAAGAAATCCAAACATAAAAAAGAAAAAAACAAAGCTATCATCTTGAATGAGAAATTAGACAGAATAATAATAGACCTACAAGATATTAAAAGAGATTTCCAGGACTTTTGTTCGGACCATGATCTCGTCCGTGCAGATGTCTCAGCTTTACAATCCCAAGTAGTGACATTGGAACAGACTAGCTTGGACCAGGCCATGGAGACTTCCCAGATTCAATCGACTTTAACTCAACTTCTGGAAATAACTAAAGCAATGGGAGAGAGACAGGAAAATGCAGAGAACAGATAGAGATGACAGAATATACGGGTACGTGGAGTGCCAGAGAATAGCGAGGGAAGAGACATGAGGGGATACACAGAGAACATGCTGAGAGAGGAGCTAGATTTGGAACAGGATTTCCCCGTGGAGATAGAGCGGGCACATCGGGCTCTGTCCCCAAGCCCTCGGGGGCCGGAGGCACGTCCACGCTCTATAATTATTCGATTCCAAAGTTACCATACAAAAGAAATAATACTCCAAAAAGCGTGGTCAAGAGGGAAAATATTTATGGGAAAGCAGAGACTCTTTTTTGATAATGACTACACGAGGGTCACAATGCAGCGAAGACAGGAATATGTCCCCCATTTCCAATCTTAAGACACTTGAAACTAAAATTTCGCACACTTTATCCCTCAAGACTGATGATACAGTACCCTAATGGACAGGTCACTTACGAAACAGTGATGAGTGCGATGGAGGACTTAAGGCAGAAAGGATCTGAAATACCATCTAAACTCCCAGGGAGACCAAACAATGTGAACTTGGGTCTGATTAAAGAAAAGCGACCGGGGGAAGGAATCACAGCAAGTAGTTCTCGGATGAGATAAAGAAACTATTGGGTCAATCTGCTACTAATATAAAATGATTGTCTCCTTTGGGTGAGTAGGCCTATGGGGTAGAGTGCAGTGCATTGGTGAGGAGGAAATTCAGTGTGCGGGGGAGTGGGTCCTCCATCTTGGCAATGCGGTGGCTCAGGGGGAGAAGCTCTGGGCTGGGTTCAGGGGGTATATACCCCGCAGGGAAGTACACAGATGCCTCCTGTATGGAAGAGGGACCTAAAAGAGTGGAACTAGAGGTAAAGAGCTCTCTGGGAAAGCAGCAGCTGAATGGCGCCAAAACAAATTCGCAGGTCAGGTCGCTTGTGGGAATAGCACTTATGTGCCCTATTTCAGACACCAAAAAATGATAGCAGCAAAAGGAGAGAGGTCGGGGAGCTGACCTTTGCTTCCTGCTAAAGAATAGTATCTAAATACTTTCAGGAGTCTGAGGGGGCAGGTGCACCTCTAGCGATCGACATAGCGGATAGTTAAATACATTAATAAAATAATGAGGTGCCTTCAGAGAACTGGGAATCGGAGATCCAAACAAGGGTAGTTCACTCAGGGTCTGGCTGTAGAATCCTGAGGGGGGGACACCTGGACTAGGCCTGGAGCACCTAACGAGGGCCATGGAGTCAGAAGGAGGGCCTATTGACCTCAGAAAGCATGCTGGAAACAATCATTTTGACCTCCTAGTGGTAGGAGAAGGTCACAATTACAAGCAATACCCACCATGAGACATGCACCTCCTAGGGCTGAGAGCCAGGGAGACTGTCTAACAAAATAAAAAAGGAAAACAGAGAGACTCTTTAGAACATATTGGGAGAAAAAAGAGACTGATTTGACTGGAAATGTGGAATAAAATATGGTCAAAATGATGGGAAGAAAGTAACTTGAAGGGAGATCTAAAGTCTGAAGACAAAGCTGCGAAAATAAGTACTAAATGTTTTAATAATATAAGCTCCCTAGTGAATCTATATGGGGGGGGGGGAGAAAACGAGATGAAGGGACCAAAGTTATGCACCTGTACTAACTACCTCAGTTTGGGGATATTTTGTGTTAGAGTTTTAATTTTTATTTAGGATTTTCTTTTAAGGGACCAGACCACCAAACAAGAGTATTGGCTATGGCCCACCTTAGTTTTTGGTTACATTATGGGGGATATGTGCAACCCCCAGGGCAGGCCTACAGAGTAAGGCAAGTAGCCCACATATGACGGAATATTCCGCCCTTGTCAGAGAGGACTCTGACACTGGAAGTCACTATGTACTGTATATAGTTCATAATGGGGGGGAGGGGATGCTGCGTGGGGGGATAAAAATAAAGATGAGATAAAAAGGCATCAGGGAGAACAAACAGATGAGACATGAAATTAGAATAACATGGAGGAATACAGATCAGGAAAAGTTCAGGGAAATAAGTAGTGGAGCAGAGACACAATATAATAAAGATGAGAGAATGAGAGAAGTATCAACTGTATGTAGCTGTCTCAGACTAAGAAACTCCTTAGAGTGGTATCCCAGAATGTCAATGGATTGAGTAATCCTATAAAAAGAACTAAAATAATTTCTCATCTTAAAAAATGCACCCTCAGATCATTCTCCTCCAAGAGACATAGCTATCCAAAGATGAGCACCAGAAATTGCTTAAATATGGAATGTTGAATATAGCAGCTAGTGCATACACGAGAGGATGAAGAAGGGGATCGGCAATTCTTGTACCAAAGTCTTCCGCTTTTCAAATACTCCAATCATATCAGGATGGCAAGGGCAGACTGTCCTTGATTAAAAGGAACTGGGGAGGGCAGATTTACACAGTGGGAAGTATATATGTTCCCCCAGGTTCAAAGAGTACTGTCTATCAAAACATTTTTAATAAAATCATAGCATTTAAGCAAGGGATATTGATATTAGGTGGAGACTTGAATCTTTTAATGAATCCTTCCAGGGACAGTTCAAACCCTAACACACCTAGAGCCACAAGCGGGCAGAAACATTGTAGGAGGTTAATAAAAGATCTTGCCCTAATAGATACCTGGTGGCACTGCCATCCAACATCACATAGTTATACACATTTCTCAGGAGGTCCATAATACCTATTCACGAATTGATTATTTCCTGGTAGAAGCTGAATCTTTAGATATAATACATAATGCAACAAACTCATCAATTCATTTATCAGACCATGCTGTAATTACTGTGGAACTAGGATCAGAACAGGAAGTTACAATGAGACAGTGGCGGTTTAATAACATGTTTATCAAAAATAAACAATTTAAAGAAAAGGTTCAGCAATGGATTCCCAGAATTTTACAGGAGAACAGTATGGAAGAGGTACCAGAAGGAACATTATGAGACACTCTAAAATCAGTACTATGGGGAGAGATTATAGCATATACAACCCACCAAAAGAAACAGAGAATTAGGAAACAACAAGAGTTAGAAATGGAGCTAGAGAGATTACAACAATTACATGCAGGAGGAAGAGGTGTCACAATTGCACAGATAAACCAAGTAAAGACACAGCTACAAGATTTATTAAACCAAAAGACAGAACAAGCTTTGATGTATGTGAAACAAAAATATTATGAGGGGGTAGCAAGGCTGCCAAAATTCTGGCCTATAGATTATGAAAACAACAAGCATCCTCAACAATAACCAAAATAAAACACCCTACACAACCTAAAATATTGAATAAAACAAAAGATATACTCGAGGGATTTAGGGAATTTTACTTAAAATTATACAATCAACCTCAGGAACCAGATGAAGAAAAGTATCAAAATTTCTTTACAAAAACACAACTACCCCAAATTACAGAGGAACAACGTAATTCCCTAACTAGACCTATTGCTTCTCAGGAGACAGATCTTGCTCTACGTAATTCTAAATCGAATAACAGCACTGGCCCAGATGGTTATACCGCAGAATTCTATAAAACATTTCGGAAAACATTACTTCCAACGTTAACCAAATTGTTTAATGCAATACAAGAGAATACCTCCCCATTCCGAATAGTTGCCAATATGCTAATATATCTACTATACTTAAACCAGATAAAGACCCATTAAATTGTGAATCCTATTGTCCTATGTCCACTTTAAACCAGGATTATAAGTATTTCACAGCCACTATGGCTAAACAATTAGAGAACATATTACCACATACAGTATTATCAATAAGGACCAAGCAGGTTTTATAATAAAACGCCAAACAGCGGATAATATTAAACGAACAGTGTTCCTCTTGGAAGTGATTCAAAGAGAACAAACCCTCTTTATACTTTTCAGTATGGATGCCCAGAAGGCATTCGACAGGGTCTTCTGGGAATTTCTGAGATATACGATGGAGAAATTCAATTTTCCAGCAACTCTTTTAAATATAGTACATTGATTATACACCTCTCCACAAGCCATGATAAAAGTGAATGGGTCATATTCGACCCATTTTCCCCTAAACAGGGGCAGCCATCATGGCCACCCCTTATCCCCCTCTCTATTTGCCTTGTATGCTGAACCCATAGCCCAAGCCATCTGAGAAAACATACAGATTACAGGAATAAATTATTTTAATACCGTACATAAGATGGCTTTTTTTGCTGATGACCTGTTCATATATTTAACAGAACCAGAGACTTACATCCAAAGTTTGTTCTCTCTTTTGGGAGAATTAGAGTCTATCTCAGGATATACATTAATTACAAGTAAAACAGCAGTATTGTTCTTTAATTACCAACCGAGTATGGAAATCCAGACGAGTTATACTGTACGTTAAGATGGAAAAGCAATAAATTTAGGTATTTAGGGATAAACCTTACAAAGGAAACCCATAATCTTTATGAAGATAATTATACACCTCTTGTTCAATCTATTAGAGAAGACTTCCAGAGATGGGACCCTTTACCCCTCTCACTGAATCAAAGAATTAATGTTATAAGAATGAATATACTTCCAAGATTCTTATACCTCTTCCAGACTCTCCTGATTTTTCCATCAAAGAAAGATTTAAAAAAATGGAATAGTATGATATCTAGGTTTCTATGGCAGGGAAGAAAACCACGGATAAAATACAAGACCCTTGAGTTACCCCAAAATAGAGGAGGGCTCGCCCTACCTAATTTAAAACAATATACACAGGCGGTGGTAATATCACATGTACTGCACTGGCTAGATGAAGGGATGGACCTGCATTGGAAGGAAATAGAACAAGGGAACCAAATAGGAGAGATAGAGAAATACCTGTTCAGCCAGACCATACCAAAAGCAACAATGGAAAGAGAGATCATATTTAAACAAACTAGACAGCTCCTGAGAATTTGGAGAACAATAATTAAAAAAACTAAAGACCCTATAGTAAACCTCCTGCAGAAAATTACAGCAGAGCCCAGATTTGACCCAGCTAGGCAAGTTTACAACTTTAAAAGTTGGCAACACCAGGGGCTTATCAGATTTTACCGCTTATACGAACAGGGAATTTTTTGTCAATTCCGGACACTGGAGAAAAAGTATCATCTAGGGAAACAAGAATTTTTTTAGATTTCTTCAGATAAGAAATTATTGTAGGAATCTGATGGGCATCTCTTGGGATCCAGGGGGGATACACCCACTAACGGGAATTATAAGTAAAACAATAGAGATAGCAATACCAGAACATGTCATATCCAGATCTATCAAGCCCTAAATAGTAAACAGAAAGAGAGTTCATTACATTCACAACAACGCTGGGAAGAAGAGTTAGGTATTAACCTAGAGGAGGAAAGATGGGAATTGATATACTCGACAATATATAGAAAGATCTTTGACCTGGAGAGAGTTTGGCTGGAAGTGTTTATTAAGATTTTTTAGAACACCACAAATAGTAGGGAAGTTTGATGCTCGTCTGGGATCAGAATGTTGGTGAGGCTGTAGGGAACCTTCAGCTAATCATAAACATGTATTTTGGAGCTGCCCACTCCTAGAGTTATTTTGGAGGGAGGAGCTCTGGGGGAACTGTTCCCAGAAATAGGGACCTTGACACCCGAATGTGCACTTATTCTTGATTTCCCTACAGGAATAGGGAGAGGTAACCCCAGACTCTTACTAGCTATATTACTCCTTGCAGCCCATAAAGCTGTGACGAGGAAATGGCTCCAAAAATTTCCATCAACTTCCCAAGAATGGGAAGACATAACTTATCAAATATATAGAATGGAGCTTTTGATGGCTCGTATTAATTTAAAGGTGCAGAGATGTATGGACTTCTGGGCTAAGTGGTGGTTATGGATATCCAAGCATAGACCAGATTTGATACCCTAGGGGAAATGAAAAACTTTCTATGGGCCTGTGATTACCACAGGGAAGTATATGAAAGATTTAACTAATGTATTAGATTAAAAACCAAGATATGTATCCCCTGACAAATACCTGATGAAATGCCAAATGTTTTATCTATATTGTATTTATTGTAATGAAAATGAACACATGATGTACTCTGCTCTGTCCTTGGAAAACCTTGAAATAAAAAAAATATTAAAAAAAAAATTATAGACAATAATGTAATTGGTATATCTGAATTAGAAATCCAAGGTATATTTCTCCGAACAGTATTGAGCCTTCTGCTATTCAGTGATTCAGCTTCCATAAAATAGATATTCTGCAGTTCAGTAGTAATTTTTTTAATCATTTCAGTATGATCAATATGTTTCTGCTGTAATGTGAATAGGCATCATACATTCCAGATATGCAGTTTAATTACAGTAAAAATCAAATGCAGTGTGCTCTTATTCAATTTATTTATAGCCATCACATAGTGCCCAAACATTATGACCTCAAAAGAGACTGTACAGAACCAGGGTTCCTGCCACTCTTGAGAGAGGGTCACCCAGAACCCCTTTATATATGTACAAGTAAAAAAAAGATATTCTATGGTTTCAGTTTCCAGGTTGCAATGTATTCTATGGCATATTCTTTCCTCCAGCTGTTTATGTTTATGATTTGCCCCACATTAATTTCTGCATGACAACTTAACCAGTGTAAGTCCCACATTTTTTCTGGTATCCTTTTTTCTTTTAAAGAGTACCTTTCATGATGGTCCAAAAAGTAACAGCTTATAATCGTTATATGCAGTACTAGATCTGAAAAGGTGTGTGCATTTGTTATTTTTGGCCAAGGTTTATTCTGCCTTCCATAATTTGGATTTGTTTTTGAGCCCTGCTGCATTTGCCGTTGCTGTTCAGCTGCTTGGCTGCTAGCTCCTGATGACATCACTTTAGGGTAGAGGAGTGACTCACACTGTGCAGCACCGTGCAGTTGCAACAATGCTGCAAGGGAAACCCACCAGTATTCAGTGTACATACTGTGGTTCCTCTTCCCCAAGACACCCTGTTAGCAATGCATTATAGCAAAATCCAAATGCCTTGTCAGTATGTTTTTTTTGTGTGTGTGAAATTGACTCTGCCCAATAGTGATGTCAGCGGTACAACTCTGGGCCCACAGCAACACCAGGCTTGCTATAGAAGCTCTGGTACACCCTGCAGTTTTTAGCAGCTCAGAATGCAAAAATTAACTGCAGTGGACAGTAATGAAATACAATTCCAGAATTAATGCAAGAAGGGGTAATTTATGCACGAAAGTAAAAAGGACTGGGGAAGTTCCTCTTTAATAAATGTAATAATGAGGAGAGCTTATCATTCAGGACATAAAGGAAAGGTAGTTTCTTCCAGGAAATGTTGCGATTGGATCCAGAAATATAGTTCTTTTCCATGTTTTGTCAGTATCATTTGATATGCAATATTTCAAATTTTTTATTTTAAAAAACCTTCTCTGATACATTCAGGTGTTGCTATAGACTGTTGGAGAAGTCCAATATGTCCTTGCTCCCACTGACGGAACCACTTTAATCAAGAAGAAAACAGAAAGGGGGTCCATACTTGTCCAGTATATACTATGATTTAAGATCAGTAATAAAAAAATACGAAAAAAATGTGACGGGATTAACCATTCCTAATCCCCCTTGGGGATAGGAAGATATGTTGCTGTATATTTCTTTTTATGGGGTTTAGCCTGCTGACCCACACAGGTTGGAAAAAATACTCAGTATGGTTGTCTCCAAAGTTTTGGGTGGGCCAAATATAGAACTTATATATATTTATAAAAAAAGTGGGTAGTAAATAAGATTTAATAAGTTATACTGTTTTATTGCTTACTAAACTGCCATTTATACCATTTGGCCACCAATTGTTTACCTTGTTGTATTTTTGGTTCCCAATTCAAAAAAATAGAATTATCAGCATCATAAATGATACCCAATATTTGTATAGATTCCATAGTTATTTCTATATCTGCTATACGAGTATCTCTAAGATTTTGTAGCCCAAGCTGTTTGACAGAGCTTTTGGTGAGATTAAGTGTAGCTCCTGAATAAGACCTATACAGCTTACAAATCTGAATAGCTGCTTCAAGAGAGTTTGTATCGTTTAACAATAAGCAGAGGTCATCTGCATATGCGATTGCAGCATGTGGTGTTGAGATTTCTTCTGTGCAAAGGCAGTGCATATCTGGTGATGAGTTTAATAATCTTAACAAGGGGTCAATGTAGAAGACATAAAGTAAGAGGCTTAAGGGACAACCTTGTCTGACTCTCCTAAGAACTGGAACCATAGGACCTTTCCACACATTTACAATAGGTGTGACAGTAGCTGTTCTATACAGACACCTTATCCAGTCAATAAATTTGTCAGATATACAGTATTCCTGTAATACTGCCCAAAGAAAATCATGTGTGACAGAATCAAAGACTTTCTGTTGATCAAGAGAAACAATAAAACCAGACAGTGCACCCTTTTTCCCATATTCAAATAATCCTCTCATAGAATCAGATGATCTGTAATCTTCCTATCAGGAATTGTACATATTTGAGCTGTTGATATCAAATATTGTGCCACCTGCAAAAGTCTTGTACTTAAAAATTTTGCTAGCACCTTGGAAGTCTGTATTAGGAAGACTTATGGTCCGCCAACTGTGAATATCATATTTGTCTCCTTTTTTGTAAAGGTAAAATAAATCACCATTAGTCATTCTAAGAGATGGTGACTGAGTGTTTAGAATACATGAAAAAACACCTGCTACTTCTTCTGTCAGTTCTGGCCCCAAATGTTTATACAATTCACTTGTCAGTCCATCTCCCTCTGGACCTTTATCCAGTGGGAGAGATTTAATGGTTATTTCTATTTCTGCTGGAGTTATTCATTGTGTTGAGTGTGTAGAGCACCCTCTGGTGGACAAGTTGGATGTGGAAATTGTGAAAGGAAATCTTCCATGTGAGAAAGTTGTGCGTGTGCAGGTTGGTAAAGCTGTAAAGTATGCTGTGTTACAATATGTGTTATATCTTGCATAGTAGTGCATAATCTTTGATTACTGTCCCATAATCCATCTAGTTGTTTTTGCTTATCATTTGCTGATGCTGTAAGTTCTGTGCCTATTTTATATGAAATTCAGTCATTAATTTTATGTTAGTAATTTGTGTATTGAAATGTTGACAAGTAGTGTAGGAGAGAATTAATAATTTCTGTAATTGAATTCTGTTTTGTAAGTACTTGTGATAAGCTTCACTTTGGAGGATTCGGCCATGGTGTTTTAAAAGGCATGTAATGTCTGAGACTGTATCCTCCCACCATAGACCTGGGTTATCATACATAATGTATACAGATTTGCGAGCCATTACAAAGGACATTACTGTTTGTGCAGTGTCAGAGTTCCGTAACAAAGTAGAATTAAACTTCCGGGTGCTAGGATCATGTGGGGGGTGTAATTACATTAGAAACATAGACTTTGACAGCAGATAAGGACCGCTTTGCCCACCTAGTCTGCCCATTTCTCTACCTATTGGATAAGCTGCAGATTTCAGTTAACCAACAGCCTACTTTCTCCTACCCCTCACTATAATTGCCTTATGTTTGTCCCATGCATGCTTGAAATCCCCCACTGTTTCTGACCCCATGACCTCCTCAGGAATGTGGTTCCATACATCCACCACCCTCTCCATGAAAAAATACTTCCTCACGTTGCCCCTGAGTTGTCCCCCCCTCTATCTTCAAATTGTTCCCCCTTGTTCTTGCACATCTCTTTTTTTGAAAGATGCTTCCACTTGGACTTTGTTGATTACCTTGAGGTACTTGAAAGTTTCTATCATGTCCACCCTCTCCCTCCTTTCTTCAAGGGTACATATATTAAGCACTTTGAGTCTCTTTTCATATTGCTTCTGTTGCAGACTCTACACCATTTTAGTTGCCCTTCTCTGGACTGCCTCCATCCTATGTCCCTGTGGAGATGAGGTGTGCAGAACTGTACACAATACTCCTGATGGGGTCTCACCAACTGTCTGTACAGAGGGATAACAACTTCCTGTTTTCTACTGGTGATGCCTCTACCTATACATCCCAGTATCCCCCCAGCCTTCCTTACTGCCTTCTCACATTGCTTACCTACCTTAAGGTCATCTGTTATGACTACCCCCAGGTTCCTTTCCATTTTTGTTGTTGTTAGTACCCCCGTCCCCATTGTGTACTCTTCCCCTTGGTTTTTGTTTCCTAGGTGCATTACTTTGCACTTTTTTGCACTGAATCCAAGCTGCCATATTTTTGACCATTCCTCCAACCTTGCCAAGCCCCTTCTCATCCTTTCCACCCCCTTGCATATCAACCCTGTTGCAGATCTTTGTGTTGTCTGCAAAAAGGCATACTTTTCCTTCCAGCCCCTCTGCAATGTCCTATAAAGACATTAAAGAGGGCTGGTCCCAGTACTGAACCCTGTGGTACCCCACTAGTAATCCCCCTTTCTTCATCGTGTACTCCATTTACAATTACACTCCGTGCCCAGTTGTCCAGCCAATTTGTTACCCAGGCTACGACCCTGGGACCCACTCCCAGGCTGGCTAACATGTTTATTAATCTTTTGTGTGGGACTGTGTCACATGCCTTACTAAAGTGTAGGTAGGCCATATCCACAGCCCCTCTCTGGTCTACTACTTTGGTCACACAGTCAAAGAAATTTATTAGATTCATCTGACATGACCTTCCCACTGTAAATCCATGTTGCCTTGGGTCCTGTGCCCCACTGGCCTCTAGGCACTCAACAGTTCTTTCTTTCACAAGTGATTTAATAATTTTCCCTACCACTGAGGTCAAGCTAACAGGTCTGTAGTTTCTGTCTCTGCCTTGTTCCCACTTTTGTGAAAAGGAATCACATCTGCCCTCCTCTAGTCCTCCAGTACCACACCATCCTCCCATGATTTGTTAAAAAGGGTGGTCAGCAGTGTCATTGGGTCTCTTCTTAGTTATTTTAGAATTCTGGGGTGAATCCCATTAGGCCCCATTGCTTTGTCCACCTTGAGTGTCAGTAGTTCTTTTAGGACCCTTTCTTCTGTGCGTGGACTGGTATCGACCCCCCTTCCCCGTCCAGAGTGCTTCTATTGTTTGGTTTAGGTACCTCCCCCTCTTCTTCTTTTGTGAATACTGAGCAAAGGTATTTATTCAGTATCTCTGCCTTTTCACAGTCACCCTCTGCCCACCTCCCCTTCCCCTTATTAAGCCTCACTATCCCTTTCTTGGTCTTCCTTCACTCCCTGATGTACCTATAAAATGTTTTATCCCCCTTCTTAACTGATTGGCTATATTTTCCTCGGTTTGGGCTTTCACTAGTCTGACTGCCTTCCCTGCTTTCTTCTGCTTTAACTGATACAGTTCTCTGTCCTGCTCCTTCTGTGATTCCTTGTACTTCCTGAATACTATCTTTTTCTCCCTAACCTTCCATGCCACCTCCTTTGAGAACCATAGTGGTTTTTTGCTTCATTTTGTTTTGTTTATTTGCTTCACACAAAGGCTTGTTGCCTCTGTGATGGCAGTTCTGATTATTCCCCATTGTCCTTCCACCCCTCCTTCCTGCCCATTTGCTAGTGCATTCCTTAGGCACTCACCCATTTTAGCAAAGTCAGTCCTCCTAAAGTCCAGTGCCTTTTTCTTTGTATGGCTTGACTCTACTGCTGTATTTATTGTGAACCACACTGTTTGGTGGTTGCTAGTTCTCAGATGGCTACCCACTTCTAAATCTGTGATCTTCTCTCCATCTCCATTTGAGAGTACCAGGTCTAAGACCGCTCCCTCCCTCCCAAGTAGGCTGAAATACTAGCCGTCTGAGGCATACCCCATGCAAGGCATTGAGAATTACCCTGCTCTGGGATGTGGCTGCAGCAAATGTGCTCCAGTTAACATCTGGCATATTCAGGTCCCCCATCAACAATATCTCCCATTTTTCTGCCATTCTAAGGACACCTCCCATTATTTCCTTGTCCATTTCCTCCCCAAGATGGGGGTCTGTATACAACCCCTGTGCAGATTGTGGTTCCATTGCCTGTCTCCAAGTTGACCCACAGTGCCTCCTCTCCTCCCTGTTTACCCTTTAGTTCTGTTGTTTTGATCCGTTCCCTTGTGTAGAGAACTACTTCTCCTCCTCCTCTTCTACCTTCCCCGTCCCTCCTGTAGATTGTGTACCCTGGTATGTTTCATCCCAGTCATGATTCTGTGTGTACTGTGTTTCTGTGACTGCCACGACATCCAGGTATCCCTGTTCCATCAAGGCCACTAGTTCAGGAAGCTTATACTAGTATTCAAATACTGCAACATATGGAATTGCTTACTCCCAACTCGGCAGAGAAAGCATACCCCCGGTTCACCCATAGACAAAATGATTGCTCCATGGAGATTATCTCTCTGCTCTCAGTCTTCGGCATCATCAGATTCCTGTGCTCTCTGATGTACCACAAATTCAGCCTCTATCTTCACAGCCCACCGGCCTGCATCTTGGGGATCATTAAATTGCCAAGTTCTACCTCCATACACCGCATAGAGCCAAGCGGGGAAAAGAAAGGAGTGTATTATCCCCAAGGCTCTCAAACACTGTTGCACTGCATCAAACCTTTTACAGTGAGCCATCGTTGGATAGGAGAGGTTGGGGAAATCATTTTATGTCTCTTCCATTGATCAGCAAAGGATATGCTGTCCGGGCTGCAGAAATCACATCTCGAACCTCCAATCCGGATGTTTTTAAAAGAATGGTATGTGGCTGAGTTGGACAGTCAGGGTCAATACAGGGGTTCACCCGATATGCCTTCTTACATGCAGTCCAGTTCATTTCCACCAAAGTCGGCAGGATGCTCTGTAGTCAGTGAATGAGGCACTGCAGCAAGTTGGAGCACTCCAAGCCCTCTGGCACCCCTGCCAGCCAAACATTTCCAGAGCACAGTTCATTTTCCAGCAACTCTATGTGGTACTGTAAGTTACCATTTTCTTTAATCAGTGTGGCTACTGCTGTCGAGGTGGTCGTTAGCCATTTTTCAGCATCAGCTATGGTGCCAGTTAGACTCTGAAGCGCAGAATCATGAGTTTCTAGTTTCTGTAATGTTCTGTCAATTTTGGAATCCATGGCCTGCGTGGATTTCAATATCACCTGCCTCTGTTGGTGGCATGGTAGTAGTACCCAGAACACCTGTGGCTTTGCTAGTGGTTGGCTCCAGATCTTTGGATGTTCCAGGTTGCTGCCATTTTGGTTGACCCATGGCTTAAATCATATAGTTCTGTCCA
This sequence comes from Neoceratodus forsteri, assembly GCA_016271365.2. Classification (NCBI taxonomy): domain Eukaryota; kingdom Metazoa; phylum Chordata; order Ceratodontiformes; family Ceratodontidae; genus Neoceratodus; species Neoceratodus forsteri. Next base: position 288,074,236 of record CM057455.1, on the reverse strand, counting down.
GGGTGACCAGCTGGCGAGATTAGGACACCTTGCAAGACAATAACTTTCACTTTAAATCCAGTTTTTTTCTAAAAAACATATCTCCACCAGACAGAGCTCAGTCAAGGTATAGCCTGCCTGGAAGACAGCTCTCTAGTGCCCCCCACCAGTCTTACAGAGCAGAACTAGTCTGCTGTGTTCCAATCCTCTGGCACCACTTCTGTTTCCAGTGAGTTGCTGAATAAGGCCTTCAGAGATGCACCAAGAACATCCCTGAGTTCCTTTAGCACCCTTGGATGTATCCTGTCTGGTTCCATGGCCCTTTCCATTTTCAAGTCCTTTCTGGGCTCTTTCTTCTGAAAATGGATATGCCCACCCCCCTCCCCCCATCAATCCATTTCTGCTGCTTCTTAGTGGTCCGTCTCCATCCCACCACTGTGAAGACTGAGCAGAAATACCTGTTCAGGATGTTTGCTTTTTCTTGATCCTCCTCTGTGCTGTCTCCCTTTGCTGTCCTCCTTATCTTCACTATCCCTCCCTTTACCTTCCTCTACCCCCTTATGTACCTGAAGATAGTCTTGCCAGTTTTTGCTATCCCTTTAGCTATCCTTCCTCTGTTTTTGTCTTTGCTCCCCTCATTGCCTTACATGTTTCCCTCTGTTTTGACTGGTATACCTCCATTTCCTCATCCTTCTGCATTTCTTCGTACTTCATGAATGCCATCCTTTTTTCCTTCACCTTCATGGACACTTCAATTGAGGATCATAATGAACTTTTTTTGGTCTTGCTCACTTCCTTCATGCAGAGGCTGGTTGCCTGCACTTTGCCTTCCCTTAATTTTCCCCACTGTTTCTCTACCCCTCTCTGGCAATCCCCCCTTCCCCCACTAGGCAGCTTCTGAGGCAGTCTTCCATTTTTTTATAAAATCTGCCCTGCTAATGTCCAGGACCCTCATTTTTGTGTGGTTCACCTCTGCACTCATCTTACTGCTAAACCACTGAATGTGATCATTGCTCCCCAGGGAACAGCCCATTGTGATGTCTGCAACACTGTCCCTGTAAGCAAGCACCTAGTCCAGTACTGCCCTGTCTCTAATGGGTTCACTAACTAGCTGCCTTAGAAATGCCCCCTACAGGGAGCCAAGGATGGCCTTGCTCCTATCTGAAGCTGCAGCTGGAAGGCTCCAATCGACATCTGGCAGACTCAAGTCCCCAACTAGGAGCACCTCCCCCTTTTTTGCCATCCTGCTGATGATGTCCCCTAGTGCCTTATCCAACTCCATCCCTGTGCTGGTGGTCTGTATGTCACCCCCACTATGAAGAGAGGCCCCAGCTACTGTCTCCAGGGTAACCCAGAGCATCTCCAGTCCTTCCTTTACCTCTAGGCATAGTCAGTCTTAGGTATCAATGAGTCATGTAGTTGCTGGGGGCCCCCTGCTCATGGGGGACCCCCAACCAGAGAAGTTTACCTTATTCATTTTTTCAAATTTTTTTTTAATTTTAATATCTTTTTAAAACTACAATAAATGGAGCCAGTCCAGTGGCATTGAGGGCTGAGGTGCTGGACACTTTACCTCAAGCCACACTGGTGAGCCGTGTTCGGGAATGAGCATGGGTCATCGGGGGTTGGCGGGGAGGAGAAGGATCGAGTGTCCGTAGGACTGCTCTCCTTCTCCGGGGTGGGAGGACACTAGCTGTCAGCGCTCCACTGACCCCTAGTGGCTGCTGGGGGGGCAGCGCGCTGACACTACAGCTGAAGGGGAGGAGACAAGCAGATGCTTGGTGAGAGAGCATGCGGTAGTGTGCGCGCTTTCACTGCAGGCATCATTGCACGCCCTGCCTCCTCACAAGGGGAGAAAAGTGGAAAAAAAAGCTCCAGCTGGATGATGTGGTCCCTGCAGCATGCCACCTCCGAGAAGGCACCTCCCTGGCATGGATCTGTTTGGGATGGGTTGAGTCACTCCCCACCGCCTTGCCATGAAGGGTAAGTCGTGGGGTGCACAAAGGAGGGGGGTATAACCTTCGGGGGAGGGTGCGCTGGGAGACAACTGAAGGAGAAGCTGGGAGCTCGGAAGAAATAATACATAAAAAAAAACAAAAACTACAATAAATGGCTATGCAGCTCCTTTTGAAGTGGCATTATGATGTCATGAAATTCTTCACCAAGCTATGACCAAGTCAATAAGAGGCAGATTGGCAGCAATGGATGGGATGGGAAGAACAGCCTCAAGAACTAACATTGCTGTCTACCCCTTAAAAATGTAAATATACCACTGGTTTTACTAAAACTAAAAAAATGGTGCATGTATGGGTCACAGTCAAACTGATTGGGTAAAGGTGGGCCAAGTGGGGGGGGGCCCTATGACTTCACTAATTCAAGTGGGGGCCCCCAAAACCCTAAAGCCAGCTCGGCCTCTAGGATCCCTTGTACTTCCACAGCCCTGATACTCTCCCTCACATACAGAACAACCTCTCTTTCTCTCCTTCCCTCCCTATATCTTCTAAACAGCAAATAACTTGGTATGGCCATGTCCCAGTTGTGATTTTCAGTACACCATGACTGTTATGGCTATCAGATCTTGGTTTATCTCCACCATGATGGCCTATAGATTCCAGAATGTTATTTCTTAGTCTCCTTGCATTGAGGCACGTGGCTCTCTAAACCTTGTTGTCCCCCTGCCTGCACCCCCCTCGTTACTCTCTCTGCTTCTTGCTTCCTCTACACCACTTTTACTGCATCCTTTGTTCACAGCCCCTTTGTCCTTCGTCTTGTCTACACCTCCTTCTGCTTGCACCCCTGCCTTGGGTAGTTTTCTCTCTCCTTGGTTCCTCCCTCTTTGTTGCTTCATTCTGCTGGGGAGGGTCAGTTATGCCTCCCTTAATAATACAGCCTCCCCCCTTGGCTACTTTAAATGCTTATCCATGTAACATTTAAACAGGCCACTGAGGACTGTGGTTCCCATCCAAGAAAAATTCAGGCCATCACCTCTGAAGAGGCCCTTATCCTTCCAGGTTACTCCCAATCCCCACTGAAGGTGAAACCCTCCCCCGGCACTGTGACTTTAACCAACTGTTGAAATTCTTGATGCAGACTGCACTGTCCTCCCCTTGGCTGTACACAGGTGACACCTTGGTGAAGACTACTGTGCATGCTACCTGCATAAGGCCCCTCCCCAGTTCTCTGAACTTACCTGGGACTATCCCTACTCCATCTCTAGCCAGGTCATTTTCCCCAGGTGGACAATGACATCCAGCTCCCTCCCATAACCTGCCACTCTAACAATCTCCAGGATCTGCTCTCCATCCCTCTGAGCCAAAGCACTTGGTAGGCACTTTACCTCCCTCTCCCCTCCTCTTCACACACCCTGGTCCATCCTCATCACAACAGAGTTTCCCACCAGTGTCTGCTTTCTCCTCAGCTGGGGACCTCTACCTCCTACCTTGGGGGGCCCCCCTTCTGACAACTTCCGATCCAGCTTCTATATTTTAATCACAGGTGAGATGGAATTTCAAAAAATCAAATTTTCCCCAAACTGAATGAATTCCAGAGAATCCAAATGCCCAAACTGTGGCCTTGTGTGAGAGTGGTAGAACTGGCCCTGCACTACCCAATTATACCTGACTGTCCCAATTTACCAAAGGTGGTGGCAGCGCCACATGCACAGCTCGGGCATGCATCACTGCAGGGTCCCTTAATCGAGTACTGAATATTATTTGAATACCATGAATAGTATGGTATTCATTATTTGAATGTGAATAATGAATAGCAGCAATATTCAACTGGTATTCAAACCTGCCTATTCAGTGGGATTTTAAGATCTCACATGATTTATTTGACCAATCAGTGAGCATTTTCCAATGCTCACTGAAGCCAGATCATGTGACTGCCACACTTGCAGCACAGAGACAGATGTGGAGAGAGCTCTGTAGTGCAGACTGAGAGATCATTATCCAATTATTGTGCTTTTTTGCATTTAAAAAAAAGTTTCTTTTTGTCAACTTGTGCACAGTGTAACTGCCTATACTACCCGGAAGGTTTTTTTTTATTCAAATTGCCCGAACTACTGATCTCATTGATTCAGCAGCTAGTGTAGCCACTAGCTGATGTTGTATTGCAGTACTTTTGCAGGCCTTTTTACTGTGTGACTGACTATTAGAAGAAATTGAAACTATTTTTTGTGTTAAAATCCAGGAAGGTTTTTTTCCTGACAAATCCTCTGATCTAGTGAGCTTACTGATTTAGCAGCAGCTAGTGTAGTTGCCTTCTGCTGTACTGCAGTCATTTCACAGGACTTTTTATGTTTGCCATGCATGCTAGCGTAAGTTGAACATTTTGCTATGTACAGAGTATTAAGAGGTGTGTCACAGTGCTCCAACCCAGGACAGTCTACAAGGGGCTTGACCAATAATCAGCAAATCAGGCAGAACAGGTAGAGAACACCAAGAGGAAGGAACTGCTGTTATAACTATACTTCTCTACTGGGACTAAAGAACTAGAACTCTACTATTGGGACCTTCAATTTACGGTAAAAACAAAATAAAAAAAAAGAGTTAGTGTGTTTGTCTAAGTTGGCTGAAGTGAATTGTTATTTGTGCAGTATCTAGGTGTTTGTCTCAGGTGGCTAAAGAGAATTGTTATCTGTGCAATTAACTAGGTGTAGAAAGAGATGTAAAGCAGGGGGTGTGGCTTGGCTAGAAGGAAGCCAGGTTAAAGCCAGATTTAAAAACTGCCCTAGATAGCTTCTGTCAGAGAACAGGCAGAGAACACCAAGAGGAAGGAGCTGCTGTTACAAAAGTGAGGGTACTGGACTTCAGGAGGGCTGACTTTGGCAAGATGGGAGAGTGCCTTAGAAAAGCACTAGCAAACAGGCTAGAAGGAGGGGTGGAGCAACAATGGGGAAACATCAAAACTGCCATCACAGAGGCAACAAGCCTTTGTGTGAAGCAAATAAACAAATCAAAATGAAAGAAAAAGCCACTATGGTTCTCAAAAGATGGCATTTAGGAAGTATAAGGAAACACAGAAGGAGCAGGACAGAGAACTGTACCAGTTAAGGCAGAAGGAATCAGGAAGGGAAGTCAGAATAGCAAAGGTCCAAACTGAGGAAAAGATAGCCAACTTGATTAAGAAGGGGGATAAAACATTTTATAGGTACATCAGGGAGTGTAGAAAGACAAGGGGAGGGATAGTGAGGCTGAATAGAATGGACGGTGGGTGGGCAGAGAGGGACAGTGAAAAAGCAGGGATACTGAATGAATATTTCTGCTCAGTATTCACAAAAGATGATGAGGAGGGGGGAGGTACCTAAACCAATTAACAGAAGCACTCTGGATAGGGGGGGTCAATCCCAGTCCTTTCACAGAAGAAAGGGTTCTGAAAGAACTCCTACAACTGAAGATGGACAAAGCAATGGGTCCTGACGGGATTCACCCCTGAATTCTAAAAGAATTAAGGGGAGAACTAATGACACCACTGACTACCCTTTTTAGAAAATCATGGGAGGATGGTGTGGTACCTAAGGACTGGAAGAAGGTGGATGTGATTCCCCTTCACAAAAGTGGGAGCAAGATAGAGGCAGGAAACTATAGACCTGTCATTTTGACCTCTGTGGTAGGGAAAGTGATGGAGTTACTTCTGAAGGGAAGAATTGTTGAGTACCTAGAGGCCAGTGGGGCACAGGACCCAAGGCAGCATTGGTTCACAGCGAGAAGGTCATGTCAGACAAATCTAATTGATTTCTTTGACTGGGTGACCAAAGTAGTAGAACAGGGAGGGGCTGTGGACATGGCCTACCTAGACTTTAGGAAGGCATCTGACACTGTCCCACACAAAAGATTAATAAACAAATTAACCAGCCTGGAAATGGGTCCCAGGGTGGTAGCCTGGGTAAAACACTGGCTGGACAACAGGACACAGAAGGTAACTGTACATGGAGTCCACTCTGAAGAAAAGGGGTTACTAATGGGGTACCACATGGTTCAGTCCTTTTTAATGTCTTTAAAAATGACATTGCAGAAGGACTGGAAGGAAAAGTATGCCTCTTTGCAGATGACAGATGGATCTGCAACAAGGTTGATACACAAGGAGGTGTGGGAAGGATAAGAAGGGACTTGGCAAGGTTGGAGGAATGGTCAGAAATATGGCAGCTTGGATTCAATGCAAAGAAGTGTAAAATAATGCACCTGGGAAACAAAAACCCAGGGGAAGATTACACAATTGGGGGGGAGGTAGTAACAACATCAAAAATGGAAAGGAACCTGGAGGTAATTATATCAGATGACCTTAAGGTTCGCAAGCAATGTGAGAAGGCAGTAGGGAGGGCTGGGGGGATACTGGGATGTATAGGGAGAGGCACCACCAGCAGAAAACAGGAAGTTGTTATCCCTCTGTACAGACAGTTGGTGAGACCCCATCCAGAGTACTGCGTCCAGTTCTGGAGACCCCATCTCCGCAATGACATAGACAGGATGGAGGCAGTCCAGAGGAGGGCAACTAAAATGGTGCAGGATCTGCAAGAGAAGCCATATGAGGAGAGACTAAAGGAGCTTAATATGTATACCCTTGAAGAAAGGAGGGAGAGGGGAGACATGATAGAAACTTTTAAGTACCTCAGTGGAATCAACAAAGTCCAAGAGGGTAGCATCATTCAGAAAAAGAGATGTGCAAGAACAAGAGGACACAATTTGAAGATAGAGGGGGGATGGCTCAGGGGCAAAGTAAGGAAGTATTTTTTCACAGAGAGGGTGGTGGACACATGGGACAGCCTTCCTGAGGAGGTTGTGGGGTCTAAAACTGTGGGAGAATTTAATAATGCATGGGACAGACATAAGGCAATTCTTCTGGGGGGTAGGAAGAAATAGGCTGTTGGTTAACTAGGATCTGCAGCTTATCCTGTAGGTAGGGAAATGGGTAGACTAGGTGGGCCAAGCAGTCCTCATCTGCCATCAAAGTCTATGTTTCTAAGTCTCACCATGACACTGTTCAGGCATAAATGTGCGTAGACTTCAAAACAATGTGCCAAGAGACACATTCATAAATCAGCTCTTTCAGCACGCACAGCTGTTCTTAACATGTGCTCTCAGCCTGCCTGCTCCCCCCCCCCCAGCATTTTACAGACAGACAGACACACACGCATATATCAGGTTACACATGCTGTAGTAGGCTGCTGATAGAGCGGAAATTTAAGTACATTAATGATCACTTGGCTATTAGGGTAGTAAATAAGTGACCAGTTCACATTAATGTAGGGCAGGGCCCCGAGTTTTCTGTGATTCCACGGGTGTGGCAAACCACTGAAATATCTGCGGAATTTGCTGTCACCTACGGAATTCACAGCTGCCCATGGAACAATGTCCTTTGCCGATGGGGGTGCCCAATCCCCTGTCGGGCTTCACTGCCCCCAACAGTGGCGCTATCACTGGGAGCCCACCCCAGCGTGGCAAAAGTTTGCTGCATGGGGTGCTCAATCCCATCGCTTCACGTCCCCCCAGGCTGGCCTGGTGCCACTCTGGGAGCCCACCCAGAGTGGCAAAAGCTTCTTTGCTGACGGGAGTGCCCAATCCCCATCGGCTTCACGCCCTCCAGTTGCCTGGTGCCACGCTGGGAGCCCACCCCAGCATGGACAAAGCTTCCTTTGCTGACAGGGGTGCCCAATCCCCCGTCGGCTTCACTGTCTCCCCCCCATGCTGCCTGGTGCCACGCTGGGAGCCCACCGCAGCATGGCAAAAGTCCCTCGTTGATTCTAAAAAAAAAAAACTGAAATAAAAAAAACCTTCCTCGTTGATTCTTTTGCCCCCAACCCCGCACCCACCCTCTGTACCCACCTCCGCACACCCACCTCACTCCCACCTCAACCCATACTTACCTCACGAACCCAGTGCCGACAATCTTGTGGACCGGGAACACGTCTGCACTCTTCAAAGCCGACGCCGAACTGAAGAAATGCCGGTAAGCTGTATAATGGCATAAATTGATTTTTTTCAACTTTAGTGCATATCTCAGCCATTTCTGGGAATTTTTCACCAAATTTTCAACATGGGTTTTGGGGCCCACCTCATGAACTGTGACACTGTTATTTGTTAATCGGTCCCAAGGTGGTTCCGCAGTCATTGGCGGAACCACCTTTTCGGAAATGATTAACAAAATGACAATGTCACAGTTCATGAGGTAGGCTCCCAAACCCTATGTTGAAAATTTGGTGAAAAAATTTCCAAAATGACTGTTTTATTTAGCGCAGCATTGTGCAGTTCCTACGCACGCCATAATTTCGAGCATTTTAACATTTTCACTCCAGATTTTCAGTATTGCTATTTTACCACACTTCCTTATGAACAGTACCTGTCATTTTCACATCTCACCAAATGTGTTTTCGCATATGTAGCGTACATAAATGGTACGGTCGGTTGCGAAATCAATGTTTGGGACAGATTAAGAAAATCACAGTGATACTGTTCATGAGCAGAGGTCTTAACCTGGCTTTTTTGAAAATTTGGTGACAAACGCCCATAAAATGACTGTTTTATGAGCGTGCGTTGCGCAGTTCCTACTCACACTCGTAACTTCGAGCATTTTTAATATTTTCACTCCAGATTTTCAGTATTGCCATTTTACCACACCTCCTTATGAACAGTACTATTGTCATTTTTCTCATCTCATCCGAAATGTGTATTTGCACATGTAGCGCACAATGGTGCAGTCGGTGTGTGAAATCAATGTTCGGGACAGATTAAGAAAATCACAGTGATACTGTTCATGAGCAGAGATCTTAAACTGGCTATGTTGAAAATTTGGTGACAAACGCCCATAAAATGACTGTGTTATGAGCATGCATTGTGTCAGATATGGCAGAAAAAAACAAAAAAAGGAAAAAAATTAAGGGTAAAAATGTGCACTTAGGTGCACATGAAATTGGTGTTGAGTGTCAGGTTCTGCGGCAAATGAGAACCCTGCCGCAGAACTTTGCTCCGATGTGCCACAGAAAAATCGGGGCCCTGATATAGGGTAGATCAAACAATGAAATAAACTAGCTGGTATTGATTTTTAAATAATGGTTGCCTATAAAACTGGAGTTTAGTTTACCCCTTCAAAGTGCAACAACTTGCAAATGTGAACACTTACCATTTAAACAATTTCTTGGAGAGGGCTCCCATATTCTCTGTTTTAAGGAAGAAAAAAAAAGCAGATCCCCTGGTAAAATCATGGAAATGGTCCTGCTCTCAGCCAGACCCAGCTGCAGTCTCTAGGTATCTGAGGCCAGCCACAGAATTATACTTTTTCCTTGTAGTCAGGGGTGGGGGAGACCTAACAGAACTTTGCTTTATCTACCATGTAAGCCTTAAAATGCACCACAGAGCATCTTAAATTCCAAGCTTCTGGGGGCTGCTCATAACACTGACAGTGGGGTGCCCAATCCCCCAGTGTCTCTAACTGAAATAAAGAAAACCCTCACTTGTAGTTTAATTTAAAAAAAATAAATGCTGTAAAAAGGAAAATGTCCATCGATGTCTGTGGCTGTCATGCTGTAATTGCTCTCTCCCCAAGCCCAGGCCATATTAGTCTTCTGGGACGGGGATCTGCACCTTAGATTCAGTACAACAGCAATACCAGCAGCGAACATCCGGCACTGACAAATACTTGTTTATCTATGTGTAGATGAGTGTGTGTGTGTGACTGACGAAAGTGAAACTAACTTTACTGCAGAAAAATCCAGGGTCAGGTTCCACTTTAGTAATGTGGGGAGGAGATTCAGCTGACTCCCTCTCCCATCAACCACAATTTATTGTGTAGCACACCATTGCCACACACCATCTACCTGCATGTTGCTTACAAGAATTTTCTGGTGCTGAAATACATTTGTAACATGGCTCTGTCAAATGCTCGCTGGTGATTCATTGAATCAGGTCACCTGACCATAGATTAATTCCCAAGTAATCCATGCCTGGGAGACTCAATCCAAGGTTGGCATCGAGAATGAGTGCTGTGTGCTGGGGCAGGGCTATTGGGACCGGGCTTCGGTCCAGATCGATCACACAAACCGTGACTCTCACAGTTGTGGGGCCACCATCAGTCACTGCACACCCCATGTCGGCGAGAGTCCGGATCAGCACAGGTCTTCTTGGGAGGCCCTCCCAGTGCTTAGGGCTCATAGGACAGGAATGAAGCACTGCTGTGCTTGGAGAGTGGGGAGAGTTGTGTTCCACAGAGAGATGATGCCCAGCCCCCTCGCACTGAACACCGCCTTTCTTTTTGGTATCTGATCGCACTGCAGAGAGTAAATCACTGGCCGCAAGGGACATACAGCACGACAGTACAATACTCTAATACCATGCAGCAGGTTACCGGCTACAGATAGGTGAGGGAGAGAGCCATGTTACAAGTGGATTAATCCACTCCAGTGCATGAGTTAACTAGGAAATTAATCCACACCTGGGTGACTGAAGGCACTTGGCCACTCCAACCCCCCCCCCGAGAGGTAAATTAATTCTCCAGTAACCCACACTCTGTCATGGGTTAATCCTTATTAATATATGGATTTATTAAATAATACCATTAAAAAGCATACCAAAAAATCCCGGTAATACCACTGCTCCTGCAGGGATAATACTACCGTTCCCGACTGATAATACTATTGTTCAGGTGTCGTAATACTATAGTTTGGGACCTAAATGATAGTATTATCACCAAAGCTGAACAGCACAGGTGAAAGTCTGCCTCAACGTCTTCCAAAGTGTGCCTTCTGATTGGCCGCTTTTCCTCTGTGGGTGGGCAGAACAACTCCGAAAACATGGCAGCTCACTCGCTCACTTAGCGAGAGAAATCATTAGGGGTAGCAGCAATAGTTTCTCTTTCTTCCCTGCTCTGTCCCATGATCGGCAATCCAACTTGCTTTTCCCAGGCTCCTGCTATCGCAACCATGGCCCAACTGATACCGCCACCAACGGACAACAGTTGGAAAGAAAAGCAAGGTTAAACAAAGCCCTTACCACCGACTGATGCTCACAGCAATGGGGAACCCTACCAACATGCACACGGACCCGCTGACTCCACTGGCGAAACGGAGGCATGTCAATTCACCTTGGATCCATATATTAAGAAAAATAAATATGTTACTGTGCATCACAAGGCTGTAATCCCATCTTGAGGTTCTGGGGACAGGAGAAATTCTTGAGCTTCGTTCTCGAGGTTCCCTGTATCCTCAGAACCTCTCGATAGGATTGCTGCCTTGTAATGCACCATAACCTATTATTCTATTTCTAGTACTTCAGTAAATAAAAGTATTACTGTAGTCTGCTTGACTACTGTAGTTAAAATGTGCCTTTAATATTAGGGGTGTAATTGGAGCTCTGGTTTCACCAAAGCCAGCAGCAGTGACCTCAGAGGACAGTCGGCTGACTCCATTCCCACACCCCGCAGCTTAGCGTTCGGCAGTGATGCCGCACAGTCACACACTTTTTGCCTCTATGCCACTTGCAAGAATTCTTTTGTGCTAAAATAAATTAGTACTTTAGTAAATAAAAAGCATTACAGTAGGCTGGTTTGACTACTGTAGTTAAAAATCTGTCTTTAATATTTGTGGTGTAATCAAGTCTTGGGTTTCACCAAACCCAGCAGCATTGACCTTGGAGGGCAGTCAGCTGACTCCACTCCCACCATGCATATCTTAGAGCTAGCTAGTGACTCCTCGCAGTCACACACCCTTTTCCTGCATGCCCATGTTTGGGATTCACAGCCTGATACATGCAAATGAGGCCATTAGGCATGCAAGGTGCAGTAGACACATTTGCATGTCATTATGACATATTTTCATGAACCTTGCAGGGATGCGCCCGGCAGAATATGCTGGGTGCCCTGCAAGGGCTGCGAGCAGAAGACATATTCATTGGTAGTCTAGTGGATCCTCCCTCCCTGCCCGTATCCCCGGTAATATAAAAAACAGAATGGCATAATCTCTGGCACTGTAATAGAACCACCCTCCTTGCCCGTATCCTAGATCATGTAGAAAACCTCCCATTAAAAATCCCTGGTAGTCTAGTGGAACCCCTTCACTGCCCATATCCCTGATCATGTAGAAAACCCCATTAAAAATCCCTGGTAGTCTAGTGGAATCCCCCTCCCTGTCCATACTGCCAATCATGTAGAAAACCTCGTTACGAATCCCTGGTAGTCTAGTGGAAACTAGACTCATGGGAGAGGATATATATGGAAATATTACATTTTACTACAAACATACAAAACTTGCCAGCAGAAAGAGGCCCCATGGCCTATCAAGACTCCTCGAATACGCAGCTAGCACCCCTATATTGCAGATGCCGCACCCCACCTTTCACCTCCGGAAATTGTTCAGCATTGTTTACCCAGCTCCCCCCCCCTGTCCCAAGCCCTTTTGAAACCTCCCACCTTCCTGCATGCCACCACCTCTTCCAGTAGAGCATTCCATTTTGGCATCACCCTCTCAGTGAAATAATGCATCATCTCCCTCCTGAATCTGCCACCCTCCAATCTTAGCCCATGCTCCCTCATGTCCCTTCGATTCCTCAGCTTAAACAACCCCTCTGTGCCAGATTTGTTGATCCTCCTCAAGTATTTGAAAGTTTCAGTGATATTCCCTTGATCCCTTTGCTCCTCCAGGGTGTACAAACTCAAGTTACTCAGCCTTTCTTCGAAGGGTCTACCTTTCATCTCCTGAATAATTTCTGTCACCCTATGCTGCACTGCCTCGAGCATCCCGATATCCTTAATCAGATATGGACGCCAGTACTGCATGCAGTACTCCAACTGCAGCCTGACCAAGGACCTGTACAGGGGCAGGATCACATCCTTGAGCCTGGCCGAGAACCCCTGTACTACTATGACCCCTAGATCCTTCTCCTCCTCCTCAGTGACACCTAACTGTACCACACCCAACCAATACTCCCTCCTCTGGTTCTTTGCCCCGATGTGCATAACTTTGCACTTCTTTGCATTAAAACTCAGTCGCCACCTTGCCAACCACTCCTCAAGTCTGGTTAGGTCACTCTGTAGCTTCTGCCACCCCTCTATGTCATCCACTACAGCCCCCATCTCGGAGTCATCAGCATACAAACTGGTCCTGCTCCCAATCCCATGTGCAATATCCAACATAAACAGAACAAATACCAGCCCCAGCACAGAGCCCTGCGGCACACTGCAGGTCACTGGCATAGGAGATGAGAGTCCCCCTCACACAACCACCTGTTGCCGTCTATCTTCCAGCCAATTCATGATCCAGTTAGCCATCTTAGCCCCCACCCCTACGTATTTCAGCTTTTCCCCCAGCCGCCCGTGAGGGACTGAACCAAAAGCCTTGCTGAAGTCCAACCATAGGATATCCACTGCATGGGCTGTCCAACTCCCTTGTAACCCAGTCATAGTATTCTATTACTATGACTAGGTCACATTAGGGAACATTGTTTACTCAGGAGTCGCTCACTAAGCTGAAGCTTGTTTCTAGATGCGACCTGAAGCACAAGGAAGTTAAGTACTGCTCAGGATCATACACCATGCACCTAGGTGGCTGTGGGATTCAAACCCAGGTCTCCAGATCTGAAGTTCGGAGCCTTAACCCACTGCGCTATACTACCTCCTTAAAGGTTAACCTTATTAGGTTGGTTTGGCATGATCTCCCGGAGACGAACTCATGCTGCTGCCCATCCCGGAGCTCACTGACCTCCAGGAAGGTTTCCAGTCTCTCCTTCATGATTGCTTCCATAAGTTTACCCACTATGGAAGTGAGACTGACAGGTCTATAATTCCCTGGCTCATCCTTTGGGCCACTCTTGTGGATAGGCACCATATGAGCCAACCTCCAGTCTTACGGCATGCACCCCATGTCCAGGGAGGTGTTGAACAGGTCAGCCAGCAGCCCGGCCAACACCTCCGCCATCTCCCTCAACACACTAGGGTGAATGTCATCAGGACCTGGTGCCTTATCCACTCTAATTACCTTCAGACCTTCCAAAACCTTGCTCTCCAGAATCGCCTTGTCAGTTACCTCCTCCCCCCTTGCCCCCACCCTCCCAGTCCATGGAGGTAGTGGACCTCCTACCTCCCTTGTGAACACAGAGTGGAAGTACTCATTCAGTACTTCTGCCTGTTCCTCCTCCTCCTTCTCCACCCACCCCTCACCCTTCTTGATCTAGACTATTCAGTCCCTGCAGCTCCTTTTCTTCCTTATGGATCTATAGAATTCCTTCTCCCCTCCCTGATGCCCAGAGCCAATCTCAGTTCCTTGGAGGCCTTAGTCTCTCTCTTACCAACTTGGTTACCTCCTTGGACCTCCTCATATATGTATTCCTATTTTTCTCCCTCTTGGTTCTTTTCAGTCTCCTAAAAGCTGCTCCTTGGCCCTCACCCCTGCCAACACACACCTGGTCATCCAGCATGGCACATTAGCCCTGTTCTTCTTGCTCAGAGTCCTGGTGCATGCTTCCATAGCCTCCCTCAGCCCCGTCTTTATGATGTCCCACTTCTGTTGTGCACCCATCGCCAACCTAATCCCCTCAAGACACCCTCTCAATATTTCTCTAATCCTCCCAAAGTCCGCCCGTCTGAAGTCCACTACCCTTGTTGATGACCCCACTGCCTCCCTGCTCATGTTGAGTGAGAACCACACTAAAAGGAGGTCACTCCCAGCAAATGGGTCCTCCACCCATTGCTCCCTTACCATTTCCCCATTTGATAACACCAGGTCCAATGTATTACCCAGCCGAGTTGGTTCGCCAACCATCTGCACCAGATGGCTATCCTGATATGGATCCAGAAGTACCTATTCCCTGGCACTAGAGGTGGTTTGGGTTCCTCCATCAAGCACAGGTAGACTGAGGGTCCCCATGATCACCACGCTCCCCCTACTACATACCCGTTGAATCTGATCCAACTCCCTATCCAACTCCTTCGACTGTGCTGGTGGCCTATACACCACCCCTAGCCTCAATTTCCTGCCTCTTGGATCCAGAAACTGCATCCACAGTGCCTCCATCTTCCCCTCCTCTCCCTTGTCCCTTGTGCAGCTAATCCCATTCTTTACATAACTCACCATTCCTCCCCCTTTTCCCACCCCTCTGTCCTTCCTATAAACCCTGTACCCAGGAATCACCAGATCTCAATGCTGATGTTGGCTGGCCCATATCTCTGTGATGGCTGTAATATCTACCATCCCTATGTGTAAGAGAGCCTGTAGCTCAGCTACTTTGTTACCCAGGCTCCTTGCATTCAGGGAGACTAGCCTCCATTCAGTACCAACTTTCCCCCTACCCTGCCCCTCCACCTGACCCTTCCCTCATGGCTCACTCCTGTTGCAAACACTGCTGTCTTGGGGAGTCAGCTCCCCTACCTGGTAACGCTGTACACTAGCTACACACTCACCTCCCCCCTTCCTAGTTTAAAAATCCCTTGGAAGTTATGTATTCCTCCAGTTTCTGCTTCAAGATCCCCTGCCCAGCCCTCCTCAAGTGCAATCTGTCTGCTGCATATAGTTCACTACTGCCCCATGTGTTTCCCAATCCCCCATCAGTCCATATCCATGAGTGCAACACCACCCCAGCAGCCTAGAGTTAAACTCCCCAATCCTGCCCTTCCTTGCCCTGCTTGCCCTAGGTACCAGAAGCACTTCCAAGAAGGCCATCGAGCACTCAGCCTCCATGCACAACTTCCCTAGTTCCTCAAATCTCTCCTTAACAATCTCCACCGGACTGTCCCCCAGTTCATTGCTGCCTACATGCACCACCACGTGTGGTTTTCCTCTCCCCCTGACACACCTAAGCAAAGCCTTCACCCCGCCCTACCCGCTGTTAAGTCCGGTATGGATTCCATCCATATCCAACTGTATCGTTCACACCTCCTTCCCCACCTGATCCCTTTAATATTCAAAATTTTACATATCACTTCGTGTAAATTACTTTTTCATCAATTCTATGATTCTATTACTATATAAAATTGTGAATATTAATAAAATGTTGTATTTACATATAGATCCTCTCCTTTGAGGAAGCTCAAGGGTGAAATGTTGGGCATATGAGGATCCTACTTGAACAATAAAGAAACTGGACTATATTGAAATACATTGAAGTGTGGCTGGTCATACATCATTCAGTGCTGGAACTTCAGTTTACCGGCCTTGACACAACAAATATTTCTGAAAACTTTGGAAAAGGGACTCACTCAGCTCTGCACTTTGGACTCATGCACTGTGTCACAGTGCTGAGACCAGAAATTACTATCCACAGCCCATTCCATCTGCAGCCATTTCTATCACTCTGTGAAAGCCACCAAGAAACTGAGGGAATTTCAGGATTGCCGTGGTGTGTCCCAACACTGAGTAATACAAGATGCTAGTACTTGATGGAATTCTCATACCTGATGCTCTCAAGACTGCTGGAGCAAAAGCTGGCACCCACACGAAATGTCTATGGAGGCAGACACTGGGGAGTCCTAGGGCACCATTATTGATTCTGGAGGGCATGATGAAGGTTCTTGTGCCATTTGAAAGAAGTACACAGGACCTAAGTGCCACCATTGCTTTAGTTAGTCAAGTTATCCTGGCTGTGCACATTCTCAATAGAAGGATTATACAAGTGGTCACTGTACTTATTAATCATCTTGATGCAGAACTTGATGCAAAGTTTGCCAGAGTCATGGATAACAACCACCACATATTTGTTAACATTGTGGACCCTAGGCTCAAATGCAAGTTTCTTTATATAGCCATGGACAGGGTGACTCATTTTAGGCAACAGCTGTGTGCAGAGTTAAACTGTGCCATGCAGGCAGTGGATCTCCCAGAAGGAGAGGAAGATGCTTTGGCTGATATTCCTGAGGGGAGAAACAGCTATCTGGTGGTTTAGGTGGTACTGATGTTGGTGGGGAAAGACATAATAGTGGCAGTGCTGAGGACAGTGACTGGGCATTACACAGCACATCACTGCATCAAGACCACACAAACGCTCACAGCCTCAACTTTTCTCTGCAGAAGATGTACTTAATGATTACTTTGCAGAATTAGTTGAGCCATATGAAGTTGAACCACTGGGCTACTGGACTCAGAAAATGCACTCCTTCCATCACTTGGCACAACTCACTTTAAAATATATAAGCTGCCCCCCCCCATGTGTGCCATCTGAGAGGACGTTTATCACTGCTGGTGATGTTTAGCCACACCACTCGAAGTTGGACCCTGAACATGTTAAACGCTAATGCTTGGCAAGCTGAACTTACCAGTCGGCTACAAGTATGATCTCTCCACATAAACTAGTGGTACAGTACTACTGTTGATCTCCGTAATGTTCTGAGTGTTATATTTTTTGGCACGCTCTTTCCTTTTTCTGTCACATATGTGCTGTGGGATCATGAGGTCCCTATTAAGTCAAACACAGTAAAATACTGTATAATGGTTTAGTGCACCCACAGTTGCATACTCTTGGTTATTAATTACTGGGTTGGTCCTGTGACCCCTGCCATGCCCATAAACTCAACATCTCAGTGTCCTGCACGGCAAGCCTCTGGATGACACAAATGATGGGCCAAGCCATGGGGGTCTGGAGATGTATATGTGCCTGCAATCATGTTTACTATAAAATAGTTTAACAGAGTACATGACCCCGCTTAGCGATTGTACCCATACTTATTCTGCCTTGGGGCAGTATAACTGGTACCAGTATAATAAGTATGGCTATGGGGTCTATTAAATATTAAACAAGATTGCAGGCACATAGTCATCCCCAGTAGCTCAGCTCGTTGTTCACGTCGTCAGAGTGCCGGCAATGGGGAACACTGGAAACCTGAGTTAACAGACATGGTGGGGGTATGAAGGCACAGGTTCAACCAGAAAAAAAACTAAACTACACACAAATAATTGCACTAAACAATTACATTTACTTGCATTTTGATTAGGATCTCTTGGTCTAACAGCATTTTTGTAGGGGAGCTTAGGGTGAGAATGAGCTCACCTTTCCTTCTGTCCTGCAGCATACCAGTGCTGTACATACATTTGTCTTACTTTATACATGAGGATGATGCTATAACATCAGAGCTGAGAATAAGACCTCATGCATTAACACATTGGACACTGTGCTCTAGCACTTTGCTGTGCAGTCTCCTACAACTTCTGCATAAATGTAAGTAAGGATTAACCCACAACAGAGAGCATGGGTCTCCTTGGGAATTAATCAATGGCTAGGGGGGGCGAGGAAGAGAACCACGAGGCCATAGGCTGAGTGGTTCCAACCACCCAGCCATTGATTAATTCCCAGGTTGACCCACGCTCTGGAGTGGGTTCATTCACTTATAACATGGGGAAGAAAAAGGGTCCAGCTCACTTTTGAGAATGTTTTCTTCCCCATGTTACATGTTTTAATACATTACTTTTGTTCTTTTATGTGGCGTCCATAAACTTCCAGGTTTCTGGTGTCTGAAGGAATATCAGTAGATGTCAGATTGACAGTTCTGGAAGTCTGGTTCCCCAATATACTTGTTGCTTTGCTATAAAACGTGTACTACTAACTTACACTCTTCACAAGAGGTAGGTAATGTCCATGCCAAAACAGCATGCTAATAGTGAATAGATGAGGGCAAATCTGGGTGGTTGATTTACATTGATCTCTATTAGAGCAGGAGCCAGGTGCAATTATCTATGTGTCTGGGTCTGAAAGGTTTGATGACTGTTTCTCATGTAAAAAGTGTGTAGAATTCAGATTTACAATTCTTATTCATCCACAGTTGTATGTTTTTTTGGAAAATGCACTTCCTTAAGAGTAACTAAAAGTTTTACATTTATGTAATAAACTCAGTTTATTTAATTATATATCTAATTTATTTAATAGACTCTATTTACTTAGTTATTAATGTAATTTATTTAATGTTTCAGGTACGGCTAACAAGACCTCTCACAAACCATAGAGGTGATGTATCCTATACAATGATCCTGGAGTCAGCACAGACGATGGAGACCCACTGCCTTTTGATGATGCTCACTGGGAGAAAGTAGTTGATGCAAAGGAAAGGCGTTCTAGTCAAACTCTGTCAAAGTACAACATGGTGTGTCTTGAATTGCCTAAACGTTACTCCAGCAACCATGGGTTTCATTATATCTGCTACAAGAACTTCACTGCATATAAGACTTCTGGTAAACTTGCAGCTGATGAAATTGTAAAAAAAGACAGTGTAAAAAGATGTCCAGCAAAATTGCTTCACTCCCAAGTTTACTGTGCTCGATCTAAATCGGCAGCATCTACATCAGACATATTCCCAAATGAATGTATATTTTGCAAATCGTACAAGAAAAGGAATACTAAGTGGTCAAATGAGATTTCTGAATACCCTACAACTTGTGTAACTATTGGGGCAGCAGACAGCATAAAAAAACACAGCAAAAAAAAATGGACGATCGACAAATGGATATAATGGTAGGCAGTATTGATCTCATAGCCAAAGAAATAAAGTACCACAACAGCTGTAAGAACAAGTATGTAAAAAGGGCAGAATGAATAAAGGGCACAGGTAGAAAATGTGAATACAGTCAGTTCAGGGACAGTCACCAGGTTCCCTTTTCCAGACTTGTTAAGTATGTGCAGTGCATCATTTTTAATGGAATGCAAGAAGAATCATTGCTATCTCTACACAAAAGGTACATGGACATTCTTATGGACTGTAGTGGATGTGTAACAAATTATGACCCAAACAGCTTACAGACAAAACTGGGGGATGACTTCAAAGATGGCATCATATTTGATACCAAAAGTAGAAAAGCGGGTACAATCATCAGGTGTGCTATAAACAGCCTGACTGGAGGGAAGCATAACACATAAGAGAACAGTTGTTGGAACTCCTAAAGGTACAGCCTCATAATAAAACCAAAGTTAAAGTTGAAGACTTAACAGAAGAAATGTAAAACTGCCACCCGTTCTTCAAACATTCCTACGTACTGTACTCACAGGTTCATCAGAAGTGGGCAGTGAATGACAGGAGAGGGTAGTTCAATCTATTGCACATGACACTGTGTTTGCAGTGTCAAGGGGAATAATTAAACCACAAAAACACCTCTTGTTGGGCATGGGTATTAAATCCATGACAGGCAGAAAGAAAGTTTTAACTATTTTGAACAGGTTTGGTCACTGTGTCAGCTACCATGTTGTGGAGGAACTCAAAACTGTAATCACAACTTGCAGTGTCGCAACCAATATAATGGCGAATATGGCTACACCAGATGGATTGCTCATACAGCCAGGTTTAGCCATTGCTTTGGCTGTCGACAATAATGTTGAGACAACAGAGACACTTGACGGTCATGACACTTTGCATAACAGTGTGGGTAAAGCATACCAAAACATACCATCCAGTATTGAGGAGACAGCTGTACCCAAAGAAAGGTCTGAAGAAGCTATGACAAAAACACACATGGATGACAAAGCGCCAGCAAGAAATGAAACCCACCCAAGAGAAACAAACACAGATAAGCAAAGATCAGAAGTTGATGCTCATGACCAGGCAGGGCCATCTTTAACATCAAAGAGCAAATGACGCAGAACATCAAAGGCAAAGGCTGAAGATTAAGAACAAGGACAAGAAAATCGTTGAGTTGAAAGGAACTTGAGACCTCTTTGGACGCTTGCTATATCTATCCTCTACTTCAACAGCTGAACTTATGATAGTGTTTGCCTACTCGCTAACCCTGGTACCCCTCTCCTTAGGAATCATTGATGGATCAATGAGCACAACAATGAAGTCAATACTGCTGAAGAAACTTGAGACCAGAGCCCAAAGTAGTCACCCAGATGCTGTAAATGCCACTGTGATTGATGCCATGTTCTTGATCAGAAGTCTTACAAACCTGCCGCCAACATTCCATGATGTGGCAAAAAACATCCTGTCTCTTGTTTGTTGTACTTCCACAAATGAAGTCCAGCTTGTCAGTGACTGCTACAAGTCACCATCGATCAAAGGTCTTGAACTAGAGAAGAGAGGAAAGCATATCGTCGCTCCACTCTCCTATCTCATAACTGGTCCTGACCAAAGCTGACCAAGAGGCTTTGCTGGATTCCTATCTTCATCTTCATTCAAGACGGTACTCCTGTAGAAAGCACAAGTGTCTGATTTCGCTGATGGTGTAGCTGTGCTAGGGTAAGGAGAGGCAAGAGACGAACTCAGGAATAAAAGCAGATTTACTAGGTGCAAGGCACCAGAAAGAGCAGGTAGTAGACAACCAATATACACTATAACTTGGTATGCTGTAACTATATTGTAGCTTAGCTTTGTTCATTCTACTATATCTCTATAACTTCGGTTCTTATAGCTCTATGGTAACAAACTTATTACTATGAACTCTATAATGATGTTTATATTATATGAAAGCCTTACGTTCTACACTCCATAAACCTCTATTACTCTATAGTAAATGGTCTATTAAACTCTATGATGAATCTTATACTGTATTTCACAACATACAACCTGTGAGCAGTAACCCAACAGAACATAAAGTCCTTCCTAAGTCTGGAGCGGTGGCCACCAGTGTGTTCTGCTGGCCGTCTTTTGGTTGGAGCAGACAAAAAATGAACGGTGAAAGGACTGAAACAATCAAGAACCCCAGCTATGCAAGTCTTCTGGCTAAATAGGGCTCCAGGGAAATCAGACTGTGAGGAAGCTGAAGCACTCAATGCAATGAAGGTGTGGGAGCTCCTGGTCAGTGGAATACCCCAAGGCAATGAGAAAGACGAAACTGCTGAGGATGAACTCCTAAGCCAAAACTGGCTTCAGGGAAATTCAGGATGTGAACACTGGGCCGAAGCTGGACTCCAGGACACAAGACAGGATGCAGACACTGGGCCGGAGCTGGACTCCAGGGCACAAGACAGGATGCAGACACTGGGCCAAAGCTGGACTCCATGGCACAAGACAGGATGCAGACACTGGGCCGAAGCTGGACTCCAGGGCAAAAGACAGGATGCAGACACTGGGCTGAATCTGGACTCCAGGGCACAAGACAGGATGCAGACATTGGGCCGAAGCTAGACTCCAGGACACAAGACAGGATGCAGACACTGGGCCGAAGCTGGACTCCAGGACACAAGACAGGATGCAGACACTGGGCTGAATCTGGACTCCAGGGCACAAGACAGGATGCAGACATTGGGCCGAGGCTAGACTCCAAGGCACAAGACAGGATGCAGACACTGGGCCGAAGCTGGACTCCAGGGCACAAGAAAGGATGCAGACACTGGGCCGAAGGTCTCTGGATTCTTGCGTCCGAAGCCCCACCCTTATTTTTATAACACTGTTAGGAAGGAGAATGGCCTGACGTTCTGGATGTGAAGTGGTTGGCCAGGAGCTAACTATGCTAGACCTATACTGGCGAACGGCCCCAACTTGTAGGAGAAGGAAGGTGATATCAGTCTCTAATTAGTCACTGCAATCAACAGTTCATGAGGAAGATGAGAATCAGGTGAAGATGATTAGCATCAGGCTAGAGAGTTCAATTCTTGGACGAGCAGGCAGTTCAGTAACATGCAAGGCAGTTCCTGGGCAGAGACACTAGTGCAGGATTGATCCCATAGTCTCTAAGAATAATCTAGTGGAAGAAAACCAGCAGAACATTTTGATTTAAGCAAAATGTATGCAGGGTTAATCCAATAGTTTCTTGCAGCACAACAGCTTAAGCAGGAAAAGGCAGCTATATCATAGGATTCAGACACAGTCTCTGTAAAACTTAGTCTCAATGTCTATACAATGCTTCGCTTTTCTTAATAATCCCAGTATCATGCAGCAACAATCTGGGCAGGGACTTTAGAAAAGGAATACACTGTGGAAAAACCTATCAAAAGCTAAGGGCTAGCTATGCAGGGACCCTTGGGTATATATTCTGTACCCTTCCCACTGGTATTAAGCTCTGAAGGCACCTAATGGGAAAATTACCCTAAAGTGAAGGTAATCTGATTAGTTAAAGCATTAAGAGTCCCTCCCTACCTGTCCCTCCCCAGACTAGAGGCAATGGGGAAGTTACAGGGGTTATTAGCCCTTGGGCGTGGAAGTGGCTACTGAACTAGAGGGGATGGCTAACTGCCTGACTCACTCCTCTTTACTCCCTGCTGGCTATCACTAACAACACAGTGTGTTTTAAAACCACAGGAGAGTACTCTTTAAATATTTGCTTAGCTTATCTATTGGTGGCCACTTCGCTACTGGCCAATGGACTCCGATCTGGGGCACTATACCTTATCTAAAGGCTGATGTCCCCTCAATGGCCCACCCAGAACTGGAAAAAAACTGCATAGAATGTAAAGAACACCAAGAAGACACATTGGCTACCTGGCCTCTGACTCACTAGCCCACCTGGCTACCATGGCTATTAAAACAACTGGGGTACTCCTTGCCTAAACTGGCCCTTATATGTACTAAATATAAATAGCCAGTAGCTTTTGGATTAACCAGCTCTTTCTGGTAGCCCACTTAGCTAGCTAGCCTAAGGTGCTGGCGCTTTCTGTACTCAGAGTTGGCCCCTTTAATTTGCTTGGGTTGGTGTGGCCTCTTTAAACAGCTGGGTCTAGCATTACCCCTTTAAATAGCTGGGTCTAATGTTGCCCCTTTAAATCTGTGAGGCCTGGCAGGGGCCTCTGTGTCAGTCAAGCAGGATACCCCACCTTAGCTCTGCCCCCTGCCTATGCTCCAAGCTGCAGCTACTTTAAATATATTTAAATAACCCCACCCTCTGGCTATCCCTTCTCTATGGGGCCTTGCCCCTCAGGCTGTCCCTCCTAGCACCCGACGACACCAAATAAACTTTTTATAAATTTACATTAAAGGTTTGGTAGTCAGCACCTGCCCTGTGGTGCTGCCACCGACTCACCACCCCGACCCGGGGAGAAAAACTGCTGCAGGAGGAGAAGGAGGCTCTGCTGCTGTGTCTGGCGCTGGGGATACGGGCAGGTGGTAGAGAGAACGGCAAAAGGGGCCTTATGGCTCGACCCGGCGCCTTTCTTCAGGATGCGGCCCCACACGCGTTCATTCACATATCTGCGCCTGTGTAGCACAGTCTGGTCTGCAAGCCCATTGGTCCACACTGTGGATCAACAGGCGTACAGATCATACTTTATGCTGTCATTTGGTGGGCAGCCATGCGGTATGCGGGCAGGGTGCTGCCGCTTGCCGATGATGGGGGTGGGGTGCTGGGTGGCCAGGGTCCTCTGTGGGTGGGTGGGGAGGGTACCACTGGACCACCAGGTTATGATGCTTTCCTACAAAAGCCTGCAATTGGGCGTATGGGGAGGGGGGGGAACCACTAGCCCACCAGGTTGTTACTTTATATCACAGAGGCCCGCGATGAGGCATAATGGAGGGGAGGGGGATACAACAGCCCACCAGGGACCCAACCCCTGACGACAGCATGGGGCCATAATGACATACAAATGGCCCCATTTGCGCCATGCATATATTATGGCCCCATTTGCATGCCCACTTCTGAATATCGTGGGTGATGCACCCAGCGGAACTACAGGTGCGCTGGAGCAGTCCCAGTCCTCCCCATCTGGGGAATGTGCCGGCACACTGTACTTGCACCATGCACAGTCTGTGCCATATTCGAAGGTGATGCGCCATGGCACATCTCCTTTGAATATCTCCCTGTCTTTGCACCCAACGCATCTCAGATGCGCTGCGCCCCCACTTGCGCCAGTGCCCGGCACAGTCTGAATATCAGGCCCAGAGTGTCTTAGTACTGATTGCTAGAAATAAAGACACGGACACAGGATTTCAAATAAAATGTTTATTTTGCCGCCACCCTCTACCCTGAGTGTGATCCCAGGTGCCCCGTTTTCCATGATCAGCTGTCATGTCCTTGTTTGTCCTTTTGTCCCGGCAGTCCATGTAGGGGCTGTGGCTGGGTGACCTTGTGTCCCGGCAGTCCATGTAGGGGCTGTGGCTGGGTGGAATTGGCAGACTTTTTCCTGGAGGGGTGTCACTTTTGGTGGTCTATAGAGACCTTTGTGCCGACGACTGACACCACCTTGGAATGGTCCTGGCATGTATCCTGTTCTCTGTTTTCCCCACCCCGGGCAGCTGGGCCCGGTCATGAAAGCATGCAGGCAGGGATGGGCTCGAGAGGATTCTGACCAGAATACTCAGCCCTTTTGAATGGCAATAGCTGTTCAGTTGTTCCATTGTGGGCAGGAGAAGCAGCAAGTGCGAGGGGGAGCGCTAGGCCGGCCGGGTCTAGGCAAATGGGAAGGGACTCACCTGATATCCTGGGGTCCCTCCCGATCCTCAGCTGATCGCTCCCTCTGCTTCAGTGGTGGCAGTAGTCTGTCGGGTCTCTCGCTGCCGCACCGGCAGCAAATCTCATTGGCAGAGGCGGCAACACTGACCTCGGCCGGCCCCTCGATCCGGCATCTCAGCAGCAAAGTGGTCATTGGGAGGGGCAGTGGGTCCAGGCCGGCCCCTTCGTGGCAACAGCAGCAGCAGGAATTCCCATTGAGACGGCCAGCGGCAGCAACGTAACGCCAGCCCCTCCATTCAGTAAGCCGAGCAGTCCCTGGAGGTACATTGGGAGGGGTAGCAGGTCCAGGCTGTCCCCTCCATCCATCAGCGGGAGGTTTGTTGGGAGGGGTGGCAGCAGCAAAGGTAGGCCATCCCATCCAGCTCCAGTGGAAGCATGTGGGAGGAGGTGGGTCAAGGCCTCCCCAGCACCAGCAACAATCTCCAGCCCAGAAAAGAGGGGCAGGGTGAGTGGTGGCAGCACACATTCGGGTGCTGGCTGCTGGAAGAAAAAAACTTTATTTCTTTGACTGTGGGGCAAAGGCAAAGCCTCAGAAGGAAGGACTCTCCATGTGGCGAGTCATGAAATGGCTCTGTGGAGCCAGGGAAATGTGGGGGCGGGCTAGGCCCCAAGCAAAAGACTGCACAGGGGGTGGAATAACAAGAAGGACTCCCTTGAGCCAAATGACTGTGGGGGTGGGCAAATCCCGTCTCTGGACCGTCCATGGGGTGGAGCTATAAGAAAGCTCCCACAGACAGTGGGAGAAAGGGCTGGGAGAATGTGAACTTGATTTAATTACCTGTACGTACAGTGGTTTTAAAGAGGCGGTGACAGGCCCACCTGAGTTAAAGTGGCAACGACTGGGCCCTCCAGTCTAAAAGGGGCCAGGAACTGTACAAATGAATGGTAACTGTTATCAAGGCCTTCAAATGGTAGTTTAACTGCCATGTGCTAAATTTAAAGGGCCAGGGCAAGAGCCATGGGACTGTAATCAAATAACTGTTTGCATAAATGTGGATTAATGCCTGCCAGCCAAAGACGGTCACCAAGAAACAGTACCACTGTGATTTGCCTTTATATTTTCTGAACTGTTTTACGTGTACATAGAGTGTCTTAGTACTGATTGCTACAAATAGACAGACACAGTGTTTCAAATAAAATTTTTATTTTGCCGCCACCATCTAGCCTGCGTGTGATCCCAGGTGCCCTGAACCTGTTTTCTCTGACCAGCTGTCATGTCCTTGTTTGTCCTTTTGTCCCGGCAGTCCACATAAGAGCTGTGGCTGGGTGACCTTGTGTCCCAGCAGTCCACTTAGGGGCTGTAGCTGGGTGGAATTGGCAGACTTTTTTCTGGAGTGGTGTCACTGCCGGTGGTCTATAGAGACCTTTGTGCCGAAGACTGACACTGCCTCGGAATAGTACTGGCCTGTGTCCTGTTCTATGTTTTCCCCGGCCTAGGCAGCTGGTTCCCTGTCTTGTTTTTTCCCCTTTTCCCTGTAGACATGCAAAGGTGGCTGGCGTAGGGGATTCACAACTGATTCACCGCACAGGAGGTGAAGTAAGAATTTAATAATGTTCTAGTTGTAGAGTTTTAGAGTGTAGATATTCAGGATAACATTACTGTAAAGTCATGTTTAATAAACTTTTACATTGTTGCTTGCATTCGAGTCAGCTTCACGCCTCTCCTTGTGTTCCCAGTAGTGGTATTTGAACTTGGGCCTCCTTCACCAAAATTTCCCGACACACGCTGGCCAGGAATCACACAAAAATCCACCTCCGGGTGGTTGGTGTAGTTGGATTACCTTGTATTTTCCTTTTCCAAGTTGTAGCTGGGGTGGACCTGTGCCCTGAACTGACCATGCTATTTTGAGAGCAGCTGGTGTCAGGAGCAATACCCTCATCCATTACAATGGGTGAGAAACTGATTGGAAGGGAGAGAGCAGAGGGTTGTGGTTAATGGAGTCAAATAAGAAGAGGGTGTCCCAAAAATTGGCCTTGGATCTACTTCTTTTCAATATATTCATTAGACACATTGGAGAAGTAATCCAGGGAAAGATGCATCTCTTTGCAGATGACACTAAGCTCTGTGGCAGGGTAGACAGTGAGCAGGGGGTTAGGGAGATGCAGAGAGACTTGCAAAAGCTAAAGAAGTGGTCAAAGGTTTGGCAATTAAAATTCAGTGTCAAAAAGTACAAGGTGATGCACATAGATACATAGACAGTGTTGGCAGATAAGGGCCTATGGCCCGCCCAGTCTGCCCATTTTAGCTTGTAAGTTCAGTTTATGTTTTCCTAGAAGTCTGTTGCCCCTTACCCCTCACCTCCAGAATTCCTTTATGTCTATCCCATGCATTCTTAAATCCCGTGATTGTTTCAGCCCCACCACTTCCTCTGGCAGGGTGTTCCACTTGTCCACCACCTGTTCTATGAAGAAATTCTTCCTCATGTTTCCTCTGAATCGTCCTCCTCCAACTTCATCCCATGCCCTCTAGTCCTGGAACATCTTTTTCGCTTAAAAATAGTGTATTCCTGCACCCTGTTCCTCCCTGTGAGATACTTGTATGTCTCTATCATATCCCCTCTCTCCCTCCTCTCCTCCAGGGAGTACATGTTCAGTTCCATCAACCTGTCCTCACAGGACTTGTGATGCAATCCATGCACCATCCTTGTTGCCCTCCTCTGAACCTTCTCTACCCTGTCTATGTCCTTACGTAGGCATGGTCTCCAGAACTGTACACTGTACTCCAGGTGGGGCCTCACTAGTGTCTTGTATGGCGGAATTATGACCTCCCTTTCCTGCTGGGTGATGCCCCCCTATACATCCCAGCATCCTATTTGCTTTACCTGCTGCCTTGTCACACTGTTTCCTCACCTTGAGGTCAATCAGAGAGATGATAACCCCAAGATCCCTTTCCTGCTTGGTGCATGCTATATCCTCACCCCCAACTGATATTTTGTGCCAGGTTTTTGTGCCCATATGCATCATCTTGCACTTCTTTGCATTGAATTTCAACTGCCAAACCCTGACCATTCTTCAAGTTTCTGCAGGTCCTTCTCATTCTGTCTACACCCTCTGGTGTGTCTACTGTGTTACAGAGCTTTGTGTCATCAGCGAACAGTAAAATTCTGCCTTCTAGGTCCTGTGTAATGTCACTGATGAAGATGTTGAATAGGACTGGTCCAAGCACTGATCCCTGTGGTACCCCACCGGTCACTCTTCCCTCTGTGGAGTGACAGCCATTTACCACCACCCTCTGTGTCCCGCCACTCAGCCAGTTACCTACCCACCACACTACTGTCCTGCCCACACCCATATTCCCCAGTTTGTGTAATAGTCTTCTATGTGGCACAGTGTCAAAGGCCTTGCTGAAGTCGAGATAGGCCACATCCACTGCCCTCCCCTGATCCACCTTCCTAGTCACCCAGTCAAAAAATTCAACGAGGTTGGTCTGACATGACCTCCCCCTGGTGAAACCATGCTGCCTTGGGTCCTGTAGTCCATTGACAACCAGATGTTCCACCAATCTCTCCTTCAGTAGTGCTTCCATGATCTTCCCCACTACCGAGGTGAGGCTGACTGGTCTGTAGTTCCCTGCTTCCTCTTTGTTCCCACTTTTGCATAAGGGGACTACATCTGCTGTCCTCCAGTCTTTGGGTACCTCCCCTGTTTCCAGTGATAGATAGGGAACAAGAACCCCAGGACAAAGTACTGGATTGGGGGGGAGCTGTGCATGATCTGTGAGGAAAGAGACCTAAGGGTTATCATCAGTGACTCCCTAAAACAATTAAACCAGTGTAACAATGGCTACAGTAAGGCAAACAGGATGTTAGGGTGTATAGGAAGGGGTACTGACAGCAGAAGGAAGGAGGTATTACTACCTTTCTGTAGAGCACTGGTGAGGCCCCACCTAGAGTACTGTGACCAGTTCTGGAGTCCTCACCTAAAGAAAAATAAGGAAAGGCTAGAGACAGTGAAGTGCAGGGTGACTAAAATGATTTAAGGCTAGCAGGGCAGATCTTCAAGGGTCAGCTCAAGGCACTGAACATGTACTTGCTGGAGGCCAGACAGAGAGAGAGAGAGAGAGAGAGAGAGAGAGAGAGAAGATATGACAGAGACCTTCAAGTTCCTGAAAGGAATGAATGAGGTAAATTGAGAGGAACAATTTAGCATAAGTAGTGGATCAAGAACAGAGGGACACAAGTGGAAACTAACAGGGGGTGGTTCGAGAGAGATGTGAGAAAGTTTTATTTTACAGAAATGGTGGTGAAACCATGGAACAATCTACCAGCTGATATGGTGGGTGCCAAAACTATCAATGACTTCAAACATGGGTAGGACAGAGTGAAGGCTTAGTGGTTGCTCAGGGTGACAGTGGTAGGGCGGGGAGCATGGGGTATGTGGCTTAGAACCCTGTATGGACAATAGGTCCCGGGTTTGTTAGGGTTTATGGGCAGACTGGATGGACCAGTGGTCTTTTTCTGCCATCATTGTCTGTTTCCAAATGTACAGCCACCTGTCATATCTTCTTCTTAGCCCTCCAGCAGCCTCCAAGTGTCACACCTTCTTCTTATCTCAGCCATCCAGCAGCCTCTGAGTCTCCATTCTCTTGAAAGAATCATGGCACACTGGGCCTGCAGCCAGTCTCTGTCTCCAAGTGATCAGCCACCTGTCACATCTTCTTCTCAGCCTTCCAGCAGCCTCAGAGTATCACATCTTCATCTCAGCCCTCCAGCAGCCTTCAAGTGTCACACCTTCTCATTTCAGCTCTCCAGCAGTCTCTGAGTGTTCATTCTCTTGAAGGAAGCATAGCACAGTATGCCGGAAGCCAGTCTATGTCTCCATGTGTTTAGCTACATGTCACATCATCTTCTCAGCCCTCCAGCAGCCTCCGAGTATCACATCTCCTCCTCATCTCAGCCCTCCAGCAGCTTCTGAGTGTTCATTCTTTTGAAAGAAGCATGGCACACCATGTCTGAAGCCATTCTCTATCTCCAAGTGTTCAGTCACCTGTCCCATCTTCTGAGCCCTCCAGCAGCCTCCGAGTGTCAAATCTTCTTTTCATAGCCCTCCAGCAGCCTCCGAGAGTTCATTCTCTTGAAAGAAGCATGACAGACGCACCATGCCTGTAGCCAGCGGAATGTTATAAGTGCTGCTATTGCTAATATATATTCCTGATGATTAGACCTGATCCGGCTGACAATGATCTTTGAGTAACATGTTGTGCCCTTATGGCTGAGAAAGGTTTAACTACCTGTAAACAGACTCTTAAAACATTTTTTTAATTTTTTTGTAGGTATGCATCACACAGGTGATGGATACTGTTGCTGTGTGATTCCAGCCTGTATCGGGATGACATATGCCTGCTGCTGGTTATGAAGTGCACATATCAAATGGATTATGTGATGAGAACTGATAGATGACAGAAACCAAGGAAACATAATCACAGAAATACAGAATTTGTTGACAGAAAATGACCGCTTGGCCCACACAGTCTACTCAGAGTGTCTGACCCTGCTGTACCGGTCTCCACAGTCCCTAACTGGTCTCCAGCAACTCCAATGCCTCTCTGTGTTTTCAAAAACACTCCTATGTCTATCCCACACGTTTGAAGCCCCATACTGGTTTCCCCTTCCTCCCGTTTGCTGGCAGTCTGTACCAGACATCTACAACCCTTTCAGAGATAAATATTTCCTCACATCTCTTTTGCTCTCCCCTCATTTCAGCTTCATCGCATGCCTCCATTGTCCCTGGTACTGGTGCTCTTTCTCATTTGAAAGAGACTACTTTATGCCCCCTCTTCATTCCTGTGAGGTACTTGTAGAGCTATATTACTAAGGTTACTAAAGTTTGAAAAGACAAAATTAGGCACAAGGCCCATTGCGACCGTCTCCCAGCTTCGGGGAGTATATTATTCCTTGTTGGTAGAATTCAAAAATGTGTCTAATCCAAGTTTAAAACTGGCAAAAGATTGTAATTCCACTAATTCATTCAGGAGCTTATTCCATACTCTTGCAGACCTAACAAATATCCCTTTTTTTTTCCATTATTTATCTCTTCTGCCAGTGGCCATCCAAGCCAACCTCTCCTTCCGGCAGTTAATCACTTTGAATCCGCCCGAACCTCCAATCCTGCCATCTGCTGCCTCCTCCTCATGCTGTCCCAGTTGTCCCACTGTATCCCTGTGATGGGGGGCCTCCCTAATCGGGATAGGGGAGACTACAGCGCCCAGAGGCACTATCTTGCATCTGCGCTGGGCAAGCGAAGAGCATAGCATGGGGGCTATCCCAGCGTCGGAGAAGGCTGCCATCATCCGGCAGCAAGGCGGACATTTTTCTGATTTTCTTCCTCCCTGTTCACTGGATGCAAGCCACAATGTCCTGGCTGCACTACACAAGTGCTGTGTGGTCACCCACAACGCACTACATGGTGTCAGCCGCCAAGAGCAGCCAAAGAGCGATGCGTTCCTGATCCCTCCCCCAGGAGGAGCACATCCAAGGGACACTCTGGATCCTCCCTACTATCCTCCAATCTTGCCACCCTGGGCTCGGGACATGAACCCGGGTCACCAACATGCCAGGTGAGCTCCTATCGCCTGGCACCACGGAGCCTGCTATCCCTTTTTTTTAGTGTTTGTTCTAGGTACTACTAGTTGTTTTGTATGTGATCTTAGATTAACATTTTTATCAGCAAACTCCAGGCCACACTGTACCATCAGTTGGGGATTTTGTAAGATATTAAAAAGTTGTAAGACATCACTCCTTTTTCAGCCTTAGTACTAGGCTGATTAATCCAGTTTCTCTCAGCCTGTCTGTATATGAAATATTTGTTAGTCTGGGGATTATTTTTGATGTTCTCCTTTGGACTTTCTCAATTAATACAATGTCACACTTTAGATACGGATTCCAAAAAGGGGACCCATAATCAAGATGGGGTCGTATACATGTCCGATAAAGAGGTATGATATAGTATTCCTTCCTGGTAACAAATGACCATTTGACAGTTTGTAGCAACCAATACGTAAGGATTAACACACGACAGAGTGTGGGTCTCTCAGGGATTAATGTATGGCGGGGGGGTTGGACTAAGTGGTTCCAACCACCAGCCATACATTAATCCCTGAAAGACCCACGCTCTGTAGTGGGTTAATCCTCCTGTAACATGGGGAAGAGAAAGGGTTTGGCACTCTTTTTATAGATTTCTCTTCCTCATGTTACATTTGAGTAAAAGTAATTTTAAAGTGCAAAATTACAAAAGTTCCGCTATTAAGAGGCTATTAAGGTTCCTCCCATGGGGAAGAGAAAAGGGGTTGTACCTGACTGAAGAAATTATATGCTTAACCTTTTTATACTGTGACTGCAATGGTGAACAATTACTGATTACATGCAGATGTGATCAACATTTCAGAATATGTGCTCATTTTGACTGACTTAGTTTTGTAAACTGTGGAGTCATCTTCATTTTTCTTAGTTTTTTATTTTAATGGGTTCACCACAACATAACCCAGACAGACCACCTTAGGGTAGCTGGCTCATTCCACTGGGGTGTCAAACAGACGAGGTATACTGATGAGTCCTGGTGGGATGAAACACGTGTCTATGTCATCTGTTGGCGCCCTTTGCAAACTGTGTGAGAGGCTTTTTGGCACCATGCAATTTTGCTTAAAGTTGAACCAGCATAACATTCTGTGGTGATTTGCATATGCAGCCTATGATGCTTTGAATTGTGTGGGCATGTGTGATTTTGTATTTTCTTGAAACTTGGCTTCCCAGCCGAATGCCCTTTGGGGTAACCCTTGCCTCAGTGTTTCCGCACAGAGGTTCTTCGTTTTTCTGCTGTGTTTGTTGTTTGGGATTTGGCTGCTGTGCATTTTGGGAAATGCACATATTTAAATGCAGAGGAGATATGAGATCTGGTAGTTGTTACTGCAATTCCCTTGGCCGACCTACAGATGGTAGTAGACTGAGGCTTACATCTTTTTTAGCCATGAATTTTACAGACAAAATTGCACATTAACTTTGTCCACTTTCAACTGATTTACATGAAATTTAGAAAGCACAGCCATTGTGTGAAAACCCATTGATTCTGAAAATTCCATATAGATCGGTTCAGAGGAGGCAAAGTTACAGAGGTACAAAGCAATGCAACAGTCTCTGGTTTTGAAAATGGTAAACCTTTTTTGCCACCTAACTAAAACAAGCATTTGTCAATGCCGAATGTTAGCTTGCTGGCACTGGCATTGGTAGTGCAGGAGTTAGAGATGCATAATAGGCATGGCAGCGAAGTACTGAAGTGACGCTAACCCCTCCCCCACCCTGCAGAGACTGACAGGTGTTGGGGGTGTGCCTTTGGGTCATCGGCCATAACGTTCATGCCATTTCACCTCACTTTACCTTACCCTGCAGACATCAACAGATGTCATGGTGTGCCTTGGGGTCTTTGGGCCTTACGCTCACCCCATTCAATAAAGAAATATGCTGAGATGGGTGCAGTATAGGAGAATGGGGTGAATACTGGGGCCGAAGACTCCAAGGCACACCTTGATTCCTCTCATTGGCTGCAGGCTGGGGGTGGAATGGCATGAGCATTACAGCAAACGATCCCAAGTCACCCCCGATGCCCGTCAGTCTCTACAGGGTAGGGCATTACAGTTGGAAACCCTATCGCCCCGGGTGTTTGTTGGTATTTTCACTCCAAATTTTCAACATCGGCTTTTTGTGACCCCACCTCATAAATAGTGGCACTATCAGTTTGTTAGCTGAAAGGTGATTTTGCACAGTGACTGTGCCATTTGGTGCTACAGGTGCGAAAACACATTTTGAGCAGGATGTGAATAATGACAGCTATACTGTTCATGAGGAGGTATAAAAAAATGGCAATGTTGAAAATATGG
Organism: Neoceratodus forsteri; assembly: GCA_016271365.2. Lineage (NCBI taxonomy): Eukaryota > Metazoa > Chordata > Ceratodontiformes > Ceratodontidae > Neoceratodus > Neoceratodus forsteri. The sequence goes on along the minus strand of CM057455.1, from coordinate 288,040,115 downwards.
AGTGAAAATATGAAAAACTGGTGAAGTCATGAGTGTACATAGAAACTGCACAACGCATGGCCATAACGCAATCATTTTGTTGGATTTTTTTTTTACCAATTTTCTACATAGGCATTTTGGGACTTCCCTTCATGAACAGTCGCACTGTGATTTTGTTACTCTGTCCCGAAAGTTGATTTCCCACAGTGACCGCACCATTGTGCACCACAGGTGTGAAAACACATTTTGGGCAGGATGTAAAAAATGGCAGCTGTACTGTTCATAAGGAGGTGTAAAAACTATGCCAATGTTGAAAATCTGGAGTGAAAATATAAAAAATTGGCAAAGTTACAAGCGTACGTGCAAACTGCACAACACACACTCTTAACACAGTCATTTTTTGGAATTTTTTCACCAAATTTGCAACATGGGTTTTTTGGGACCCCACCTCATGAGCAGTGGCACTATCGATTCGTTAATCGGTCGCGAAAGGTGATTCCATGCAGTGACTGCGAAATTACCTTTCTAGACTGAGTAACAAAATGACTGTCACATGTTCATGAGGTGGGGTCCCAAGAACCCCAAGCTGAAAATTTGGAGCCAAAATTCTAAAAAATGGCTGAGATATCCACCCAAGTTGAAACCCCCATTGATGCCATCATAAAGCTTACCGTGATTTTCTTCAGTTTACGGTCAGCTTTTGAAGAGTTCAGACATGTCCCACTCCACTGAAGATCGCAGCGCCGGACTTCCGGAGGTAAGTATGGGGTGCAGGGAGGTGGGGTGCGCAGAGGGTGGGTGCGGGTTAGGAGGGGACGGACGGATGATGACGGATCATTTTCTATTTTACAGGGACAGAAAGAAATGGACATCACATGAAGGTTTTTACAGGTTTTAAAAAAATACTTTTGGGCACACTTGGGTGGGCTCCCAGTGTGCCACATGAGTTTGGGGCCGGGGGGGACTGATGTCGATGGGGATTGGGCACCCTCGTCGGCAAACAAAGTGTGTGTAGGGGGAGACATGATGCATACAGGGATTGGGCACCCCTGTCAGCAAACAAATTAAACTGGGGGGGACATTATGCCAAGGGGGACTGGGCACCCCCATTGGCAAACAAATTGAATTGGGGGGGACATGCTGACACGGGGATTGGGCGCCCCTTAAGTCGGCTTTCTGGGGGATTGTGTGGCAGATGGCAGGATACACCATATTTATTGAAATGTTTCACCAGGAAAGGCACATAATGGAGTTTTGTCATCTGACGTTCCAATGAGGAAACTGTACCTCATTGGAGCGGTAGATTTCTTTCAACTCCGTGGCTCTCTTTGAAACTGCAGTCATCGACAGCATACTCGTTATTTTTTTTTTATTTTATTTTATTGAAATCTAGGATTACAAATACCTTTGAGCATTTTATTGAAATCTAGGATTACAAATACCTTTGAGCAGGAACTGCTCGTTTACAAAGGTTCCACGTTGAAGGAATGGGGGGTTTGGTGGCTGAGGGACGCACCCACTAAAGCATTCCCTGCATTGGCAACAACACTGACACACCTCTGAAATGTGCTACTGCCACAAGATGTTGCTTACAGACGCGCAAGCCAACATAAACATAGGAGAGTTTGAAACATGAAACTTTCAAGTCTGACAGACATTGGTCCAAGGAGTGTGCTTTTTAGGTCCCACTGTTTAAGTAGTTTTTTAAAAATATTTAAAAAAAGACATGGAGGCAATCTGGAAAATCATATGTGGCATACATTACAGTGTAGTTACCGAAACAGTATGTGTTTCTCAGCCAATAGACCAAGTAAACAACAACAAAAAAAAAACATTACATAGTCTTATAGATGTTGTCAAGCTACTTATGACGGAACTACCAGAAATTTCATTTAAGCATATCTATTCTTGTTTGACAGCCATCTGTTGGCCGGCCGTGAATTGCAGGCTAAGACTGAATGGTAGTACTGCATTTGTAAGAGGTTCTTGTGAGAGGGGGAAGACAATATCGGTGGACACAACCATGCATTAATTGAGAATTAATGTATGGTCAGCTGATGCAACTTGACCAATCCTGCGCGTATGTGAGATCAATGTGGCTGGCTGTTTGTGTTTGTCTCTATCAGTAGTTTAGTTTTTGTGGTTTTTCATGTGTTTCTTCTTGGAGGAACGGGACCATTCTTGGACATAACATCTATGAACATTTCCCGGACTAAGAAACTACAAAACATCACCACCAGGTATAGGCATTCTCATCATAAATCAGCTTTTTTAGAAAACATCAAAAAGCAAAAGTGAGGTCAGTAAATATTTTATACAGGTTTCTGGGCTGTGCAGTGCTGCACTGAATCCACATTACCATCTGACTTTCTTAAAGGATGTGTGCTTGTCTTTGAGGTCTATTCACAACTGTTTTGGAGAACAAAGGGAAGATTCTAACAAAGGATTTTTACATCCTGCATATGCCCTAGGCTAATGTTCATCACCTTCAGGAATTTAACACTTTCTGGGTCTTTGATCTACAGTAACAATCAGTTTTCTGGTCCACAGTAGCTCACCATGAGTCATTCCGGAACACTCACCCTTGCTACAGTAAACATTTGCAGTCTCCTGCCAAAACTGGCAACTCATAGATTGGGAGGACAAATCCTGCTTCTGATACTGCTATTATGCTTACATGGGGTATCTACTTCTGTTCCAATCAACAACCACTATGGAGAGAGAATACCTCACAACACAATGACTTTACTTTCTCCAACCAAATTGCTGAAACACAACAGGTGCATGCCTACACCACCCTTATATTTCTGAAGGGTTATACCTACAACTCGTTTCGTATGCTCAGAAAATACAAAATGACACAACTGGTTCATCTCCCATTCCACACTATTAAACTGTGGTTTCTCCTACTCCTCATCATCTTATTGTCAGGGGATGTAGAACTTAACTCTGGCCCCTCTGTCCACCACTCTCCCCACTGACCTATCGGCTGTCTCAGGAAAAGGGCTTCTCATTGCTCATGTGAATGTTAGGAGCATTACCAGGCACTTTGCTGATCTCGAGGCATGGATGAAAGTGTACAATCCTGACCTACTGTGCCTATCTGAAACATGGCTCAAGCCTCACATTCCGAACTCCTTATGTTCCTTGCCCAATTATTCCTTGATACGGAGAGATAGGCCTTACCCAAAACGTGGAGGGGGGGTTGCTATCCTCTATAAAAACCATCTTGATGTTACGGTCTGCCCACCCACTGGCTCACCCTCAGTCTGTGAGTCCCTACACACAACCATTGCCCTCGGTGCAAAAAAAACTCCACATTATCTGCGCCTAAAACCCACCCACTGGAGGTATCACAGGTCTTCAGGATTCACTTAATCAAACCGTCACAAATGCCAAGCAAAACAAGGTCATAGTCTTAGGTGACTTTAACCTAAACTGGCTGGGACCAACTCACAGCACACTGCTGACACTAATGCAGAGCTATAACCTGCACCAGATCTTAACTGAACCCACTAGGACCACCCCTTCTCTAACTACCTCCACCCTCATAGACTGGATACTGGTGAATCGCCTTGACCATGTGCAAACTGCAGGCATCTTGGCAGATGCTATCACAGACCACTCCCCCACTTTCTGTGTATGGAGCCCGGAGACTGCTCCCCCAACCCCTCCATGCTACATCACAATTACCAACTTAGCCAAACTGGACGTGAAAGCTTTCCTCTATGATGTATCCTGTATCAACTGGTCTGACATCTATCACTCCCATGATGTTCAAATAGCCCTTGATATCTTCATTGATAATTTCACAGCACTTCAGGATAAACATACCCAAAGGTCACCAGAAGGGTCAGGGGTTAACAAACAAGATGGCTACACAAGGACCTGCTGGCTAACCTGCGCACATGGGACAAACTCTGGAAGAAGTATAAAGTGTCCAGACTACCGGAGGATTACAATATCTACAGGGCCTCTTGGAGCACCTGTAAAAAACAAATCAGAACAGCAAAAAGCATCTACTGCAAGGAACTGCTCATAAACTCTGCTGGTGACCCTAGAAAATTCTGGACACACATCAAGACCTTTCTTGGGGCTACCCAGTCATCGACCCCAGGGGATATGATCCTAAATGGTGTACATTGCAATGACTCGAACACTATAGCAAATACCTTTAATAGATTATTCATGGACCTGTCTCAGTACACCTCGTCCTTCGCTTCACCTCCCACAGCATCTCAGACTTACCACACAGCCCAGAGATCTGCATCTGGTGCTGACCACTGCCAACTAACTACTACCCCCTCTTTCCACTTTAAAGCTATATCTAGATCTGAGGTCCAAAGGCTATTGTAAAACATATCCGACAACACTAGCCCCAGCTCAGATTCACTCGAGCCACGACTCCTGAAGCTAGCAGCACCGTTGATTGCCTCGCCACTGGCCAAGATTTTCACTCTGTCTCTCTCTCTCTTGGTGTTGTCCCAGATCTCTGGAAGATTGCCCGAGTTACGCCTATCCTTAAAAAAGGAGACCCAAAGGATATCAACAACTACAGTCCCATATCCATTCTCTCTGTGCTAAGCAAGCTACTGGAGAAGCTTGTTGCAACCCAAAGCATTGACTATCTCACAAAGAACAACCTTCTTTCAGACACTCAGCATGGTTTCAGAAAAGGGCACAGTACCTCAACTGCTCTTCTCAAATTCTCCACCAATGTACTCTGCAACATGGACAAAGGCCTACTCACTGGAGCAATATTTATCGATCTTACCAAAGCTTTCAATCTTGTTGATCATCCCCTGCTTCTCTCAACCCTGCATAGACTTAACTTCTCATCCTCAGTTGACTGGTTTAACTACCTATCAAACAGATTACAACTTGTTAAATTCAACTCCGCTCTCTCAGATGTGACCAGCACTGACATCGGAGTACCCCAGAGCTCCATCCTGGGACCCCTTCTTTTCTCGCTGTACATCAACAACATAGATTATGCCATACTCTCCTGCTCAGCTATCTTATACGCTGATGATCTTGTTCTCTACTCCAGCGCTGACAAAGTTAACATCATTAACAAAAACCTCACCTCGGATTTCAGGAATGTGCAAACATGGCTAAATGCTAATAAGCTCATCCTCAACACAAAAAAGACCCAAGCCATGCTATTTGGCACTGCTCCCAAACTCAAGGCCTATAACAACCCCTCCTAGTCCATGACTCTGGGGGGGGGGGTGTCTCTCATCGACTGTGTCACATCCTTCAAATACCTGGGAGTCCTCCTTGATAAATCCCTTGATTTCAGTCTGCACATCCAGTCAACCTGTAAAGCAACAAATGCCAAACTTGGAATCGTCTATAAGACTTGTCACCTGCTAACACCATCTGCCTAACTGGCACTTGCCAAGGGTATTCTGCTTCCAGCGCTGACATATCGTGTCTCCACTTTTGCTAATGCCCATAAGACTGCTCTCCATAAATGGGGTGTCGCGTATAGCAACATATGTCGGTATGCCTCCTCTTCCCGTCGCCTCAAGCACCACTGCACACTGTATAGTGACCTAGGCTGGCTCTCCCCAACTGCCTATCGACTATACTCGCTAGGGACCCTCACAGACTCTGTAATCCGTAACCAACCCCCTCCTCTCTTGCAGCTCTACTTGTACTACAGACACCTGTCCACGGACTACGCTCGGCAAACAAATTTCTACTCACCATACCCAGGTGTCTTACTTCAAAAAGCTCTGGAGCATTTCACTGCACCGCCCCAGCCACCTGGAACTCTCTCCCTCCTGCCCTGAGGCAGGCTAACTCCCAACCAATTTTCAAAAAAGAACTATATTGCCATCTATCCCGGGACCCCTGCATATGCTTTGATCCCACTTAATGCTACACAGCTAACCACCCTATTTCACCCAAGACACTGCTGCACTTCTAAACAAGCTTTGATATAAAATGTCTTTATAGCTGCCACTTAGCCCAGTTTCAGTTATTTGCATGTACTAATGTCACTTTTGTCATCTCTGCATAGCTATATGTATTATGTCCAGTACTGTCTGACTTGCTCTGTATTCTAACCTACCTGTACTATATACTATGTACCTGTACTATATACACTATGTATTGTATAATCTCATCTCATTTTATGTATGTATTCTCCCGGGTCGTGCCTGAAAATAGTCAACTTTGGCTAGCGCACCTAACCTGGTTAACAAAAACTAAATAAATAAATAAAACCCTTTCTTACAGTGATCTTGGGGAGTTAATTTATAATTTTTTTGGATGTCAAGGTCGGGTTCGTTTTCTGTGACCCTTATTGGTTTATTCCCCAGGAAACATGGCTAGCAGGGGTTATTTCTGCCCATATGGAGAGTAGTACATTTATCATAATTGAAAACCATTTTGTTTCTATTTGCCCATAGTTCTATTTTTTCAAGATCTTTGACTAACGTATGATGTTTTCTTATGGAATCTACCCTGCTACTTATTTTGGCATCATCAGCAAACTTGGACATGGTATTCACTATTCCTTTATTCATATCACTTATGAATAGGTTAAAGAAGTTAGGGCCCAGGACTGACCCCTGAAGAACTCCATTACTAACCAGTCCCTCTTCAGACAGTTGCCCACTGACTCAGACCCTTTACTTTCTATCAGATTAACCACCCCTCAATCCATTTAACCAAACATGTATTTATACCCATAGTCCTTATTTTATCTATAGGTTCTTGGTAGGGCACTTTATCGAAGGCCTTGCCAAAGTCCAGTAACACAGCATCCACTGGTATGCCTTCATCTATGCTTTTGCTAATTGGTTCATAAAATGTCAGTAGATTAGTAGTACATGAGAATTTTTTTTAAACCCATGTTGGGAGATGTTGTTTAGTCCCTTATTTTTTATTTCAACATCTGTTCTTTTATAATCCATTCTACGACCTTCCCACATAAGGAGGTCAGGCTAACAGGCCTATAGTTTTGCACCAGTTCTCTACTACCGTTCTTGTAGACAGGGACCACTATAGCACTCCTCCATTCTCTCGGAACTAGCCCTGTTTCCACTTGACTTGGTAAACAGAATACTCAATGGGTATGCTAGATCAGATGCTAGTTCTCTCAGGAATTTGGGATGAATGTCATATGGGCCAGGGGAAGTATTTGCCTTGATGTTTCTTAGGATAGATAGCACATTTTCTCTGCTAAAATGTAGAGTGCTTAGTGTATCTGATGAAAATGTTTTACTTTTTGCTTCTCAAATACAGAGCAGAAATAATTGTTGAAAACGTCTGCCATTTCATGATCATCCTGAACCAGATTAATGCTGTCTCTCAATGGGCTTATCTTCCTTGTGATGCCTTTTTGTTTCTGGGTTACATAAGAGTAAAAAGCTTTATTGTTATCTTTTTTATGTGTTTCTAAATTCTTCCTTAATTTTTGCCATCCTAATCATATGCTTTAATTGTTTCAGTTCATATTTATATAATTTTCTCTACAGGCTAGGCAGTTTTTCCTTTTTAATTTAGCATATGCCTTTTCTTTATTCCGGATTTGTTTTTTTACTGCTGGCCTAAGCCACATAGGTCATAAATCCAAACAAAAATGCTGCGCAAAGGCAAGTAAAGTGTGGAGAACAGATGACCAGAAAACAAAGGACTGGTTGCAAAATAGTGAGATTTAATACCAAAGGGTGAGAGCCAGAAGGTATACCAGGCAAGACAAAAATTCCTGGTGCTTCGAATCAAAAAGATTCTTCCTCAGGGGGGCAGTAGTGCTCAGTCACAGACAGCTGTCAGTAAGATTATGCACAGCTGAATTCAATGAGGTGTTGGTTTAAGTGACCTTAAGCAGAACTGTTGACCTCCTGTTAAACACAGCAACAACATACTTAATAGTATTTAAATTATTAATACACATAAGGAGATTTTTACTAATATATAAACCCAATGTAATATAATATAAAAAAAATTATGTGCAAAAGACAATAAATAATCTAAATGTGCAAATTCTATTCAATAGAAACATAGATTTTGATGACAGATAAGGACCGCTTGGCCCACCTAGTCTGCCCATAGTGACATTTAAACATCCAAATAAATTTGTGTCAAAAAATAGGCACTTAAGTTGTAGAAGATATATATACTAATTAATCACGAGTGAATATTTAGTATTAGTTCACTTTAAATGTGTCTGAGGGGGAAATATTCCCCCCCAACTCGAAGATGAAATAAGTGATATCTCTGTACTGGTTCATTCCAGTTAAAGCCTGCCAAGCAATATGTTTTATGGATTCAGATGATGAGATGTCCAAATGAAAATGAGTTGGACCTGCATTCTGCTCAACCTGTAAGGAAAAAAGAATACAAAGAATATATATTTTATATACAATAGATAACAGTCATGACAAGATAAAAATAAAAATAAAAGTAAAAGAAAAAAAAAAAAAAAAGAAAAACATGGGCTTAAATATAAATCATGATTAATTACAAAAGTAAATCAGTATATACCGAGTAAAAATAACTAGGTACAATAGCACAGAATGTTTTTTTAATTTTCACTAACAAATGGGAAAATGTCCCAGTCATCATTAAGACCTGATGGAATGCAGGCACCTAATTTGTAGATCATCCTACTTTCTAGTTGTTCTAATTTCCTTTTTCAATCCCCCCCACGTAGTGGGACTGGAACATGGTCTATACCCATGAAATGAAAGGTATTCAGGTTGCCTGCATGTTTAGTTTGCCAATGAATACCCACAGGGGTATTGCTAGCCAAGTTTCCAATAGCCCGTACATGCTCTTGTATGTGTTCATTTAAAGGGTGAGATGTCATGCCAATATATAATTTAAAACATGAGCACCATAAGGTGTAGACAACAAAGGGAGTTCTAGATGTGATGAACTGTTTAACATCATGATAGATTTGATTAGAAGGACTAGTAAATCTTTTACCTTGAGATGAAAATTTGCAAATATTGCAATTTCCACACCTATAAAACCCAAATGTAGGTCATACTAGGGATCATACTAGGGTAATAGGATAACAGAAGGCCATATAAGTTATCCCCACTCCTCAGTGGAAGTAATACGGATTACTAACCTTCATATAGTTGTCTAGTCGTGTCTTACAGGTCAGAAAAGTAGGTGTGTTGACCACCTCCTCTGGTAATGTATTCCATAACCTAACTGATCTGGGAAAAAAAGCTATGTTTCCATGTCTCAGTTCTATATTTGCTTTCTTTTATCTGATTTCCATGCCCCCTCATATTATAGTTATGATCTTTCCTGTCCAGATTCAGTTCTTTCATTAACATATCCTCTCTCATTATTTTATGTAGTAGCAAGACATCCCCCTCATTCTTCCCAACTCCAATGGCCACAGATTTAAATATTATAATCTTTTACTATATGATTTCCCTTTTTACTATATGATTCACACTCTGCTTTTTAACTTAGTGAAAGACTTCTGAGGCCCCTCTACCAATCTTATATCCTTTTTTAAGTGGGGACTCCAACATGGATATCTGTAATCCAGAATTGGTCTTATATAGCTTTGATATATAGGCAACAAAACACTACTATTCCTTGAGAAGAAGCTTCTCCTTATACCATTTGTTATATACATGGCTCTATTAGCCACATACTTACAGTGAGTTTAGCTTTTCAAATCTTCCCTAATATATATTCCCAGGTCTTTTTCACAACTTGATGTACGTAAGATAGTCCCCTGAATGATACAATCCTGTCTGATATTTCTCTTTCCCATATGTAATATACCACATTTGTTCACATTTAATTTCATCTTATTTCTCTCTGCCCCTTCAAACACAGTCAGAATATCCTGACTGAACCTTAATCTACCATCAAAGGTGTCAACGACCCCTCCTAATTTAACATTGTCAGCGAACTTAATTAGCCTATTACCACTACTGATGTTGTACGTACAAAACAATAGAGGACCCAGGACGGAACCCTGAGGCACTCCGCTACCAACTTGCACCTCCTCAGACATGTATCCATGGATTCAAACTGCCTGTTTTCTTTCTATCAGCCATTGTGCTATCCATCTAACAATACTGTTTTTTAAACCCAAGTTAAACAGCTTCTGGACCAATTTCCTATGGGGTACAGAATCAAACACTCTGCTAAAGTCAGTCAATACAGTACCACATCCATGGATTCCCCCCCCCCGACAAGTTCTCCCCTATAAATTTATAGAAACTAGCAAGATTTGTATTGCATGATCTAGTTTGCACAAATCCATGCCGAAAATTGTCCATCATGTTCCTCTCTTTCATCCATTTCTTTATTTCTTCTACTATTATACTTTCTATAATCTTCCCCACAATAGAAGTCAGGCTCACAGGCCGATAATTTGCAGGATTAGCTCTACTACCCTTCTTGAAAATAGGTACCACTATTGCCCTTCTCCATTCCACAGGCACATATCCTTCCATCAAAGATCTAGTTCCTATATCTGCAATAACTGGTGATATTACATCCTTTAATTCCTTTAGTAACATTGGGTGCATATCATCAGGTCCTGCAGATAATCTGGCTTCATTGCGAGGTAAAGTAAAGGGTACTGTTTACATTTATGTTAAAACAGCATTTTTGAAAATAACATAAATGCAGTTTCATAGCTTTTGAAAAATGTAAACATCAGCCTTTCACTTACAAAAAACAGCCTTGCCTTCTCCCTAAGATGTCTGCCAACCGTGTTAAGTGCTGAGTCATGATGACATCTTCTGTGCCAGAGCCAGAGACCAATATAGATTCTTATAGGCTAGCTAGTTCTTCTTTCCCTCTTTGTTTTGAATTGTTTTACCTGAATGATCAACACCATGTGTTAACATGTGGATTATTTTGATCAGTACACATGTTAGGCTGTGGTTTTGTTCATTTTATTTACTTTAACTTGCTGAAAATGTTTTGCAATCTAGCTGACTTTCTCTTTGGCAAACTGCAAAACAGTACAACACTTCGAATACCTGATGATCTAGTGGTTATGTGATGCCCTGAATTTTGTTCATGTTAACCAGGAGAGAGGCACTATGCTGAAACCTTGTTTACAGATGTGGCCTGGCAGCACAAGGAAGTTAAGTGACTTGCTCAGGGTCACACAGCAAAGTACTGGTCTGGTCCAATTCCAAAGCTCATGCATTCTAGTTAATCCACAAAAAAACTTCTCTTTTATTCTTTTTCCAAGTGAACCCCCTGCACCTAGCCTGCCTTCTGTTGAACACCCCACCATCCATACCATGTCCTTAGTACTGCCTGGGGCTGCATATGAGCTTGCGGTCTCATCAAGAGAATTATCACAACTCAGAGAGTTGTTTATACCTACACCAATACGGATCATCAGCTGGCACTGTTAATAAATACCCCCCAAATCACACTTAATTCCACTTTTTCAATGTTTGACTTCTGCTCCCACAGTAAACATTGAGTGGATCCCCACCCTCCTGCACAGTGAAGGCAGTATGTACAGATCCCCTATTGTGTTTTTGTCCCGCCTCATTAACCAACAATTGAGTCTTCGTGGAGGGCCAAGTAATAAGCTTCAGCACTCACCAGAAAAACTGCTGTTCATGCCCTCATAAGGGCTGCACTTACTATGGATAACAATATTATTAGCAGGAGATGCGTACTAATGCCTTAAGCAAATCCACCAGACTTCCAGTGTCAGTCTACTCCTTTACCTGTGATCTGCAGAACCCCGCAAGGCAGTTCCCTGCAGTTCTTCTCCATTACATTTTAGTGCTCTACTCCACAATGCAAGCTGGCTGGCAACCACCCTTCTAAATCTTGAATTATCTACACACAGCTCCCTCAATACTGTCCTAGCAAACGTCAACACCCCCCACACCTGAGGTTAATCTCCCTACACTGCATTCAAGTAACACTTTAGGTGCAGCCCTGCCACTCTGAGTATTTGTCATTGCAGGCTACTCTCATTCACAGTCAGGTAGTGATCATGGTGCTGGGAGCCCTACATTTCAGATCTTACAATGGTCTGCTAAACATCCCCCTTCCTGTCTTCCCCTAACCTGAATATAGCTGTACCCTGCTAGAATGGCCTCTTCAGTCCCTCTCTGGCATTCATTCTTCTCCCCACACCAAAAACTGGTGAGCTCACTATCCTTCTGCATCATGAACATGGTTAGTACAGTGGCCCTGTCATTTTTACATATTAATAATAAACATGATCTTCTGGTAAGCTAAGCTGACAGCAGTAGGGCACAAGGGGAAACATAGGCATTCCTACCCATATAAGATCTAATCCACCTGTAACCCCCAGGTGGCACTGTCCCAAGGGCTACTACCTCTGCCTGCTTGACTACAGACTGGTTGAGGGGCCTAGGTTCTATGGCACGTGCCTCTACCCAGAGGTCAGGGTTTGTAGTGGTTAGACTAGCTTGGTCACAGCCCTCTGGGACACTGAGACCCCCTATTATTCCCTCTAGTGGCTCACACAGTACACAGGAGTTACAGATCCAATACCCCACGTATACACACACTGTTCACTCATAAAGTACCACTTACCCTCGAGACTGATTCTGCAGCATGTCTCTGAGGACCCCCTGTAAAATAAGGTTAAACAACATACACAGCAAAATACAATACTGTTTCCATAAGTACCAACACCACAGACAGTATATAGCATAACATGGGAGGGGGCAATCAGGCAAATTGGCAGAATTAAATCACAGCACTGTGCACACATACAGGGTCTGAAAAGTCACACTCTGGGTGCCCAGGTTGGGGGGGCTAGCCAGGTCAGTTGCCTGGGGTTGGCCGGCAGGTGCAGATGGATAGGGCCCTGTAAAAGAAAATATATGCACAACACCCAATTGTAATCCGGAGCCGGAGGGCTCAGTCCATGAAACAGTGAAACAACAAGAATTAGATGACACACTTGTCATTGAAAGACAAGCTGCAGGGGAGTACCCTGATTTGTACTCACAACACCCAAGCTGAGGATCAGATGGAGAAGGTCCCTCTGGATTGCCAGAAGAGCAGGGCATGAGGACAAGGTCCTTGTGACTGGACCCCACTGCAGTTGATAGCAAGCGGATGTAGTTCGAATTTAGCTGGGGTTTACTTCCAGTTTCAGCACACAATTCACTGTACAGGGGATTTGAAATAGCGATTCCCCACAAGCACTATGCACATTTATATGTAAAAGGAAAGTACTATACCAGGCAGGCTGCTCCTCAATCCCGATTGCAATTACTGCAAAATACCCGGGAACGCACACAGCAGCTTCAGTTCCTGACAGACAGAGCGCGATTCAGCAATTTCTCCAGTCTTCTACAGGGTGAGCCTGGTTTCCACACTTCTAGTGCTTCTTTCTCCTCACAACTCAGATTCAGTACAAACTGGCACTCATAAGGCTGCAAACCCAAACTCAGGTCTCACACGCGCTTCCTGCGCTTAAACTACACACGCAGAAGCACACAGCCCTTCTCTTCACTGCCACAACTGATCTGATCTTTCCAGTCACAGAGCAGGACATTTTAGCTCCACATATTCTGTTGGCTGATTCAGCTGTCACTCACAATAAGACTCCTCTGTTGGTAGAAAAGGGTGCCAAGGTCAAAACTACATTTCCCAGAGTCACTGCTCCATACAATCCCCTTGTGGCTGGCTCAAATTAAAGTCAAGTTCTGATTCGTCCACAGGCTCCATTTTGGGCTCCTTAACCCAACTGGCAGCACAGCAGTTTAGTCCAAAATGGGAGGTAACACACAGAGTCCAGCTGCAATAAAGGCAGGTTAGACAAACTACAATTTTGCTAATGCTTTAAATGATTACAAGCAAACAGTTACAGCTTTCACATGGCTCCCTTTGCATCTTCAGCGACCACAGAAATGGGCGATTACTCTGACAGCTCGGGTGGGATTCAAGCATTAAATACAGTCCCCCATACAAACTAATTAAGTCTGCAAGCAGACAGCTCTTAAAGAGACAGTATGTGGAGGCTCAAATAGCACTCACTTGCAACCACAGTTAAGCAGCTCAGACGCCGAACACCACCCAGGCTTGGAGCATTCAGGCAAGCTCCTGGAAGACTTTTGGGAACCCCATTTGCAGGGGGGTTACACACCTATGATTAGGCACTATTAAATGATGTGCATAATGATGTGCACACCCATCATTTAATAGTGCCTAATCAAAGGTTGCTTAGATCTTTTAAGGAAAGGAAGCCCATCTTTTCCCTTGTTCCCTGGTGCTATCAACCTGACTTACTGGAAAGATTTGTTTATTTTTGATATGTCAAAAAACCTGGGGACTGTACTACCTACATTCATGATGCAGAAGGGTGATGAGCTCACCAGTTTTTGGTGTGAGGAGGAGTAGTGAAGAATGAATACAAGAGGGGGACTAAGAAGGCCGCTCCTTCAAGATACTGCTATAGTCAGGGAAGGGGGAAGACAGAAGGGGGAGAAATTTGAGCAGATCACTGTGAGATATAAGATGTGGGGCTACCAGCACCATGATCACTACCTGACCCTATTGTCCTGACCAACATTCCCCTTTCCATAAAACCAGTTCATGCAATTGTCCAAGGCTGTGTGTAGATATTAATGTATGAAATGGCTGCCACTACACATTCAGTCACTTCACTACCAGTCTAATATTGCTTGTAAAGCACTTTGGGATACAATGTGTATGAAAAGCACAATATAAATACTGATTCCTCTTATTATTTCCCATGGAAAAAGAAGACAAGACAAGCATATTTTTGATTTCCAAGAAAGTATGAACTCTAGCATTGGACTACAGAAGAACTTTGCTACAAACAAGTGGTGGATCTATGGGGTGGTGAATGGTGCAGCTGTAACTCCCCCATTGTAAAGTACTCACTTGCTGCTGCTGCTGCTACATTTCACTTTGTTGAAGAAGTCTGATTTATTGATTGTACAAGTGTTTACATTCCAAAATATGGATTACATTTGTAGTTTCAGTCAAAACATACTAGAAAAGCATAATAGCAGAAAATATAAAGGTTTCATAAAACTGTTAAAAGTGCATATCAAGTATTCACACACTAACCCCCATTATAGCATCCTGGATCTGCCATAACCACTAGACCACTAGGATATTCATGATTTGTACTTGACTGTGGTTTTGCCAAATAGAAAGTCAGTTGGATTAAAACACAATATCAGCATGTTAAAGTAAACAAAATGAACAGAACCATGCCCTAACATGCATATTGATCTAAATAATGCACATGGTTTTGACCATTTTGGTGGCAGATGTCTATACAAAGGGAAAAAAGAACTAGTTAGTACAATAAACAGCCATATAGCTCTCTGACTTGGGCTCCGATGTTATTACTCAACACATTTGGCGGCTATTTTAAGAAGCAAGTAAAGCAGTTTTTTTTTAATTGGAAGGCTGATATTACATTTTTCAAATGCTTTGGAGCCACATTTAGGTAACTTATATAAATATAGTTTTAGCATTAATGAATTCAGCAGCCTTTCCTTTAGTCCAGTTTGAAGTCAGAGATTTGAATAGTTTGTTGTCAAAATGTTGTTTAGGTATCCTTTAATTGCTCTATTTTCTCAAGTACCCTTACACTGGTAACAAAATCTATTGTCTCCTGTCTTGTTTTATCTAGAATGTCCCCCACTATGCTGTTATCTGACTTGTCAAAAATGGAACTAAAAAAATTGTTGCACTCCCTAGCCATCTCTTCCGGCTTATCATATACAATATCATTAACTTTTAAAGGACCAATCACTCTTTCCTGCCCTCTCTTGCCACTGATGTAAGAAAAACCTTTCCTATCAGTTTTGCTATTTGCAAGCCTAAATTCAGTTCACTTCTCTGCTTTGTTTATTTCGATTTTCAAACTATGTAATGCTGTCTTGTATAATTTTTTGTTTTTATCTGATGAATTTGTTTTAACCATTTTGTAATACTTTCTCTTTTTATTACTTAATTTAAGAATTCTCTTGTTTAACCACACTGTTTTTCCCCTTGTTGTTATACCTCTCTATATAGCTAACCTCCTCAATAATCTGTACAAACATTTCCCAACATTCCTTAGTTGTAAGTCCCTTCGATATAGTTTTCCAGTCCATTTTCACTAAATCTTGCTACTTCATAGCCCAGTAGTTTGCTCTATTATATAACTTCTTTATAGTTTCCCCTTTATGATTTTCTTTGACTTGATAGTCCTGAACTTGATAACATCATGGTCACTAGTACCAAGTGGTGGAAGAGCTTCAATATCCGCTATATCCTCCTTAATATTAGTCAGGATTACGTCTAATATGTTATCCCCTCTAGTGGGTACTTCAATACATTGCCCTAGCCCTGCGGCAAACCACTCAGCAACCTTTGTACTGGATAATTTTTGGTTTGGGACATGTCCCTGTTCCAAATTAGATATGCATTTCTTAAGATATTGCTAGCTGTCTTCAGTTGTTAAGCTAGATATATCATACCAGTCAATAGATTCAAGGTTATTCTTGATGCCTTCGAAGTTTGCCTTATTATAGTCCCTGATTGAATGTGAACCCAAAATTTTATGTTTGCAAGCAGTCAATGTACACTTAACAGTATTATGGTAGCCTGTACCCAAGGGACTCCCTTGTGGTGTGGCTTAAACAACACCTTACCTTCTCTGCACATACTGACGCTATCCTAAAGAAGCTACACGCCAAGCTAGGTACGTACGCTATACAGGAACTGTAGTAGCCTTCCACTACCAGCTAGGCGTGAACATGTATAGAAGATGATTCTACCTAGCTTTGACTACTGTGACAAGGTCTACAGTGCCGCTCCCATGTTTTCTCTATCCAGATTGGAAACCCTCAACTCATTTTGTCGTTTCACTTTGGGTGCTCTCCCTCTCACCCACGACTGTCACCTTTACCACTCCCTGGCCTCGTTTTTTTTAGAAAACTGATGTCACATCCACTGTGCAAAATTTGTGTCCAGATTTTGGTTTGACACTCCCCCCTCCTATGTTGCTTCCTCCCGGACTACCCTCCCCTCTCCTACTCATGCCCTTAGATCATTTGACTCACGTTTAATGGTTGTCCCTTGTCAACTGACTTCTGCAGGTCAGGTGTCTTTCTTGCACAGTTTCCCCAAACTTTGGAATGCACTTCTCACTCTGATTTGCCACTTTTCCTCCCCTTACTCTATCACAGCTGTACTTCAAAACTTCCTCTCAGTAAACTGCACCTGTGGCTAAACCTTCTGTTCCTGTGTTCGTCCCTAATCTTCACCTTCTCTAACTTTTACCATATACCACACCCAACCAGTCCCCACTACTTTTCTTTCACTCCTCACCTGTCCTGTATCTAATTCTCCCGCTGACCCCTGAAAGCTGGCTGTACATTACACCACACTCGAACATACTGCACCTCATCAGTAGCACTTTTGTTCACAAAAGTTACTCTGAATTACTTTGTCCCTTTACTGCACTTATCTAGATATTAATCTCATTGTTATGTACTCATGCCTAAATGAACTCCTTGATATGTAACAGTGACTAAATGTACACTGATCTTTATTTTATCGTACAATTGATTATTGTTTTGAATGTATGTCACTTCCCCTGTACCCCCCTTCCCCAGGCTGCACCGTGAGACAAGCAACTTGTTCAGTGTGCCCTTCCTGGTGAAACATTTTAACAAATAAAATAAATTAGTAAATAATCAGTTATTTGGTTTTCAATGTTAATAATAACAAGATCAAGTATATTTTCTCCCCTTGTGGAATTTGTTACCAACTGATCAAGCCCCAACTCCTATATCATGTCGACAAATGATCTTTCTACTTCATTTGTGCCTGATAAGTCTATCCAACTAATCCGTGGCAGACTGAAATCACCAAAGACAATCAAGTCTCCTGAAGTATCTGAAGCTTGTTCTAATTCTTTGATAAGCCTCTCACTGTATTCCCTTGATGCTGAAGGTGGTCTGTAACGATTACCTATAGTTAGTTTTGGTTGGAAATGTGAGTTGCACCCATACTTTCTATATGGTTTGTGTCTCCTTTATTAGAGTTGGTGGCTGTAAATAGTACCCTTTACATAGGTGCAAACACCGTTCCCTCTTTTTTTACCTGTATCATGCCACATCTTGCTCTCCTCTCTTCCAGAGTGTACCTGCTGAGATCAGTCAGTCTCTTCTCATAGGGCTTCTTGTGCAATGCCAGTGCCTTTTTAGTTGCCCTCAACAACACACAAGAATGTCAACTCAATTAAAGCTTTTGTCAATGTATGTTGACCGCCTGTCACCTGACCACTGGCCAGAGCCGTAGTTGCTACCAAAAGGCTGTAGGGGGTGTCCAGGACAGAACTGGCTACTTACTGTAGTTACCCTAGACAAGACACATCACCTGATATACAGCCTTTGGTCAGTCTATGATGAGTGTGTGTCACTTGGCGGACTACAGACCACAGCAGTAGTTTGTTGCATTTTTGGGTGGCTGAAAGGCTGCTAGGGGGTGTTCAGGGCAGAATTGAGTGCTGTACTTAAAAATGGAAGGAAACAGTGGACTTAACAGCATTACAACTGTAAACATCCCCCATTTTCCTGTCTAGGGGTATTTGAGATGTTAAAGTTTGTGAGGAAGGGGGAGCGCTGTACAGCCAAGAAAACACAGTCCAGAAATATGACATGGAAAACCAGTACCTGAATGTCCGCTGGTCATGATGGTGATGGAGGGACTCCATCAGGGGCCCCAAACCCTCAAAGCACTGAGCTGGAACATGGGGGTGGGGGGGTGACCCTGCCTTCACCTGCCTGGTCTTGCCCACTTCACCCGCAGGCCTTTGTAGACTGTTTTCACCAGGCAGGTCTCTCAACATCTTCCTCGGTGGATTCTCTGGCCCCTGACACTCTGGATACCACCCTGCAATGCACTGGGTACAAGGCTGTGAAGGCAACCTCGTTTAGCAGCAGCAAACAGTTTCTTTAAAACACAAGAGGCAAATGTAGAATTGCAAAACATGGGATCCCATTTAGTGAGTAGTCAAGAAAGTAAACAGTCACTCCATGGAGCAATACAGCAGGACCAGGGGGTCACATCAGTAACTGAATCAGCAGATGGTAAACTGTACTTTGGACCCAAGGGTCCCAATTGCATAAGATGTTTAGGTGGCCAGACAGTCCTAGCACAGTCAGTAGCTTGAGGTCAAAATGACTACACACACAGGCAGCATTAGACTTTTGTCTCACAGCTTCACACTCTTTTACCAGGAGCTCTGACCTGCAAGGGGTGCACAGAGCACTTACGGCTCCCCTCACCTTCTACTCCTCCACACAAGCTTAGAACAGATGACACATCTTCAATCTGATGAAGTTCCCTTGATTTCTTACTGGAGCTGTTAAAGCCACAAATGACTAGGGCAGGAGTGAGACTCTTCAAACACAGTCCAGCACCCGGTCACTGATGCTATGTCATGGCTACGAGCATCCCAGGGGTATTTTCCCCGGCGACCCTGCAGGTTTGGGCAAATCCCTCATGCAGTGATCCCAGTCCAGAACAGCCTCATTTGTGGGTCTTAGGTGCTTTGCCACGAGAAAATTTAACACAGCCTGCCACTCTGCCTTCTTCCCCCACTACCAGTCCCACAGGTAATCTCTGGCCTCCCACGGATTCACACATCCTGGAGCTCCTCAGCATGCGGTGGCACCCTACGTCCAAGTAATCCTGGGACCTACTGCCACCTCAGTCCCAGCACCCGGATCCCTTCAGCCAAACCAGGCCCAGCCACAAGCCTCCATCTAGCTCCAAACTAGAGTGCTCCCAAGATAAAGGTTTCTTTGCTAATGCCTCCTCACCTCATGTCCCTGTAGGGGTTAGCAGCATCTTTCCCCTCTGTTTGGATTCTCTAGCTGAGAAATCCCAGGACTCCACACAAGCTGCACCTTGGCTCCTTCATTTCTCCCTCAAGTGGCCACACTATTTGAGGCAACAGCGGATGCATGGCCGAGTGGGTGAGTGCCCCGCTCTGACCTCCTCTCTCTCTCTCTTCCCCTCACCAAAAACTCTCCAGTCTCCTTCAGCCCTCTCTTATATGGGCTCCTTGGCTTGGTGCCGAAACAATCTGGGTCCAATCATGAACTGAACTCACTGGCGCCAAACCTGCAGCCCCCATTGGTACTCTGCGGGACTCGTAGTCCTGAATTCAATATTTATTTTATCGTCTGCAGTGCCAGCTGGCACCAAAAGCTACTGCCCAGACAAGGAGCTACTGCTCCTTTAAATTTCAGCCCTTGGTGGTAGCCACGCATGCACATAGTGCGCAGACCACCATTTTAAATAAAAACATTTTTTTTTATTTAGCCTTGCAGCCTTTCTTTTATCATTTAACACTTTTTACCTGCAGCCACAGTCCTGCTCTGTATCCAGCCACCGCTCCTCCATTCCACCGCTGACCCCGAAGCTCAGCATGCCCAGCTGGCAGATGCAACTACATCTGCGAAAGGGGCCCCCCGTAGCACTTGCGCCTGGCGAGGAACCATTACCGGCACATGCAATCGCCAGCCGGTGAAACCGCGGCCATCAAGCTGCTGCGGACTTGTGCTGCCATTTTCCCCACTTATCTCCCAATGGAAGCACGGATGTGCAATGTCAACACACTGGCGTGCAGATGTCTGCCGTGCCCCCCCCCCCAACTAGGCACCCGCACAGCTGCAGTACCTCTGAGCATCCCCAAGGACCAGCAGAGTGCGGTGTGCATCCACCCGTTCTCCCCAGGACTAGGAGAGCTGTCACCCGCCGCTCAATCCTAATCCTCCCCTGCCGACCCCCGACGGCCCAGGCTTGTTCCCGAACCCGGGTTGCCGGCGTGGAGTGAGGTTTGGCGTCCAGCGCCTCAACCCTCAGTGCCACCAGGCCGGCACAGTCATGCAGCCTTGAGCCCGATCTGCCCTGAAAACCCGACCCGGGACCATGCACCCTGCACCAGGCGGCATGGACAGTCATTCCAGCACTTGGCCCGGCCCCGACTGGGCTGAGACACACCAGGGAAAATGGCTGCACACCACTACGGGGGATCACAAGGCGAGACTCCTACCAGGGCCACCGGAACAACCCAGTGCCAGGAGCTCCACTAAAGGTAAGCCCATTTTGGGGGGCTTACACAATATTTTATTTTAAAAAAACACACTTGTTTAGGGGCTGACTACTGAATATCCAGGTGATCCGAATATTCACAAATCAGAATACGGTATAGGTAAGAGGAAGTAGGCTGTTGATTAACTAGGATTTGCAGCTTTACCAATAGGTAGGCAAATGGGCAGTCTGGGTGGGCCAAGCGGTCCTTGTCTGCCGTCAAAGTCTGTGTTTCTCTGTTATTCCTCGGGCACCTCAGTCCCTTAATTGCATCATTTTACTTTTTGAGGAAACAATCATCATCCACCTATCTTCCAGAAACTACAAAGAATTGTTTCAGAATACCGTGTGAACTCTGTTTTTGTACATTCTTCGAAAACAGACAGTTGCCTAAATGATTTCTTTTAGCCATAAAAAACGAAACTAACGAACAATGAAGGTGCAATCTAACAGATGGGATACCAACAGTGCAGTCCCAAATCGGAAAGTGAGCAAAACACCGGCAACACAGAAACGGAACAGAAGGTCTTCCCACACTGGAGTCGGCAAAATGAGCCTACAGAAACAAGACCACAGAACTCAAGAGTGCTGTGAACAGCACCCTAAACGTACACCTTCCCACAGAAAACTACATTTCCCGTGACGCTGTGCAGGGAATGCCGCCCGACTAAAGTGCCTGCGTCAGCTTGGACACGATGCATCCAGGAAGTGGGTTAAACCTGTCGGATTTACCGCTGAAGTCGTGGAGTCAGAGCTTGGTTTTGACCGTTTCTGAAGATACGGAGGGTAAGGTGGATTTGAGGTGGTGGGAACCGAAAAACGAGCAATATAGAAACTCAGCAGCCGTGTGTGTTTGCAATTGTTATGTTGTAAGCGAATTGAGGAGTCCTAAACTAATAGGAAAAACAAACGAACAATAGCTGTACATTCACTTTGGATTTGTACTAATATCAATGACTTAGCCATGCACTTAAAACATCAGTACATTTATCCAAACCGGCTAGTACGGAGGCTTTTATAGGGCCAAAGACCTGGTCGTATATAGCTGCACTATGGCAACATGAAATTTGATGCATTATTGTGAAATAAATTGGTACTAAACTGTTTAAAGTTTCCGTCAGAAAGTCGTACGTGCACAGTCTTGCAGACCTTGTGGAATCTTTAAAGTCTGGAGCTTGCATGGATGTAGGCAGTCATACTCCATGGTGTAAAATTTTATTGGGGGTGGGACGGCAAATAGGCTCTGAATTGCTTCCTTTGTCCATGAAAACAAAACACAGAACCAGCAGAACCGTTCTGTAACTTTATTCATTTTAGTCAAAACTAAAACTGGATTGGTCACTGATACTGTCTTTGCATCCCAAGGATTCTACAGCCTTACATGCTCTGGGCTGGTATGTTGCTGTCTTAAGAAGCAATGCCACCTGTAGTTACCTGGGGGGAACAGCAACCAGTGTCATAAGGTACGAAAGTTGTATTGTGCCAAATGGGGCAACAGACACGGTCCTGGTGTACATGTTTATATTGTCTGGCTACATCCCTACTCCAAACACTGTATTACATACATTCCAGAGTGTGAGGGGTGGGTCCTTCATAATTTGTAACTTGTTTTGGCTGGTTGGTTAACTTCCATATGATCTTTAATTTATAGCCTGCCCGGCGCCATGGCTTGGAGGGACGGGAGACGAATCCTTAGGATCGTGGGAGCAGCTGCAAGGGGGAGTGATCTGGATGTCATTATCCACCTAGGGACAAATTACCTGGCTGAGAATGGGATCAGAGCAGTGCAACAGGAGTTTGTGGAGTTGGGGAGTGGCCTTAGACAAGTAGCACACATGGTAACTTCTCGGAAGTGCTACCTGGTTATGGCATGGATGAGGCCAGGGTACTCCGCACCATAGGATTTATTGACTGGTTGAAAAACTGGTGCAGAGCTCAGGGATTTGGCTTCATTGGGGACTGGGGCTTTACCTGGAGGAATGCGGGCCTATACTAGCACGATGGTCTGTGTAACCCCAGGCTGGTATGTCATTTGTATCTGACAACAATACCAGGTGGGCTGGGTTCAGGGAGGAATATGTCACTCGGCACAAAGGCTAGGTTTGGCTACTCTGCACAGGGGCACCCAAGTAACTCCGAACACAGGAAGCAATAACTGAAATGTCCAGTACCAGAAGTGGGATTCTAAAGTGTGGATTTTATTCACATCCAAACAGAATAAACAAAGCATAGATGGACCCCCACGAGGCTACACTCCTGGTAATGCAGATTAAAGGAGACCAGAAACACATCCTCATCACCTTAGCCCTCAGGCTCTACCACACATTGGGCACACAGCCCGGACTGGTATGCTGCTTTGGGTTACACAGCCCAAACTTGTACACTGCTCTGGGTTTTCCCTGGCTCGGCTCCCTTGCCAGCCACTTGGACACCTTCCATACTTCATGGAAACATTTTCTGGTGGCTCCCTAAACCACCTAAGAGCACCTCGGCTCCATCAGGGAATCTTCCTACTAAATCCCACGTCTGGATACTTTCCTCGGGCACTGGCCAAGTACCTGAGAGAAAGCAACAGGTGTCTCAGAGGAAATCCGTAGAGGTGAATTTGGTTACTACTGATTTTGGGGGTCTCCCACCTCTCGCTCCCTCAATTCATACCCTGTCATTTCTCTGGACTGTAAACACCTCCTTCTTTAACACTTTGCTGTGTAGATACTTGCTAAATGTATTTCACATTCCATCTACTTGTCTTGCTTCCCATTTGTGCTGGACTTGAACATACTTAAATTAAGTGGCAGTGTCCATTACTCTAGACCCCCCCACAGGTTAAGCAGTCCAATCCCCACATTCTTTCTTTCCAATTGTGCTGGACTTGAACATACTTATTAGTGGCTTTGTCCATTACTCTAGACCCCACACAGAGTTAAGCAGTCCAATCCCCACATCTTCCAACTGTACTTGGCTGTCTTTTCCTGACCCCACAGTAACAGTCCCTTTAGTTTCCTTCTGTTCAGGTGAAAAACACTTGGCCCTTTTTCAGAGCAAACTCACCCTTTGGTTGCAGGTGTTTCCTCCCATAGGTGTTTCCTCCTCAAGGAATCTCTTACAGAGCTTCTGGTGCCTCAGCACAACTTGAACAGGCAGCTTCTTTCCCTTAGCCGGACCCAGGGGGGGTTGCCCCTGCAAAACAGGCAGACAACTTCCCCCCCATTCCCTCAGGGATGGGGTTCTGAACCATTGAAAGCGGTCTCCACCACTTCAATTACCAGTTCCTGTGTTCCTCTTCAGGTGGAAAAGCACACCTTAAACAAAAGTAGCTCTTAACAGAGCTTAAAGCTCTGAGAGCCTGCACACACTCTGCTGCACTACAGTCTGTCACTAAGACTGCACACAGACTGGCTTCAAATCCGCCAGCGTTCTACTCTAACCTCCAACTGCAACATTCCAGTGTGGCATATGCAGCTGTGACAGTTCTAAAATTATGTCATCCCTCAGTCTCAGCTGAGACTGAGAACAGAGTGAGACAGTGTGAAATCCATTTAACTGGAGTTTCACAAGCTGCCTTCCCTGCCTACCGCTAGGTCTTACTGGGATTCTAGTAACCCCGGGTAACAGGGGAGTTACGTCTGCATCTGTCCAGGAGGGGAACCAGGATCCTAGGTGACGCTAGGTTTAAATGCTTCATTGGCAAGCATTTAAACTAGTCAAGGGCGAAGCACTGAAAAGAAGGGAAATCCTAGCCCCCCCCCAATAAATCAGGGTAGTTAGTGAGGTAAACACCAAGATAGAGCAGTTGATAGGGAGAAGGGCAAGGGTAAATGGAGAAAAAGACAAAGGCAGTAAGGACAGGGATGGGGCAAAAAGAAATAAGGCCATAAAAAAATGGAGGGTAATGAGTACCAATGCCCGTAGTCTAGGTAGAAAGCTCCCTGAAATGGTGGCCTTGATGGAAGAGGGATGCCTGAATATTGTGGCAGTCACAGAAACATGGTACACAGAGAACCATGACTGGGATATCAACATGCCAGGGTACACGATCTACTGGAGGGACAGGGAGGGTAGAAGAGGTGGAGAAATAGCTCTCTATGTAAGGGAAGGGATCAAAGCACAGAACTAAAGGGTAAACAGGGAGGAGAGGAGGCACTGTGGGTCACTCTGGAGACTGGAAATGGCACCACAGTCCGCACAGGGGTTGTATACAGACCCCCGCCTCGGAGAGGAAATGGACAAGGGAATGATAGAAGGCATCCTTAGAATGGCAGAGAATAGGGAAATATTGCTGATCGGGGACCTGAATATGCCAGATGTTAACGGGAGTACCTTTGCTGAAGTCACATCCAAGAGCATGGCCATTCTCGATGCCCTACAGGGGGCATGCCTCAGACAGCTAGTTTTGGAACCCACTCGGGAGGGAGCAATCATAGACCTGATACTCTCAAATGGGGACAGAGAGAGGATCTCAGATCTAGAAGTGGGTAGTCATCTGGGAACAAGTGACCACCAAACAGTGTGGTTCATGATAAACTTAGCTGTAGAGTCAAGCCATACAAAAGTGAAGGTACTGGACTTCAGGAGGGCTGATTTTGTCAAAATTGGACTGCGCCTCAGAAAATCACTAGCAAACTGGCAAGAAGGTGGGGTGGAGCAACAATGGGGAAACCTCAAAACCGCCATCACAGAGGCAACAGGCCTTTGTGTGAAGCAAATAAATCAAAATGAAAGAAGAAACCACTGTGGTTCCCAAAAGAAGTGGTGGGGAAGGTTAGGGAGAAAAAGATAGCATTAAGGAAGTATAAGGAAACACAGAAGGAGCAGGACAGAGAACTGTACCAGTTAAAGCAGAAGGAAGCGGGGCCCAATAGCAGAATAGCAAAGGCCCAAACTGAGGAAAAGATAGCCAACTCGGTTAAGAAGGGGGATAAAACCTTTTATAGGTACATTAAGGAACAAAGAAAGACTAAGGCAGGGATACTGAGGCTGAATAAAGAGGAGAGTGATTGGGCAGAGAGCGACAGCGAAAAAGAAGGGATACTGAACGAATACTTCTGCTCAGTATTCACAATGGAAGAGCAGGGGGAGATACTGTACCTAATCCAGTCAATAGAAGCATTCTGGATAGGAGGTTGATATTAGTCTTTTCACAGAAGAAAGGGTTCTGAAAGAACTCCTAAAACTGAAGGTGGATAAAGCAATGGGGCCTGCTAGGATTCACCCCAGAATTCTAAAAGAACTAAGGAAAGAACTAGTAACACCACTGACTATCCTTGTTAATAAATCATGGGAGGATGGTGTGGTACCTAAGGACTGCAGAAGGGAAAATGTGATTCCCCTTCACAAAAATGGGAGTAAGACAGAGGCAGGAAACTACAGACCTGTCAGTTTGACCTCAGTGGTAGGGAAAATGATGGAATCACTTCTGAAGGAAAGAGTAGTTGAGTACCCAGAGGCCAGTGGGGCACAGGACCCAAGGCAGCATGGATTCACAGCAGGAAAGTCATGTCAGACAAATCTAATTGATTTCTTTGACTGGGTGACCAAAATAGTAGACCAGGGAAGGGCTGTGGACATGGCCTAACTAGACTGTAGCAAGGCATGTGACACAGTCCCACACAAAAGATTAATAAAAAATTAGCCAGCGTGGGAGTGGGTCCCAGGGTGGTAGCCTGGGTAAAACATTGGCTGGACAACAGGACACAGAAGGTAACAGTAAATGGAGTCCACAATGAAGAAAGGAGGGTTACTAGTGGGGTACCGCAGGGTTCAGTACTGGGGCCAGTCCTTTTTGATGTCTTTATAAGTGACATTGCAGAGGGACTGGAAGGAAGAGTATGTCTCTGCAGATGGTACAAAGTTCTGCAACAGGGTTGATATGCAAGGTGGGGTGGAAAGGATGAAAAGGGACTTGGCAAGGTTGAAGGAATGATCAAATGTATGGCAGCTTAGATTCATTACCAGGGGCTCATGCCTGAGCAGCGTTCTCGATCACCGAAACAGCGGATCGCTTTGCCGCTTCTATGGCCGCTGCTCGGCCCACCCATCATGCTACAGCTGCCCTCCTGGTCCTGTGCGTCGGACTCCAACCCCAGGTACTACCGCCAACTGAACTCTCCTCCGATTGGCGTGTGCGTTTCTGCAGGCTGACTCTGATTGGTCTACCTGCTCGCACATGCGATCTCCCTCTGTATTGACTCACTGTGTCCTTGCTCTCCCTTCCTCTGTATAAGACCTGCTGTCTGCTCCTTGTACTTGTCTGTGCATATGCCGATTTGTACAATATTGCTTCCCTCTGTTTGCCCTAATAGGGTTGCCCTCTGTCTTCCTGCTCCATACTCCTCATCTTCCCTCCTTCTCACTAGTCCCACTTCACAGTCCCCGGCAAAGATCATAACTCTGTCACATACCCAACCCTATAAGCTTGTATAATACTTGACTATCCCTACCATCTTTGCCTTAAAGGTCTGCTCCCATCTCAATATTTGCTCTCAATTTTCTTTAATTGCTAGTGTCTTCTGTTTCTCTGGTACAGTGATACTGTACCCAGATCTGCTGAATATGAAACCTTACATGCTACTACTTTTTCTTGTGCCCTCCTTGGCCTTGTTCCAGCTATCCCTTCCCATTGCTCCCCGTACTCTCCCGGTCATCCCCAACTATCAGCTCCATGAATACATGTACTCAAACCTTCTGCGGCTGACTACTATCCCGTGACCCCACTCTACTACTATTATATAGGTCCTGGATCAATATGGTTGCCTGTGCCCTAAAAAACTGCCCCTGTACACTGGTGCCTTTTGTCCCTTCCTGTGCCACAAACTCTGGTATCTCCTACTACTGGCCCTGTTGCTCTCAGGTGATGTTCATTCCAAACCTGGACCGGTTAATAAAACACCTAGTCCCCTTGTCTATGCCAAAGGTCTTATTGTAGTGCATGATAATATCAGGAGCCTTGTACACACCCTTGCTGAGCTGGAATCCTGGAGTGCTCTCCACAAGCCTGATATCATCTGCCTTACTGAAACCTGGCTCAAATCATCCACCCGAAACTCTTTGTTCCCTTCCATCACACAATCTATTGAGACTTGATAGGCCTGGTCCCAAAAGGGGGGGGGGGAGTGGCACTGCAATCTGTTTTAAAGACCACCTTCACCTCTCTGCTATCCGCTCGTCTCCCCTGACCCACTGTGAAACCCTACATGTCCTTCTCACCCTTGGCTTCAAAAAACTTCATATAGTGTGTGTCTACAACCCCCTCTTCCAGTGGTGTAAATGGACTTGATGAGCTGCTTAATCAGACCTCTCTTCTCTTAGGAAGAAATGAGGTCCTTATCCATGGTGACCTCAATTTAAATTGGCTAGGTAACTCCCAAACCACATTTGTTGACCAGGCTTCAAAGTCTCAACTTGCACCAGTTGATCAGTGATCCCACTAGAATTGCCCAGCGATCCAAATCTAGCTCTCTACTGGACTGTGTTATGACCAACCACCAAGAAAACATTATCGCCTCTGGCATCTTACCTGACGCCATCACTGATCATCCCCCCACTTTTTGTGTATGGGGTAAGGTTAGACCTCCCCCGTCGAAGCCTCTCTTCATTACATTCCAAAACTGTGCACACTTTGACCCCCAGTCTTTCTTACTGGATATTGCTACTATTAATTGGGCCCACTTTTTATATCCAGTGATGCACAGTCTGCTCTGAACCTCTTCCTGGCTCACTTCCTTGCGCTTCCGGAAAAACACTGTCCTCTCGTAATCCAGCGGGTTAAAAACAGACTTACCTGATGGCTAAAATCAGACCTTCTCCACAGATTATGCCAGAGAGACAAAAGCTGGCTCCATTACAAAAGCTTGGGTCAAACTGTTGACTTTCATTCTTATAGAGCCCTACGAAATTCCTGTAAGAGGGGAAATCAGGCCAAAAGTGCCTACTACAAGGATCTGTTAAATAAATCCTATGGGAATTCAAAAAAATTTTGATCTCATATAAAATGCTTCCTTGGCTCAACTCAGGCCCCCACCCCTAATGACAAGTCTCTAAATGGCATCCACTGTAATAATCCCAGAACCATTGCAAACTTTTTTAACACTCAATTTTCTGACCTCACCAACTATACCTCTTCCTTCTCTGCCCAACCAAACTCTACCATCCTACCTGATATACCTGGACCAAATTTCCACTTCAAGTCGGTCTCTATCCGTGAAGTACTAAGACTGCTAAACAACATCTGAGTTTGCTGCGGTTGGGTCAGACAATCTAGAACCTAAGCTCCTAAAACTCACTGTCCCTTACATAACCGCGCCACTAGCCAAGATGTTTACCCTCTCCCTATGCCATAGCCATGTTCTGGACATCTGGAAGATAGCTAGGATCACCCTGGTTTTCAAAAATGGTGATCATAAAAATCCATCTAATTATAGGCCCATAGCTATCTTGTCCGTACTCAGCAAAATTCTTGAGAAACCCATAGCTATTCAAACCATAGACTTTCTACAGAAAAATTATCTTCTTAACCACTGCACAGCATGGTTTTCGGAAAGGTCATAGTACCACCACGGCCTTGCTCAGTTTCATGTCTGATACCCTTGAGACCATGGATGTAGGTTGTCATGGGGCAATTTTTATTGACATGACCAAAGCATTTGATCTCGTCGACCACCCCATCCTCTTAGGAACTCTTGGTTTCTCACCGAATGTCGTTACGTGATTTGATAGCTACTTATCGGATAGGTCTCAACTAGTTAAATACAACTCCACTCTATCGGACTTAGCGACTGTAAACATAGGCGTTCTGCAAGGATCTGTTCTTGGCTCCTTGCTTTTCTCTATATTTATCAACAATATCACCTCAAACCTCCTTCAGACTGCCTCATTGCTATATGCTGATAATATTGTTCTGTACGCTAGTGCTAAAAACATTGTTGACATCAACCAGCGACTCTCCCAGGACTTTCAAAAAATTCAACAGTGGCTTTTCAGCAATAAACTTGTCTTAAATGTCTCTAAAACCAAAGCCATTCTGTTTGGCTCCAGTAATAAACTTAAGCATGCTCAGCCCTATTTTTCAGTGTCGCCACTGCTGATGGTTCATCTGTTGGGGCGGTTCAATCTTTCAAATATCTAGGTATCACACTTGATCCGTCTCTCAATTTTGATCTTCATGTTCAACAGACCTGCAAAATGGTAAATAGGAAAATTGGTATTGCCTATCGTACTAGCTATGTGCTCACCCCCTCCGCCAAGCTTGCCATAACGCGTGACATACTCCTACCGTCGCTCACTTATGGGATTGCAACTTATACCTCGGCAGGTAAAATGTCTTTTCGGAAGTGGGATGTTACCTACAATAATATCTGTCTCTATGCATCTTCCTCTCATAGGATGAAACACCACTGCCTTCTTTACTCTGATCTGGGATGGCTCTCTGCTTCTGCATCCAGATCATTTGCATATGGCTCTGTCATTGATAATATCATCAGAACACAAATACCCAAGCCCCTGGCGGGTCTGTTTAGAAACCAGACATCCAACTATGGTCTACTCTCGGCAGACAATGCCCCGTCCACATTCCTAGACATAACTCCTCTAAAGGAGCCAGTGCTTTTTCCTACCACGCCCCTCAATACTGGAACTCCCTCCCTCCAACCATACGTTTAGCCTCATCCCATGTCTCCTTCAAAAAACTGCTAGGTGACCATCTCGCTGATTCCTGTACATGCTCCTGTTTTGAACCTCCCTAGTTCCCACCACTTTCATGACTCTCTTTCTCTATTACCTATCTCCAAGCACTTGCCCCAGTAAATATGCTCTGCACTTTTCTCCTTGGTTGTCCTGCCTTCTATTTCATTCTGGGCCCACTCCTCCTAACTTCTTCCTCGATCTCCTTACTCCATACTATCCTCCTTTATCTGGTACCCCTACTCCTGTTCTACTCCCAGCTCTTCCATGTCTACCCGGTATTGACTATCAGAAAGCGTACAATCACCTCAGTATTATACATATTCCAGTTGTTGCTGGACTTGGTGTTGTTTTGAACTTAATCATTTATCCTACCTTCCCATTATACCATCTCTGTATCTGTATTATATCTAGTGTATTCTTATGCCTGTACTGTGTCCTTGCTCTTCAGAAATTTGTAAATTTGTACCTTTTTCATTTTACTATTACTGCCTCCAGTGTTTTGTTTCTGTAACCTCCCAGGTTGTGCCTGAAAATGGTCATTGCCATGGCTAGCGCACCTTACCCGGTAAACAAAAACCAAATAAATAAATAAAAGTGCAAAGTAATGCACCTGGGAACCAACACCCATGGGAAGAGTACGTAATGGGGGGGGGGGGTGAGATACTGACATCAACAAAAATGGAAAGGGACCTGGGGGTAGTCATATCAGATGACCTAAAGGTGGGCAAGCAATGTCAGTGGCTCAGCAGGTAACACACTCACCTCTGAGGTGGGGAGATCAGAAGGCTGTGGGTTCTGTCCCCACACCAGGCACTTGGGTTAATATCCCCAGTACTGACACTGTAGTGCAGCATGAGGGGGGTGCTGCACTCCTGAGGTGCTGTCTTTCAGATGAGACGTTAAACCGAGGTCCCATCTGCCTGTTTGGTGGTAGATCAGGTGGATCTAAAGATCCCATGGCACTTTTCGAAAAGAGTAGGGGAATTTCCCCGGTGCCCTGGCCAAATTTCCCCCCATTCACAAAAATACCACCAACAGCTTAATCTGGTTCAAGGTCAATTGGCATTCATCTGTATCCCCCTTCCCCGGGCCGTGCCTGAAAATAGGCCGAATTTGTCTAGTGCACTTACATGGTCAACAAAAACTAAATAAATAAAATAAATGTGAGAAGGCAGTAAGGAGGTCTTGGGGGATACTGGGATGGATAGGGAGAGGCATCACCAGTAGAAAACGGGAAGTTGTTCTTCTGTACAGTCAGTTGGTAAGACCACATCTGGAGTACTGTGTACAGTTCTGGAGACCCCATCTCCGCAAAGACATAGACAGGGTGGAGGCTGTCCAGAGGAGGGCAACCAAAATGGTGCAGGGTCTGCACCAGAAGACATATGAAGAAAGACTAAAGGAGCTTAAGATGTATACCCTCGAGGAAAGGAGGGAAAGGGGGGACATGATAGAAACTGTCAAATACCTCAAGGGAATCAACAAAGTCCAAGAGGGTAGCATCTTTCAGAAAAAGAAATGTGCAAGAACAAGGGGGCACAATTTGAAGTTAGAGAGGGGGACGGCTCAGAGGTAATGTGAAGAAGTATTTCTTCACAGAGAGGGTTGCAGATGTATTGAACAGCCTTCCTGAGGAGTTTGTAATTTCAAAACAGTGGGGAATTCAAGAATGCATGGACAGACATAAGGCAGTTCTAGTGGGGGTTGGAGGAAGTAGGCTGTTGGTTAACTAGGATCTGCAGCTTATTCATTAGGTAGGAAATGGGCAGACTGTGGGCCAGCGGTCCTTATCTGCCACCAGATTCGAATGTTTCCTATGGTAGCAGAAAATCCTAGGTATTATGTCATGAGCTTAAGTTTTTATAAAGGGTTAATTAACTTTGGCGAATTTGAAGCAGTTTCACCCCACAAAATGATGGCAGAAAGGTCAGTCAGTCCATCCAGTTTGCTGTAATACCTATCTGACCCCAAAACCTGTTGTCTGTACAGGGTTTTTGTTTCTGCTATCCAACCCCGTGTTACCTGCCTTACTACTGCCTGCCTGAGTAACTACTAAGCCCTTTATCCTAGCTGTGCTTGAAACCATTTTGGCACCCCGTCCATGGGTGTTGGCAGGCATACTCACTGTACTTTTCTGAGTACGGTAAAATCTGGAAACTCCAAGGGCAACATGAGCCTCAGGATAGGGGAACAAAGCCTGAAAAACATGAAGAACATTTTTTTTTTCCCCACTCATTGGATGTTTTACTGTGAGTCTGTGAATGATGTTTGGAAGATGTGTGGATGCTGAACTTAAAAGCCATGATTGCATGAGTGACCCAGTCAGGCATGCATGTATGAGTGCTGGTATGAATGGAGTCCTGAAAGATTGACTACCTTGATCTGGTACAGAGGCTTATCACAGTGTGTCCCAAACACTAACTAAAAGCCAGCCAACTTTTGTCTGTTTGGTAGTGCATTTTTTAGATAAAATAAAGTGTGACTCTGTTAGGGTTATTAGCTTACTACATTTTGTTGACTGAAAAGAGGGTGGTCCAGTGTGTGGCAGAGCAACACATCGTTTGGTTCGTGTTGCGGGGGGGCTGCAACAGTTCTGTCAGCTATTGAGTACAAGTTTAAAATTCCTGTCTACACCCATGGCACCCACCATCTTAAGTAGCAAACTGTTCCACAGCTCAACTCCTCTCTCTGTACTTCCTCACATGCCTCCTGAATCTTCCTTCCCACTTTTTTTTTTTATTTATTCATATCTCAGATTATAGTACCTCAATGACTCTTTTATATAGGTTACACATCAGAATGAAGACAAACACAACAGAGAACTAAGTACATAGCAAGTGGAATACATGATACGTGGATTTGGGGTTACAATCCGAAATAAAAGTTACAATCAAGTGAAAAGTGTTAACATTCAGGTTACAGCAAACAATTTCAAACCAGTTGAATTTTGCATTCCGGTTACAGTAAGAAGTGCAGTAGGTTTCAGGGATTAGGGAGGTGCCCTGGGGGAAAGAGCAGGGAGTGATGCTGTCAAGAAATTTGACATTGTCTGGGAGTGTAATGGGAGATGAAAGGGGAGACTGATGGGTGAGAGGGAGGACAGTGGAGAGACGGGGAGAAAGGGGCTGGCAGGGGAACAAGATCAGTCTGTTTGCAGCTGACACCAAAATTGGAGCAGTGATAGATGACACAGTACGGTGGTAGGGGTTGCAGGATGATCTGGCTAAACTGGAGGACTAGTCAGACACTTGGCAGCTGGGGTTCAATGCTAAGAAGTGCAAAGCAATACACCTAGGAGCAAGGAGCCAAGGAGGTGTTATCAGTGGGAGGGATACAGTTGGCCACTACTGAGGAGGAGAAGGATGTTGGGGTGATAACAGGCAAATGAACAACTCGACACAGTGCAGGAAGGCAGCAGCTAAAACCAACAAGGTACTGGGGTGTATCGCTAGAAGAATCGCCTCCAGGAGAGGGGAGGTGATCCTGCCTTTGTACAGGTCATTGGTGAGGCCACACCTGGAATACTGCATGCAGTTTTGGTGCCCATACTTGAAGAAGGATGTCAGATTAGTGGAGGAGGTACAGAGTAGAGCAACAAAGATGATCCAGGGATTGGAAGACAGACCATGTGAGGGAAGGCTGAGGGAGCTAAATATGTACTCCCTGGAGAAAAGGATACAGGGGTCGAAATTAAGTTTTGCAGCCACTAGCTAGCAGGGCTAGTGACTGGGAAAATCCACTAGCCCCTCAGACTTTTCCACTGGCCCAGTTATTGTACATACTAAAGTGTTGCCTTCTTTAGTACAAGCCCACAACGCTAGTTAAATAAAATTCTTACTAGCCCGATACAAAATCTACCAGCATTTGGCTAGCGGGTCAATGCCAGATTCGACCCCCGGGGAGAGGGGTGATACGATTGAGCTCTTTAAATACATTAATGGTATAAACAAGTTTGGTACAGAGGGAATATTTACGTTAAGGGGAGGGGGGGCATGGTCTGCAATTGGAGGAGAGCAGATTCCGGAGAGAATCGAGGAGACACTTTTTTTTCATGAAAAGGGTGGTGTCTGTGTGGAACGCTCTGCCCGAGGAGGTGGTATCCTGTAAGATAGTGGGCAGTTTTAAAAGGGGATGGGACGAGGTGAGGGTCACTGTAAGGAGGGAATAAGAGAGAGGCAGCTGCAGTGTAATGATTGCTAGCTGTGCATTCAAGCAGACTTGATCAACTGTGTGGCCTGCTGGCAGATTCATATGTTCGTATGTAGATTATGTCATTCCAGGATTCAGGGGGCTTGGTTCTGCTCCCTGGACCTCCAGAATGTGTACATTCACATCCTCATTTGTCCATTACACAGATAGTTCCTCTGTTTTTGGATTCATAGAACCCTGTATCACTTCAGAATCATGCCGTTTGTCATGTCATCGGAACCCAGGTGTTCAGCAGGTATCTGTCTGTTTTTCATTGCAGCCTTTCTCCAGCAAAGAGGTGTCACGGTATTTTCATAACTTGACAACTAGCTCATTGTAAGGAGCTTGTTGCAGGATGTGGAGTAGTGCAGGGATCTGGCCATCCACGTGTTCCAGGGTCTTGGCCTGATGGTCAGTCTAGCCAAGTCAGAATTCGCCCTGAAACAGGTAATCAGCTTGGTCCACTTACAAAGCATCCCCCTCCTCTGTACACTGGGATGCCTACAGGTGTTGGAGGAACCAATGTAAGCACCTTGCTAAATCCCTTAAACAGACTCGCTACCGCAGAGTACAAAAGACCAACCTTGGAGACCCCAAGAAATTCTGGGATTCAGTTGGCTCCCTTCTAAAACCCCACTCCAACAAGACCGCCCTGCACCTGAATGAACACCCCTAATGGCCTGGTTGCTGACCCCCTGGAAGTGGCCAGTGTTTTCAACAGTAAATTCACCGACCTATCTGTGTACCTCAGCAAGCTCCCAAATGGTCAACCCAGCAGCTCAGCCCAATATCAAATCCCGCCACCTTCCTCTGCCTGCCCTACCACCCACACCCAGATCCCCTCCTTCTGCTTCAAAGCTCTTTCTGGCGCTGACACCACCAAGCTCCTCAAAAACCTACAGAATCATGGCTCCCCTGAGCTAATGGCCTATCACCTGTATTGCTCAGGATGATCTCGGCAGACATCATTGAGCCTCTCGCTTTCATCTTTAATCTAGCTCTTTACACCTTCTCCATGCCCGACCCCTGGAAAACTGCTAAGGTGATCTCCATATTTAAAGCCAGTGATCCACAATCCACCAACAACCATCAACCAATCTCCATTCTCCCCCATCTCAGCAAATTGCTTGAGAAAGCCACCCACAATCAGCTTGCTGAGCACACAGGTAAATACAGCCTCCTGTGTAGTGCCCTAGCACTTCTGACCGACCACATTCTCATGAATATGGATATTGGTAAAGCCACTGGTGCAGTCTTCATTGACCTGTCCAAGGTCTTTGATATGGTAAACCATGCCCTCCTCCTCTCCATGCTAACTTACTTGGGCTGTTCACCGGAGGTAACAAACTGGATCTGTAGCTATCTCACCGGCCACTCCCAATTCGTCTGTATCGGGCAGGCTTGATCCCCTAGCCAGCCTGTCTCCATAGGGGTCCCCCAGGGCTCTATTCTGGGACCCCTCCTATTCTCCTTGTTTATTAACTCACTTCCCTTGGACAGTCTCAGTTGTCACTCTCTCCTCTATGCCGATGATCTTGTACTCTTCTACAGCAACAAATCTACCGCCACCATTTCATCTGCCCTCACTCAGAACTATGCTGTGGCACACTACTGGCTTACAAACACGTCTCCTCCTGGTAAATGCTAAAAAAAAAAAAAAATCCATGTTGTTCGGATCAAAGCCTTTCCTTCCAAATCCAGTACCCCCTCCCCATGTTGTCTCTCTCGATGGCCTTGCCCTAGAGGACGTCAGTACTTTCAAATATCTAGGAGTCTTTCTGGACCCCTCCCTCACCTTCTCCAAGCATACCATTTCCCTAGTTCGTCGGTTCCACCAGAAACTAGGTGCAATCTACAGATTCCGGCCATATCTCACCCCTGAGGCTTGACTAGCCATTGTCCAGGGTAATCTGCTCCCAGTCCTGGACTGTTGTTCCCCTATCTACGCCAGGACATCTGCTACCACAATGGCCAAGCTCTCCACTGCCTACAACAGTGCCTGTCGAGTTGCCTTACTTGCCCCTTTTTCGACCCACCACTGCGTCCTCTATGATTCCCTTGGATGGCTCCCGCTGCAAGGCCGCTTCAACCTCGCCCTCTGCTGCCTGGTGGATACTGTCGCCCTTACTGGTCAGGAATCCCCCCTTGTGGCTCTCCTCACGACCCAAACTCTCCACCGTGGCCTCCGCTCAAACAGCACCCCCCTCTAACCGTTCCCAGGGTATCCACAAATATGGGTAGCAGAGCATTGTCAGCAGTGACCTCTACACTGTGGAATAGACTGCCTGCTGAACTCTGCTCCGCTGATGCACAATGGGTTTAAATCCTGCCTCAAACTGTGGCTCCGGGCAGATTCCTTCTGCTGCTGTTTCCCTGGGTAGTCCATCTTGCCTGACTGCTCACTTCTCCTTCCTAATCTCCCCCCCCATTTCCTTCCACTCATTACAATATTATACTTGATTGCTTGCTATGCTATCCTGCTGCTACCAAACATATGTGTTTATGTATATATATTATGTATATGTAAACATCATTTATGTACTGTATTTCACTACCTGTATATCGTGTGCTATTATGTACTGTACTATTTAACCCTGTGCCATTGTATGTGACCCGGGTCATGCCTGAAAATGGTCCCTGGGATCAGTGCACCTACCTGGTTATCAAAATATCATAAATAAATCAAGTTTATTTTTAAGATGATATAGTGCTTGTACAATCACATTTTAAAACAGATTAAAACAACCGTAAATAAGTAAGATACAGTCCTATTCATTCCATTCTGTCTCGAGGGTTAAAATTAAAAAGATAAGTTTTTTTAGTGCAGATTTAAAACTCTCCATGGGCAGGCACTCCCTTATCTGACGAGGTAGAGACTTCCACAGTGTTGTGGCTGCAAACGCTCGAGCCCCAGAGGTCTTCAAATGGACCCTGGGAACCTCCAGCAGTCCCTCATCGGAGAAGTGGTTGTGGAGAGGGCGGTGGGGAAACACAAGCTCTTGCAGATTGCATTGTCCCTGTTCACGTAGAACTTTATAGGTCAGCAAACGGACCTTGAAGGTGATCTGCCACTGAATAGGCAGCCAGTGCAGATTGTGCAGCACAGCTGTGGCATGGCTAGATTGAGAAAGACCAGTCAACAGTTGCAAGCAGCAGACATCAACCCCCAGTAGTCCTAGGTATAGGGAGTTCCATTAGTCAAGGCGGGTGGTCACAAAGGTGTGGACCAACGTTGGAAGGTCATCGGGCAGAACCAGGGGCTTAATCGGGCGATATTCCTCAGATGGTAAAAAGAGGTCTTGATGACAGATGACACCTGGGATTAAGTGTCAGTCCCTCGTCAAAAGTTATGCCCAGATTTCGCACCTGGTTAGAGGCCATCTGCTGGCTGCCCCAAGCCTAAGCCCAGAAGGCTACCCAGCCAAAGGCCCCTCAACCCTACGACCCGGGTCCATAACCAAGACCTCGGTTTTATCCGGATTCAACTTCAGCCAGCTGGAACTCATCCAGTCCTGAATCTCAGAGAAGCAGTGTGACAGGGTAGAATAGGACCCTGTCCCATTTGTTATGGAGAAGTGTTTAAATGCAAGGATATAACCTTTCCTTTTCTGTCTCTTCTCTGGTTGCACAACCAAATTTTCCTATGAGTCCTTGGACTTAATCCACCCGAACAGTCTTGCAATTCTTTGCCTCTCACTGTCTGTCAGTTTTCTCTTGCTGCCTGTTTTTTTCCTTGCATATCTGCATCAGCTATTATAAAATTATGTGCAAATCAATGTATGGAATGAAACTGAAAGTTTAGTTTATTGTTCTAGGAATTATTACCTTCCTAGGGGATCACTTTTGTTCAGAAAATATTTAGTATTACTGTTAAAATGTATGTTAATTGTATTTTGACATGACTAAAAAGCTAGAGATTACTGGAGTGCAAATGCTTGAGTCTTTTGCAAAAGCTGGAGGGCCATCAAGAAGCACAATGCATTCCTGCCTTCATCCTGCGTGAAATATACAAGGACAGGATGTTTGCTAAGGTGGGGGTTTAAAAACCTTTAAAAAAAAAAAAAAAAGCTAAGCTGCTACTGCAATGGGAGATTTACAAGACAGATTTTATTTTGTCTCTATACATAGTTAATATGAACTAGTTTATATTTTTTGTGTTATTGCTACTATAATTTAAAGTTTTGGTGAATTCTACAACTGCTCCTGGTTTTTCCTATGCTTCATGACCTGTGCCTCGATGACAGGAAGTTGTTAAAGACTGAGACAGCATCATCCTGCCCGGGCACAAAAGACAAGTGTAGTTGAGTATCTATCATCTGCATAGCAGTGAAAACTCAACCCATACCACCTTACAGTGTCTCCCAACGGCAGCATACACACCGCAAACCCGCAGCACCCCACATGTCATGGAGAAGGTACCAGAGAAAGATCCCTGATACCACTCTCTGAGACCTGCCTGTGAGGAAAGATTGGAACCATCTGAGGACTGTACCAGATAGTCCACAGATAAGCCACAGGTGCTCCAATAACACACCATGGTCCATGGTGTCAGACGCTGCAGAGAGATCTAGAAGAACCAAGGTGGAATGGCTCTTCCAATCTCTCGCTATCGGGAGGTTATTGAGTACCTGAATTAGAGCTATCTCGGTACTATGTCTTTTCTGAAATCCGGACTGGAGAGGAACGTATATATTGTGGATGGTAAGGTGATCATCCAGCTGCTGCGCAACCACCTTCTCAGTAACCTTTTCAACAAAGGGAAGGTTAGAGACTAGTCTGTAGTTGGTGAGACAGTCTGGGTCAAGAGAAGGTTTTTTTAAGAAGAGGTTTAACAACTGCCTCCTTGAGGGTGTCTGGAAACACACCTGTTTCTAAAGAACTCCAGACAGTCTTAGCTAGGACTGGGCAGATGACCTCAACACAACCTGCAAGGAGGTGTGTTGGGCCCGGGTCCACACTACAGCAGATTGGCCTTGTATTCTGGATGATCCTCATAATATCCCTTTTCTCCAGCCGGTTAAAGTCGGACCAGACACATGGAGGTCCTGTAACCTCCCACTGACCACCACCACACCCATTGGAAAGGGCTGCACAGATCTCAGACCTCAAGTCGGCAACCTTATCTGCAAAGAATCGAGAGAATTCGTCACACTTCTCCAGTGACAACGCTCTCTGGAGCTGCAGACAGGCTGGATTGCACAGTCTGTCCACAGTTCAGAAGAGCTGAGCTGGTCGATTCTGTGCTGAAGTGATCTCCCTGGACAGGAACTCTGCCTTTTTATGGGAGATGGCTAATTGATAGTCCTTATAATGGGCCATCAATCTAAGTCTGTCGGCATCAAGTCATGATTTTCCCCCAACACTGTTTCATCCTTTGCCTCTCTCTCTCTCTCTCTTTTCTCAACTCCCTCAAGGTCCCGTCAAACCAAGCAGACCGAGAGCGATGGGTGAGGGGACAAACCCGGACAGGAGCTATGGAATCCAGAGCCTTAGTCACGGCCTCATTATAGGCCAGTGCCAGATTTTTTAATCCAAGCTTGCACTCGAGAGACCTGATAGGTTTAGTGCCGCTACCAGGCCATCTTGGGTCAACCTTAAAGGGCTGCACTGGACCATCTCCATTGGGGCAGGCCTGTAGGGGGGAGCCTGGAAATTGAACCTTATAGTGTAATGGTCGGACCATCTGACCGGCTCCATCACCAGGTCAGATGTTTTCATACCCAGTAGAGAAAGAAGGTCGAACGAATGACCGTGTTTATGGGTCGCAAAGGTAATCACTTGTGTGAAGCCCATCGAATTCATAAGCTGGAGGAAGTCCTGTCCAAATTGTGAGAGTTCATTGTTGACCTAGGCATTGAAGTCCCCCAGAACCATCCGTCTTGGAGACTCCAGTTCCATGTCGATGATGAACTCTGCGACTTCCTGCAAGAATTGCTTCTTATCCCCGGGTGGACAGTATTCGAGAAGAATCCTGCACCCCACACCTGCGCCAACGATACATTCGAAGGATCTGATCTTCACAGCTGGCACATCTGTAAGGCTTAATTCCGATCTAAAACAAATGGCTGCTTCCCCGCCCCTATGATCCATTCTTGGGCGGTGTGTCACCGAAAACCCATCTGGAATAGCTGACTCAAGAACTTGGCCAGAATTATAACCCAGCAAGGTCTCTGTGGTGCAAGCCAGGTCCGATACCCAACAGGATCTGTAATTACTTCAGTCTTGTTTTTAATAGACCTGGCATTGCATAACAGCGCCCGAGTAGGATGGGATACTGAGGCTGGCCGTGTCACCTGCCCACTCAAGGTGGAACAGTTGGGTATGGGCACTAGACAAGGAGAACCCCTATCCAGAGCCCATTTCGGCCCAGGGCATCTTCTGGTCCCCACAACTCAGCACGCCTATCTCATCTCTCTCTCTCTCTCTCTCTCTCTCCAGGGTCCCCACCCTTCATCTCCGCCTCACTATCCCCATGGCCCGACATCGCCCATATACCTCAGTGGACAATGGGGGACAATTAAAGGGATGGAGACCCCGGAACTCAGAGGGAGAGTAGATCCTGGCCAGGAGAGCTCTCTGCCAGCACACTCCTGCAAACCCAGTTCAGCAATCAACCAATAAATCAAGGCAAATACACAAATAACACAACTGTAAATAAACAACCAAACGATCCCGCAACCCCCCCAAAAATTAGTCCTTTAGAATAGTAAAATGATCCGATCCTTTGACATTTATAATCCGTGTCTCATAGTAAAGCTTAGCATGCCAAAACTTCCGGTTGCAAACATGAGGCTCTCATCCCCACCCAGCCAGTAAGGAATTCTGTCCAGACTGCAGCACTCTTGCTACTACAGTTATTATAAACAAATTAAGATGTAGTAATAATAAACTGAGGCGCTCTCACCACCTCCCCAGTTAAACTGGCAGGTCTTCACCGCTCAAAACTATGACCCCCTCCAAGAAAGTTCTGAATAGTCCTACAGCAACTGCCAGGAAAGAATCACCCCATGGCCCCACACCGATGTATTACTCTTTTTTCATTACTTCTTTGTAGAAAATGCTGCCCCTGGAGACTAGCTCCCGAGACCAAATGCCCCCCTTGGAACAGGGTGTCCAGAGATACAGGCCCACCGGGCCCCACCTCAGGAACTCCCCCAGGTGATTTCAGCCAAGCTGGCATCCGGCCAGCATTCTCAGAAGCCCCTCCGAAGGTTGCTTGCCCTCAAATGTCAGACCCCAGGCCAGCAACTGCAGTCCAGTTCACAGATAAAATGTAATCCAGCCGTCCCGACTGAACTCTTCTTGAAACCTCGGCAAAACTTGAGGGCCCAGAGATCCTCAGATGGACAGCAGCTAATCTCGACCAGGCTACCCCGGACTAGAGCCCCCCCCAAGATAGGATGCCCTCAGACGCTCCACTCCCGGTACCCCTTGTAGCCAACAGGAACAACACTCCCTCTGGTGTAGGCTGCTGCTGCCACCCCCAGAAGAAAGCCCAGTCAGTACCACCACTACCCAGTCAAGCCACCCGGGCCCCAGAATGTCACTGCCGACATCAAGTAGGTAACCACGGTCCAACATAAATTGCCAGCGACTCACCACCTTACCGTCACATCAGCAAACTAGTCCTCGTACCATGGTAAATGTGCCATTCCTTGGTCTCTGTCAGTTCTCCAGAAAGACTCCTCTGGCATCCAGACTCCATTCCGGCATTCCTGTTCAGGTAAGCGAGCTTAAGTGGGAAGGCCAATTGTAATCCAAGATTAAAATTCTCAATGAAAACTGCAATCCACTGATCAAAGAGACGTCACATCAAGACATAATAAAAAATAAATTGCACTAGTGGTTCAAAACAGAACTGACTGCTAGTGATTTTGGCGTCCAGGTTATTGCAATACAAACGGAACAGTCTGATAACAGAAACTCACTAAAACCCCAAAAATGCTAAAAGACCTACCTAAACTTCCTTACTGACGTTCCCTATCTTTAAAAAAAATTAACCAAGAATAAGACTAAAAAATAAAATGGCTTATGCTGCTGGGTGCTCTGGCAGACCCCCTTCATTGGAGCATAGCTAGACGCCTTTCAAGCTAGAGCTCATCTGCCCCCCCCGGACAGGGCAGAGGACTTGTGTTCCTTTGCCTGATCAGTTTGGGTTGGGGAATTGTGCATGGCCTGGGATTTCATCTGGCTTCTGGGCTTCCAGGCCTCTATCTTGGCTGTGGTGCAGTTGGCTTGCTGGCACATATGACCCATTAAGTGGGAGTTGGGGTGCCAATGGTCTCAGTTGCAAGCAGCCCTGATCCAACCAGTCCAAGTGACCGCTGATGCTGGATGTCATCTATTGGGAGCAATCCCATTCATACCTCTCAGAAGGAATCCTGTTTGTTCATATGGAGCCCTCAGTCGTGTAGAGGATGGATGGATCACTGGTGGGCTGGAATGGGCATCCACTGGCCCACAGAGTACACATGTTTTGGTTGACAGCTGAGACTTGGTACCACCTCTGTCTGCTGAAAGGAACTCCGTTCAGCTCACTGGGTTTGCACCACTGATTTGGGTTGAGTGGTCCAGGTCAACAAGCAGGATGCAAAATTCCTATACCTTGGGTGCCCTAGGGCAGGTGCTATTGTCTCAGGACACTTACTGCTGGTTAGTGCCTGCCCAGTGGGGCACCTAAGGTATTCCTGCAGAGCTCCATTTCTCCCCCCCCCCCTTCAGTGCTTATCATTTGTTTGGGACTTTTTTTTTTTTTTAAATTCGGGAGCTGTGACATTATTTTCAAGGGGGGGGGCGGCGTCTGCTGAGAGCGCGAGCACAGGGTGCTGAAACTGGAACACAATTACAAGGTGCACAGAACTGCTCTTCCCAGTGTCAGCTGACTGTTTCTCCAGGCAAACGATAGGAGTAAGCTGATGACTCCCTCATTTCATTATTACCGCCAACCGCAAGTTGGAAGGGGTCTGTTCATCACTGCTGGAGGAGGGTTTAAGGCTCAGACAAGAATTGTGCTGCATTAGAATAGTTTGCCTGCTGCTTCAATCCATGTAACATGAGTAAGATGTTTTTTAATTCATTTGTTTTACTCATAAAACTCATAATGTGTGAGGAGGACTCTGCAAAGCGTGGCATTCTATCCAGTTGTCTTGGAACAAATAGGTTGTGCTGCGCTTTCACTGAGAGAGA
Source organism: Neoceratodus forsteri (assembly GCA_016271365.2). Classification (NCBI taxonomy): domain Eukaryota; kingdom Metazoa; phylum Chordata; order Ceratodontiformes; family Ceratodontidae; genus Neoceratodus; species Neoceratodus forsteri. Next base: position 287,995,994 of record CM057455.1, on the reverse strand, counting down.
GCTTTGTTACAAGTGCATTGGGATCTTCGATCGTGATCCAGCTGTTGTTTAAAAAAAAAAAAAAAAAAAGCACCAAACAGAAAGAACAAAAGCTCTTGTAAGAGCTACAAGTGCTTTCAGAGGTGGTGTAAGCTTGCAGGAGTGGGGGCATCAAGTGGAGAGGAGGGTGATGGGTAAGATGGGGAAGGTCTGTCACAGCAGCGAGGAAAGTATTCTCCCAGGAGGAGGATCAGACCTGGGGGGAAAAGAAAAAACAGAACAAGCTACCTGTCAGCTAGTTCTGGAATAATAACAGGCAGACACTGCTACTGAAAAGCAGCTAGCAGTAGAGAGCGCATCAGGGCAGGAGGCCATTCTAGTCCATTTTCAGGCACAGCAATCCTATATTTTTGTGTATTCAGTTGCTTACTGAAATTGCTGAAAATCAGTCTGTATAAAAAGCTGTGTGCGTGTTACTTTTACCTAGTGAATGCTAAGTAGCTAACTAAGCCAGACATCAACTAAAAAAGTTTGTTCTTCATTTAGACTTGGAGCAGACCTGGTGTACTTTAAAAAGGCTTGGGGGAGGGAGCTACAGGCTATAGCTATAGTCGTGGCCAAAAATATTGGCGCCCTTGCAGTTTTTTCTAATAATGCACCATTCCTTCCAGAAAATTGTTGAAATTAAAAAATATTTTGGTATCCACATGTGTATTTCTTTGGTTTGCAGTGGAATAAAACACAAAAAGCAGAAAAAAATACTAAGTCTTAGCTTATTCCACACAGAAATCCTTAAATGGCCCAGACAAAATTATTGGCACCTTTTAGAAGTAGTTAGAAAAAATCAGATTTCAAGCAGGTGATTCTCCTTCACTTTGGAATTGAACTCACCTGTGATGAGTTGCAGGTGCCTACAATATAAAAATCACTCATTCAACCAGTTTGAATAGAGGAAAGGACTCCTTCTGTTTTGTGTCACTGTGTGTACCGTAATGAGCATGGAGAAAAGAAAGACAGCCAGAGAATTGTCTGAGGAGGTCAGGCAGAAGATTGTAGCCAAGCATGGACAATCTCAAGGCTACAAATCAATCTCCAGAGACCTTGATGTTCTTGTTTCCACCGTACGTAATGTTATCAGGATGTTTAAGGTCCATGGCACTGTAGCCAACCTCCCTGGACGTGGCTGCAAGAGAAAACTTGATCGAAGATTGCAGCGCAGGATTGTTCGAATGGTGGAGAAAGCACCTCGATCAACTGCCAAACAGATTCAAGCTGACCTTCAGACACAAGGTACGACAGTTTCAACTCGCACCATCCGTCGCCAACTCAATGAAAGGGGGTTGTATGGTAGGAGGCCCAGGAGGACCCCACTGCTGAGAGAGACACACAAGAAAGCCCGACTGGGGTTTGCCAAAACACACCTGAACAAGCCAAAATCCTTCTGGGAGAATGTCCTGTGGACAGATGAGACGAAATTAGAGCTTTTTAGTAAAGCACATCGTCTCTATGTTTACAGAAAACAAAATGAAGCCTTCAAAGAAAAGTACACCTTCGCTACAGTCAAACATAGAGGAGGTTCAGTGATGTTTTAGGGTTGCTGTCCTCTGGCACTGGGTGCCTTGAGCGTGTGCATGGCATCATGAAATCTGGAGATTACCAGGCCATTTTGGAGCGCAATGTTGAGCATAGTGTCAGAAAGCTGGGTCTCCGTCGAAGGTCATGGGTCTTCCAAGCAGGACAGTGACCCCAAACACACTTCAAAAAGCACCCAGGAATGGTTCAAGACAAGACGCTGGACTGTTCTGAAGTGGCCAGCAATGAGTCCAGATCTAAATCCTATTGAAAACCTGTGGAGAGATCTGAAAACAGCAGTTGGGAGAAGGCACCCTTCAAATCTGGGAGAACTGGAGCAGTTTGCACAAGAAGAGTGGGCCAACTGCCAGTAGATAGGTGCAGGAAACTCGTCCATGGCTGTAGGAAGCGGTTGATTGCAGTTATTTTGACCAAAGGCTGTGCTACCAAATATTAAGTCTAGGGTGTCAATAATTTCGTCAATGCCATTTCTTTTCATTTTCTGATTTAAAAGGATATATTAAATTCTGAATCAAAAACAAAGGTTCTGTAATATTAACAGAGAAAGAATTGTGGAGACCAAATACTGTACTGTTGTTAATTTCAACTTATTTTAGAGGAAACTGTGTTATTTGAAAAAGTGCAAGGGCGCCAATATTTTTGGCCACAACTGTATTGTCTGCTCTAAAATTAATAAGTTCATACAACTAAAAGTACCTTAATTAATAAAGGTTGAGGGGTGCTGGCTGCCACTGTCAGAGTCTGAAGGTTGCAGCACTATAGAAGTTACTGGGGACTGAATTTTAAAAAGGAAAACTGGCTAAACAAACACCCAGTTGAAGGCACAGTAAACCATCAAACATCCTCAAAAAAAGCTTATCTACTTGGGGCCTAGGAGTCAGTCATTTTATAGAGGTTTGTTCTGTCTTAACTGGTGTAACCCCCCTGCAAATGGGGGTTCCCAGAAGACTTCCAGGAGCTTGCTTGAATGCTCCAAGCCTGAATGGTGTTTGGCGTTTAAGCCATTTATCAGTGAGTGTTTTTAGAACCTCTGGTACTGTCTCTTTAAGAGCTGTCTGCTTGCAGACATAATTAGTGTGTATGGGGGACTGTGTGCTTCTCTGAGTACCACTCGAGCTGCTGCCAATTCACTTCATTTTTGCAGTCACTAGGAGTGCAAAGGAACCTATCTGAAAGATGTAACTGTTTGCCAGAAATTATTTAGAGTAATAATGAAATTACAGTTTGTCTAACCTGCTTTCTTTGCAGTCAGAACTGTGTCTGCTAGTTCCCATTCTAGTTTTGAACTGCTGAACTGGACCAATCAGTGTGGGGTAAGCTAGCTCTAAAATGGTGCCTTGACGAATCAGAACTTGGACTCATAATCTGAGCCAGCCACAAGAGGATTGTATGGGCAGTGACTCTGGGAGATGTAGTTTAGACTTCAGTGCCTTTTGGACCAACAGCAGCAGTCTATTGTGAGTGACAGCCAATCCAGTCAAGAACTGGGAGGAACTCAAAGGAAGTGCCCGGTTTTGTCGGTTGGAGTTTCAGTTGAGCTTTGGCAGTGAAGAAGGAAGGAGCCCTGTGCTTTTTCAGTGTGCAGTTTTAGTCAAAAAACGTGTGTAAGGCCCAGAGTTCCGGTCTGCAGCTTGTGTAACAGCTTGTTAGGACTGAATCCGTCCTGTGAAAAGAATCAAAGGATCTCTGAAGAGTAGAAACCAGGCTCACCCTGTAGAAGACTGGAGGAATTGCTGAAAATTGCACTCGGTCTGTCAGGAACTGAATCTGCTGTGTGTTCTCCCGGGTATTGTGCAGTAATTGCGATCGGGATACAGATGCAGCCTGCCTGGTATAGTGCTTTCTTTTATATGGATGTGTGAAGAGGTTTGTGTACCTCAAGTGAGCCCTGCTGACATTGAAGGACCCTATCTTATTTGGAGGTCGTGAGTACTAATTCAGGGTCGGCTCCCTGTGAATTGCCACATTAAATCCAAATGGAATTACTGTACTGCTGACTGTTTAATTCTCCTTTTCTCTGTGTGAAAGGGCCCTCACCAGCTGCCACGGTTTGGACTAGCCACTAGGGCTTGGGTACCCAGGGACAGTAACTGATAGGGATAGGCCTGTGCACAGAGCCATAGGTAGATTATTAGAGTGATAAGCTAATTAACCTGATTTCCCTAAATAAATCAGAGCTGCTTGTTTCAGCAAAGTTATACTGCCTGAGGTATTTGTCTATGTTAAAGTACTGTACTGTGATTGTTGCACTGTATCTCATTTCACAGGAGGTCCCAGTGCCGGAACCAGACCTGGGGGTAAGTGTATACTGTGAAGGTAATTCTGATATATGTGTGGGCCACTAGTGGGAAGAAAGGGGGGTTGCAGTGTCCCAGAGGGCTGTGACCAAGTTAGTTTAACTATTGCAAACCCTGACCTCTGGGTGGAGGCACCCGCCATTGGATCCAGGCCCCTCAACCTGTTAGTGGCAAATCAGGCAGGGGTAGTAGCCCCTGGGATAGCGCCATCTAGGGGTTACACTACCTAGAATCTGAATAAGGAATCTAAATAAATATACAAGGATCTGTTAAAGTCTCAAACTAACAAGCTACTCTGTGGACTACCTAAAACCTAAATACATGGGGGATCTGAAAAAAGAAAAGCAAAATCAGAGGAGATCTGTTAAAAAAAAAAAAAAAAAATCTCTGCCTTTTTTTTTTTTTTTTACAAGCCACTCTGTGTGGGCTTCCTAACATCTAAATATAAGGATCTGTTAAGGTTTTAAAAGTGGTTTTTAAAAGCTACTTGGACCACCTAAAATCGAAATAAAAAGGCTGTTTTTAAAGGCAACTGTGAGCAAAAAAGCAATTAAATAAAACACGTACACACAGTTTTCATTGTTGCATTTATTATTGACAAAACAGACTATTTCAATACTTAAACATTTTCTGAGTAGTATAGCTGCAGCCTGCTTTGCTAACCAGTAGAGAGTTACTCTTCTTACTCTGTACAAGTCACTTAGTGCCACCACCACCAGTTTCACCGAAATTGAAATTATGTGAAAAAAGGGGTGGCATGTACTTTTACTGCTCGCATGCCCCAGTGGGTATGTACTTTTTCTTTTTTCCACAAATTTCATACCCTGTCAACAAGCAGTGTCAGTGGCTCAGTAGGTAGCACACTGTCCTCTGAGGCTGGGAGATCAGAGGGCTGTGGGTTCAGTTCCCACATCTGGCACTTGGGTTAATATCCCAGTACTGACACTGTAGTGCAGCATGAGAGGGGTGCTGCACTTCTGAGGTGCTGTCTTTCGGATGAGACGTTAAACCGAGGTCCCATCTGCCTAGATTGGTGGTAGTTCAGGTGCATGTTAAAGATCCCATGGCACTTATCGAAAAGAGCAGGGGAATTTCCCTGGTGTCCTGGCCAAATTTCCCTCATTCACTAAAAATACCATCAACAGCATGGTTCAAGGTCCATTTGCATTCATCTGTATCCCCCTTCCCTGTGCCTGAAAATAGGCAGGGTTTGTCTAGTGCACTTAACCTGGTCAACAAAAATTAAATAAAAAATAAATAAAATAAGGGTTGGCACCTATCCAGTTTTTGACTGGATAATCTGGTTTTTAGGGTCCTCATCTGGTCAACCGGTTCCATTTTGAGTGCTCATATACTCTTAAAATTGATGTATCAAATCAGTTACTGTTTTGGCTGAACTGCATGTCCAGGTTATAGAGAAGTTCTGATGTCATTCAGACCTGCCTTTGTTTGTAAAACCAGTCTGTCTGGGAGGTGTAAAGTATGGCCATTAAGAGCATTAGCAGTATTTTCCACTCTGAATTTTAAGTATGGTCTTTTACTGCTATGACAGGAAACGGCTTTCACATCTTTATGTGCTCTCGTGTTTCTTTTTGTTTGTCCTATATTCTGGTATGTTTCAGATCCATTTTTGTTAAATTAATAATCTAACTTTTATTGCCTTTATCACTACATTTGCTCTCATTTTTTGTATTACCTGAACATTCCATGATATTAGCTACACTTTTACAGGTCAAGATGAACAGCATGGAATGGTATGTCTGAAATTGTGGAATGTCTTAGAAATATGAAACGAAACAGCAGTAGCTGCTGAGGTAAGGGGGAACACAGTGCAGTATTAAGGGTACCACAGGCACCAGTAATTATCAAACATTGGTCAAAGCATACCCGAATACATGACTGACATGGAAAGGAAAACGGGAGTGTGTTTAACAGAGGGTTGAGCAGTAAGCTGTGAATGAGCTTTGCACATCCAGCAGACTTGAGTTTGATTCCTGCAGCCTCCACTTGCATACTGTGTGACCCTGAGCGAGTCAGTTAACCTTCCTGTGCTCCTGGGTCGCTCCTGTAAAAGGGAGTTGACCTGGTTGTCAAAGAATAAAAATAAATAACTGAATAAATAAATAAATAACAGTATAAAAATCACTTCCTATCACTAGTAATGTCTATTCCGACATTACAAATGACTTTGGAGGAGCAGCGATATACTCGCCAGTCATAAAAATGGGGTGGAGCCAGAGGTGGAGTTTGGGGTGTGGTTTAGCATCCAGTTTTTACCTCATCCAAAGGTGGTGACCAGACATAAGGCAATTCTAGTGGGGGTTAGGAAGAAATAGGCTGTTGGTTGACTAGGATCTGCAGCTTATCCTGTAGGTAGGGAAATGGGCAGACTAGGTGGGCCAAGCGGTCCTTATCTGCCGTCAAAGTATATGTTTCTATGGTCAACACAGATAAAATGACCACCGTGTTTTACCTTAACAAACATGAAGGCATGCACTCCTTTCCCCAGTGTCATGAGGTACTCCAGGTAGTCTCTGACTCACTCCCTGGACACTGGACGTGTGGGAGAAGCACCTCATGAGTGGTCTCTGCACCTCAAGGTGTTGTCCCAGGTGTTTTCAATGTAGTGCGCACCATTGGGGGATCTGTTCTCTTCCTGGCAAAACAGGAAGCTGAGACTTTTTTTTTTTTTTTACATCGTTTGTTGCTTTGTGTAAAACCAAACCAAAAAATAAAAAAAAAACATTCTTATAGAGTTGATAGTCGAACACCGATCATACGTCTGGTATGGATCGCTGGGAGCGCCACTCCTCTTAATATTAACTCATTACCTCCTGGGCGGCCATTTTGTGTCAGGTAAACAGTGGCTAGTTCATACTTCATGTGAAGCTATTGGCGGTAATTTTAAGGGAACTGTGTGTCTGGTGCTGTACAGATATGAGTATGGAAGGATTATGCATGTAAAGTTACTCAGTCCTTCAACAACAGAGCCAGCCCAGTGGCATGGAGGGCTGAGGCACCATAGAAACATAGACTTTGACGGCAGATAAGGACCGCTTGGCCCATCTAGTCTGCCCATTCCCCTATCTATTGGACAAGCTGCAAATCCTAGTTAACCAACAACCTACTTCTTCCTGCCCCCCACCAGAATTGCCTTTTGTCTGTCCCATGCAATCTTGAATTCCTTCACTGTTTTTGACCCCACAGCCTCCTCAAGAAGGCTGTTCCATGTGTCCACCACCCTCTCTGTGGAAAAAATATTTCCTCACATTGCCCCTGAGCTGTTCCCCTCTTATCTTCACATTGTGTCCCCTTATTGTTGCACATCTCTTTCTCTGAAATATGCTGCCCTCTTGGACTTTGTTGATTCCCTTGAGGTACTTGAAAGTTTGTCGTGTCTCCATTCTCCCTCCTTTTCTCAAGGGTATAAATATTAAGCTCCTTTAATCTCTCTTCGTAAGGCTTCTGTTGCAGACCCTGCACCATTTTAATTGCCCTCCACTGGCCTGCCTCTATCCTGTGTATGTCCTTGTGGAGATGGGGTCTTCAGAACTGCATGGAGTACTCCACTACCATGTGGTACTACCATGCCTTACCTCCTGCCACACTGGCGATTTGTGTTCGTGGTGCGAGCGGGCCATGGGGGGGGTCAGCTGGGGAGGGAGAGGATCGAGCCTCTATAGTACAGCTCTCCTCTTCCGGGGACAGAGTCCGCTGCCTGCCTGACCCCTAGCAGTGTCTGGGGGCTGGCACAGCAGGCCCACACGTAGGGGGCAGTTGCAGGGCAGACACCTGGCATGCTGCGTACAGCAGTGTGCATGGCTTGGCCATTGGTATCATTGCATGCCTGCTGCTTTCGCTTGAGGGACAGGCTAAAGGAAGAAGATTGTCGCCCAGCAGGATGAAAGGCGACCCCTCGCCCGTCCGCATCCAACTAGCTGGCACCTTGCTGGGGAAAGAGCAGTGGCTGCTGGGGTGATGGGGCTGGGAGCCCGGACAGAAGGGGGCCGGGTGCAGGAGCATAAAGAAGAAATTAAATTAAAAAAAAAAAAATCCTTCAACAATAGTATTTTGCTGTTTAGTAGAGCCCATGAATTACGTGGTATGTGTCCTTTCATGAACTGCGTGGTATGTGTCCTTTCATGAAGTGATTTATTGTTAGTTCAGTCCTTGTTCCCCTCCAAAATAGAGGGAAGGAGAATTGCACCATGTTATATTTGTCCTAGATATTCTAAAATAGTACATACACTTGAAAAACAGGATGAGCAATGGAAGAATTAAACTATAACAGTGAGCACAAATATGCAGTAAACTTTCAAAACTTCAGAATTTATCAACTGTAGTTCCTCTTAATTTGAAGTATAGGCATGATGTTCAGTAAGTATAAGAACACTACTAAAACCAGGCTATTCAACAACCTGGCTCGCTTCACTGAACTGTGAAAGGTCTGGGAACATGAAACATCAAGCACAAGTCTATTGTAATGCACAGTGGCAGGCTATTCCAGGAAATATATTTTTTTATTCAAATGCTTTCTCCCTAGTGGAGCGGGCCCCGTTGCCTCTGACTCCTGTACCACTGGGCCTGGTCTGGCGCACGAATCGCTCCATTGCACAGGGGCGGCCACACCCCGACAAAGGCACCGCCTGTGTCTGGGGGCACAGGGCATGGCCATCAGCCGCTGAGGTCACACTGCCATTTTCCGCTTTTCTGGTCCCCAGGGAGCCGGACATTCAATGGCAACTAAGCATGTCCGTGCTGATGCCCGCCGCGCTCCCTTTCCTTTCTAGGCATGCCACTGCAGTGCGGCTGGCCTCCACCAGTCGCTGCTGCAGCGCGATGCACCATTTCCGCCCAACCACCCCAGAGGAAGGAGAGCAGTCATGGGATGCTCAATCCTTCCTCTCCCCTGCCAGCCTCCGGCGGCCCGGGTCGCCGGCATGGAGCGAGTTGTGGCGTCCAGCGCCTCAACCCTCCACTCCACGGGGCCCAGGGAATATATTTAGCTTCAGTCACTAGGTTAAACAGTGCACAGCCATTTACCTACCATGCATATCAAACTTTAGAGTCAACAAGTAAAGTATGTCCAGCTAAGAGCCCTCTTCCTCAGATGCTGAATCCTGTTTTTTTGCAGCGGTGTTTCGATAGGGCAAATTTTTGTGACCATTTTAGAGCGTCGGCAGGATCAGAAAAAACTTTATTTGCGTTGATGTACAATGCGGAGCTGTGCTGGGAATACAGTGCTGTGATCTGTCTCTGTATCTGAGCATGACTCTTACTCTGTCAAAATTCTTCTTTTTCTGCCTGGTCACGTAGTTGATGTCTGTGTAGATGGATTGGCCATCTTGCAGCAGAGTCCCTTTTCATCATGCCAGTGCCAGACTAAAATCCTGTGCTGCCCACACCATCCTTTATGAGCATGATGGTGTCAAGTCTACCAGTTAGTGTCACCTGGTAGGCTTTCTGGATTTGTACCGGGTGACTAGTAACAGCTTTGCCAAGCTGTTGAGTCAGCCAGTATTGCATAAACATAGTTATAAAATGGGCAAAGGATTTCAAGAAATCAATGGCTAAAACTAGAAACCCCATTTAGAATACACAGACCCATTTTATGAGTGCAATAAGTCCCTCCGGGAATGTGTATAAGACAGGTCTAAGGGACTGGATGCACTCATCTTGTGGCCTCATGCCTCACGCTGTCCCACTAGCCGTGCATTAAAACTGTGTAATGCACACCCCGTTGTGTCTTATTGCTTACGTACATGGTTCTCTTTGCTCCCTTCAGGCATGCCTACAACTCCAAAATTAGCTGATCTGGCTTGACTCTTCAAGGTTTCTAGTCTTATCCACAGATGGACATTTTCCTTTATCAGAGTAGCTGCTGTTCCCAAGGCAGCATTGGCTCGTTTACTGGCCTCAAAAAGGAGCTGTCCTAACTGTATCCATATTAGTTCCAGGCTGAACACTCCATTCATTAAGGAGTCAAATCCATCAACAAGCACTATGACCTCTTGTATAAGTCAATTGATTTTTTACTCCCAAGCGTCTGTAAGGTCTCTTCCCACGGCTTCTTCTGCTGCTTCAGCTGAATGGCCCTATGCCAACATTGTGGCAGGAGCTCCTGTAGTGCTTTTTTTTTTTTTTTTTTGAGCTGTCTGGCACCAGCTTCTCCTGAGCATTTCTCATACTCTTTTTTGGGATAATAAGGAACAGGTAGACTCACATTTGGGTAATAATGTAAGCTAGAAATTGTAGTTGTATCTATTTTGTTTTACTATTTATGTGTTATAGTATTTTACCTCTTGTTTTTCGCCTGCCCTGTCTCTGGAGGCATGCGTGTGCTGCTCTTCGAGATGCCCTCCTATGTGCCCCCCCTTTTCTGCTTGTGGTGGCAGCGGAACTACCGCGGGGGTGGGGGGGGCCAACAACGTCCCCGGAAGAGGAGAGCTGCTGTTAGGTTGCTCAGTCCTACTCCCCCCCCCCCCGTGCTGGCTCCCAGATGACCCAAGGTCATTCCAGAACCTGGGTCACCAGTGTGGCAAGAGGTAAGGCATCCAACGCCTCAATTCTAAGTGCCACCAGGCTGGGCCGAAAATTGTAGTATTTAAAGTTTTTCTAGATTTGGGTTTCTGTGCTTGAAACTCAGGCAGCCATATTGCCTGATGTCCACAGTGCTGTCCAGCTGAGACTGTTCTTTGCACGTCCTCCTCAGTATGGCACGTGGTTGGGGGGGGGTGCTTTCTTGGTATTGGGCTCAGGACCTCCCGTGTGCCTTCTCCTACTTGCCCAGGTTCACAAGTTTGTTCTCAAGGTGTGGTTGCGCCAGACTGGTCATGCCAGTTCTGTTACTAGGATTTACTAATTTTTTGGCAGCAGACCTCTATAACTGCTTCCACTCTTGCTGTACGTGCTGATGAGGTCCAAGGGCACAATTGGGCATCAGGACCTGACTTGACCACCTGGTTCCTGAGTGGCTAGAGTTCCAGACCCTTGAGCTTTCTTAAGCTATTCTCCGGGTGCTGGAGGCATTTCTGAAGGAGCCAACTCACAAGATGTACACTTGCAAGTGGACAGTGTTTTCCTGTTGGTTGATATGAATGCATGTCTCAGGCAAGGTCTCAAGCCACGTCACTCAAGGTGCTTCTGGTTGCCATTTCAACATACCGTGCCAAGACAAAAAAGGGATTGTTGCCTCTCTCCTTCTCCACGTCGTACATTCTTGATTGCATGTCTCAGGCAAGGTCTCAAGCCACGTCACTCAAGGTGCTTCTGGTTGCCATTTCAACATACCGTGCCAAGACAAAAAAGGATTGTTGCCTCTCTCCTTCTCCACGTCATACATTCTTGATTGCATGTCTCGGGCAGGGTTTCGAGCCACGTCCCTCAAGTTGCTTCTGGTTGCCATTTCAACATACCGTGCCAAGACAGTGCTTCCGATGGCACATGACAATGTGGTCAGCCATTTCTTTAAAGGACTGCGCTACCTATCTTTAGTGCTAGAACCACCTTCACCTTGGAACTTGCTGCTGATGCTGTCATGGCTAAGGGGTAAACCACTTGAGCATATGGGCACATGTGATCGCTCACTTATGTTGTCTCAGTTACCTCAGTTAGATGGGTGAGTGAGCTCTAAAGTGCTTTCTGTGGAGTCTCCAAATCAGGTTGTCCACAAGGACACACAAACTTTCTGCCAAAGGTTGTCACTGAGTTTAACCTTTATCACTCATTCTGCTGACTTCTTCCTGAAGCCTCACGCTTTAGAGAGCAAGCAAACACTCCACATGCTAGATGTTTGTCGGGCCCTGCTCCTCTACTGTAAACGTGTGGTGGAATTTCTTGTTAAGGCTCGCCAACTGTTTGCCACGTATGCTGAAGCTGCCCTAGTCCAATGGGCATTGAAGCAGATGATTCCCTGATGGATAACCTCCTGCATTGCTCTGTGTTTAATATCTGTGGAGGAGCCACCTGTAGGGATGAAGGCTCACTCGACCTGATATAAGATATAATGCTGCCAGATACATTACCATTTCTGAAATATGAAGGGCTGTTACTCTGGTTGAATGCACATACATTGCATTTCCCATTACAGTGTTGACTTGCTCTGTCATCATGGTGCTGCTTTTGGGTCCTCAGTCCTCTAATCTGTCTTCACCTAATTTGGGGTCTGTGCTGTACCCCCTCCTTTTGAAGCATGCTATGAGTCTGCCCAAGTTTAAGGAAGCAGTATAGCGCAGTGGTTTAAGGTTCTGAGGTGCAAACCTGGAGACCTAGGTTTGAATCCCACAGCCCCCACTTGCATACTGTGTGACCCTGAGCAAGTCTCTTATCTTCCTTGTGCTTCCAGGTCGCACCTGTAAACAAGCTTTCAGCTTAGTATGTCTCTCTTGATTTAAAAAAAAAAAAAAAAAAAAAAGTTTTGATAGTTAACATAATCTGGGTATTTAAAAATAAATGTTGCTTGTAACAATATTTCTACTAGTATTCAGTTCACATCCATACGGCCCAACCGACCTCCACTGGCGAGGTGTGCTTTGTAGTCCTATTCCAGCGTGCAGATCTGAGTGCAAAGGGGGAAAAGCTTGAGGACTGCATGGTTGGGTGGTAGGAGAAGTTGAGCTTGAAGACTGTTCTGTTGACCTGAGAGTGCTCGGTCAAAGATTGCTTAAGACTGGATGTGAACTGAATACTAGTACTACACCAGTAGTAGGACTATGGTTTCAAGTAAGCAACCACTGTGTTCTATACCTGAAATTCCATATGGTTTATAATTCAGCACAATGCACACCCTGAAATGTTTTATTGTTCTTATAAAATGACTACTATAATTAAAGGTAAAGAACATCTGATGACCTGGGTTCATATCCTGAGTCCAGTACGGCAGAGGCAAAGGCTGGCACGGAAAGCTCATAGACTGTCTTGTTCTGGGGGCAGGGTTTGGCTGCACACCATTAGAAGTGGCTTCTGATGGCTTGTTGACTTGGTATAGGTGTGCTCAGTGATGCGGGTGACCAAACGTTAGTTGCCTTCCCACGATGCTGCAATGTGCACGCCCACAAGAGAGGTGCATGAATGGAGGGTAAGGGAACAAAGGAGAAAAAGCCTCGGTCCAACCAGATGACTACTATTCTTACACCACTTGACCCCTCAGCACACCTGAGCTATCCTCCATGGCTGTCATCCAAACATCTGAAACATCCCTCACAGGAGCATGCCAGAACAGCAGGATAATGACTTACCTGTGGAGTTTAGAGGAGGAAACCGGTAGCAGTAAATGAGTCCAGTTGGCAGTGGAGGCTATCAGGAGACCTAAAGGAAAGGGGTACTAGAGAGACAAGGGGAAGAGCAAAAAAAAAAGTACAGGAACCAATGGGGAAAAAAAGGTTTTGATTGCATGATTTTATTTATGTAGCCCCCCCCCACCAATTTGAGACTTACCTTAAGTGTCTCCTAGGGCCCCAGTAGTGCCCAATGCCAGGCAGACATCCTGCAGAGATAATATCCATGGGTATTTGCTTAATCCTGTTGATCTGCGTGAGAGTGCCATGGTGTGCCTTCATGCCTGTCCCTTTAAGGCCATAGTAGTGTGTATACAGTAAATGGTCTGGGCTGGGTCCAGGTGCTTCAAAGCTTGTGACCAGCTAGGAACTGTCCTCATTTGCCCCACTCTGTGGTCGATAATAAAGCAGAAGGAGCTCTAACTGGTATTTTAAATAATTCCTTATAATCTGTTGTTATGGTTAAATTAGAATGCTCATTTTAACCTGCCTTCTTGCAGCCTGTGCATCTGAATGGGAGCCACCCTATTTGGTCCGGGACTTCCAGAAATTTGGACTAATTAGGACAAAAGGGACCTTGAGGGGTCATAAGTTCAGGTGCCTCATGGGAAAAGCTGTAGTTCTTGAAGTTTTACAGGTTGGTGCCTAAACTGAAAAATAGGAGCGCCAGGACTGTGAGTGACAGCTCCCCTAGCCAACCGGAGTGCTAGAAAACCGGACTAGTTAAAGAACTTAGAAAAAAGTGGTTCAGTTGCTGTTAGAACTGAGAGAGTGACCAGCTCAAGCCATTGAGAAGCAGCTCCAGGAAAGGAGCTGAGGAGAATCAGCAAGGAAAGGCCTGACTTTTCTTCCTGCCATTGTATCCAGCATTGGAATGCCTTATAGCAGAAAACGGACTAATCTGAAACTAATCTTTAAACTGTGGCAGTTAGCCCCAAGACTCTGAAGTATGCAGTTTTTAGCTATTGGACCGAGAGGAGCTTCTGTGAGCGTTTGGCCCAGGAACAGTGATCAGAGTCTGATTCTACCGACTAAGAGGTTTGCTCAGTGAATCGACTGCAATTGCAAACCAGCCTGAAACCGAATTGAGAGGTAGAGAAGTGAATGCTGTTCTCATTAAATGTGCTGAATGTTTATCGTGGGTCACGGCTTCTAGGGACATGGATATGTTGTTCATCCACACTTATTGGCAGGTATCCTTGCCGCTTTAAATCTTGCCGGAAGGTCTTCAAGCTTGCTCCTCCCACCCACCCGGGTGGTATAACACTCGGCTCCGGCCCATGACGCCAGATCTTCCTTACCGCTTGGAAGCTCAGGTTCCCTCCTTAACGCTCTGCGTTTGAGACTGGTTCCTATTTCTCCGCTTATGGATTTAAAATAAATTTGCGAAAAGACTTCAGTCTTCTATCCTCACGGCTGCGATGGACAAATCGACTCCCGATTTTGGAGATGCCCATGCGGGCAGAAGATGTCTCGGACGGATCCACACTCCGCGTGTGTCTACTGCTAGGCCTTTGAGCACGACCCGCAGGCTTGTGACCTGTGTCATCTTTCTCGCCCACGCCCCCCTAAGACCGTGGTTGCCCATTGCAACTGGGGCCATCCCGAGAAGCGCTTCCTCTGGTGAAGTCCAAGGAGGCCCGTTGGCGGTGTCAAGGGCGCGGCTCGGGCGGATCAGCTCGAGCGGATGGTCGCCTCGAAGAGGAGTGCGGCGCGGGCCGTATCTTCCTCGCCGCGCATTTATCCCGCCTCTCTGGGTTCTTCCTACACGGCTTCTTTTAAGGAGCTTTGTCTGTCCCTCTCCACTAGGGAGAAGGGCCTGCGTCTGCTGGACCTTATTCTCGGTCCAAAAGAGGGACAGGGGTGATCCCTCCGTCGGCTCTTGGGAGGCGGGAAAGGTCCTCTCCCGGGCGTCGACCGTCGGCTCGGTCGACCGTCAAGCTTCGCCACTGGCCTCACGGTGTCCTCGCCAGGTCAGTTGACCGAGACTCCCATCGATGAAGTCGAGATTTTCTCGACCATTGGACGGGCTGTCGCCTTTAGCAGCCGAGATTCCTCTCCCGTTCCCCGGAGGAGTTGAGGATCCTGTGGATCGCCTGTGCCTCCGGTTCGGAGCCCCCGGATGGACCATCCGAGCGGAGAGTGCGGTTCTGGCCGACACCTCCCCGCACCGACCTCGAAATTCGGGACTCTCGTTCGGTCTCGGACCTCTTCGCGGTCCAGCCGATCCCACCGTCTATGCGGTCTCGGTCTCGCCCGCGGTAAGCGGCTGCCGCCGCCGTCCCTCGCTCCTCCTCGGATGAGGCTCCGGCGTAAATTACGTCGGCAGTGCGAGACCTTATGTTGTAACAGCTCCTCCTGGCCGGGAGTGAGGCCGACCCCGTCGCCTTCCCGGCCATTAAGTGGCTGTCACCGAGCGGCCGACACACACCCCGACTTATCCGAGGAGCTATACCCAGGCGGTTGTTCGCCAAACCAGCTGCTCCACCGATTCGGTGGAACCTCCGCCCTCCACAGCCACCAATTGGGCTCCGACCAAGGATTCTCGGTCGGCTAAGGGTCTACCCCATCGGCTGTCAGTTACCCTCACTCCGACCGACCTCGGCAGGTGAAGGGTGGCTCAGGCCAGAGGCAGCTCTTCGAGGACTCTTCCAGTCCGAAGATGATTCCTCCTTTTCTCCAAGCGACTGGACTTGGAGTCTTCAGGAGGTCAGTCAATGGACGAGGCCCGTCGTCCTTCCTAGGACTGCTTCGCTCATCTCGAGTCCACCGGATGGAGCTCGAACCGCTTCCAAGCGGGCCAGGTATCCTCACGGAGATTCTGGACCGAGGATTCTCCAGCGAGGCTTTCCGTGGCCGAGGCCATAGTGGGTCCGGCACTGGAGCTTATAGCGGCCTGCTTCCTGCCCTGCGCTCCGGCCAGATGGCCAGGAAGTATGCGTCCCTGTCGGTTCCTTGTCCGGTTTGAACACCCTCTGCTGAGGGGTTGGTTACCGACAGCGGCGTTTTCCGGCGGCAGCGCCAGGATGTGGACAAACCTCCTGACAAGGAGTCCAAGAAATTGGACTATGTCGGGCGAAAGTCTCTGCCGTCCTCTCCTCGGCCTTCGTCAGGCCAGTTCGGCCGTCCTCATGGCACATTTTTCTCATGCCCTGTTGGGCTCCCTGGATGAGGTCATCCCTCATCTTCCCGCCGATCTGCAGACTACGGTTAAGCAGGTGCGGGACCAGGGCAGGGCAGTGGCCAAACAGCAGCTCCAGACTGCTTTGGATATAGGGGACTCATGTGCCAGATCGGTGGCGGCCGCAGTGGCTATGCGTCGGCGGGCTTGGCTGAGGATATCCACCTTTACTTCGGATACCCAGCACAAGTTGGCGGATGTTCCCTTTTTAGGGACTGACCTCTTCGGCCCTGGGGTGGAAGGTCACCTGCAGAGGATCGAGAAGTCCAATGCTACCTTGGACTCGGTCTCTTCCGCTCAGAAGGACAAAGGCCGCAAACCACAGCCTAAGCCCTTTCGTCCTTCTGTGCCCCGGCGCCGCCGCCCAGTAACGTCAGGGCCAGCAGGCTCGCCTTGGCATCCCAAACCCAAACGCCGGCTTCCTCTAACAGGAGGCAGGGAGGAAGAGGCCCAGGAGGTCCCTCGCGTCCCTCCTCCAAGCCTTGCCCAGTGACGGGCTGAGGGTGTCGCCCTATTCCCGTCACCTTATCCCTGGTCCCCGTGGGGACGGTCCCGCACTTCCGTTCCGCCTGGTCCGCTGTTTCCCACGGACAGGTGGGTCTTGGAGGTGGTGGGAAGAGGCTGCCTCTGGAATTCGAGCAGGCACCACCCTTCAGAGCCGTCGCCCTCGAGAGCTCGGGATCCCAGCCTCACTGGCGGCTCGTCGAGACGACGCAGCCGCTCTCCTCCTCCAGAAGGAGGTGATAAAGAGGTGGTGGACCCTCCTTCAGACCCAGGGTTTGTGTCCAGGTACTTCCTGGTTCCGAAGCGGACGGGGCTGGCGCCCCATTCTCGACCTACACGACCTAAACAAGTTCCTAAGGTCTCGAACCTTCAGGATGGTCACTCTGGCTCAGATAATACCATCCTTGGAGCGGCGTGGTTCTGCTCTCTGGACTTGCAGGGCCGCGTTTTTCACGTCCCTATCTGTCCGTCTCACCAGAGATTCCTTCGCTTCGGCGGAAGGAGATCCTCTTGAGTTCAAGCCATGCCCTTCGCTTGTCTCCAGCTCTCAGGGTCTTCACCAAATGCATGGCAGTGGTGACAGCATTCCTGCGGCGCCGAGGGTCGGGTGTACCCTTACCTGGACGACTGGCTGATAGCAGCTCCCTCCAGGAAGGAGGCAGAGTGGTCCAGAAATCTGGCCCTCCAGGTCTGCTCTCAACTGGGCCTCCTTATCAACGAGGCCAAGTCGAACTCGAGCGAAGCAGGTGATTCTATTCATCCAGGCGCAGCTCGACTCTCCGAGCCAGGCGCGGCTCGGCCGGACAGGGCAGGGGTTCTTTCCTCCTTTGCCCGATCATTTCTGGTTGGGCAATTCGTCCCTGCCGGGACTTCCTGCGCCTCCTGGGTCTCATGGCGGCCTGCACCAGCGTGGTCCGTTGGGCCCGCTGGAACATGCGTCCTTCAGTGGGGACTGGCCAGCCAGTGGTCCTGGCGCTGCGATCCTTTGAGACCAGCTTGTGTCGGTGACACAGAAGTGTGGGCGGCTCTCAGTGGTGAGACCGTTCAGATCATTTTGCGGGAGGAGCATCCCGTTCGTCCGCCCGAGCAGCGGTCTCTCTGTCGACCGATGCCTCTCTCTGATGGGTTGGGGAATTGCCCATCTGGGGAACACGGGGCTTATGGCCTCTGGTCCCAGCGGGAGTCCCGATGCCACATCAACCTGCTGGAGCTCCGAGCGGTCCGCCTAGCTCTCACCGCCTTTGCTCCGTTCCTCCGGGGTCAAGTGGTCCGAGTCCAGACGGACAATACCACGACCATGTACTATCTAAACCGCCAGGGCGGGACGCGCTCCATGCTTCTATGCAAGGAAGCTCTCCGCATTTGGTCACTCGTGCGCAGCCTGGAGGCGGATCTCCTAGCCATTCACGTGGCAGGAGCCTCCAACACCCTGGCCGATGCCCTGAGCCGGATAGGGGCTGCATCCCACAGTGGTCTCTCCTGCCGAGGTAGTACAGCATCTGTTCTCCCATTGGGGCACACCTCAGGTGGACCTGTTCGCCTCCAGGGAGAACGCGAAGCTGAGTCTGTTCCATGCCCGCCCCCCTCAGCAGGGCTCGCTGCAGGGGGATGCCTTCTCGAGGCAGTGGACCCCGGGCCTCTCTTACGCCTTTCCCCATTTCCCTCGATCCACAAGGTGCTTCTCAAGGCGAGGAGGACAAGGCGCAGGTGATTTGATAGCCCCAGACTGGCCTCGCCAGTTCTGGTACCCAGATCTCCTCAGTCTCAGCTCCAGGATTCCGCGCAGCTTCCAGCCTCGCCGGACCTGCTCTCAGTCAATCAGGGGAAGGTGTTCCATCCGGACCTTCAATCCCTGCACCTGAGGCCTGGTTCCTGGAGCTGAGTTCCAGGCCTTGGGTCTTTCCGACGAGGTCCTCAATGTAGTTGGAGGCGTCCCGTAGAGTCGACCAGAAAATGTTATGCCTTCAAATGGAAAGGTTTTCCATTTGGTGTCAGAACAAGGGCTTGGACCCTTCCTCCTGTTCCTTGGCAAGCATCTTGGACTATTTATGGTCCCTTTCCAGTCAAGGGGCTTAGGTCGGCGACCCTAAGGGTGCACCTGGCAGCCATCTCTGCTTACGAGGCGCGGGCGGGAAGCAGTCGGTGGCGCAGGAGAAAGGTGGTCTGGTGCTTTTTCAAAGGCCTTGATCACATTTCCCTCCAGTCGCGGAACCCCACCTCCGTGGGATCTACTGCTGGTACTGGCAAAGCTCATGGGCAAGCCATTCGAACCTATGCACAGGTGTGCTCTCTCTCACCTGTCGTGGAGAGACCGCTTCTTGGTGGCTATCACGTCAGCCAGAAGGATGGGAGAGCTCGAGGCGCTTTCCATCGAGCCTCCTTACCTGGTCTTCCACAGGGACAAGGTTGTCCTCGCCCCCACCGAAATTCCTTCCGAAGGTGGTGTCGGAGTTTCACCTTAACCAGTGTTGACTCTGCCGGTGTTCTACCCCAATCACACCTCGGGAGTTAATATAGGCTCCATACTCTGGACTGTAGAAGGCGTCATTATTATAAGGAGCGCACGGCCGAAATTCGGGAGAGGTTCGCCAGCTGTTTGTCACCTACGCTGAAGCCGCATCTGGCAGACCTGCAGCCAAGCGGACGATAAGCAGGTGGGTAACCTCCTGCATAGATCTCTGCTATAAGTTGGCGGGCATGGAGCCTCCCAGAGGATAAGAGCTCATTCTACCGCGCCACTGCTGCAAGGTGGCTGCTTCCAGGGACGTCCCTATCCAGGAAATCTGCAGGGCTGCTACCTGGAAGTCAGCAAACACCTTCATTACCCATTACCACATCGACCTTGAGTCACGCCGGGATGCTGGTTTTGGGGCCTCGGTTCTCCAGTCTCTTTCCCAAGTAAGTATTGGGGTGTCGTCTGCCTCCCTCCTCCCGGAGAACTGCTAGGAGTCTGCCAATAATGTGGATGAACAACATATCCATGTCCCTAGAATACAGGTTACTCACCTGTAACAGAAGTTCTAGGAATGGTATATGTTGTTCATCCACGACCCTCTCGACCTCCCGGCTTCGACGCAACCTGAGCTTCCAGCGGGCCAGATCTGGCGTCATGGGGCGGAGCCGTGAGTTATACCACCCGGGTGGGTGGGAGGAGCAAGCTTGAAGACCTTCCGGCAAGATTTAAAGCGGCAAGGATACCTGCCAATAAGTGTGGATGAACAACATATACCATTCCTAGAACTCCTGTTACAGGTGAGTAACCTGTATTTACTGTTCAGGGACTGCTGCTTGCCAGAAAGGAGCCCATCTTTACCAGTGATGGAACTGTCTGCCAGTTGAAGGTTTTCACCAGCAAACAAACTGAACTTTGCCAGGAGTGTTTATCCAAGCTGTCTATTTCTGCACCAGTAACTCTTTTCTCAGCAAGAGACCAGATTGTGGATCCAGCCCCTGTGCAGCAAGAAATCGCAGGTTGCAGCCACCTGGAGGGAAAGGTAGTGAAGCGGAGGTGAGTCGTGCAGGCGCAGTTTCCCCAAGCTCTTCAGTCGTCTGCAACAAGTCTTCATATCGCCAGGCCAATTCCCACCAGCTGGTGTTGTGAGTAAACTCAGGGTAGCTCCCTGCAACTTTTCTTTAAATCATTTTGTGGTACCAACTGATTGCTCCACTGTGTTGCAGGGTTACCAAGGACTGGGCCAGCCATCCACGGATACAAATAACTAAAGTCTTGTTTATGCATGTTTAACTGCTTTCTTTCTAACAAGGGCCCCACCAACAGCTGCAATGCTGGCCAACCCTGGGCACTAATTCTGGCCAGCAAACATAACATTCTGGGTACCCAGTGTTGTTAGACTGTTTTACTGTGGGACTAGAGCACATGCATGCAGAGTAACCTAACGCAAATCAGTAAAATAATTTTTCTAGATTCACATACCACCCTTACTCACATCCACTTCAATAAAACTGATTTGTTGTGTCACGTTTAAACTGGTGGTTGATCATATTCCTAACTGGTTTAGAATCGCTGAAACCTGTTACAGTATTGAATGTGCATGTTTGCCTTGTTAACGCTGTCTTTACAGGGGGTTCCAGGGGTTTACCGAAGACCAGACCCTGGTGGTAAGTGCAAGGGGCGTCTGCATATTATTAATGCTCATCACTGACTGGTGTCAACTACTGCAAAGGGTTGTCTCCTATTATGAGGTACTTGGTCACTAGGTGGGTTTACGGTAGTTATAGCTTCCAAGGGGGCTATACCAGGTTAGGTGGATACCCCCTTTATGCTACTCTGGGTGGAGGCACCACAATATTGAACCCAGGACCCTCGGCCTGTGGTCAGAAGTACAGGCGGGGGTTGTAACCTTAGAGATAGCCCCTTTTAGGGGTTACATTTATTTATTTTAACTCTGTTTTATCCCTCTTCACTTGCCTCATATGGGACCCCTTCAGCCAGTTCCAGTGCCCGCATCCCGTCCTGCCAAGACCCTCCTGCTCGTGGCTCTGGACCCCATCTACCACAACACACCTAGTGGCCAGGCATGGCTTGCAGTCTAAGGTGGGATTGCTTCAGGGCCGTGGCTAGCTCCCCACATAATATGATTGGCAACAGGCAAAGGTGAGGGCTAGGGATAACCAGGCCCAAGTAGGTCAGGTTGGGTGCAGGACGTGGTGGACTGGAGTGGCATCACCCTCCATTTGATGACCATTTTCCACTCTAATTTTCCTTCCTGAAGGAGAGAATATGCATTGATTTCCTGGTGATGACAGGCTCCCTCACCTGTTGCACTGACATCTGCCTCATTTCCAATCACCAAACGTCTGTGGTCTCTGGCTCACTGACCCCCAACCAATGCTAAGGGTTGGGCTGTTAACGAGCACTGATGAGGACAGCTGTCCAGTGGATGCTCAATCCTTTGCTCCCTGGATGACGCTCTGGGCTCATTCTCAAACCCAAGTCATCGGCATCACAAATGGTAGTGCTGCCATTGCGCCGGCAGGCCGGCTAACATATTGTTTTTTTAATTGAAAGAGAAGATATATCCAGTTTACAGTGTTTTCTTGTGAAGTAAATGCATGGAGTCCTCTTACCCATTTTATAATTTTTTGTTTTTCCATATTTTAAAGTGATTTTAGTACTTAATACTTTATGCTGGCAATAGTCCTATTTTGTTATTTTAAAATTTTATTTGCAGCCTGTATTTAGTTGGAACTTATTGTAGTTAAGCCCTGATAAGGTGACCAGCTGATCCCTTCCACTTTCTTGTTCACGTACATGCCGCTCTGCTCAGGCATGTTATGACATGCAGCAAGGGAGAACACAGGGGCACGCCCCATTAAAATTCATGGGAGTCTGTTTTCATTACTACTTAATACATTTTGAATGGTTTGCATGCCAGGGATGACAGCAGAGAGGATGTGCCCAAAAACTGAGGCGTTGATGAGTGAGTGTGTGTGTGTGTGTGGGGGGGGGGGCACTTTTAGTTACACACATAGGTACCAACAACCTAGCTGGGGATAAGATGGGGGTAGTACAGAACAGATTCAGAGTGGTAGGGAGGACCTGCTGAGAGGCAGCCAGATCAGTTGCATTCTTGGAGATGTCAGTACTGAGAGCCTACACAGTCAGGAAGCAAAGGATAGAAGAATTCAGTGACTAGCTGAGGGGAGTGGTGCAGGGAGGAAAGGTATGACTGTATTGGGAGCTAGGGGAAAACCTGGTCAGATAAAACACTTTTTTTGCACCAGACAGACTGTACCTCAGTAGTGGGGGTTGAGGGTCCTCTTGGACTAGCTTGGGGGGGGGTATATAAACCAAAAACTTAATTTAAACTACTGGAGAGGGGGGCGCAAACAGGCCTGTTAGCCCAGAGTCTCCAGGAGGAGGAGGAGGAGGCAGCAGTCCTTCCCTCCCATACCAGTAGGGGGGGGATTGGAGGCTAGAGGTGGAGGGAGGCGAGGGGCTAGCGGGAGGGTATAACTTGTACAAGGGAGGGGCTGGAGTAGAGGAAGGCAGAAGCAATGTGGACTCGGTTACTGTCTGACAGAGGGAGGAAATTAATGTTGGGGTGTATACAGACCACCCAACCAGAAGGAGGAGGAGGAGGAAAGAGACAGGGAATAGAACTTGCAAGTATTGACTGTTGCAGGGAAGGGGGAGGTGGTAATAATGGGAGACTTCAACCTTTCCAAAGTGTATTGGATGGTACCAGCCACGACCTGCGCCAGGAGTCGGGTGATCCTAGATGCACTGCAAAGTGGGTTCCTGACCCAGGGTATCACAGAACCCACAAGGGAGGGGACAGTCTGTGATCTGGTGCTAATGAACTGGGACCACGTCCAGGATATAAAGGTCGAGGAGCCCATGGATAGGAGTGATCCTCGCACAGTGTGATTTTAGTTGGACGTGGGAAAGGCAGAGGCTCCTACCAAGACTAAAATCCTGGATTTTTGAAAGGCGGACTTCAGAAAGTTGGGTGAGCTGCTAAGGAGTCACCTGGCAAGCATCCAAGTGGATATGGGGGTGGACAAAAGGTGGTCCATCATCAAGGTGGGAATAATGGTTGCCATAAAGGAGTGTGTTAGGCTCATAGGAAAGAAGTCAAGGACCATAGTACCCAGCTGGTTTAGCACTGTGGTTGCCTAGGCAGCAAGGGATACTACAAGAAATTCAAGTGGAACCCAAGGGAGGAGGACTACCTGAAGATGGCTAGTGTAGCAGTTAAAGTAGTCATGCAAGCTAAAGCTCAGAAGGAACTGCAGCTAGCTGAGGGAATTAAAAGTGGGGAAAAAGTAATTTTTTCATTATATTAGCAAGAAAAAAGACAAGCAAGATGGAATTGTTAGGCTTAAGAAAAGGGATGGATGTGTGGAGGAGAATGTGGGCAAAGCAGAGTTACTGAATAGGTACTTCTGTCTTCATCTGGGAGAGAGATGGACTGATGCCACTGGGGGGAAGGAGAGCAGAAGGGGGTACTGATGTTTTGCTAGAGGTGGATAGGGTGAGGATAGGGATTGGTAGCATTGAGAGTAGATAAATCCCCAGACTCAGATGGCATACACCCATGGGTGCCGAGGGAGCTGGCGGAGAAACTTGCAGATCCTTTGGCTGACTTGTTTAATAGTTCACTGGAGTTGGGCATGCTACCACAGGACTGGAGAAGGGCACATGTAGTGCCCCTCCATAAGAGCAGTCCCAAAGACGACCTGGTGAACTACAGACCAGTCAGTCTTGCCTCAATCGTGTTCAAGCTCATCAAGACCATACTTAAGGAAAGGTTAGTAGAGTATCTGGATTAGAATGGTCTCCAGGATAGGAGGCAGCACAGGTTTATGGGAGGGTCATGTCAGACAATTCTGATTGATTTCTTTGACTGGGTCACTAAAACATAGAAACATAGACTTTGACAGCAGATAAGGACTGCTTGGCCCACCCAGTGTGCCCATTTCCCTACCTGATGGATAAGCTGCAGATCCTAGTTAACAAAAGCCTGCTTCCTCCTACCCCCACTAGAATTGCCTTATACCTGCCCCGTGCATTCCTGAAATCCCCCACTGTTTTCAACCCCACACCTTCCTCAGGAAGGCCATTCCATGCGTCCACAACCCTCTCTGTGAAACAGTACTTCCTCACGTTGCCCCTGAGCCATTCCCCCTCTGTCTTCAAAAAACAATTGACAGTGGCCAAGTGATGGACATCTGTAACCCTGGCGCCGTTATAACAAGAGCTACTACCCCTGCCTGCTTCTCTAACTACAGGTTTAGGGGCCTGGGTTCAAGTTCAATGGATACTGTGGCTTTCCTACCAGCAGTAGAACTGTAATTATGGTGCCTCCACCCAGAGTGATTAAGTGGGTAAATTGCAGAACTAGTACAGCCCTCTGGGAAGCTGTACCTCCCCACAACCCCAGCTAGTGTCCCAACACACAGAATGGCAACATACACTCTGTTTGCAATAACACATCTAATGGCTAGCACTATCAATATGCTCACCGGTTTCACGCTTACCAAGAAGGTCTGGACTTCTGGCACACACCCTATGTCTCCTGAAGAAGAACAGTTAACCATCAACCACAGTGCGGCTTTATTGCTCCCCTACACATTACTGTGCAGTAATAATATATTCTCGGACCCAGTTAACAGGCAAAACAAATCGGGTTTATTTAGGGGGCTGAACACAAGGAGGGGGCGAGAATTTAGGTTAACTATTGTGTCACCGTAATTAAGCAAATAACATTCAATATTCATTAGATCTGTCCTGGAATTAATCAGTTTATCAAGCTACTGGGTACCCAGGATATAATAAGTTGTAGGCCTGAAGCGTTGTTGCGGGTAGGCCTGTGTTGCAGCTGGTTGGGGCCCTTAATGGAGAGAAGGGTGTTATCAGACAGATAAAATACTTGCAAACAGTAGAATATTTGTAATCACAGACCGGATGACCTGTAACCACAGTTAAAACCCAACAAGGAATTATAAGGCAAATCAGATGACACCATACAGTTATTTGGTGGTTGCAAGGGGCTACCCTGATTTTTGTGCTCACTGCAGCCAGAGCGATTGGAGAAAAGGATGACGACTCCACGGATCTGCTGACTTGCCAGGATGATGATGGGGTCAGCACGACTCACCTCCAGTTCATGGCCTTTCCCTGTAGGTGGCCGGAACTTGCGTCTACCTGACTTCCCGAGGCTGGTCTCTGGCCAGGCAGTTGTTGGATCTGGAGCAGGAACAGTTGTTAGGGTCGCAGCTGGCACAGGCCTAGTACATGAAGTTTGGCTTGGTATGCAGTTTGAAAACTCATTCAACTTGCAATTTGAAGAATGGCTTAACTTTGTCAGGACAAAACAGGAAAAACTGGTAACAGAGTTCCCCTTTTTTCTGAATGTGTCAGGAGACGGTTCTGGTGACTCCAGGCTTGCGATTTAGGCCACAGTCTCTGAGGCAAACAGCTTCTCACCACAAAACAACTTGGTCAGCTCTCTGGACCACTTTAGGCAAATTCTCAGCTTAAACAAAATCACTTCTTTTCTCCAGGCTTTTGGAGTCTTTTAGTAATTTGCACCCTTGGCAGTCTCACTTGATCCACATAGGCTCTTGGGCTGAGGAAGGCAAGCTGGCCTCTCCCTGAATTCAACGAGCTGAATCAGAGCCTGCTCACTCTTGGGAAGCTCTCTCTAAACTGACTGCAGACTCTTTCAGTTCAGACAGACCCCCGTAGATTAAGGGCAACATTCCAGCAATCCGTTTGGTTGCCCAAGCTGTTAATCATGTCTAAGTTCCCTTATTGGCTAGTATTTGGGTACCAATAATTGTAGCTCCTTTCTCCTCCAAAAAGTCTCTGGTAGGTCCCAAGAATCTGTAGGATAAATCCTGGCTTGGGATTGACTGCCAGGCTGCAAAGATGACTGTTTACATATGCAGTCCCCATGCAGTTCACACTAGTCCCAAGTTTAAAGTTCTGGTGCAGCCAGACAATTTACAAACCCCCCACAGTTATGTAGCCCTTTCTGACCTCTTAAACAAGCCATTCTTAAACATTAACACACACTACTTTTTTTGTCGCTGCCCTAGAAACACAGTCCCCTAGCAGCAAACAGACACCCTCATTAATATTCATGCAGCTTATTAATATGCATGAGCCTCATAGATGCCCCACGTCAAATATTTTAAACATTACTGAGGCTCCTCACCTGCCTCATTGAGGTCACCAGTCCCCATTCAGATTAGCAGGGGCACTGGGACCGCCAGAATGTTCTTTGTTTTGACCACAATGGCAGTCGGAAAAATCAAAGGCACTCCTTGTGCATGTGCGAGCTCTGGCGACTCGCTGTTTAGCTCCATGAGCCCAGAATGGGCCAAAACAGATACAGAGCTACTCGGGAGCCCTGGGCATGATGGAGGACTCTGGCTGTGGCGGTGGAATGGAATGGGGGATATATAGGGGACAGAGGAACACCACCAGCAATTGGGCAGCAAAACGGGAGAAACAACTGAAAATTAAGGTAAGGCCCCCAAAGTGGGGTTATACATCCTTTACCTGGACTTCAGCAGAGCCTTTGACTCTGTACTCCACAAGAGGTTGATCAGGAATGGATCTAGGGAGTGGTGAGAAGTTGACCGGGCAGATGGAAAACTGTCTGACTGGCTGAGGTGCAGAACCCAGAACGTGGTGGTGGGAGATGAGCTCTTCTGCACCAGGGAGGTAATCAGTGGGGTCCCACGGGACTTGGTGCTTGGACCGGTACTGTACCGTGTCTTTGTCAGTCATATTGGGGATGACATTAAAGGCAAATTTGCCTATTCGCAGATAACACCAAGCTGTATAGGAAAGTGCACACAGCAGAAGGGATAAAAGACCTAAAGGAAGATCTGAAAAAGCTAGAGATGTGGTCTGTGATTTAGCAGCTTGGCTTCAACACAAAGAATTACAACTTATGCACATTGGAGCCAAGCACCCAATGACTGAGTGCAGCATAGGAGGGGTCCAGTTATCTGCATCAGAGGAGGAGGAGGAGGAGAAAAATAACCTTGAAGTGATGATCACTAGTGACCTGAAACACTCCATGCAATGCAGGAAAGCAGCAACAAAAGCAAATAAAGTGAAGGGCTGCATTGCCATGGGGATCAGTAGCAGGCAAGAGGAGGTAATACTGACCTTTTACAGGTCATCAGTGAGGCCTCATCTGGAGTACAGTGTATAGTACTGGTGTCCATACCTTTAAAAAAGACACAAATCTGCTGTAGATGGTCCAAAGGAGGACACTTAAGATGTTCATGGGCCAGCAGGGTAGGACATGTAGGGCGAGTTGGAGGCCCTGAACATGTACTCCCTGGAGGAGAGGAGCAAGAGAAAGCTCAAGAGGGGCATGACTAAGACCTTCAAGTACATGAAAGGTCTAAATAGGGTGTACAAGGAAGATCTCGTTAAGCTTAGTGGGAACCAAAACACGAGAAGACAGTCTCAGTTTGGAGGGGGGGAGGTTTAGGAGCATATACTGTTGCTGCAGCGATGGAAATACTGCGAAGATCATTATAGTTACCGAATTGGCAGTTCGCTGTAATGGTCCACGGTATTGCCGATACTGCTGTTTACAGGGATTTTGTGCCCTCC
This sequence comes from Neoceratodus forsteri, assembly GCA_016271365.2. Taxonomy (NCBI): domain Eukaryota; kingdom Metazoa; phylum Chordata; order Ceratodontiformes; family Ceratodontidae; genus Neoceratodus; species Neoceratodus forsteri. Next base: position 287,968,058 of record CM057455.1, on the reverse strand, counting down.
CCAAAACAACTCCGACTCAGAGTTGATAATCCATGATATGGGTGGTGCGGGGGGTGCAAAGCCCCCCACAAGAAACACTTGCTTCCCCTGACAGCACAGTGCTGACTGTCTGTGTTGTGCTGTCGCTATAATGTCAAGTGACAGAATTCCTGTCAATGCGGCTTGTTTGAACCGTTTAGGAGAGAGGCTAAGAGGCACTTCTTCACAGAAATGGTGGTAGTGGGTTGGAATGGTTTCCTGAGGAAGTGGTTTCACTGAAAATGATGGGCAGCTTCAAGAGAGGCTGGGATAGAGTTATGGGGAAAATAAGGTGCAAGAAAGCAGCAGAGGGGAAGGGTGGACTGGGAGACTCAGGGTCGGTAGCTGATGCTAAGGACCCTGCAGTAAGAGCAGACTGGATGGACCTAATGGCTTTATTCTGCCGGCTTCATTGTATGTTCGATAATCCGTAAGGCCTTTCTATGCTGGCATGCTCGTATGAGGAGCGGAAATACTGCAGCATTTTACATCCTCGTACAGACACTACTCACCACCTTGAGCTGCTTGCTGAGTCACCTGTCTGGGTCAAGAGAAGGAGTATGTAGAGGGAGGGATCAGGAGGGACAGTTTTATTTATATAAAAAAAAAAAGCATTTTTCAATGCTGAATGTTTGCTGCTTGTTTTTGCTGTGTAAGTGGTTGGTATTGATAGTGCAGCGGCGGTAAGTGACAGATTAATAATACGAGTTGCAATACTGAAATTGTCATGATTTGTAGATGAAGAGGTTCACACATAACTTTGTCGTTTTCTTCGATTGTGACCTTTCATTTTCAAAATACTGCTTTTTTTCTTTTGCTCCAGAATATGAACATGAAAGGTGTCATTTATGTAATGCAGTCCAAAACATTGCTTTGTCGAATGACAGCGAAAACAAGTTTTGGAAGGGGATTTGATAATGACATTTGCCGTGTTCATTCAGTAGGGGTTAAAAAACATGAATATGATGAAAACGTGGCTTCATTAGTATTAATACTGCAAAGTTTTGAGTAAACTTTGAAAAATGTCAGCGTTTGTTCATTGCTTTTTTTTCTCACAATTTTTTAATTTTCTATTTAAACATTGGATAACCAGGAAAAGCACCCTGAGCCAAGGCTCGTTTTCAGGTGCGACCTGGGGGGAGAGAGGGAAGGGGATACAAAGCAGAAATACATAATAGATGCACAAGATAACTATACAGTATATAAGTTACACAGAGTAGTTTTGTGCATTCATCAGATAAGTTACATAACACATTTTGGAGGATTTTCACTTCAGATAGTCAACATATCCTTTTTATTAGTTACGCCACCTTGTGAAAATGATAGGTCTCATTGTACAAAATGTCATTTTGCAGCACAAGTATGAAAAGAAGTTTTGGGCAGGATTTGAAAAATCATGTTCATAACATGGGGCACAAAAATGGCTAAGTTGAGAATGTGTCACAATCTGTTAAAATTGCAAAAGTTAGAGTAAATGCTGAAAAATGTCGATGTTTCTCGCTTGTCAACTTTATTTAAAAACACTGTGCCAAGAAGACCACAGCGCTGTACAATAACCAAAAAAAAATAAAGTACACAAAGATAATAAATATAAACACATCAAACAAAAATAAATAAAACAAAAAATGTATCTATTGTTAAAATCAAAATATCAGAAATAAAATGACTGTAAGCTGTTGTCAGAATCAGGATATGCTAGACTAAATAAGTGGGTTTTTAAGGCGGTTTTAAACTCACGACAGTCAGGCACTCTCTAACCTGGTGAGATAGAGAATTCCACAGGGTAGGGGCCACAAAAGCAAACGAGCGGGCCCCAGAGGTCTTCAGTTGAACCCTGGGAACCTCTAGCAGTCCCTCGCCAGCAGAGCAGAGTGGGCAGAGAGGGTGGTAGGGACAGAGAAGATCTTGCAGGTAGTGTGGACCCTGTCCACGTAGGGCTTTATAGGTAAGTAGTCCGACCTTGAAGGTGATCCGCCAATGTACAGGCAGTCAGTGCAGTCCGCGGAGCACAGGTGTGACATGGCAAGATCTCGATAAGCCAGTCAACAACCTGGCTGCCGCACTCTGCATTAGCTGCAATCGTTGGATAACCCCCGATAGCCCTAGGTATAGGGCATTGCAGGAGTCAAGGCGAGGGATAACAAAGGCGTGGACTAAACATTGGAAGGTCACCAAGCGGGACTAGATGCTTGATCCGGGCGATGTTCCTCAAATGGAAAAAAGAGGTCTTAATGACAGCAAACACCTGAGCTCTTAATGTCAGGCCGCCATTGAACACAACGCCCAGATTTCACGCTGAATCCGTGGTAAGCTGCTGGTCAACCCTGAAAGGTTGACCTGCTGGTAACCCTAGGCCATGGCAACCTGGCTCCACCACCAACACCTCAATCTTGTCAGAGTTCAACTTCAGCCAGTTGGCACTCATCCAGTCCTAGATCTCGGAGAGGCAGCTGTTAAATACTGAGACCATTACACCCTGCTCGGGTGCAAAGAACATGTAGAGCTGAGTGTCATCTGCATAGCAGTGAAAAACTCAGCCCATACCGCCTTATAATGGTTCCCAACGGCAGTACGTACACTGCAAACAACGTGGGTGACAGCATGGAGCCTTACGGAATGTCAGAGGATGGGGAGAGGGACCGAGGAGTTAATCCCCGACACCACCCTCTGCGTCCTGCTAGTGAGGAAAGATCAAAACCGTCTGAGAACTGTACCATACAAACATACAAAAATTTGAAACTTGCCAGCAGAAACGAGCCTTACGGTCTATCAAGTCTGCTCATGTGCAGCTAGCACCCCTATAATGCAGCTGCCCCACACTCCCACTAACCTCCTGGAACTGCTCAGTACCCTTTACCCAGCCCCCCTTCTGTGCCCTGTCCCATGCCCTTTTGAAACTCCCCACTGACCTGCATGCCACCTCTGGCAGTGCATTCCATTTTGGCACAGCTCTCTTCGTGAAATAATGCCTTTTCACCTCCCTCCTGAACCTGCCCCCCCTCGAATCTCGCCCATGCCCCTCGTGTCCCTTCCTTCTCTGCTTAAGCAGCCCTCTGCCCCAAATTTGTTGACCCCCCTCAAGTATTTGAAGGTCTTAGTCATGTCCCCCCATCCCTTCTTTCCACCAGGGTGAACAAATTCAAATGACCCAGCCTTTCCTCGTAGGTTCTGCCCTCCATCCCCTGTATCATTTTTGTCACCCTGCGCTGCACCCTCTCTAGAAGCTTGACGTCCCTCCTCAGGTACGGTCGCCAAAACTGCATGCAATACTCCAGCTGCGGCCTGACCAAGGACCTGTAAAGGGGCAGGATCATCTCCTTCTGTCTGGATGAGATTCCCTTCACAATGCAGCCCATCATCCTATTGGCCCTAGCCGACGCCCTCCTGCATTGAGCAGAGTTGATCATGCTCCCTGTTACCATGACCCCCAGGTCCTTCTCCTCCTCAGTGACCCCTAACCACACCCCACCCAACCAATATTCCCTCCTCTGGTTCCTCGCCCCGAAGTGCATAACTTTGCACTTCTTTGCGTTAAATCCCAGCTGCCACCCCTCTGACCACTCCTCAAGCCTGGTGAGGTTATCTTGTAGCCTCTGCCACCCTTCTGTGCCATCCACTACAGCTCCCATCTTGGTGTCGTCCACAAACAGACTAATCCCGCTCCCTACCCCTTGCGCTGTATCCGATATGAACAGTCCAAACAACACTGGCCCCAGCACAGAGCCCTGCGGTACACCACTGGTCACAGCCTTGGGAGATGAGTCCCCCCCACCCATTGCAGTCTATCCCCAAGCCAATTTCTGATCCATCCAGCCATCTTGGCCCCCACCCCTATGTGTTCCAGTTTTGCTCCCAGTCGCCCATGAGGTACCGAGTCAAAGGCCTTGCTGAAATCCAAATATAGGACATCCACTGCATGGCCCCTGTCCAGTTCCCTTGTCGCCCAGTTATAGTATTCTATCAGGTTGGTCTGGCATGATCTCCCCGAGACGAACCCATGCTGCCGCCCATCCTGGAGATCATTGAGCTCCAGGAAGGTTACCAGTCTCTCCTTCAAGATGGATTCCATTAGCTTGCCCACTATGAAAGTGAGATTTACAGGTCTGTAGTTGCCCGGCTCATCTGTTGGGTCACTCTTGGATAGGCACCACATGAGCCAACCTCCAGTCCTGCGGTATGCATCCTGTGTCCATGGAGGTGTTGAACAGGTTAGTCAGCAGCCCGGCCAGCTCCTCTGCCATCTCTCTTGATACCCTAGGGTGAATGCCATCAGGATTTGGTGCCTTATCCACCCTAAGAACTTTCAGACCTTCCAGTACCCTGCTTTCTTGAATCACCTCGTGAGTCACCTCCTCCCCCTTGTCCCCCACTCCTCCAGTCCGCGGAGGTGGCGGTCCTCCTACCTCCCTCATGAACAGCAGACAGTCCACATAGAATCCACAGGCGCTCCAGCAGCATCCCATGGTCTGTAGTGTCAAATGCTGCAGAGAGATCAAGAACAACCAAGATGGACTGGCTCCTCTGATCTCTTGCTATTAGGAGGTCGTTAAGGACCCGGACAGGGGTGGTCTCAGTACTAAACCTGGACTGGAGAGGATTGTAGACATCGTGGGCTGTTAAATGGTAGTCCAGCTGTGCCGCAACCACCTTCTCAATAACCTTGCCCACAAAGGGCAGGTTAGAGACCGGTGTGTAGTGCACGAAGCAGTCTAGGTGAAGGGAAGATTTCTTAAGGAGGGTTACCATTACCGCCTCCTTCATGTAGTCCGGAAACACCCCCATCTCCAGTGAACACCAGAATATCTCAGCAAGGACTAGGCCGATGACTTCAATGCACCCCACAAGGAGGCATGTTGAGCCTGGGTCCAAACTACAGTAGATTGGGTGCATACTCTGAACAACCTGCACAATGTCCTCGACTGCCAACCAGCCGAAATCAGACCAGACAGACTGGTTGCTTGCCACCCCATGCCGATCACTGCAGTACCCATTAGAGGGCGCTGTACGGATCTCTGACCTGATGGTGGCAATCTTATCAAAAATTGTCTGTTGCCTTATTGTCCTAGTACACCGAGATGCACAAAATAGGTGATTTGATACCTTTTATTGGCCCAACAAAGATTTCCAGAAAAAACTTTTAAGCTTTTGAACTTGCATACATACTGCTTCACCAGAAAGGTAATGGCAAGCCCAGTAAATTTTGTAAACCTAGTAAACTGTAAGTTTTTTTATTTTTTTTTTTACCTTTCTGATGGTGGACTATGTAAGTTTGAAAGCTTAGTTTTTTCTGGAAATCTTTGTTGGTCAAATAAAAGGTATCACATCACCTATTTTGTGCATTTTTTTAACTTATACTTTATTGTTTTAGCAATAAAACAACAATACTATTTTGTGCATCTTAATAATTCTTACTTGTATTTTTTTTTTTTTTTTTAGATTTTGACCCCAAATTGTCCACAGTCTTATTGTGACCGCACCTTATGATCAAGACAAGTGGAGTTTTTTTTAAGTCCAGTTGGTGATTTTGTGGTGTGATTACAGAAACATGTTTTGGAGCAGATTTGAAAAATGACACCTTCCTTGTTCATGAGGTGGAGTATAAACAAAAAAGGCTATATTGAAAATGTTGGGGTCAAACTCTGGAAAAATAGTGAAGTTATGAGTAAATGTTTAACAGTTTCAAGGACCTTGCTAGTTGAGTGGTGGCAGTCACTTGTCAAAATCTGCACATAGAAGTATAAAAAAAAAAAGCTGCCTTGAAAAACGGCCCCCATTATAGTCTGTGGAGCACACGTTCCCACGCTCTTCATTTAACGATGTCACAAAACTTGCTAGCATGAGGGCACGTCTCCAATTGAGGAACTAGGACTGTTTTGGCTGCTAGCTGCACCTTAGAAAACTACGAGTGTTTTTTTTCTGTGACTACAGATAACAAGCATTTGTCAATGCTGAATGTTTGCTTGCTGGCATTGGCAGTGGTAGTTTAGAAGTTACAGAGCTGCGTAATAGGAATGGCAGTGAAGTATTGAACTGAAGCCAACCCCACCACCACCCTGCAGAGAGTGACAGGCATTGGGGTGTGCCTTTGGGTCATCAGGCATACAGCCGCCATTTCATCACACCCCACCCTGCAGACACTGACAAGTGTCACAGTGTTCCTTGGGGTCTTTGGCTCTTATGCACCCATTCCATTAGGAAATACGTGAGATGGGTGCAATATAGGAGAATGGGGTGAACTTTGGGGTCAAGAGTCCAAGGCATACCTCAATGCCTCTCACTGGCTGCAGGGTGTGGAATGGTATGAGCATTACAGGCAAGAATCCCAAGTCACACCCCTGATGCCTGTCATTCTCTACAGGGTTGGGCGTTATGGTTGGAAACCCCAATACCTCAGGCATTCGTTGGTATTTTCACTCCAAATGTTCAACACAGTTTTTTTGTGACCCCACCTTATGAACAGGGGGAATATCAGTTTGTTAGCCGAAAGCTGCTTATGCACAGTGACTACGGCATTTAGCACCACAGGTGCAAAAACATCCCGAACAGGATGTAAAAAATGACAGCTGTACTGTTCATGGGGAGGTGTAAAAAATGGCAATGTTGCAAATCTGCAGTAAAATATATAAAAAAAATGGTGAAGTCACGAGTGTACATAGAAACTGTGCAACGCACACCCGTAATATAATTAGGTTGGGTTTTTTTTACAGCAGATTGTCAACTCGGGCATTTTGGTGCCTCCGATCATGAACAGTGTCACTGTGATTTTCTTTTATCTGTCCCAACAATGATTTCCACAGCGACCACGCATCTCTCTGCGCTTGAAAGTGTGAAACACACTGCCATGTTGTGAAAAATGACAGCTGTACTGTAAATAAGGAAGTGTGGAAAATGCCACTGGTGAAAATCTGGACTTCAAATATTACAAAGTCATGAACTTACGAGGGTGTGTGGAAACTGCGCAATGCTCACTCGTAACACAGTCATTTTATGGACTTTTGTCACCAAATTTTCAACATAGCCATTTTAAGACCTCTGCTCATGAACAGTGTAACTGTGATTTTCTTAATCTGTCCCATACATTGCTTTCGCACACCAACAGCACCATTGTGCGCTACATGTGCGAAAACACATTTTGGGTGGCATATGAAAAATGGCAGCTGTACTGTTCATAAGGAAGTGTAATAAAATGGCAATGTTGAAAATCTGGAGTGAAAATATTAAATTCGCAAACTTATGAGCATGCATAGGAACTGCGCAAAGCACGCTCGTAAAACAGTTATTTTTAGGAATTTTTTCACCAAATTTTCAACATGGCCATTTTAAGACCTCTTCTCATGAACAGTGTCACTGTGATTTTCTTAATTTGTCCCGTACATTGATTTCGTACACCAGCTACACCATTGTGCGCTATACGGGCGGAAACACGTTTTGGGTGAGATGTGAAAAATGACAGCTGTACTGCTCATAAGAAGGTGTGGTAAAATGGCAATGTTGAAAATCTGGAGTGAAAATATTGAAAATTCAAACTTCATTTAGCCGCATGAACCGCGCAATGCACCAGAAACAGTCATTTTTGGAATTTTTCACCAAATTTTCAAAATAGGCTTCTGAGCTCACCTTATGAACACTGGCAATGTCGCTTTGTTAATCGGTCCCGAAGGTGATTTCAGACTGACTGCTGAAATCACCCTTCAGGCTCAAATAACGCCATGACAGTGACAGAATTATGAGAAGGGGTCCCCAAAACCCCATGTTGAAAATTTGGTGCAAAAATTCCAAAAATGCCTGAGATATGCAACAAAGTTGAAAACCCTATCTATCCCATTATACAGCTCACGGCATTTCTCAGTTCGTGGTCGGCTTTGAAGAGTGCAGACGTGTCCCGTCCACAAAGATCGCCGCCACGAGCCCGGAGGTAAGGCAGCGGGTGAGGGGTGGGGGAGGCAGGGTGCGCAGGGTGGGTGCGGTTGTGGGAGGGGGCAGGAAGACGCGTGGGACGCTTTCTTTTCAGGTATTTAAAAAAAAAAAAGACGACGTTGGACGCTTTGCCGCTGTGGGCTCTCAGCATGGCAGAAGGACGGCTGGGGGCGTGGAGTCAACGGGATTGGGCACCCCGCCGTTATGAAAGATTTGTTGCCACGCTGGGGTGGGCTCCAGCGTGGCACCCTGTACTCGGGGAGAGACAGTGAAGCCGACGGGGATTGGGCACCTCGGCCGGCTATACTATAGTTGCCACGCTGGGGTGGGCACCAGCGTGGCATTTGAAGGCTTTTGGGAGCGAGTACAGCCGACGGGGATTGGGTACCCTGTCGGCTATAGAGTGTGTGTGTGCCGGTGGTACCCGCGGTGTGTGTGTGTGTGTGTGTGTGTGTGTGTGTGTGTGTGTGGGAGCTGCGCGGAGCAGGCGATGTCTTATCGCTGCTCACTGAAGTGTAGCTCCCTTTCAACTGTATGCCACTGCATTTGGAGCTTGTCATGGACAGCTCCAGCATGCATTGGCGGACAGGGGCCGCGCCTGCCAACGCACTGACTGAATTGGAAGAGGGGGTGACACACCTCTGAAAACTGGGATGATGGCACTATGTTTCTTGCACATGCGTGCAAGCAAACATAAAAATAAATGAAACTGTATGTCACAGTCCCTGTCATAGACAGGTAAGCTGCCTTGTATGTTGGGAGGGAGAGCCCTGCTCTTTAAGGTGCCATAGTCCTCAACATTTTACTTCTTTTTGTCAGTTTTGCTAAAACAGTAAAAAAGAGGGCTGAGAAAGCATAACTGATTATGGCTAGACTGCGTCTGTATTGCCAAAGCATTCAGGTGATCTTGAGGGCCCCTCCTCACAAAGGACATTTTTGATTCTAGGGCTCCTGAAAAGGGGAGGTTGGAGATGACCAAGCATAAGAACTCCACCGATCAGGTTCTGAAACTGGATCCTGCTTTAAAAAAAAAAAAAAGCGTACCAGATGTCCTGGCGAAACCCCTGGCAGAGCTTTTCACCATCTCTCTGAGGACAGGGTGGGTGCCCCAAGACCGGAAGGTGGCGCATGCAGTGCCTATCCACAAGGGGGGATCAAGGGAGATGGCAGGGAACTACAGGCCTGTCAGCCTGACATCGGTGGTGGGCAAGGTAATGGAGGCATTGTCAAGGAGAGGCTAGGGGGACCTGGATAAGTCAGGGTGCCTGGACGATGGACAGCATGGATTCATCCCAGGGAAATCATGTCAGACAAACCTGGTGGAGTTCTATGACTGGGTGACAAGTGCCTTGGACCTGGGTAGACCAGTGGATGTCCTCTTTCTAGACTTCAGCAAGGCATTTGACTCTGTTCCTCACGCGGGCCTGTTGGATAAGCTAGGAGAAATGGGGGTGGGGAACCAGATGATCAGATGGATAGGCAATTGGTTCCAGGACCGGACCCAGAGGGTCATAGTTGGTGGGATAGTCTCATCCCCAAGGAGGGTCATTAGTGGGTCCCACAGGATCAGTCCTTGGGCCCCTTCTGTTCAACGCCTACGATCTGACATAAGGACAGGAATCAGGGAGGAGATGAGTCTCTTTGCAGATGACTCAAACTGGGGCAGTGGTGGATGGGGAGGAGGGAGGGTGGCCCTGCAGGGGACCTGGAGGCTCTGGAAAGATGGTCTAGAAAGTGGAAGCTGAGGTTCAATGCAGGGAAATGCAAGGTACTCCACCTGGGGGCCAGAAACCCAGGCCAAGTGTACACCCTGGGGAAATACTACAAGTCTCAATGGCTGAGAGGGACCTGGGGGTGGTGGTGGATGTCAAGATGAACAACTCTGAGACTTGTAGGAGGGCAGCAGCCAAGGCCAACAGGATGCTGGGATGCATCACTAGGGGATCACCTCCAGAAGGAGGGAAGTGATACTCACTCTGTATAACTGCTTGGTGAGGCCACACCTTGAGTAGCGTGCAGTTTTGGAGGCCACACTTAAAGAGGGACATTAACCTCCTGGAGAGGGTCCAGAGGAGGGCAACCAAAATGATTTGGGGCTTGGGGACAGGACCTATGAGGAGAGGCTCAAGAGCTAAATATGTACACATTGGAAGAGAGAAGGGACCGGGGGGACATGATAGAGGTCTTCAGGTACATGAAGAGGGTAAATAGGGGAGGAACAGTCAGGGTGCTTCGAAGGAAGGAGGAAGGGGCCACTAGAGGGCATGGGTGGAAGCTGGAGGGGGGAAGATTCAGGGGAGAAAGGAGGAGGTGCTACTTCACTGAGAGGGTGGTGGAGCCATGGAATGCACTACCTAGGGGGCTGGTGGAGGCAGAGACAGTGGAGGGGTTCAAGAGGGGGTGGGACAGGTACAGGGGAAGGGTTCAGGAAGCAAAATCCAATGCAGCAAGAATATCCGGAACTGGGAAGTGAGAAGCCAGAGAAGGCGAGGGGGACAGCAAGGTCAGCACCCAGGGTGGGGGCTGACCAAACGAGCAGACACGAAAGACCGTTAGGCCTATTCTGCTGGCATTTTAGTATGTTAGTATGTTAGTATTTCACCATTTTGAAGCCACGAGCCAAAAAAAAAAAAATTGTTAATAAAAGCCACAGCTGCTAAACAGCTTTTAAATGGCTAAATTGGCTCTGGCAGTTCATAAGCATGGCAGAGCAGGACAAGTTGTTTTCTTCATTTGTTTCTACGTATAGCACTAGTTTTATGTCTGAGTGTTCGCTAAGCTTTTGCTGTTTTATTTAAATAATGCCAACATTCTGCACGAGATGCACTGCTAAGATTTTGCCCGAAAACAATGCTGCAACCTCTATTACTTGCTTAGTCCCTATGCATTTTTACAATCCTGTGCCTGTGGTAAACTAAATAAAATAAACACATAAAATAAATGAATACCTGTGCCCAATAAACAAGACAACTAGCCCCACGCATCTAATGTCGTCGTTCAGCATGGTGCACATTGTCAGCATGAGAAAGCAGTTTTCTTTTGGTCAGTGGGGAAAAGGCTGCATTTTGGGGTATATGCAGTAATCTTGCAGTTCGCTTCCTTTGTTGCCACCTGCCTTAATCGGCCTTCAGCCAGGAAAGGGTTGGACAGTTTGACAAAGTCGGCAGGTTCTTGATGCAAGTACGTAACTACTTTTCAGTCTGTGGGGGAAAAAGTTGTACCTGGGTATGGTATTTACTCTGTATATTTATTATGGATGCTGCAAATTTCAATTGTGGGAAACCGTGGCAACGAGCACGTTGCAATTAATGCTAACCTTTACTAGAAACCGCCCCTGTTTAGAAGCCGTAGCCAAAAACAAAAAAGTGCAATAGAAGCCGTGGCTTCTAAACGGTGAAATATGATATATAGTATGTATATCGCTGCCCCTCCTGCTGAAGAAGCGACGGAGCTGTTGGTGGACAGAGCAAAAATGCCCTCTGTGGAGGAAATGACTAAAGCTTGGTAGTTTTTCCAGGGTTCTCAAGCTATGGGTTTCCTCATGGGCATGCTGGTCCCTCCTCAAATCCCTGCTCCCTGGTCCCTGGGGACCAGGCGCTGAGTTTCTCTAATAGGAGGAACACGGGGGAAGGGGAGCCTGTTGAACTAGACAGTTCCCTTTCCCAGGACTCTGGTTCCCCTCCGCAAGGTTAAACACCCTCGACCTCTCCACCCAGTAATCTATGGATGATGAAGAAGAGGCTAAATCTTTGGACATGTTGGGGTTTACCCCATCTAAGAGACTGCTTTCATCTGTTCACACACAAAAAAAAAAGAGCAACCTGTAAGTTATTAACAGGAGACTGACAATAGAATCTAGAAGTACCACCAGCTGGACAGATGAGAAGTGGAGTACCTGTTCTCATAACCAGATCACAAAGGGTTGGCCCAGGCAGCTGCCTGTGGTAAGGCTAAGCTTCCTTCTTACCCAGCCCCAGGATAAAGATGCCAGGAAACTGGACACTACGGGAAGAATGGCGACACTTCTGCCTCTTATTGTTTGGACAGGTTGTTTGCTTGGCCTTCACTGCCCAGTACCAGAAAGCCCTCTGGTACTCTGAGCTGGCCATGGCTGAGAAGGCCACTGGGGACCAGTCACACAGTCTGGCAGACGCTGCCAGTTTGGTGCTTGATGCCGCCTAGTACCAGTTCCACAGGACGACCAGTGACACTGCCTGTTAGGTCATGGCCCATGTCATCTCCTTGAGAAGATTTGCTTGGTTAAGGATCACTAGTTTGTCTCAGGATACCCCGGCAAAATCCATGGATTTCCCACGTGAGGTCCATTCTCTGGGGACAAAGTAGGGGACTATTTATGAAAAAGGTGAAAGAGTTCAAAACCACCTACAAAAGTAACGCTGGAAAAAATCTCCACTTCTTTCAGGCCTCGTGGAAGGGGAGCTAGGGGTAGGGGTTATTAACTTTGTGCTTTTTTTCCCATACCCTATGCTTGCTGTCAGATGAGAGGCTAGTTTAGGGGCTGGGGCAGAAGAGTTTTCCAAATGGGCTGACCGACCCCAGCCTTTAGGACTCAGCCCATACAGAACCCCCCCCCCTGACTTGTTGGTCTCTGTCTACTGTCCTTTGCCAGTGGGAGGAAGGCTGGCTCACTTCTTCCAGGAATGGAGTCGCATCTTACTAGATGTGCTTTCTCACCCACAAGAAAATGGAGAGTGGCGGCCTGTTTTGGACTTCAGATTTCTTAGCAAGCCCCTGAAGGACACGTTCAAGATGATCACCTGTTCAGTGATACCTTCCCTGTGACAGGGAGGCTGGATGGGTTCTCTAGAACTGAGAGATGCGTATTTCCACATTCCATTCAGACCCAATCACAGGAAATACTTAAGATTCAGGCTGGCCTCTGGTCAAGTTAGAGGTTACAAGTGTGTGTGTGTGAAAAACAGTTGAGGTGCAAAATTAAGGTACTGTAGTGCAAATTGAAAGAAACATTACATCAGCAAATCGAAGTGATCACTGTGCCGCAGTTAAAAGTTACAAAAAAATAAAGTATAAAGGAAAAAATAAATAAGTAAACAGGTTAATAGGAGGAAGAGGAGTAGCAAGGGTAGAAGCAGGATCCCTGTGAGAATGAGTTGCATCTTGGTTGGGCTATCCTGGGTAAGAAAAAAACGCCCAAGTGTTACAACATGGATGCTAAGTAAAGAGTGAGTTTTTGAATGGGTGTCTGTATTGTCTGTCTTTCTTTTTAACTTTCACCCCATATACTCATCAGCCCTGTTAAACATTGAAAAGCATTTCCTATCGCCTTTCACCTTTTAAGAGTGTTCTGCCCTGCTGGAGGTGCTGTCCTTCAGATGAGATACTAAAACTGTGGTTTTTACAGTTGTCGAGGTGAAGGTTAAAGATTCCATAGCATATATATTTTTTTATTTTCCTGTTTTTGTCTCTCATCTCCTTGTAACTAGGACCACGTCCACTCAAGGAGCAAGGTGCTGCATCATCTCTCCCCACCCACCCACTCACTGCTGCAAGTACACCATCTGGTTGCCTACTTCTGGGCTAGGGCTTTGACTTACCCCACTATCAGGGAACCAGAATCATTGGATGAAAAATTCCCAAGTCCGAGGTCCGGGACACAATAAAAATGCAGACTGACTTGAACTGCTCAGCACTATTAAGTCCAAGGGACTTGACTGTGCTGTTCACTGTTATGCTCGTGCGCAGTGTCTTCTGTGCTGTCGGGCAGTCTTGGAGGGTGCAGTTCACACTTTCCACCTCTGGGGCTGACACTTCATTGCACCCCTCCCCCAAATCGCGCTTACCTCCATGCTGCAGAATCTTCAGGCACGTGCCGGGAGGAGAACGGTGTACTACATTGCGGAGAGCTGGGAGGCACTTCGGGAGAGTCTGACTGGGTTCAGCTCAGTTTCCATCATGCCAGCTTGCAGGATGTCTTATGGGAGGATGCGCATTGTGAGAACAGCCACCAGAGAGAGAGATCACATGAGCTTCAAACAGTGATCATGTGGTGGCTGTTCTGTGTATGTCTGTAGCAGTTCGTTAGTGTGCCATCACTTCTTTGCTGGCTGCCGCAGGTTACGGACGTGTTCTATATCAGTGCCCGACCCATCAAATGCAATTTAGTGCTTTCATGATTGAAGACAGCTGACTGAGAACTCATTTGTGCTCCTTGACTGTGTGCACATTTATTAAGAATCTTTTGGGGTTATTTTTGGTGTCGGGAAGTATTTGTCTGGGAAAATGGGAGGGAGTGAAGAGAAATATTGAACATGAGTTGCAGCTCGTCGTGTGGGCTTAAACTAAGCCCAGGTTAAAGTCTCTGGCCCATCTAAGCAGGGGGTAAATGACTCTAACTTGCTCTTTGAGACCCTCTGATGTACACATTTTGTTCTGTTTGAGAGGCAGAGGGGGGAGACTATCTTTTAAGAGTACTGAGTTAGGAAAGAGTCTAGAGGAGTTGTATACAAAAATAAAATCATTTATTTTTGTGACTTGACTCACAGCCTGACTTTAATACTGAAGCTGCAAAGGAGAGATTTATGGACTTGGCTGAAGACTAACGATTAACTGACCCAGAGCAGGGACTCCTCATGTAATATCTCATTCATTGTTCTGCCATTCAGTAGCAGAGCTAAGGGGACATTTCTCAGGCTGGCAGTGTATATTTGACAGACCTCAGCCACCACCAAGGGCACTTTTATTTTGATTTTACAAGAAGTCTCAAGAGCCAAGTGTCCTTTATAATTTTCTGGGCTTGAAGCAGCTAAGCCTGTGTGTTAATTAAATCACTCGATCGGGCATAATCAAGCTGCAAGCAGCCAGTGGCTCAGAACTCGAGCCGAGCTTTCCGATACATCTACTGGATCCTCTGACCCTGAGGACTCCCTGCAAGGCTGTACCCCTGATCGGGCACCAAAGCTGCATGCGGCTGCAGCTGGAACTCAAGCCAGCCTGCTGTATCTACTGGATCCTCTGACCCAGAGGACTCCCTGCAAGGCTCTACTCTTGATTGGGCATTGAAGCTGCAAGCGGCTGTGGCTGGAACTCAAGCCAGCCTGCCGCATCTACTGGATTCCCTGACCCAGAGGACTCCCTGCAAGGCCGTATCCCTGATTGGGCACCAAAGCTGCAAGTGGCTGCAGCTGGAACTCAAGCCAGCCTGCCGCATCTACTGGCTCCCCCGATGCCGAGGACTCCCTGCTAGGTTCTACCCTGATCAGGCACCGAAGCTGCAAGTGGCTGTGGCTAGAACTCAAGCCAGCCTGCTGCATCTGCTGGATCCCCCGACCCCAAGGACTTCCCGCAAGGCTCTGCTCCTGTTTGGGCACTGAAGCTGCAAGCGGCTGCAGCTGGAACTCAAGCCAGCCTGCTGCATCTACTGGATCCCCTGACCCCGAGGACTCCCCGCAAGGTACGAGTTGGGGACAGACCAGGTTTGTATCCCTGGCTCGCTATGGGACATCTTGGTCTAGTGCTTGGCTACTACTGGCTCCCGAGTAGGAGGCTGGTGGTGTGTTGATTGTCTCTCCCTGCTCTCCCAGGGAAAGCCAGGGCTACCCTTGCCAGCCCGATACCAGCCGCTGTGCCTGCACTCTGGCGGGCTCAAATCCAAAAGTGCCAGGCGCTCTATTCACAGCTCTGAAGAAAATGTTGAAAATTCATGTTAGCACTGCAATTTCACTGTTTATGTAGCTTGTGATAGTGCTCGCCTTATTTCACTGTATAGCTACTAGTCTTGTAACTGTGTTGACGCAGTATTGTTGAAAGTTCCCTGCCTTGCCAAGACACCCTCTTTTCCTATCCTTCTGAAGCATATCTTGCTTATACTCTCCTGTTGTTTCTTCTCCCTTCTATTTTTATTTCTTTAGCGCTTTCGATCCCTCTAACTAGTCCTTCCCACTGCTGGTTAACCTGAGCGGCTTTGGTGCCTAAAATCAGTCCGTTTTCCAGGTTCCAGACCAGCACCGCCAACCCCACTGTGCACTCTGTGTCCTCACCCCCATTTCTCTCTCTCTTTTTCTTTCATTGTTTTCCCCCCTGCCATACGATCTAACTAAATTGGGCACTAACTGCTCTCCGCCCATTCGATGCTGTCTCAGCCCAGCTTTGTTCTAGCCCCTTATCTTTTTAGTTTTTTTTTTTTTTTTTTTGTTGACCGGGTAAGTGCACTAGACAAATCCTGCCTATTTTCAGGCACGACCCGGGGGAGGGGGATACACACTGACTTTAAAGTGTCTGTTGGAAGCTCAAACTTACTGCAAAGAACAAACTGCAACTCCATTTAGGACCTGGAAACCTGAGTAAGGCATAATATTGCAGAGCACTGGGTAAGAAGGGGAGATACACTTTCTACAAAAAGTTTTATTTTTATTTTTCCTTATTGGCATTCAGCAGAGAATTGCAGGATTCCTTTAAAAGGGTAGTAATTTTATAACCAAGTGAGTGGAGATACAACTGAATTTGCTTGAGTGCGGGGATGAGACCTAGCATTTGGAAGGATATTTTGTAACATTTTAAGTGTCCTGCTGGCTGAGGTGAGTTCATTTTATCCCTGGACTCAGTAGAGTGGTTTGTGTTGGAGCCGTGGTCTAGTAAATTGTGTTGTTAGTTGTATTACTATAAAGGACAGTACTCACCAGGGTGGTGGAGCAGTTGTGTATTTGATTGTTTCTAACAGTCACCAGTGGCTGTGCACCACCCACCCCTTCCCCCCCCCATCCCCCAGGCGTGGCATTTCCTTTATAGCCACAGTTCTGACATCACTTCCTCAACAGGTCTTGGGACAGAACTGTCATATTCCTAATAACCCTGCAACTGCATAAAGAGTAGTTACACAAACAAATAATAATACATATATAATTACATATGGTATATAATAAGGGAGCAGGACATGTGGAGGTGGTGCAATGCACTGGCTGTGGGGCAGCAGTTTTCCGGAAACATTCTGAAACTGCGTTGCTGTCCTATTTGTAGGCAACTGTCAGCTCTTGAGAGAGAGGTTGCCCACCTCCAGGCTGAACTAGCAAGGACTATGAGGCCCCCTCCCAAAGAGCACCACTGCACAACCACTGAGTCAGAGGTTTGGAGTATGAAGAGCAGGGACCACAGTGGGTTCTGGGAGGGTGAGGGTGGTGGACCAGAGGAGAGCCCCCAGTTGTACCTCTACACAAATCAGATGCCATTCTGGCAGAGCAAGGTTCCTCTATGATGGCACCCTCAGTGGAGACCCAGAAGAATGCTGAGGACATCCACAAGGGAGACCCACAAAAGGGTGGCAAGGGACACCACAGGGGAAGGAAACAGCTACTGATAGGGGACTCAGTTGTTAGGGGGGTAGAACTGGGGAAGGGAGAGAAGGAAGTAAGCTGCCTGCCTGGTGCCATGGCTTGGAAGGACAAGAAGCGAATCCTCACAATTGTAGAAGCAGCATCACAGGAGAGAGAACTAGATACCATTGTCCACCTTGGGACAAATGACCTAGCTAGGCATGGGATCAGTGCAGTGCAGAATGAATTTGTGGAGTTGGGGAGGGGCCTCAGACGGGTAACAAGCACAGTAACCTTCTCAGAGGTGCTACCAGTCCATGGCAGGAGTGAGGCTAGGGTACTGCACACCATGCAGTTTAATGAATGGTTGCAAAACTGGTGCAGAGCACAGGGCTTTGGCTTCATTGGGGACTGGGGGTCCACCTGGAGAGATAAAGGTCTATACTGGTATGATGGTCTGCATTTGTCCACAAAGGGGACCAAGCTCCTAGGTGACAGGTTTAAATGCTTCCTTGGCAAGCTTTTAAACTAGATAAGGGGGGGTACTGATAAAAGGCAGGAAAAGTCAAGCCTCCCCCCACAAAACATGGCAGGTAGTAGGGTAAACACTGAGGTACAGAGCTCAACACAGGGCAGGACGGGGGTAAATGATAAAATAGATAAGAGCAGGGATGGGGGAAAAAAGGATCAAGCCAACATTAAATGGAGGGCAATGACTACTAATGCCCGTAGTCTGGGAAACAAGCTTTCTGAGCTAGTAGCTTTGATGGAAGATGAACAACTGGATATTGTGGCAGTCACAGAAACATGGTACACCGAGAACCATGAATGGGATGTCAACATACCAGGGTACACAATCTACAGAAGGGACAGGGAAGGCAAAGGAGGAGGTGGAGTAGCTGTATACATAAGGGAAGGGATCAAAGCTACAGAACTAAAAAGTAAAGGGGGAGGACAAGAGGCACTCTGGGTTACCTTGGAGATGGGGAATGGCATCACAGTCCGCACAGGGGTTGTATACAGAACCCTGTCTCAAGGGGAGGAAATGGACAAGAAAATGATAGAGGACATTCTCAAAATGGCTGAAAAAGGGGAGATACTGTTGATGGGGGACCTGAATATGCCAGATGTAAACTGGAGGACATGTACTGCAGCCACATCCAAGAGCAGGGTCATTCTCGATGCCCTGCAGGGGGCAGACCTTAGACAGCTAGTGCTGGAACCCACTCGGGAAGGAGCAATACTAGACCTGGTACTCTCAAATGGAGAGAGGATCACAAATTTAGAAGTCAGTAGACATCTGGGAACAAGCGACCACTGCACAGTGTGCTTCACAGTGAGCACAACCATGGAGATACAAAAACAAGGATACTGGACTTTAGAAGGGCTGACTTTGGCAAAATGGGTGAACACCTGAAGAATGCACTAGCAAATGGCCAAATAGGAGGGGTGGAAGAACAATGGAGAAAAATCAAAACTACCATCATACAGGCAACAAATCTTTGTGTAAAACAAAGAAAGAAAACTAAGCGGAGTAAAAAACCAGTATGGTTCTCAAAAGAGGTGGCAGGGAAGGTTAAGGAGAAAAAGGCTGCACTCAAAAAGTATAAGGAATCACAGAGGGAGCACGACAGGGAACTGTATCAATTAAAGCAGAAAGAAGTAGGAAAAGCAGTCAGAATAGCAAAGGCACAAACCGAGGAAAAAATAGCCAACTCGGTCAAAAAGGGGGATAAAACCTTTTATAGGTACATTAGGGAGCATAGAAAGGTTAAGGGAGGGATAGTGAAGATTAATAAAGGAGAGGGGAGGTGGGCAGAGGGAGACAGTGAAAAGGCAGAGATACTGAATGAATACTTTTGCTCAGTATTCACAAAAGAAGATGAGGAGCAGTTACCTAAACCAGACAATAGAAGCACTCTGGGTAGGGGGGTTGATACCAGTCCATTCACAGAAGAAAGAGTCCTGAAAGAACTCCTAAAACTCAAGGTGGACAAAGCAATGGGGCCTGACGGATTCACCCCAGAATCCTAAAAGAACTAGGGGGACCTAGTGACACCACTGACCACACTTTTAACAAATCATGGCAGGATGGGGTGGTACCTGAGGACTGGAGGAGGGCAGATGTGATCCCCTTACAAAAGTGGGAGCAAGGCAGAAGCAGGAAACTACAGACCTGTAAGTTTGACCTCAGTGGTAGGGAAAATGATGGAATCACTTCGAAAGAAAGAATTGTTGAGCACCTAGAGGCCAGCAGGGCACAGGACCCAAAGCAACATGGATTTACAGCAGGAAGGTCATGTCAGACTAATCTAATTGATTTCTTGACTGGGTGACCAAAGTAATAGACCAGGAGGGCTGTGGATATAGCCTACCTAGACTTTAGCAAGGCATTTGACACAGTCCGCACAAAGATTAATAATCAAGTTAGCCAGCCTGGGAGTGGGTCCCAGGTGGTAGCCTGAGTGGCTGAACTGGCTGCACAACAGGACAGAAGGTAATAGTGAATGGAACACATTCTGAAGAAAGGGGTTACTAGTGAGTACCTCAGGGCTCAGTACTGGGTCCAATCCCTTTAACATCTTTATAAGTGACATTGCAGAGGGTCTGAGGAAAGGTATGCCTCTTTGCAGATGACACAAAGATCTGTAACAGAGTTGATACACAAGAGGGGTAGAAAAGATGAGAAGGACTTGGCAAGGTTGGAGGAATGGTCAGACATATGGCAACTTAGATTCAATGCAAAGAAGTGCAAAGTAATGCACCTGGGAAACAAAAACCCAGGAGAAGAGTACACAATAGCAGAGGCGGTACTAACAACAACAAAAATGGAAAGGGACCTGGGGGTAGTCATATCAGATGACCTAAAGGTGGGTAAGCAATGTGAGAAGTCAGTAAGGAGAGCCAGGGGGATACTGGGATGCATAGGAAGGGGCATCACAAGTAGAAAAGATGATTATCCCTCTATACAGACAGTTGGTGAGACCCCATCTGGAGTACTGTGTGCAGTTTGGAGACCTCATCTACGATGGACATAGACTGGATGGAAGCAGTCCAGAGGAGGGCAACTAAAATGGTGCAGGGTCTACATCAGAAACCATATGAAGAGAGACTGAGAGAGCTTAATATGTATACCCTTGATGAAAGGAGGGACGGGGGGACATGATAGAAACATTCAAGTACCTCAAGGGAATCAACAAAGTCCAGGAGGGTAGCATCTTTCAGAAAAAGAGATGTGTAAGAACAAGGGGGCACAGTTTAAAGATAGAGGGGGGACGGCTCAGGGGTAATGTGAGGAAATTCTTTTTCACGGAGAGAGTGGTGGATACATGGAACAGCCTTCCTGAGGAGGTCATTGGGTCTAAAACAGTGGGGGAATTCAAACATGCATGGGACAGACACAAACCAATTATAGTGGGGGGTTGCAGGAAGCAGGCTGTTGGTTAACTAGAATCTGCAGCTTATCCAGTAGGTAGGGAAATGGGCAGACTGGGTGGGCCAAGTGGTCCTTTTCTGCCGTCAAAGTCTCTGTTTCTATACAGATGAATGACAACTGACCTTGAACCAGATTAATCTATTGGTGGTATTTTTTTTTTTTTTTAAGTGAATGAGGGAAATTTGGCCAGGACACGGGAAATTCCCCCTACTCTTTTCGATAAGTGCCATGGGATCTTTAACATCCACCTGAACTACCACCAATCCTGGAAGATGGGACCTCGGTTTAATGTCTCATCTGAAAGACGTTATCTAACCTCTTTCCCCACCATAAGGTGGCAGACTTCAGGTTGGAGGTCCTCGCGGTTTGCTCTATGGGGGATGCTGTTGATCGGTGCTCGGTCACTTCACCTTGTGTTTCCTGGAGTTCCTTTGACCTTCCGGACTATGCGCCCTACATGCTGTAGTTTGGATTCGGGTCCAACCTCCCTGATTATGGGATGTTATGATATCATTGGCCCGATCCTGGTTCAGATTGTCCGGTGCTCCCTTGATTGGGTGAGTTCCCAAGCTCCCTGAAGGAGGCGGTGGTAACACCCCTCCTGAAGAAAGCTTCTTTGGACCCTGACTCTCTGGCTAACTACAGACCAATCTCTAATCTTCTGTTTTTAGATAAGGTTATTGAGAATGTAGTAGCGGTACAACTGGAGAACCACTTGACCATCCATAACATCTATGAACCTCTCTAGTCCAGTTTTCGGAAGAGGCATAGTACCGAGACAGCACTGTTTCGGGCACTCAATGATCTACTGATGGCGAGAGATCGGAGAAGCCGTACTATTCTGGTGCTTCTTGATCTCTCCTCAACTTTCGACACTGTGGACCATGGGGCACTGCTTGGACGTCTGAGGTCCGTCTGTGGCCTGTCACATACGGTTCTCAGATGGTTTATATCTTTTCTCACTGGTAGAACTCAGAGAGTGGTGTCCGGGGTTTTTTCCTCAGACCCATTCTCTCTGTCTTGTGGGGTACCTCAGGGTTCAGTGCTTTCCCCTATGTTGTTCGCAGTGTATATGCTGCCCCTCTCAGACATTGTAAGATGGTATGGGCTGAGGTTTCACTACTATGCTGATGATACCCATCTCTACCTGTCTTTTGCACTCAACCAGGATAGTGCTCTCTTGCTATTTAACAACTGCCTTGTGGAAATCCAGGACTGGATGAATTCGGGTTGGCTAAAGTTGAACGCGGGAAAAACGGAGGTGATGGTGGTGGATCCAGGTTGCCGGATAGAGCGGTTGAGGACTGGTCAGTCCTCTGGAATTTATATAGGGGGCACCCAGCTCCTTACCTCTGATCAGGTGCGGGACCCGGGGGTGATGCCTGATGACGGGCTGACCTTATGATCTCAGGTGTCGGCTGTCGTCAAGTCTTCCTTTTACAATCTTAGGAACATCGCCAGGATCAAGCACCTTGTTCTGTCCAGAGACCTGCCTACACTTGTCCATGCCTTTGTGACCTTGCACCTTGATTATTGCAACTCCCTTTACTCAGGGCTTCCTGGGGTTGATATCCGCTGCCTGCAGCTAATGCAGAATGCGGCAGCGCGTTTGCTGACCGGGGTTTCTCGAACATCTCATATTACCCCCGTTCTGTGCAGTCTGCACTGGCTGCCGATTCAGTGGCGGATCACCTTTAAGGTTGGTTTACTGACCTATAAAGCCCTACGGACTTGCCCTGACTACTTGAAAAGAGCTTCTGATTACCTATAAACGGCGGTAGCTCCGTTCGACGACGGGGTTGCTGGAGATTCCGAGGGTGTCTTTGAAGTCATCTGGGGCACGTACATTTATGTATGTTGCCCCAACCCTCTGGAATTCTCTACCCAGTCAGCTTCGGGAGTGCACGACAGTGGGAGGCTTTAAGCAAGCGCTTAAAACTTATTTATGGTGTCAGGCTTTTAATGGCACATAGTAAATTAACCCTGTTGTATTTTTGTTTTTTATATTGTATTCACTGTTTTACTATTTTATAATTCTTTTGTAAAGCACCTTAAAATCTGAAGAGTGCGTTTGTGAAATACTATTATTATTATTATTTCTATCTCCCTTAGGCTTTACCCCTGATCGGGCATCAAAGCTGCAAGTGGCTGTGGCTGGAACTCAACCCAGCCTGCCGCAGCTACTGGATCCCCCGACCCCGAGGATGCCCCACAAGGTACGGCTTATGGATGGACTGGGTTTGAATCCCTGGCTCACTATTGGACATCTTGACTTAGGGCTCAGCTGCTATTGGCCGAGTAGGAGGCTGGTGGCGTGTTGATTGGCTCACCCTGCTCCCCCAGGGAAAGCCAGGGCTGCCTTTACCGGCCCGATACCAGCCACTGTGCCTGCGCTCCAGCGGGCTCGAATCCAAAAGCGCCAGGCACTCTGTTGATTGCTCTGAAGAAAATTGTCCCCCACCCTCCCCAGCCTTGATTTAAATACGCCTCATCACCACCGTCCCTTGTAGCATTACACAGCTTGGCTGGAACCCGAACCATTACCTTCTCCTCTTAAAGGTATATTGTATGCCTAGACCTTATTCCTCCTGGAGTCATCTAACTTACTCTGACTGAAAATAACACCTCAAGCTCTTGTAATTCCCTCTTGTTCTGCTTCTCGTGTCTGTTGCTTCTAAGGTCTAAATAAGAAGCATATCAAACCCAGGTCCTTTCTCAGGAGTTAGAAATAATGCAGACACCTGTACTGACCTGTTGCCTGATTGGCATATTACTTCCTACACTGACTCCTACTTTAGATCTCTCCTCTCATGCTACATATATAATAAATCTAGACTTGTGTCCCACAATTGTACTGTACCCCTCTCTCCTACATTTTATCCACCTTTCGCAGTACTCCATGCAACCTGCATTTTATTGTGGCGCCTGTACTAAGGACCACTGGCCCAAAGCAACAGCAGTTATGACTGCCCAATGGAGTGAGCAGACTTTTTCCTTTAAGGTTAGGATGTTTTTCCTTGCCTCTTTGGGACCCTCTGGACTCCATCTGCACTACTCTTCAACTAGTTCCAGCCACAAAATCAAGAGGTCGGATCCGCCTATTTAAGCTACTCATACATGCCATCAGGAAGCTCCTACGTCTGCCCCTACTCTATTTGGGGAAACGTAGAACTAAACCCTGCACCCACCTACCCCTATCCTGGCTTATTCTCAGCTCGCCCAACTGCGGGGACTGAGCTTACTTCACATAAATACCTGTAGTCTACTAAATCCAGATGTCATTGTGGTCTCAATGACTTGGCTAAACCCAGACACCCCTGATCTTGAAATTAATGTCCCTAATGTGTACAGAGCAGACAGACATGCCGGGGGTAGCTATTTACGTGCATAACAAGTTCTGCTCCACATTCATAGATTCTGCTATGGTGTTGAAAGGAATTTGAACGCCTCACCATCAAGTTACAACTGTTGCCCTCTGTCTCCTTACTAATCATCGGTTGTTACAGAATTCCCTCAGCAGGACTTGTCGTGTTTAATCACCTGTCTCACTTGTTAGACCAATCCTCCTCGGAGGTTGTCATAATGGGAGACCTAAATCTCGATTGGTTCTCAGAGAGCTTCAAACCCCTAAAAGAATACTGTGACTCCTTTGGGTTTACCCAATTAATAACAGAACCCACCCATCCTCATGTGAAGAATCCTGAGCACAGTAGTTTACTTGATGGTATCCTTGTAAACAAACCCCATGTTTTCAGTCACCCACTCACTCACTCACTCAGGTGTGCTCTTCAACGAGCTGAGCGACCACTGCCCGGAGGCTTGTGTAAGATCTGCTCCAAAACCCACATCCACATCTTGGTATATTTTCAAGAGATGTCACCGCTACCTAGACTATTATGCGTTCATCTCCTGCTGGCAAGAAGTTTCTCTATCCCCCACTATGCCCAAAGCATGCGAGGTGTTCAATAGTATACTCCTAAGCATCATAAATTGACATGCCCTGTTGATCAAAATACGCACCAAAAAAAGATCCTCTCGGTGGTTCTCCCCTAACCTTAAGTCCTCCATGTTTAATCGGGATGCACTCTGGAAGAAAGCCCGCAGAACTAAATCCCCAGCTGACTGGTCTGCTTTTAGGGCAGCAAGAAATCAATGTACCAAACATACTAGAGCTGCTAAAGCCACCTACTTTTGTAACAAACTAGTCTTTTCTTCCAAATGCTCTGCAAAACTTTGGCAAACCCTAAAAGACATTGAGGGACATAGATCCACTAAGTCCCTCCCTGCCAAAATTATATCTGGAAACACTACCACTACTGATAAGTCCTACTCGAACTCCTTAACACCCATTTTGCAAACACCGGGCTTGTCTAAGACTCTTCGCCCACTAGCAAAGTACACGAGCAGCACAGTAGACAGGCCCCTGCCAACGTTGTCCTCTCACCTTCCAACCCTGATTCCTCTTTCTCCTTCTCTCTGGTTTCTCTGAAGGAAGTGGATGACCTTTTTCTGCAGCTGGACTCAAAAGTGCTGGTGCTGATCTAATCGACCCATGGTTCTTAAAACTAGGCTACCACATACTATCTGCTCCAATAATGCACCTTTTTAATATGTCACTATGGGCTAGTGTCCCGGACATATGGAAAACTGGTCATGTCATACCATTCTTTAAGTCCGGTGACCACACTGTCCTAAACAACTATAGGCCCATTTCCCTACTTCCAACCCTATCCAAACTCCTCGAAAAAAATAGTTAACTCGCAACTAAGGAACTATCTTGACTCCGCAGATCTACTCATGCAAATACAGTCTGGCTTTAGACCATGCCACAGCACTATTACTGCATTGGCCAAAGTCTCTAATGACTGGTTTAATGCTCTATATGGCAAAAAACATACGTGTGCCTTATTTCTTGACCTGAGCAAGGCGTTCGACACGATGGATCATGTTCTGCTGCTGGACATACTACTCAGTGCTGGCCTGGACCTGGCTGCCTTGAAATGGCTTGAAAGCTGTCTCATTGGTCAGTGACAGCAAATCAAAGTGAGAGAGACTTCTCCCTGTTGACTACCCTCCCCAGAGGTCTCCCGCAGGGCTCCATCTTGGGCCCACTCTTGTTTGCCATCTTCATTAATAATATCAACTCCAGTGTAAACTCTGCAAGTATATACCTGTTTGCTGACTATATTGTTAATTACATAGACAGACTAACTCCTGAATTGGCTTACAGGAACCTTCAACTTGACTTTGACAGACTACAGATGAAACTCTTCCATTTGAAATTACTATTGAATGTCAAAAAAAAAAAATTGTTTTTCTCACGTGCAGCCAGAACAGCGTATACCCCAATACTAGACTCTTCCCAAAATTGCCACCCTACTAGGCAAGCCGCTAGAATTTGTGACACAATTTAATTATTTAGCCAGCCCGGTGGTGCTGTGGGTTGTGGTACTGGACACCACACCTCGCGTTGTGCCGGTGACCCGGGTTTGGGAACGGACTCTGGTCGTTTGGGGGTTGGCCGGGGGAGGTGAGAATTGAGTGTCCGGAGGACTGCTCTTCTTCCTCAGGGAGGGGGGTTTATGCTGCGTGTGTCAACACAATGAGGGATTCCGCCTGTGCCCAGGGTGCTGAGCTACCTCCGCGGAGATGGAGACAGCTGCTGTGCCCACGGCACGGGCTTGGAGAGACAAAAATAAATGGAGGAGAATACCGGGACCAGGTAGGACCCATGATGGTGCCGATGGGCCGGGGGATATACCCCTCCAAGGGGGGGTGTCATAGCCCCTGATAGGTCTGCGGAGGTGGTAAATAATGTTGTGATAAAAAACAAAATTTAAATATTTAGGCATGTGTGTTGACCACAAGTTGTCCTTTTTAGACCACATAGAAGACCTTATGAAAAAGCTAAAACAACGACTCGGAATCTTCTTTAGGATCAAGTGTCTGCTCACTAAGGAAACCAAAACTAGGCTAGTACAAGCCACCTTCTTACCTCTCCTTGATTACGCTGACATTCTGTACGGACAAAATACTAGCACTGCCCTTACTAAGCTAGACATATTGTACCACCACACACTTAGATTTATAACTGGTGCACCCTATTCAGTGCACCACTGCTCCCTCTACTTTCTTGTTGGATGGACGTCTCTTAAACTCAGGTGGTAAATGAACGCAGCCATCTGGACTTTCAAAGCTATTACGAGTAGGCTACCTCCTTACATATCTGACTGCTTGCCCATCTGTGCACCTGGAAGCTGTGCACTGAGGAGGTTATCCTACATTACACTTCTTATTCCCAAAATCAGAACCAGGTTTGGTAGCTTGTCCACAGGTCATGTTCTACCCTCCCTATGGAACAAACTTCAAAAAAAAACTGAAATTGGCTTTCCCTGTAGTGCTGTGACAACTTTTAAGACCATGCTTAACTTGACCTTCCCAGCGACCTGTAAGTGCAATCGTTGATGGGTCCGCTCAGTTAAACTCTCTGAGTTGCAGTACTTAACAATACTCCCCAAGCTTGGCTTACTCCCCATCTCCTTACCTAGTCATCAGTGATGTCCTTATGTGCCTCTCCTTTTGACCCTTATGTAGTCTCCTCCAATCCACTTCTCCCTCCATACTTGTTCTACATGTTTTCTGCATATCCTCCACTTCTCTTGTTCACTGGTCTATCTTTACCAATCCTGGCTTAATTGTTCCCTGGACATGTATACTACTGTTGGCACAGTTGCTCCCTGTACATGTAAAGTACTGTACAAAACTGTGTTTATGCATGTTTCCCCGTAACTACAGTCGTGGCCAAAAATATTGGCGTCCTTGCAGTTTTTTCTAATAATGCACCATTCCTTCCAGAAAATTGTTGAAATTAAAAAATATTTTGGTATCCACATATGTATTTCTTTGGTTTGCAGTGGAATAAAACACAAAAGGCAGAAAAATTTACTAAGTCTTAGCTTATTCCACACAGAAATCCTTAAATGGCCCGGACAAAATTATTGGCACCTTTTAGAAGTAGTTAGAAATAACTAGATTTCAAGCAGGTGATTCTCCTTCACTTTGGAATTGAACTCACCTGTGGTGAGTTGCAGGTGCCTTCAATATAAAAATCACTCATTCAACCAGTTTGAATAGAGAAAAGGACTCAAATTCTCCTGTTTTGTGTCACTGTGTGTACCGCAGTGAGCATGGAGAAAAGAAATACAGCCAGTGAATTGTCTGAGGAGGTCAGACATACGAACATACAAAATTTGCCAGCAGATATAGGCCTAGAGGTCTATCAAGTCTGCTCGAATGTGCAGCTAGCACCCCTTATTCTGCAGCTGCCCTCCTCCCTTCCCCTCCATTAACCCTCCCCCTTGTCCTGTTCCATCCTCGTTTGAAGCAGTCCACTGTTCTACTGCATACCACTTCAGCAGGTAACGCATTCCACCCAGCCACCACCCTCTCTGTAAAAAGTGTCTCCTCATCTCCCTCCTGAACCTTCCTCACTCCAGTCTCATATCATGGCCCCTGGTGTCCCTCCCTCCCTTACTTTGAACAGCCCTCTGTACCTGTCTTGTTTATTCCTTTCATGTATTTAAAGGTTTCAGTCATGTCACCCTGTCTCTCCTCTCCTCCAGTGAGTACATGTTCAACTCCTTCAACCTCCTCTCGTATGATAAGTCCCCCAGCCCCTTGATCATCTTTGTCGCTCTGCGCTGCACCCCCTCCAGTAACTTAACAGACAGAAGATTGTAGCCAAGCATGGACAATCTCAAGGCTACAAATCAATTCCAGAGACCTTGATGTTCCTGTTTCACCGCCTGTAATGTTATCAGGATGTTTAAGGCCCATGGCACTGTAGCCAACCTCCTGGACGGGCCGCAAGAGAAAACTTGATCAAGATTGCAGCGCAGGATTGTTCGAATGGTGGAGAAAGCACTGATCAACTGCCAAACAGATTCAAGCTGACCTTCAGACACAAGGGTACAACAGTTTCAACTCGCACCATCCGTCGGCAACTCAATGAAAGGGGGTTATATGGTAGGAGGCCCAGGAGGACCCCGCTGCTGAGAGAGAGACATAAGAAAGCCTGACTGGGGTTTGCCAAAACACACCTGAACAAGCCAAAATCCTTCTGGGAGAATGTCCTGTGGACAGATGAGACCAAATTAGAGCTTTTTGGTAAAGCACATTGTATCTCAGGGTTTTAAATAAGGATTTTAAATTGATTAGCACTTTTGCGCGGAAAAGTGCTAATCAATGTTGCAAATGTGTAGCAGTTGGATCGAATTGATTAGCAAAATAAAAAAAATGTCATATTTACTAGAGACAGTATGATTGGTGTTATTTCTCACCTGATAAACACTTTTTTGATTTCCTTTCATGTGTGGAGCAAAAGGGGAAACAAGACTCTGGTACAGGAGTGTGTGCAGTCACTGAGTCACTTTATTAATTTTCTTTTCATCAGTGTCTCTGTGTGAAATTCACAGAATTCATAATAACTGTGACATGAGTTACTAGTTTTAAAAACAGATTCGATTGTTCTTCAGTAATGCAGTTTCTACTTGCCAACCTTCCCAAGCCTGACTACATAGGGAACAGTCAGCTACAAATTTCAGAATAAGCTGCAGCTGCTGCATAAAAAGTAATAAACAGGAAAGTTACAACTGACTAGTATTCCCAACCTCCCATCCATTTGCACTGAGCCTCTAACTTAAACGGTCAGAAAAGTAATGGGATGGTGGAACAGTAGTCAGTTGTGTCGGGAGTCTAGTGAAACAAAATTTAAAGAGTTCAGTATCAAACGTTTTCTGACCACCAGCCTTGTTAAATGTAGTTTCCACTTGCCAGCCTTCCTAAGCGTGACTACTTATGTGACCCAAAAGTAGCAGTAGAATAAGCAGCTGTAAGCTGCACCTAACTAATTTATTACACAGACACTACTGTACAACTGACTAGTGTTCCCAGCCTCCCATCCATTTGCACTGAGCCTCTAACTTAAACGGTCAATTTTAAATGGATGAGTGGTTAGAAACAGTAGTCTGGGGAGTCACTGTGTCTGAACAAAATGTAAAGTTCAGTTAGCATGCAGTACCGAACATTTTCTAACCTTAAATAAGTTTCCACTTGCCAACCTTTCCAAGCGTGACTACTTTTGCGGACCCAACAGTGAAAACAGCTGGTAGGGTAACTGAGAGTAAGCAGCTGCAGCTGCACCCTAAAAGTAATTTAACAACAGACACAAGTACAACTGGCTAGTGTTCCCAACCTCCCATCCATTTGCACTGGCCTCTAACTTAAACGGTCAATTTTAAATGGATGGGTGGTTGGGAACAGTAGTCGGGACTCCTAGTGTCTCAAACAAAATTTAAAGTTATGCTCAGTACCGAACAATCTGACGAGCCTAAAGCCTGTGGTGCAGTCATGACTTGTGCTGGCACGGAAATTTAATTGAGGTGGCTGGGAAGCAATCAGTAGGGTTACTGAGAATAAGCAGCTGCAGCACCCAAACTGATTTACAAACATGAGCCGCTATTATTCTTGGACTACTACTGCAGTTCCCCACCACCATCCAGAGGATCGAGCCTCTAACTTAAACGGTCAATTTTAAATGGATGGGTGGTTCGGAAGTCAGTCAGAGTAGTCTACTCAGGCCTGTAGACCCAGTTCCCTGTGGCCAGATCCCGCTAACTTTTCTGTATAAGATGGATTTACAGTTTAGATAAGAACATAAAGCACCAGTTTAAGGCTGCAAGCAGCATACACTGTCAGACTACTCACTCAGGCATTTAACTTCTCTTTTGACTTATTTCCAGGACCAGCCAGAGAGCTCAGCACAAAAGATGATGATGGCTTTTGTGTACCCACCTGAGCCTGCTCATGAGTCTCCCCCCACCAACCCCACAGTTGAGTGAGATGGGATTTTTGATTTGTTTAGTCACAGTGACAGTGCAAGACTTATTATAAACACTTATAGCCACTAATATCATTCTCATCAACAATGAAGAAATTTAACAACCGTGGTCTTCAACTTGAGCCACTGAAAAAAATACATATGGCAGTGAGTGTCTCCACCAGCCAATGAACCTGAGGACTTAATGCCCTATAAAAAGTTTAACTGCATGGAAAACTAAACTACTTGTTACCATAAGCAGCACTTTAGTCAGTGCTAAATTTTAACGTGAGACTAGTGGTGTCCCAAATACCACACAGGCTTCTGAGAGCTCAGTGCAATTAGTAAACTTGTGATGAAGTCAGCACAAGAAAAATGTAATTTTAAACAAGGTCTACTCAGACATCTCATGGCATGGTTGGTGCCTCGGCATGATGATGTACAGGTGCACATTGCTGAACTCAAGACAGGTGCAGCTCATTTGCTGAAGTGAGCAAAGTCCTGACCTGTGTGATTGGTAAACGAAGTTCCCATGGCCAGCTGGGATTCCGAGTGTCCATCTCCACATCTGCCTGCCTGTGCCAACCCCCGGAATCACTGAGATCTAGATTGCTAAGTAGGGAGAGTGCAGGGCACCCCCCATAACTGCCAGTGCACTCCCCCTGCTTGGAGATCTATCTGGACGTCTAAGCACGGGGAGGGGCTGGCAGGCAGACATGAAGAGAGGTGCTCGGCTGACTGGCGTGGATTCTCAACTGAACCACTTCCCTCCAGTCAGTGACCAACTACCGACTCTGAGGATCTGAAATTTTTCTCCATGGCACTTACTGCCATTTAGGCTAAAACTTATAAGCCAAAAGTAACTTCCCTCAGTTTACAGGGGCTCGCTACTGACTGATTATGTCATCACTGTCTGACTCGGAAGTACTGTAAGACATAATGCTAGTACTACTTGCTGCATCTTCTGAACTAGTTACATTTGTGGTGTGGGATGAATCTGACCTTTTTGCTTCTGACTGCCTTTGTTTCGCACAAACTCTTCTAGGAGTGCTGAAGAATCTATCTACAACTGGAAAAGGATCAAATGTCTCTGGACTGTCACCCTCGACTGAAATTCTAACCAGGTGTTCCAACATTACTTCACTCAGTCTGTTTCTCCAGTCAGTTTTGACACGCTGCATTATTGAAAATGACCTTTCCAGCTTTGCATTGGACACTAGAATGAGCTTACAAATAACGACAACGTGGTAGAAGTTTGAGAACTGTTCTCTGTAGGACTTCAGAATACAGTTCCAAAAGTCTTCCCTGTTTAAGTGACTTAAAAACTTATTGTATAAAGTTTTAAGTTCGGACCATTCTTCTGGCAAAGCAGCAAGGTCAACATTATGTTTTGCGAGTATCTGTCCTTAGTAATTAACAAATCCGTCCAAGTCTACGTTCCCAAATATTTCTAGCTCATCAGCACTCCTAGGCCACTGTTTCACATCTAACAGTTTTAAAGTCCTAAAAAGTGGGTGTTGGTCCTGAGAGTCACAGTCAGTGATATCTGAAAATCTATCAGAAATGTACTGTTGTACACTACTAACGTAATTAGGTACCTGTGTTATAAGGTGCCTGATGCTGTTAGCATTCGAGACCGTAACATCTTTAAACAGGACTGGTTCAGAATCGTCAGACTCATCATTGTCAGTAACGTCATGGTCATGTTGCTGTAACAGTGTCTTAAGTTCAGAGTTGCATGTTCCGAGAAGATTATCTGCGAGGTGCTGTAGTTGCCATAAGGTTGCGTCAACACAAGCCAAAGCTAAGATCAAGTCAGCAGAAGAACCCTGTAAACTGAGGGAGAGTCGTGACAGTGGCCTTAGAAGGTCAATATAGAACAGCAAATGAGTGACAAATTTGGCAGTTTTCAGTTTGGTCAAAATGCCCTTAACTCTGCTTTTCTCTGTTGGTGGTGTAGTGGCAGTTTCTGTGAGATTTTCAAGATGATGAATCGTAACTGTGTAGGATTTTACCAGTGTCTGAGCGGCTGCATGAAGTTTGTGATCTACCCACCTTGTTCCAAATGCTCTTTCTGGTTTGCTGACTTCACTCCCACTATTTTAGCTAATTCTCTGAGCTCGCGAAGTTTCTTTGGACTTTTTTCGTAAAGGTAGTACAATATCACGAGATTATCATTCACTTGATCAAAAAATGTTCCTTTCAGTGCATCTCTAATTGCCAATTCAAGTCTATGGTTAAGACAATGAATAGACAGTAACCATGGCATTTCCACTTTTAGCAGAGCTGATAGCCCTTTTCTTTTCCCTAGGTTTACTGCAGCACGATCTGCACACATAGCAACCATGCGACTGTTCGTCTAAAATGCCAAACTCTAAGAAGGCTTCTTGAAGTGTTTCTAACAAACCTTCTGCACTGGCGTGCTGAACGTCTTTTAATCTGAAAAAGGTCCTCTCCGTTAAACAAGAACTTTCATTAAAATGCATAAGATACAGTAATTCTTTTTAATAATAATAAAAATAATTTTATTTGTATAGCACCTTTCAATGTTTCAAGGTGCTGAACAGTTTTAAAAACAATTTAAAACTCTAAGTAAAAAACATAAAATATCCATTAAAACCAGTGTATCATTAAAATAGCATATTTGTAATAAAATCCAAACATTAATAAATGACTTAATTATCTAAAAAGGCCATATTCCACAAATAGGTTTTCAACTCTCTCTTAAATAACTCCACGGAGGTGCACTGCCGTAACCGGCATGGTAGAGAGTTCCAAAGAGTGGGTGCAGCATGCGAAAATGCTCTGCTGCCAGAAGATTTTAAACTCACTCTTGGGATCTCTAACAACCCCATGTTGGCTGAGCGGAGTGATCGGTCAGGGCAGTAAGGAACCAGGAGGTCTTTCAGATAGGCTGGACGCTGATCGTGAAGGGCTTTGAAAGTCAATAAAATGACTTTAAAGGTGATCCGCCACCGCATAGGAAGCCAGTGCAGTTCGTGCAGCACGGGAGTGATATGACAGGACCTACTTGTCCCAGTCAATACCCGGGCTGCAGCGTTCTGCACCAGCTGTAGGCGACGGATTTCAACCTCAGAAAGCCCAAAGTAAAGGGCGTTGCAATAGTCCAGGCGTGAAGATACAAAAGCGTGAACTAAAGTAGGCAGGAGTCGACGGAACAAGGTGCCTAACCCTGGCAATATTCCTAAGATGATAAAAGGAAGTCTTGACAACGGCTGACACCTGAGATTTAAGAGTCAGCCTGTCGTCAAGAATAAACCCAAGGCTACGCACCCGTTCTGAGGACGGGAGAGATATTCCACCAAGGAAAATTCCAGATGGTGCACCAATACCCGGCCTCTCGATCCGACCACCTGGGTCCACTACCAGCACCTCTGTTTTCTCCGAGTTCAACTTTAGCCAACTAGAATCTATCCAGTCTTGGATCTCCTCCAGACAGTTGTTAAACACCGAGAGAGCTCCATCCTGGTCGGGTGCAAAAGACAGAGCTGGGTATCATCTGCGTAGCAGTGAAACCTCAGCCCATATCGTCTAATGATACCTCCGAGGGGCAGCATATACACTGCAAACAACATGGGTGACAGCACAGATCCTTGAGGCACTTCACACAACAAAGAAATTG
The DNA here is from genome assembly GCA_016271365.2 of Neoceratodus forsteri. Classification (NCBI taxonomy): domain Eukaryota; kingdom Metazoa; phylum Chordata; order Ceratodontiformes; family Ceratodontidae; genus Neoceratodus; species Neoceratodus forsteri. Next base: position 287,933,880 of record CM057455.1, on the reverse strand, counting down.
GGTCAGAGGAAAAAATTCCCGACACAACTCTTTGTGATCTCCCGGTGAGGTATGACGTGAACCATTGCAAAACGGTTCCAGACATTCCACAAATTTGCCCAGGCGAGCTAATAACACCATGTGGTCCACAGTGTCGAAGGCTGCAGAGATCAAGAAGAACCAGGATGGAACGCCCTCTGATCCCTCGCCATCAGAAGATCATTTAACACCCGAACCAGCGCAGTCTCGGTGCTGTGTCTTTTCCGGAAGCCAGACTGGAAGGATTCATAGACATTATGGATGGTTAAATGGTCATCCAGTTGAACCGCTACGACCTTCTCAATAACCTTCCCAATAAAGGGGAGGTTAGAGATAGGCAGTAGTTTGAAAAACAGTCTGGGTCCAAGGAAGCTTTCTTCAAAAGAGGAGTCACCACTGCCTCTTTCAAGGAGCAGGGAAACTCACCTAACTCCAAGGAGCACCAGACTATTTGCGCCAGGACCGGACCGTTGATATCAAAACAACCCAAAATGAGGGGAGTCGGTCCGGGATCCAAATCACAACTTGTGGGACGCACAGTATGGATGATCCTCATAATGTCCACAAACTCAGGTCGCTGAAAGGAGCTCCAGGAGAAATGGGGCACTGTGATCTCATGCTGTCCAAAAGCATCACCCTTAGAGGTTACCAGACCCAGGTTCGCCCTGATGTCGGCCACTTTAGTTGCAAAGTATAGAAGCGAGCTCATTGCACTTACTTGTGAAAAGCTTTCAACTTGGAGGCAGGCTGGGCTGCATGTCTGTCTGCAGTTCGAACAGCTGAGCCGGTCGATTCTGAGCAACTGCAATCTCCTGGACAGGAATTCTGCCTTCTATGGGTGATTGCAGATTGATAGCTAACATAATGTTCCATCAATCTAGAGTGGTCGGCATCAGGACGGACCCTGCTCAGCGACGCTCTAACCTTGCCCCTGTCTCCGCATCTCCCTCAAGGTCCCGTCAAACACACGGGCCCGCTGAAGGGATAGGGGCGCCACGAACAGGAGCAATAGAATCCAGGGCCATCGTGACGGCCTTATTATAGGCTAACACCAGTGCTTCTGGATTATTGCTCACCGATACGAAGGATGAAAGGTCAAGGACCGCCGCTAGACCTTGTGGAGTGACATTCCATAATGGGTGGTACCTGACCGTCTCCACAGGGGCTGGTCTTCTCAGGGGGGTGCAAAAATTGAACCTCACGGTGTAGTGATCAGACCAGGCGACTGGTTCCACCCCCATGTCGGATGCGTCGATCCCTAGAAGGAAGACTAAGTCTAAAGAGTGTCCAGATTTATGCGTAGCAGTGGAAACCACCTGTGTGAGGCCCAAAGAAGACATCAATTGGAGGAAGTGATTAGCAAAATTAGAGAGTTCATCGTCGACCCAGGCATTGAAATCACCCAGAACCATCAATCTGGGTGACTCAAACGACATGTCGACGAGGAAGTCTGTTACTTCCTGTAAGAAACGTCTCCCATCTCTGGGTGGACGGTAGATGAGCACGATTCGAACACCTACACCTGCTACGACTGTGCACTAGAAAGACCTAGCCTCACCTACTACTACATTCGTGAGACCCAATTCAGTCTTAAAACAGACTGCAACCCCCCCCGCCCCTGCGGTCCAATCTCAGGCGGTGTATCACCGAGTACCCGGCCGGAATCATGGCCTCCAATATAGGGCCAGAATTTTCATCCAGCCAGGTCTCGGTGATGCAAGCTAGGTCAGCCGAACCAACAAGATCGAATAATGGCAGCGTAGCAAAGCTCCAACCAGACACCTACCGGGGCATTTAACAACAGGGGCTGACACCAAAATTCCACAAACGAATTAATAAAAGACAGTCTCCAGTAAAATCCCTGGTCAAAACGAAAAACCTCGATACTCTAAGTTTTACGAGCTGTTCAATGCTTTAGTTTCTTGACCTCAGCAAAACCAAACACCCCGGAATCCAGTATTTTGAGGAGAAGGAGAGAAGAACAAACCCAGCCAACGTCACTCCTGGAGCGAGCCCATCACAAGTCCACCCCGGTGTTCTGCGTATCGTTGAAACAGCGGGGCTCTTCAAGCCCTATTCCCTCCAGAATATAAGGCTCTTCTGTACCACAAAATTCGACCAGAAAAACCTCGGGCTGTGTAATCCTAACGTCCACAGGACAGAGTAAAACTCCTCGTCCTTTCAGATTTACCGAAGAGCCTCAGGGCAATAAATCCTCACATCCACGGATCAGAACCTCCTTGTTCCCCCCACCGGGCTCTGCACTGAAGTCTGAAGGGAGTGAGTAAAAGCAAAGAGCCCGACCAGCGTCCCTCCACCGCATAGATCCTGCCGAGACGACAAAAGCACCGCCGACAACTTTCATCTGTTGCCCCATCTAGAAGAACTGCAAAATACAGACTTTTCTGAAGGGCTGTGAGTAGATTTTCTTGTAACAATTCACCAATAACTGACGTGAACATACGACAACCATTAATATTTGCATATGCACTTCCGAGATCAACATCATGTCTTTTTTCAAGTTTAACAAATGATTCAAATTTAGTAAACGAAAGTTCTTCTTTAGCGAGCAGATAAGCTATTTCAATCAGACGGCGAACTACAACTCTGTCTTTTACTTCTGCTCCTAATAGTGCACGTCCTATTGGTGTGGTTTTGTATATGGAGGCAATTGATTCTGGTTTTCGGTTGAGTGTAACAGCTCGTTTATGAGCATCACATTGACCGTGTTTTGCAACATTGTCCTTTTTCAAAGCTGTACCTCGGATGCCAACAATGAAACTTTCACTAAAATTTGTGCAGTACTTTAACTGGTGTGCCCATTTTTCACATAGGGAACATTTTATCCAGTCTACAAACTCACCGCCATTGTCTGTTTCATACACTAACCATTCATTGCAGTGATCAATCTCCTTTTTCCATTTTTCTACAGTGTGCCTCCTTACTTTTTTGATGCTGGTTGCCATGGTTGCTGTCTGTTCTCTAGGTTCACGTAGCCGTGCGTGACACTGACTGACTCACTGAGTATGTTAAAACAACTTGAAGAATATGTGTGTGCTTCTTTCCAGTGTGTATAATTTGTTGAAAGACATTTGACAATAAACATCAGGCTTCTAAATTCTGTCTTCTGTCTCTTCTTTCCTACAGACAACACCAGAGTGATTACTTGCAGCTGAACAGTTGTCAGGGGGTGGGGTGCTGGTAAAATAAAGATTGGTTGATTGAGTGTCCCTTTGAATTCAGTCAGTGAGCAAGGGGTAAAGTTAGTCTTAACACTCCTAAATAGCCAGAAGTAAATAATTTTCTGGGCTGAAGCAAAGCCTGTGTGCCATGTCTGACAGTCAGATATATTGTTTGAGACAGAACAAGTCAGAAGTACAGTCAAATAATAATTTTCTGGGCTGAAGCAAGCCTGTGAGAGCCACGTCTGACAGTCAAATATATTTTGTTTGAGACAGAAGTTAGAAGTACAGTCAACTAAATATTTTTCTGGGCTGAAGCAAAGCCTACGTCATCTCTGTGTCTAACAGTCAGATCTATTAGTTTGAGGCAGACCTGGTCAGAGTACAATCAACAAAATATTTTTCTGACTCTGCAGTCAGTGTGTCACGTCTGTGTCTGAAATCATGAAGTTTGCAGAAGCACATCACTTTTCCCTTGCTTGTGTGATAAATACAATAAGGAAAACATTTCATAGTGTCACCCCTTTGAGTCATCGCATGTCATTGTCAGTCATTGAGTCAGTCGTGTCTGTCTGCCCTGACTTGCTAACCTATTAAACAATTTATTTCTGGACCATAAAATAACAGTGCCTCTTTCACATGTATTTCCATCCTTGCTCATTACAATAAACATTTTCAATACAAAACCTAGTCTTCTTACCCCAGAGCAACTTCTCACTGATGTGGCAGAATGACCTTATTAAAATCTGGTTTCTCAAAATCTGGTGGAGCAACTTAAGTATTAGTAGTACTACAACATCCAGTTCTGCTAAATATAAAAGTTCTGGCGATGGCCTTACCAAGGATCAAAGATCTGACGGAGAAAAAGTTTCAGGAGTTTCTGTCCTGAATGGAAAAAAGAATTTTCATGGCTGGACTACAATGAAGAAAAAGCCGTACTGTACTGCATATATTGTAAGGCCTACCCCCAGATCTGTGATCCTAACTCTGCTGTGTTTAAAGGTTCAGGCGATCTTAAGTTAGACCCCATAAAGAAGCATGATTTGACAAGGGAACACATCAGTTGCACAAAACATTACTTAAAGGATACCACTCAAGTACCAACCATTCGTCTGTCAGAAACTGCTCTGGGTCAGTCCTTTCAAAAAAAAAGACACACCACCAAAAAAAATTTGAGAAATTCAAAATTTTATTTAACACTGCATACTCTGTGGCAAAGAACAGTAAACCTTTTTCTGATTTTTGAAATGATTTGCGAGATCCAGCGTTAAAATGGTTTAAATGTTGGCAACAACTACATGAATATAGCAGGTTGCCATTTGTTTGTGGATAACATAGCTAAAACAATACGTTCAGCAATAATTGACTAGGTCAAAAATGCCTCCTTTTTGAACATTCTTGCTGACGGAAGTACAGATCACTCTGTTACTGAGCAGGAAATTGTCTGCCTGAGATATGTAGGTGCTGTTTGCCAGCCACACACCTAATATCCGTGGTACCACTTGAAAGTGCAAGTGCTGAGAGTGTATTTAATGCTATTGAGAAAGCTTTACAATTAGTGGATTTGCCATTACCAGAACTGACAGGCTGTGGACATCCAGCACTTGTATGTGCTAATTTTGATGATGCATCAGTTAATCTTGGAGAACGGACAGGGGTCATTAGTAGACTCAAATCACTTTTGCCAAATGTTATTGGCATTCACTGTGTTGCCCACAAACTTGAGCTTGCCATTTTGGATGCAGATAAACATTTCAAATACATGACCAAATTTGAAGACTGTTTAAAAGGCATTTTCAGTTTTTATTTTTGTTCTCCAAAATGCAAGGAAGAACTTAAAGAAATTGCTGAAGTTCTCGATGTGCATCTTGCACATTTCACAGTTGTAAAGCAAGTCAGGAGGCTAGCAAGCAAAGAGAGAGCAGTTGTGGCATTAGAAAAAACCTGGACATTGTGGCAAAGCATCTGGAGCACAGATTCGTGGATGGCAACAGGGCAGACATTGCTAACAGAGCTAAGGGATACCACAAAGAACTGACCTCTATGCATTTCATTAAAGTTCTTTATTTCTTATTAGATTTTTGCCAGTTGTTGGTAGATTATCAAAAACTTTCCAATTGGCAGACCACTTAATTGTTGAGATACCAGAACATACAGAAAAAGCCATTCTGCAGCTAGCAGCACTTAAAAGTTCTCCTGGAAAATATCTCAAAACATTCCAGGAACAGTATAACGCAGAAAAACGTATGTTTGTCAAAACAAAAGTCCGTGGAACACCTGTGAAGTGAAGCTGAAGTTCACACATTTCTTAACTATACTGTCACGTACATCTAGAACAGGTTTGGTGTTCTCTCAGAGAAACCTTTGCCTTTGCTTCAGATTTTGGATTTTCACAGTTGGCCAGTAGAAAAGGAAGATCTAGCAACATTTGGCAATGCAGAACTAACTGAACTCATCACAGAAGGCCCTTTTGCTTCTCACTTCTCAGAACTTGATAAAGATTGTGCTATAGATGAATGGGTGCAGCTGAAGTTATACCTTTCTCGATTCCGAACCAAACCTCTCATAACTATGTACCAGTTGGTGTTACAAATGAAAATTGCTAAATGTCATGGACCAGACTCCAGAAAGGGCCCTATGCAAAAGCTTATTGAGATTCTGCTCACGATTTCCCCTTCCACATGTGAATGCGAAAGAGGATTTCAAAAGCTAATCTCATTAAAAATAAATTACGAACAACCCTGACACAACAGTCTTTCAGGAATCAGCTGCTTGTCATGTGTGCAGGACCATCCGTCTCTGAATGTGATCCACTGCCATCAGTTAAGTACTGGCTTGACAATAGTCTGGGCATTTTCCATTCCTCTAGTCACAAATGTCCATCAAAAGAAACAGAAGAAAAACAGTTTGAAGCAAGCTGTAGTAGTACTGCTGTCTTATAATTTCTCTGCCTCTCTGTAACTTTTCTCTGTCACTGGAGCATCTTAAGGGGGAAAAATAAAATCATTGTTTTTTTTAGTAATAATTCTGTACGTCGCTGACAAATGTTGCGACTTACTGGATCCTGATATGGACTTGTCCTAAAAATGTATCATAAGTCCTGGACTTGCGTATCTCCAAAAACTTTTCAACCTCTGTATTATGCCTCTTCTTAAACCCAGACTGGAGAAGATCATAGAATTTGTGAGCTGTTAAATGGTCGCCCAGCTGTGCCGCAACCACCTTCTCAATAACCTTGCCCACGAAGAGCAGGTTAGAGACTGGTCTGTAGTTTGCGAAGCAGTCCAGGTCAAGGGAAGATTTCTTCAGGAGGTGTACCACTACTACCTCCTTCAGGGAGTCCGGAAACACTCCCATCTCCAATAAACACCAGACTAGCTCAGTGAGGACCGGGCAGATGACTTTAACGCACCCCACCAGGAGGCACGTTGGGCCTGGGTCCAAACTACAGTAGGTTGGGTGTATGCTTTGGACAACCCACACAATGTTCTTGATCAACAACTGGTGGAAGTCGGACCAGACAGGCTGGGTGCTTGCCACCCCATGCCGATCACCACAATACCCATTAGAGGGTGCTGTACAGATCTCTGACCTGATGGTGACAATCTTATCAAAAAATTGTCTGCCATATTGTCCTAGTGCACTGTGATGCACAAAAGAGGTGATTTGATTCCTTTTATTGGACCAACAAAGATTTCCAGAAAAAACTGTAAGCTTTTGAACTTACATAGTCCTTCATCAGAAAGGTAATGGCAAGCCTGGTAAACTATGCAAACCTAGTAAACTGCAAGTTTTTTTTTTTTTTTTTAACTAAGCTCGCCATTACCTTTCCGATGAAGGACTAAATAACTTCAGTTGATAAATGCCTGGACCAAACCAGAGCGGGAGGAAGTTCTGCTGGGAGAATTACAACAGGGGCAAAAGGGGGAAATAATGTGCAGGAGGAAGAAGAGGAGCCGGAAATGAGAGATGGAGATGAATGGAAGCAAGCAGGGAGTAAGAGGGGTGGAATCTTAGTGCTGGGGGACTCAATACTAAGAGGAGTCAGGTGGGGTAGAAACATAGAAACATAGACTTTGACAGCAGATAAGGACCGCTTGGCCCATCTAGTCTGCCCATTTCCCTACCTACAGGATAGGCCGCAGATCCTAGTTAACCAACAGCCTGTTTCTACCTACCCCCCACAAGAATTGCCTTATGTCTGTCGCATGCATTCTTGAATTCTTCCACAGTTTTAGACCCCACAGCCTCCTCAGGAAGGCTGTTCCATGCATCCACTACCCTCTCTGTGAAATAATACTTCCTCACATTGCCCTGAACCCGCCCCCCTTCTATCTTTAAATTGTGTCCCCTTGTTCTTGCACTTCTCTTTTCTGAAGATGCTGCCCTCTTGGACTTTGTTGATTCCACTGAGGTACTAAAAGTTTCTATCATGTCCCCCTCTCCCTTCTTTCCTCAGGGTATACATATTAAGCTCTTTAGTCTCTCCCATACGGCTTCTCTTGCAGACCCTGCACCATTTTAGTTGCCCTCCTCTGGACTGCCTCTATCCTCTCTATGTCCTTGCGGAGATGGGGTCTCCAGAACTGGCCGAGTACTCCAGATGGGGTCTCACCAACTGTCTGTACAGAGGGATAACAACTTCCTGTTTTCTGCTGCTGTTCCTCTCCCTATGCATCCCAGTATACCCCCAGCCCTCACTACTGCCTTCTCACATTGCTTGCTAACCTTAAGGTCATCTGATATGATTACCCCCAGGTCCCTTTCCTTTTTCGTTGTTGTTACTACCTCCCCCACCCACATTGTGTATTCTTCCCTGGGTTCTTGTTTCCCAGGTGCATTATTTTGCACTTCTTTGCATTGAATCCAAGCTGCCATACTTCTGACCATTCCTCCAACCTTGCCAAGTCCTTCTCATCCTTTCCGCCTCCTTGTGTATCAACCCTGTTGCAGATCTTGTGTCATCTGCAAAAGGCATACTTTTCCTTCCAGTCCCTCCGCAGTGTCACTTATGAAGACATTAAAAAGGACTGGACCCAATACTGAACCCTGCGGTAGCCCACTAGTAACCCCTCTTTCTTCAGAGTGGACTCCATTTACAATTACCTTCTGTGTCCTGTTGTGCAGCTAATGTTTTACCCAGGCTACCACCCTGGGACCCACTCCCAGGCTGGTTAATTTGACTATTCGTCTTTTGTGTGGGACTGTGTCAAATGCCTTGCTAAAGTCTAGGTAGGCCATGTCCACAGCCCCTCCCTGGTCTACTACTTTGGTCACCCAGTCAAAGAAATCTGTTAGATTTGTCTGACATGACCTTCCCGCTGTTAACCCATGCCGCCTAGGGTCCTGTGCCCCACTGGTTTCTAGGTACTCAACTGTTCTTTCCTTCAGAAGTGACTCCATCACTTTCCCTACCACAGAGGTCAGACTGACAGGTCTGTAGTTTCCTGCCTCTGTCTTGGTCCCACTTTTGTGAAGGGGAATCACATCCGCCTTCCTCCAGTCCTTGGGTACCACACCATTCTCCCATGATTTATTAAAAAGAGTAGCCAGTGGTTTCACTAGTTCCTCCTTAATTCTTTTAGAATTCTGGGGTGAATTCCATCAGGACCCATTGCTTTGTCCACCTTCAGTTTTAGGAGTTCTTGCAGAACCCTTTCTTCTGTGAAAGGACTGGGATCAACCCCCTATCAAGAGTGCTTCTGTTAATTGGATTAGGCACTTCCCCTCCTCTTTTGCGAATACTGAGCAGAAATATTTGTTCAGTATCCCTGCTTTTTCACTGTCCCCCCCTGCCCACCCACCGTTCATTTGTCTTTCTACGCTCGCTGATGTACCTATAAAAGGTTTTATCCCCCTTCTTAACTGAGTTGGCTATCTTTTCCTCAGTTTGGGCCTTTGCTATTCTGACTTCCCTCCCTGCTTCCTTCTGCCTTAACTGGTACAGATCTCTGTCCTGCTCCTTCTGTGTTTCCTTATACTTCCGGAATGCTATCTTTTTCTTCCTGACTTTCACAGCCACCTCTTTTGAGAACCATAGTGGCTTTTTCTTTCATTTTGATTTGTTTATTTGCTTCACACAAAGGCTTGTTGCCTCTGTGATGGCAGTTTTGATGATTCCCCATTGTTGCTCCACACCTCCTTCTAGCCTGTTTGCTAGTGCTTTTCTGAGGCACTCTCCCATCTTGCCAAAGTCAGCCCTCCTAAAGTCCAGTACCCTCACTTTTGTATGGCATGACTCTGTAACTGAGTTTAACGTGAACCACACTGTTTGATGGTCACTTGTTCCCAGATGGCAACCCACTTCTAGATCTGAGATCCTCTCACTGTCCCCGTTTGAGATTACGAGGTCTAAGATTGCTCCCTCACGAGTGGGTTCCGAAACTAGCTGTCTGAGGCCTGCCACCTGTAGGGCATCAAGAATGGCCCTGCTCTTGGATGTGGCTGCAGCAAATGTGCTTCAGTTAACATCTGGCATATTCAGGTCTCCCATCAACAGTATCTCCCCTTTCTCTGCCATTCTAAGAATGCCTTCTGTCATATCCTTGTCCATTCCCTCCGCCTGACATGGGGGTCTGTACACAACCCCAGTGGGGATTGTGGTGCCCTTTCCAGTCTCCAAGGTGACCCACAGTGCCTCCTCTCCTCCCTGTTTACTCTTTTGTTCAGTTGCTTTTATCTTCTCCCCTGCCTGTCTCTCCTGTAGGTTATGTACCCTGGTATGTTAACATCCCAGTCATGGTTCTCTGTGTACCATGTTTCTGTGACTGCTACGATATCCAGGCATCCCTCTTCCACCAAGGCCACCAGCTCAGGGAGCTTGTTGCCCAGACTATGGGCATTGGTACTCATTACCCTCCATTTCCTGATGGCCTTACTCCTTTTTGCCCCATCCCTGTCCTTCTTGCCTTTGTCACTTTCTCCATTTACCCCTGCCCTTCTCCCTATCGACACCTCTATGTTGGTGTTTGCCGCACTTACTACTGTGATTTTATTTTTGTAGCAAGGGGGAGAGGCATAGTCGCATTTGGTTGGAAGCCATGCCAGGAATGACAGCGGAAAGGGTGGGACAATTTGTTCTGAAATATGCTAGAAGGGGTAGGGACAAGCCTCATTTAATTATACATCTTGGGACGAAGGACCTGGCTGACAAGACAGTAGTTTTGTCCAGAGGAGGTTTGAGGAACTAGGACAATTATGTGAGGGGGCAGGAAGATCAGTAACTTTTTCAGTGATATTTCCAGTGCCCAAGGCAAGCACAACAAGAAAGCTGAGAATAGAGGAATTTAACGGATGGCTAGGAACCTGGTGTTATGTTAAGGGGGGGGGAGACCTGGGAGGACAGTAGTCTCTATGCCAAGGACAGACTACACTTGAGTGAGGAGTTAAAGAAAGTGCTGAAACAGAGGATGGAGGAGTACATAGAGGAAGTTGGGAATTTAAACTAGGAGCGGGGGGGGGTAGCAATTGGGCAAGAGACATGCAGAGACCACAGGTTGGGAAACCATATGAGCTTAACCCCCATAACAGTGACAAAGGACAAATGGCAAGTACTATTGGTGATGCTAGTAAAGGAGGGCAGGATGGGGGGAGGGCGGAAGGTGGTTACCCTTAATGCTAGTAACCTTGGGAGGAAAATTGCAGAGTTACAGGTGCTCATGGCAGAGGGAGAGGTGGACATTGCAGCCATCACAGAAACATGGGCCACCCAACACAATGACTGGAACCTGTCTGTACCAGGGTACAGGTTATTTTGTAGGGACAGGGTGATTGGGAAAGGAAGGGGGTGGCACTATATGTGAAGGAAGGACTGAAGTGTGTAAGGGAGGAAGGGGAGGATGGTAGTACGGAGTCACTTTGGATGCAAATCCAGGAATCCAAGAATAGGATTCTCAGAATGGGAGTGGTGTATAGGCCGCCATCTCAGATGGAGGAGTTAGACAGGGAACTAGTGGGACAGATCAGGAGGACCTGTGAGAAGGGTAGTGTGGTGATTGTGGGGGACTTCAACATGCAGGAGTGGACTGGAGTACCCCAGCAACCAGGAACAGAAGGGAGCAGGTACTGCTGGATGCCTTCCAGGACAGCTTCCTGCGGCAAATGGTCAGTGAATCAACTAGGTTAGGGAATACCCTTGACCTTGTGCTGGTAAATAGGGACTTTGTGAGAGAACTTACGGTGGAAGAACCGCTGTCAGCGAGTGACCACCACTCAGTATGGCTCACATTGGATATGGGCAAGGAAGGAGTGGAATCTGGCACAAGAGTGCTGGACTTCAGGAGGGCCGACTTTGGGAGGATGGGGGAAGTGGTAAAAGGGTGCCTGGCCAGAATTCAACCTAGTATGGCCACTAACCAGAGGTGGGAGCTCATAAAGCTGGGGATAGTGGAGGCAACCAAAACCTGCTACAAGGCCCAGAGCAAGAAGGCTAGGGCTAAGAAACCGAGCTGGTTGAGCAAGGAGGTCATGGGAAAGGTAAGGAGGAAAAGAGATGCCTTTAGGAGGTACAAGAAAACACGGAGGGGGGAGAACAGGGAGGAGTACTTGACGGAATCGAAGGAGGTGACACAGGCAGTAAGGGGAGCCAAGGCATCTACGGAGCTCAGGCTGGCACAAGGCATTAGGAAGGGGGAGAAGGACTTCTTTAGGTACATCAGGGAGAAAAGACGCTGTAAGGACCACAAAGTAAGGATTAGGAAGGAGTGGGGTTGGGTGGAAGCAGGGTGCAATAAGGCAGAAGCACTAAATGATTACTTCTGCTCATTATTTACTAAGGAGAAGAGGGGGGACACCTAAGGGGGGAGGAACGGCAGAAATGGGGAGGGGCTGACAGATGGGGAAATTATGGAGGGCAGAGTTCGGGAGGGTTTGAAGGCACTGAGGGTGGACAAGGTGCCAGGCCCAGATGGCATCACCCCAGGGTACTGAAGGAGTGGCAGAGGTCCTTGCAGGACCTTGGCAGACCTATTTAATGCCTCACCACATTCGGGTGTACTCTCAGAACTGAGGATGACTCATGTGGTGCCCTCCACAAGAGTGGCCCCAAGGATGAACTGGGAACTACAGACCGTGAGCCTCTACATCCATTGTGGGTAAGCTAATGGAGACTATACCGAAGGAGAGGCTGGTGGCTCTCCTAGAGGCCAAAAGGACTACAGGACAGCAGACAGTATGGCTTCATACATGGCAGATCCTGCCAAACCAACCTGGTGGAGTTCTGTGACTGGGTAACTAGGCAACTGGACAGGGGCCATGCAGCGGATGTTCCTGTATCTGGACTTCAGTAAAGCATTCGACTCGGTGCTGCATGGAAGGCTGGGAAGTAAGTTAGAAGGCAGAGGGGCCGGTGCAAAGCTGGTGAGAAGGGTAGGGAACTGGCTTCAGGGAAGGCAGCAGAGGGTGGTGGTGGGTGGGGAGCTCTCACATCCAAGGGTAGTGACAAGTGGTGTTCCACAGGGCTTGGTGTTGGGACCAGTATTGTTTGGGATATTCATTGCAGACATATCTTTGGACAACAAGAGCAAGATCAGTCTGTTTGCTGATGATACCAAGGTAGGATCAGTGGTGGATGACCTAGGGGGATGGCAGGGGTTACAGGATAATCTGGCAAAGCTTGAAACCTGGTCAGACTCCTGGCAACTGGGGTTTAATGCCAAAAAGTGCAAGGTGCTACATTTTGGGATGAAGAACCCAAGGAGGAGTTACCAGCTGGGGGGACTGCAACTAGCCCAGACACAGGAGGAGAGGGATCTGGGGGTGCTCATTACAGGGTCAATGAACAACTCGGCACAATGTAGGAAGGCAGCTGCAAAGGGCAACAAAATGCTGGATTGCATTGCAAGGGATATATCCTCGAGGATTCTGCCACTGTATAGGTCATTAGTTAGACTGCACCTGGAGTACTGCGTGCGGTACTGGCACCCGTATCTGAAGAAGGACATTAAGTTACTGGAGGGGGTGCAGTGCAGAGCGACAAAGATGATCCAGGGGCTGAGAGGACTTATATAAGAGGAGGCTGAGGGAATTGAACATGTGCTCGCTGGAGGAGAGGAGGGACAGAGGGGACATGATTGAAACCTTTAAGTACATGAAAGGAATAAACAAGATGGGTACAGAGGGGCTGTTCAAAGTAAGGGAGGGACACCAGGGGCCATGTTATGAGACTGGAGGGAGGAAGGTTCAGGAGGGAGATGAGGAGACACTTTTTTACAGAGAGGGTGGTATCTGGATAGAATGTGTTACCTGCAGAAGTGGTATCCATTAGAACGGTGGACTGCTTCAAAAGGGGATGGGAGGGTCAATGGAGGGGAAGGGTGGAAGAGAGGGGCAGCTGCAGAATAAGGGGTGCTAGCTGCATATTCGAGCAGGCTTGATAGACCTCTAGGCCTTTATCTGCTGGCAAATTTTGTATGCTCAAAAGCTTTGTTTTTTCTGGAAATCTTTGTTGGTCGAATAAAAGGCATCAAATCTCCTATTTTGTGCATTTATTTTAACTTCTAGTTTATTGTTTTAGCAATAAAACAACACTGTTTTGTGCATCTTAATATTTCTTGCTTGTATTTTTTTGGAGATTTTGGCCCCAAATTGTCAACATATTCTTATTGTGACCCTACCTTATGATCAAGACAAGTGGAGTTTTTTTAAGTCCAGTCCAAAAGGTGTTTTTATGGTGTGATTGCGGAAACATGTTTTGGAGCAGATTTGGAAGATTACATCTGCCTTGTTCGTGACGTGGGATAAGAAGAAAGGCTGTATTGAAAATTTGGGGTCAGACTCTGGAAAAACAGTGAAGTTATAAGTAAATGTTGAACAGTTTCAAGGACCTTATTAGTTAAGTGATGGCAGTCACTTGTCAAAGTCTGCACTCAGAAGTATAAAAAAAGCCACCTTTAACGCTCTCTCGGGTCCTCCGCCTCTCCAACTATTAGTCCCGCTCTGCACTACTAGGATGGGTGAGCAGGCCTTCTCACACTTTGCTCCCAAATTCTGCAATTCCCTATCTCCCCACCTAAAAGGCTCCTTATCTCACTTCTCCTTCAAGAATGCACCGTTCTCTCACCTTTATGCACTTGGGGCATGTAATTGCCCTTAATTTATTTTGCTGTATTCATCATTGTTTCTCCCCAGTCACGTTGAAGCACTCTTGTACTACTGTGAGTAGTTTTGTCTTTTTGTTGTACATCTCTGCGTGAATTGTTATTGGCTTTGTACTATTTCTCCCTCGGGGATACCTGATGTTGCTGCATGAAATGTATGTTTCTTGCACCTGTTTGTAATCTCTGTATCTTGTACTCTCCGGGTCGTGCCTGAAAATAGGCAAGCTTGCATGCCTAATGCACTTACCCGGTAAACAAAAGCTAATAAATAAAAACAGCCCCCATTATAATCTATGGAGCACACATCCCCGCGCTCTTCATTTATTGATGTCACAAAACGTGCTAGCATGAGGGCATGTCTCCAGCTAATGAACTAGGACTGTTTTGGTTGCTGGCTCCAACATAGAAAGCTACGAGCGTTTTTTTCTGTTACTGCAGATAGAAATAAATGAAACTGTATGTCACAATCCCTGTCATGGACAGGTAAGCTTCCTTAAATGTAGGGATGGAGAAGCCTGCTCTTTAAGGTGCCATGGTCCTCAGTATTTTACTTCTGATTGTCAGTTTTGCCAAAACAATAAAAAAGAGAGTTGAGAAAGTACAACTGATTATGGCTGGCTGCCTCTATATTGCCAAAGCATTCAGATGATCATGACATAGTAAACATAAGGAGTGGTCCTCAAAGGACATTTTTGATTCTAGGGCGCCTGAAAAGGGGAACTTGGAGCTGACCAAGCATAAGAAATCCCCCAGATCAGGGTTTCAAACCAGATCCTGCTTTAAAAAAAAGCATACGGTGTATATAGTATGTATATTGCTGCCCCTCCTGCTGAAGAAGCGATGGAGCCGTCAGTAGACAGAGCAAAAATGCCCTCTGCAGAGGAAATAACTAAAGCTTGGGAGTTTTTCTAGGGTTCTCAAGCTATGGGTTCCCTCATGGGCATGCTGGTTCCTTCTCAAATCCCTGCCCCCTGGTCTCTGGGGACCGGGGCTGAGTTTTTCTAATAGGGAGAACGGGGGTGGAGAGGGGAGCCTATTGAACCAGACAGTTTCCTTTCCCAGGATGCTGGTTCCCCTTCCCAAAGTTAAACACCCTTGACCTTTCCACCCAGTAATCTACGAATGATGAAAAAGAGGCTAAATCTTTGGACATGATGGGGTTTACCCCATCTAAGAGGCTACTTTTATCTGTCCACAAAAAAAGGAAAAAGAGCAACCTGTAAGTTATTACAGAGGAGACTGACAATATAATCTAAAAGAAGTACCAGCTGGACAAATCAGAAGTAGAGTACCTGTTCTCACAACCAGATCACATAGGGTTGGCCCAGGTGGCTGCCTGTGACAAGGCTAGGTTCTCTTCTTTACCCAACCCCGTGATAAAGATGCCAGGAAACTGGACACTACGGGGGAAAAAAAATAGGAACACTTCTGCCCCTTATTGTTTGGACATGCTGTTTACTTGGCCTTCACTTCCCAGTACCAGAAAGCCCTCTGGAACTCTGTGCTGGCCATGGCTGAGAAGGCCGCTGGGGACCAGGCACACAGTCTGGCGGACACTGCCAGTTTAGTTCTTCATGCTACTTAGTACCAGTTCCAGAGGACAGCCATTGACAATGCCTGTAGGATCATGGCCCATGCCTTCTCCTTGAGAAGATTTGCTTGGTTAAGGATCGCTAGTTTGTCTTAGGTCACCCAGGCAAAATCCATTCCCATGTGAGGACCATTCTTTGGGGACAAAGCAGGGGACTATATATGAAAATGGTGGAAGAGTTCAAAACCACCTACAAAAGTAACACTGGAAAAAAACATCTCCATTTCTTTCAGGCCTCATGGAAGGGGAGATAGGGGTAGGGGTTATTAACCTCATGCTTTTTTCCCCATACTCATGCCCTATGCTTGCTCTCAGACGAGAGGCTATTTAAGGGGCTGGGGCAGAACAGCTTTCAAACGGGATGACCTGACCTGTATAGAACCCCTGACTTGTCGGTCCAGGTCTACCGTGCATTGCCAGTGGGAGGAAAGCTGGCTCACTCCTTCCAGGAATGGAGTCGCATCTTACTAGATGTGCTTTCTCACTCACAAGAAAATAGGGAGTGGCGGCCTGCTTTGGACTTCAGATTTCTTAGCAAGCCCCTGAGGAAGGACACGTTCAAGATCACCCTGTCCACAGTGATACCTTTCCTGCGACAGGTAGGCTGGATGGGTTCTCTAGAACTGAGAGACTGGCGCGTATTTCCACATTCCATTCTGACCCAATCATAGGAAATACTTAAAGGAGTCGTCCACCCCAAATTTTCAAAAAACATACGTTGTGCAGAGTGTTTTGATTTGTATGTTAAGTTCTTGTGTGTCCTTCCCTCTGTCTGCTATTAAGAGTTTCTTCCTAAATTTGCCTGCTAGCTTTATGCTAGTTTTACGACCCCTTGAGATCTCCATCTGAGACAGCTTAATTGCATTCCTTTGTTCTACAGTGCACCCTGTCTCTCCCTTCTTACTGTCCCTCCCGCTCCCTCCGATCCTGTGGTGAGGGATTGCTGGAGATTCCCAGGGTAACCTTAAAAACATCTGGTGGAAGAACATTTGCCTTTATGGCCCCTACCCTGTGGAATTCTCTACCTTGCCAGATACGCAATTGCCTGACTGTGGAGAGCTTTAAAAAAGCTTTAAAGACCTTCCTTTTTAACCAAGTATTTTTTTAGTGATTTAAATTATACTGGATTGTTTTTCAATTTGATGTTGTTTACAGTTGTGGTTTCGATTTGTATGACTGATATTGTAAAGGCGCCCTGAGCTTTGGAAGGGCGCCTTAGAGAAATAAAAATTTACTTACTTACTGTCTCATGTGATAGTGATGTGGCAGAGACCATAAATCCAGCAGAAAGCACTGCTTTACAATCAAGTCACAACAGTAGAGATGGCTATATTTTAAAATCTATAGAATTCAGCTTAGTGACTACCCTCATCGTAAAGGTCTTACTGTCCTGAAGAACTTTGCTGCTGGTAATTTTTGTGCAGCTTGTAAAGCTTCCAAGATATTTAGTTTGTTTGGCATGTGTGTGCTGAATGTTAGGTCTCTGCTACATCACTGTCACATGACACATGATGCACTGTGGGAACAAGGAATATAATTAAGGTGTCTCAGATGAAGATCCCCAGGGGTCGTAAAACTAGCATAAAGCTAGCAGGCTAGTTTAGGGAAAAACTCCTAATAGCAGTCAGAGGGAAGAACATACTCGAACTTCACACACAAATTAAAGCACTCTGCACAACATATATTTTTTGCAAGTTTTGGGTGGACTGCTCCTTTAAGATTCAGGCTGTCCTCTAGTCAAGTTAGAGTTTATAAGGGTGTGTGTGTGTGTGTGTGTGTGTGTGAAAAAAACAGTTGAGGTGCAAAATTAAAGTACTGTAGTACAAATTACAAATCTGAGCAAATTGAAAGAAACATTACATCAACAAATAGAAGTGATCACTGTGCCGCAGTTAAAAGTTACAAAACAATAAAGTACAAAGGAAAAAATAAATAAGTAAACGAGTTAATAGGAGGGAGAGGAGAAGCAAAAGTAGAAGCAGGATCCGTGTGAGAATGAGTGCCACCTTGTTTGGGCTATCCTGGGTAAAGAAAAAAAAAAGTCTGTGTTACAGCATAAATGCTAAGTAAAAAGAGTGAGTTTCTGAATGGGTGTCTGTATTGTATCTGTCTTTCTTTTTTAACTTTCACCCCATATGCTCATCAGCCCTCTTAAACATTGAAAAGCATTTCCTGTCATCTTTCACCTTTTAAGAGTGTTCTGCACTGCTGGAGGTGCTGTCCTTCAGATGAGATACTAAAACTGTGGTTTGTTTAGCTCAGTTTTAATGGTTGCCAAGGTGACGGTTAAAGATCCCACAGCATATATAATTTTTTAATTTCCCTGTTTTTGCCTCCTCTCCTTGTAGCTGTGACCACATCAAATTGAGGAGCAAGGTGCTGCATCGTCCTTCCCCACCCACTCACTGCTGTAAGTACACCATCTGGTTTGCCTACGTCTGGGCTAGCTAGAGCTTTGACTTACCACACTATCAGGGAACCAGAGTATGTGTGCAAGGTAGAGGTAGACACTGACATACCCTTGTATTTATTTTTTTGAGAATAGATGCCATATTTGTCCCCTTTTTGTTCCCATTTGCAGCACTTGTAATATGCCAGGTTCCAGTTGCTACTTGGGCCACACAAAGTACTACTACGAGTGCTCTAGCCCTCCCAGAAAGAGTAAGCGAACCCACCCCATGGCAACGTACTCTCCCTCCACCAGCAGTGAGTGGAATAATGCAGCTACATTTGGTGTGTTTAGCTGGAATGGAAATTATTTTTGCATTTTGATTTAATTGCTGTTTTTACCTATCTGCTTGGGCCCTTTCCTGTGTCACCGGTGCCCATTTCACCCAGGAGCTCCCAAGGCGCACCCCATCCCACCTCACTGCGGTCACTTACCTCCATCGAGCCTTGGCTTTTCTCCAAACGGGGATGGGGTAAAAACCTCTGTGGCTGTCTCATCAGGAGGTGCCATGTCAGTGAGGTGGAGCCCGGATGTACTGGAGTCAATCGCAGGTGCTGGAGCAATTTCCCTTGTTTTTCCCCAGCCCCCAAGGGACATCACCTACAAGGACTTAGGCATGCTCACGCTGTATGTGTCAGCACAGTGACTTCTGTGACATCTTGCCTGCAATGTCTTGCCCTCTCTCCAGCCTTCCAGCTGAACTGCTGCCTATGCTCACCGATGTGGCAGTATTGCGGCAGAGGAGAGACAGTGACCCTGGCTTAGTCCTGAACCTGGGTCGCCGGCATCACGAGCAGCAGCCCTGTTGCTATGCTGGTGGGCCGGCATAAAACCTTTAAGCTAAACAAAAAAACTACTAGTTAAACTGTGGCAGCAATGCAAAATTGCATTATCGACTGCAGCAGCTACTTGACAATTTGAACAGAGTGCTTTGCCACCTGAATATACAAATGCTAAGCAAAATAATGATTTTGCGATTGGCAACCTCGAAGCAGCAGTACCATGAAACTGTTTTTTAAAAAAATCTGATTTTCAGCTACTGTTAATATATTAGCATACCTGCTAAATCTGCTTTTCAACATGCTTCATGTGCTTTTCACTTTTTTATTTTCCATAGCCTATCCCTCGTCAGATATACAGTTCTGTTTCTAATCCATGAGAAGTGGCCGTCTTGGGGGGAAAAGTGTAGGGGAAAAAAAAATAACTTAAATTCTCATAGAACTGGAACATTTTGCAAGCAAATGAAAATGGAAGTCGTCTGGAATCTTTTACAGTTAAGAAAAGATAGGGTCAGACTTTTCGCCTGACATCCATGCACTGCTGCTTAAACACTGGGTGCTGTATCCAGATCTCTGGCAGCAGTTGAAATTCAGTGCGAAGAAGTGCAAGATAATGCATATGGGGCACAAAAACCCTGGAACAACATATCAGTTGGGGGGGGGGGTGGTGGTGAGGATATAGCATGCACCAAGCAGGAAAGGGACCTTGGGGTTATCATCTCTGATGACCTCAAGGTAGGGAAACAGTGCGACAAGGCAGCAGGTAAAGCAGATAGGATGCTGGGATTCATAGGCAGGGGCATCACCAGCAGGAAAAGGGAGGTCATGATTCCACTATACAAGACACTAGTGAGGCCTCACCTGGAGTACAGTGTACAGTTCTGGAGACTTTACCCACACAAGGACATAGACAGGGTAGAGAAGGGTTAGAGGAGGGCAACAAAAGATAGTATGGAGATTGCATCACAAGTCCTATGAGGACAGGTTGAAGGACCTGAATATGTACTCACTGGAGGAGAGAAGGAAGAGAGGAGATATGATAGAGACATACAATTACCTTACAGGGAGGAACAGGGTGCAGGAACACACAGTTGTCCGGCAAAAAAGATGTTCCAGGACTAGAGGGCATGGGATGAAGTTGGAGGGAAGGCGATTCAGAGGAAACATGAGGAAGAATTTCTTCACAGAACAGGTGGTGGACAAGTGGAACACCTTGTCAGAGGGAGTGGTGGGGGCTGAAACAATCACGGGATTTAAGAATGCATGGGATAGACATAAGGGAATTCTGGAGGTCAGGGATAAGGGGCAACAGACTTGTAGGAAAACATAAAGTGAACTTACAGGCTCAAATGGGCAGACTGGGTGGGCCATAGGCCCTTATCTGCCAACAGTGTCTATGTGTCTGTAGCATATAGAAGAAGCTTCTGTATATTGTTATTGTAAATGTAAACCTTGATTGTTCATTCTGTCTCCTCTTTAGATGCTACATATTTAAGCTGCCTCTAGCAAAGTAGCAATTTGTCTAAAATTCAGGTGATAATTGTTAAACATGTTACAGATTTTTAGACTGAAATGCTACTGTACTAACAACATAGAGAAGAGTGGATGGCCTACCATGCACCACAAGTCTGTTACCACAGAGGGGTTCTGATTACATTGCTGATCTCAAGGGTAAAGCTCAAGAGACCTGATGCAATCAGAACCCCAAGGTAATACTGGGGGAAAAGTACTCTGCTTTGAACATTTATTTCTTTGGTAACCGGGTAGGTGCACTGATCCAGAGGACCGTTGTCAGGCACGACCCGGGCCACAGGGTAGCAGCAACGGATTAGGTACGTTTCATCGATTCTCAATCTATTGCCTACTATTTTGCTGTATCCGATTTGCCGAATTCTGAATGACCGCCTCGTTTAATTGCACGGCACTCACTGACTCAATTGCGATTTGCGATGTGCCAGTTGCTGTTTGCACAATCACCTTTAGTTGAGTTGCAGTTTGTGATTTGCGATGTGCTAGTTGCACAATTACCTGTTCTGCATGTTAGTAAGGCAAAGCTGCGAGCTAGCAAAGCAAATAAAGCCATGTTCACCACGAGTGCCATCTAGTGTGGCTTCCAGTTACTTTGTTTTCATTTTGAGGCAGAGGCTTCAGGCACAGTATAATGGCCTTTCATTGGCCATTTCGCCAAATCGCATCAAGGAGAGAATGTTGGTGAGGTAAGTTTGTGCTAAATTCTCTGCCTTGCGCGAGTAAAGTTTGTTTAATTCTGCCTGCTAATTGCTACTCACTACTTGCGAGTTGTTTTATGAATTCACTAACTTGACTCAAAGCACAGTTGCGACTTGCATGTTAAGTTTGTTTAATTCTCTTGCTACTTGCGAGTTGTTTTCGGTGTTTTGATTGGCGGTAAATAGGAATTCGGTGAATTGACAGATTTGGTTAGATGGAGTTGGTGATTGATGTGTCGGTGAGTTGAGAGTCGAACAGTAGTACTGATCCCAACAGCAACACAGGAGAAAAAAAGCAGTACATACATAGTCAGATAACACCCCGAGCATGACGTGGTGAGGAAAACAAAAAAAGCAGAAAATAAATAAGTGTTTGACAACATAACAGTGGTGACAGCCTTACAGGTGGTCACATGGAGCTTAGGCTAGAGGAAGCGAAACTGAGATAAACATGGTGTGCTGATTATATGGTCCAGAGCAAAGATATCAAGAAGATACATAACTATACAGTGATCAGGCTAGGGTCAGGCTAGAACAAACTATTATCCACATACCAAATAAGCACAGAAAGTGCGGCTATTAGGCAAAAGTCAGAGAAACAGTTCCTGGGTCAGGGCAGTAACAGTGGCCATGTAGGTTTAGGACAGCTACATTACTATCTTCCTTGGGGAAGAGGTATTGGAGAGATGGAGAGATGGGGGGCATGAGAGGAGTGAGGGGAGGTCAGGGATAGCAGAGGAGGTGGAGGAGAGGCTAAAGCAGAGGGGGGTATGGATCCTACGGAGAAGGGGAAGAATGGGGGCTCCACTGTCAATGTTATATAGTGGTGCAGTTACAGTGGGCGTTAGTCAGGAGCCAGTCTTTCAGGTTATGCTTGAAAACTGTGTGAGTGGGAGACGAGCGGACTGACAGAGGGAGTTTGCTCTAGAGTGTGGGGGCGAAGACTGAGAAAGCTGTACCCCCCCCTCCATAGTGGTGGAGACACGGGGCACTACCAGAGGAGGGACTGAGGATGCTTTGAGGGACCTCGAGACCATTCTGTCCCTCAGGAATTTTGAGTTTGGGGACAGGTCATGGTTTCTGAGCGAGTTGTCCACTAGGCATCCCATAGAATAATCGAAGCATCCCTGGAGAGGGATCCACCCCAGTGACTGGTAGAATGAGCAGTGGTGGGTGTGGGGAGGTGCTTGAAGAACGAAACGACAAATTGAGTTGTACGTTGTGGTTAATCGTGAGTGCAGGGAGGAGGATACGTGTGAGTAGGCCAAGGAGCAGTAGTCGAGAGGTGGTAGCAGGTTCCCACGTGCGATAGCAAGGCATGCTTCTAGGGACAGAAAAGTCTTTAGTTGGAGGGCGGCACCTAGCTTTTAGTGGATGCTCCATATGGTGGTGTTTATATGTTCAGCAAAGGATAGGTGGGAGTCGAGTGACCCCTAGGTATTTGAAGGAGAGAACATTTTCTAGAGGGTGGCCTGCCGGGGTAAGAACTAGATGGGTGGAGTTTGATTTGGCAGCTTTGGCGAGGAAAGGTATAGAGCCGAAGAGCATGGATTTGGTCTTTTTTTCATTGATCAGGAGTTTGTTAGAGAGGAACCATTGGTGGACTGAGCTGTAGTTTTGTGTGAGGGAGAAGGATGTGGACTCTGTTGAATTCTCTCTCTAATACAGGACCAGGTTGTCTGCATAAAGAAGTGCTTTGCAATTTAGGCCTTCTCTGGGGAGCGCATTTACAAACATGGAGAAAAGGAGGAGTTCAGGTATGGAGCCCTGGGGGTACACCAGTGCATAAAGGTTGTACAGCAGAGGACGTTTTACCGATGACAACAGACTGAGACAAGTTGGTGAGGTAGCTGCGGAACCAGTCGGCTATTTCAGTGGAGCAGCCAAAGCAAAACAGGGTTGAGTGGAGGAGACTGTGATCAACTAGATCAAAAGCCTTCGATAGATCTATAAAGACTGCGCCTGTGGCTTTACCCTGGTCCATGTTTCTACGGACATGATCAGAAAAGAGTGCCAAGCAGAGGATGTACTGTGGCACTTATGGAAGCCGTGCTTAAGGGGACATGGGAGATTGTATTTTTCAAGGTGCTTGGACAGCTGGAGATAGACAATTTTCTCTAGCGGTTTACTCAGATAGGGGAGCAGGGAGATAGGCCTGTAGTTGTCAGAGGAGTATGGATCACCAGATTTAAAGATTGGTACCACATTTGCATGTTTCCAAGCGTCAGGAACAGCAGAAGTGGTGAGGCCAAGATTGAAGATGAAAGTTATAGGTTTGACAATAGCAGGGGAGATAAGTTTTAGGAAAGCAGGGCAAAGGCCATCACTGCCCCCAGACTCCCAGTGGCTGGGAGAGACTAGGAGTTTAATTTGTATCAGAGTGCCGATGGCGTTGAAATAGAATTTTTTTTTGGGGGGGGGGGGATTTTGTCAGAGGGGATGGTTTATGGCTGCAAGTTTATGACAAGGGGAGGCTGGGCAGGGAGTTTATTCAGATGGGGGATAGATCAATGAATTTAGTATTGAAAGCATTGGTAACCTCTGCAGGATCAGAGATGGGGCCAGCAGGATATGAGAGCTGGGAGATTTGCCTGTTGGTTATGGGGTTGAGGAGGGACCCAATGGAGGCCCAGAATTTACACGGATTGCCAAGGCTGTTGCTCTGCTGAGTAAGTTAGAACTTGCGTTTTAGCCACCTGTTTGCAGGTATTTCGCAGTTGTCTGTAGACATTCCAGAGTTGGGGGGAGGGTGATGACTTGTAAGCCTTCCACTTACTGTCCTTAGCTTTCATAAGTGCCAGAAGATCTCTTGATAGTCAGCAGGTACATCCCTCTCTTACTCTTCTGGCTGTGATGGGGAAATAGATGTCCAGTGGTTGTGAGAGTGTGGAGGTGAAGAGTGGGACAGATGTTACGTTTGTAGAGCGAGGTCCAGTTTATTGTCCGAATTGCGTAGAGTATAGACTCTTGGTCTAGGCAGTTAAAGTTTCTGAGAGATAGGAGTTTGGGGGGGGGGGGCAGCTTGACTTGGTGGGCATTGGGGAGCATGTTTGAGTTGAATAAGCATTAGATCTTGAAATTAAAAGATGGAGCACACCCCCCCCCTCCACACATACATAAATGCTTTGGAGTAAACACTGCGTTCTGTGGAACACTCCTTGTTAATATGACTAATGGTGTGGGTTGGCATTTGTATTGTGTTTATTTTTGTAGCAGGCAGTATGCTGACAGCTCATCATTCCTTTCAGTACCACACCTTCATGTACGTGATCAAGCAGTCATCTGCCAGCTGAAAACAAGTGATCTGGAACACTGGCAGAAACACTGTGGTAGTGTTTTTTTTTTTTTTTAAATCATCAAGCCCTATGGTTGATTACCAGAACTCCTTTCCTTACCTGCCACTGTGATCTATACGTGGCTGTTGGCTGGACTTCTCTCTCAGACATTTGATTCACTCTGGAACCTGGGCACTTAAAGGAGAAGACTCCTGTATATTTATTATTTGGATATATCTGATGTATTTATTATACATTACATCAAGTACTGTACATATGTCAATAAGAGATCAGCCGTTTCTTCTGTTGCAACCATACCTCTCAAACTTTTGTACCCCAAATGTGGAACATTGCCTATCAAAATGTGGAACAAATAGGCAAACTGTGGAACACTTAATCAAATATTTACCTAAGACGCTCAAAATACCATTAAAATGTTGCATTTATGTTAAGAAAGCCTGTTATTAATTAAATAATATATTTTTGCATCATTTACTATGGATTTTTGCTTTAAAATGTTGACTTTGAATGTGGAACAAGTCTTCACAATGTGGAACAGGGGTTTTTGTAAAGTAAAATGAGGAACGTGCCTCGTAATGTGGTACAGTTGAGAGGTATGGTTTTAACACATCTAGAGTTTGAGGCTCTGACACAAGGTAGTAAAATGTCAAGCAAACCTCCATTTACATGCAGATGAGTCACTTGTAATACAGCCCCTCCTATTCCATGATGTCACTGCAGCAACAGTGCAGAACAAAACCATAAGGGTATCAATGCTGTCTAGCCTGATTTTAGTTTGTATGCAATGGTTTAAGGCAGTTCTGTCATGCAACTCGCACAGGGAGTAGTACTTGTAGCCTTAATACTGTTATGTGTAGAGCAAATAATACATCTAACAGTATTTCATTCACAGGAAACAAAAGCTGTTTCTTTGTACTGCTCATTTCTCTCTTTGAGACAGTTCTAACATGTCGTGGAAAGCAGTAGACTGAATCAGTCAATCAACCAAGCAGTCAATCAATCGAGCGGTCAGTCAGTCACTCTGTATTGAACCAGGTGAACACCCTTGAGAAGATTCTTTACAAGGTGAGCCTGGGCAGTTTGCCAAAGGATCACACAAGACTGACTTATACACATCCCCTTTCAGCAGCGTGAAAGTGGAGAGCTAGATCATTTACTTTATAAAGTGTATTGTTTTACATTTCAAATGCACCTTCAATCTGAGTTTCTGACTGAAAATACCAGGACTGCATATGACATGGGAGGAGTGAGCTAAGCAAATACAGAGCACTACAAACACTGAGACGAATTAGTTTCTTTACCTACAACAGCTGAGGTGTAGCATCTGATGTGTGAGGGACATCCTACTTCAAATGCTGGCATTACGGGGGGGGGCAGCCACAGCTTATCCTTAGTACCTTGAAAGTGAAGTGCTGTAGCTCTCACATCACTGCTAATCATTTATAATGAGACTTGGGGCACTTCTAAAGTCATGGACCTGAGGGGCCATCACAGTTTCCAAGGAGGTTAGGGGAACTTCTTAAGGGTTGGAGAGTAAGGGACACTAGTAGGATTTGAACCAGAGTGCCCCAGTGCTTGTGCTTTAACCACTAGATTATTCTTCTTCCATATGTGGCAGCTGATGCTTTCCTGGTAACCTAGCCCTTGTTATAGCTGAATTCTTTATTGCCTTATTGTCTAACAGAAGCCATCCAATCACTGACTACTTAGTTACAAAGAGAAAGGGGCCTATTTGCAAGGTTGTTTCTCACTGCTGGTGTCAATCAAAACAGAGAATGCTAACACACACACAACATAATGCAACGGCTGTATACCACTTAAAACTCTTGTTGTACCCAGAGACATTTATTGGGTAAACTGTTTTTGCTAACAGAAACATTAACACAACTCATGCAGGCATTTCCTTATATGAATACTGTATATACCTCAAATCAGTGCTGCATCACACTCACATGGTCCTAGTCCCTATTAGATCTGCACTTCAGGATCTGCACAACACTTAAAGGGAACCAAACATTGTGGGTTTGGTTTACTGGTGGAACTGCATTTAGTACAGCACCATTATCTGTTGCTCTGATGACATCATCCTCCAGCAACATTGATGGTAAAATGGAGGACAAACACAGTGATAACTTTTGGTGGCTGTATATTTGTATGTATAATTTAGATTTGGACAGCAATAGGACTGCTGGCAGCTGGAGGAAGCACACAACAGTTACACGTAAGGAGTTGGGAAAATATTGGTGTGAAACTATGGGAGACTTCCCCTTTAAAATCCTGCTGAAAAAGCTCTCAGGATATATATCCTCACTAATCCACATCTCCCATTGCCCATACTCCTTTATGAAGTCCGACTTTATCCTTCTTGTTATTCCTATGATTCGTACCTTCTTTGGTAAGAGTGCAATCTCTTACACCCTCCCTGCAGCCTGGAACAAATTTCAGTCTTTCCTTAAACTTTCCAGCCTTGTTTCTGTTAATTTATTTAAAGCATTAGCCGCAAGAAGCGTGAAAGCTATATGCAGTTGCTGCTAGGCCTAAGTCTTGACTTGCGCCTTTTATCCATTGTCTCCTCCTTTTCCCTCACCTGCTCTGCTCCCACCTTTCCTCTTATATTCCACCTTGATCCCTTTTGCTTTTCCCTCATCCTCTTCTGTTTACTAGGGCTTTGCGTTCAAATTCTCGGTCTGGCAGTCTTCTAGTATACTAGGTAATTTATGGTGTTACTTTGTAAATATTGTATATATTATTTTTTATGTTGCATATGTCATGTGTAAAGTGTACCTTGGTACTGTATGTTAATTATATTCCAAGACTGTTTGTGCTGTTCCCTGCCGTCTCTCTGTAAATGTTGCTGATTTTATGATCTCTGTACATGTTGCTGATTTATGTTCAGGACCTCCTTGTGAATGAGACTGCTCAGTGGAGTAATTCCTGCAACAAACTTGACTTAAGTCACAAGTTTACCTGCCATTACTTATGCTTGGAGTAATTGTGCACAATTCCGTGTTGGGTGTCTAGGACCTGATTTCCGGTGTGTTAGTCTTTATTGCGGCAAAATTATTAGTATAGCAAATGCCCTGTAAATGAATCTGTTAGCTGTCAGGACTGTGATGTGGAGCGGGAGGCTTGCTTCCCTCCTTATCAAGTGAAAACAACCCGGAAAGCAGTTACATAGAGCATGGTGTTGCTTTGCATTCTGTAAGTAAATATCAAAGTAAATGCCTGCCACTGCAAGGGAAAATAAACAGCACAGACTCCTATTCAGAGCTTGCTCATAAAGCAGCCAAGTTAAAGCCGACTGCTTCACACTTCCCTGCTATCATGTTACTTACTAAAAACTATTAGATTGCCATCTGGTTATCAGATAAGAGCAGTTAATTACAACCAGTCTGCTTGTGCTTCAGAGATGAGGGCATTGTGCACTCTGTGCTGAGCTTCTGACCATAATGTGATGGAAATTTGACATTGTGTACCTAGATAATCGCTTGGGAGTACTGCCAGGCCATTATTATGCAGGAACTGTAAAAGTTTAAAATAAAGACATGCAGGATTTTGGTTTGGGGACCTGAGAGATTTTTATTATATGAGCCCCCGGATCTCAGTCATTCTGTCTCTGTACTGATAGCCCTGGTGCTACAACAGTGGATAACCCAATTCATAAAGAAAGTGCTGGCTAATTGTGGACAGTCCATGGAAGCCAGACAGGATATATACTGCATCATTCAAAAGGACAAATACTAGCCAGCCCGTTGGCACAATAGTAGAGCTACTACTCGCAATGCTTGTTTTATTTATTTAGTTGTTGACTGGGAAAGGAGGACTAGACAGTTCTGCCTATTTTCAGTCTTGTCCTGGGGGGGGGGGGGATACAGATAGATGCCAACTGGCATTGAACCAGATTAAGCTGTTGGTGGTATTTTTGGTGAATAATGTTGGTGACCCTGGTTCATGCCTCGTGTCTGGGTCATTGGATGATTGGCTGGAGGAAGAGAGAATGTGAGTTCGATGGACTGCTCTCCTCAAAGATGGTATGGGAGCGGTGCCCAGTATTTGCATGCTCTATTGCAGCAACTGGTGGTCTAACAACTGGAACCACAGTGCAGGAGGTGGAGGCCGAGCAGATGTCTGACATGTTGCATATGGAAGTGTGTGCAGTGTGGCCAATGACATCAATACATGCCTGCTCCGCTGCACCTCAGGTGAATGGAGGGAAAATATAATAACTCCGTGGCAGTTGGCCTGCCTGCTGCTTGCAGTGCCAATTATCCGGGATTAGGAAGGACCCTAGCTTGTTGGACTGGCCAGCGGGGAGGATGCAGCATCCCACAGGACGCTGTTCTCCAGGAAGGGGGGTCACAACTGCTGCATGACCTCCACTTGTATAACCAAGTGGATTAGAAGACAGCTGATTGACTAAATGAATGTATACACCTTGCGTGAGCATGCCTGTCTAAGCCAATGTCACTTGAGGGGGGGGGGTAGTGAGGGACAAAAGCAGAAAATGCAGCCAAGCTCCATGCAGCCTGCAGACCCCACACACCACCAACATAGGCTCGCCCATAGGGTCCCAACTGTAGCGTTCTGAAGAACCTTGCTCAACAGACCTCCACCATGGGGAGGGTATACCAAAGGGTACCATTCCAGGAGACCGGTACGTCCTAGAAGATAGTTGGGTTGACGGTCTGGAGCTGTATGGGGCTCTCAGAAGGGACAAGGGTGGCTTTGGGGCAGGGGGATAAAGAGAAGGTAAAAGAAAAACACCCTGGCTGGCAGGATGATTCTCTGACTCCTTGCAGGTGACTCCTTGCAGGTCCCACTCGAGCAGCCAGGCATGACTCCTATCGAGTTCTGTCCAGCAGGTTAAGCTTTGCTCTCTGCCACCCCTCCATGAGGGGGGAAGCCACGGGTGACACCGTAGCCAGTAAGTCTGACGGCTGTCAGGGTGTGGTGGCTAGGCGACAGAGCAGCAAGGAGTGGAGAATGACAGTAATGACAGAAGGAAAGAGTAAACATTAAGTTCTGGTGTAGTAGGAAAGCCAGCTGTTGGTGCTGTAGTAACGCTACTGCCGACGATGCTGGTGATCCAAGTTGGGAAATTAGCATTATTGGATGAGTGTCCCTCAAGATGCCCTCCAAGTGCAGGGAGGGGTGGTGCCAGCATCCGCTGCACTAGCACCTCTTGGGCGATTACAGGTGATGGTGCAGCCAGAGCTGAAGCAGGTGAGGGGAACAACCTTGTAACTGGAGACAACCCTAGGACAACTCTGTAACAGGCGTCATACCTGGTGTTGAGCAGCTTGACACCATCTCTGGGGGAGGGGCCTCTCCCCTCCCCATGGTGCCACAAGGACTACAGAGGGAAAGGACCACCAGCGTCCAGACCACTCACAGGCACCAGAAATATTGTCAGGAGCCAGGCCAGCACCAGATTGCAACAAGGTGTCTACTGAGGAAGACAGAGTGTGTAACATTGGCACAGCTGCAATCGGGGATGAAGACCTGATGTTAAGACTGGCCCCACCCCCAGGCCATGACACCAAAGTGTCCACCGGGAAAGACCGAGCATATAGCATCAGTCCCACCACCAGAGATGGGGATTACCTAGAAAGTAGAGGGTTGCAGAACCAGAGACAATATGTGTTAATCAGAGGTAGGTCCTGTGAAACCAACCTGATCTAATTCTTTGATGAGGTAACTAGGGAGGTAGACCACGGTAGGGCGGTGGATGTGACCTATCTGTACTTTAGAAAGACCTTTGATACTGTCCCATATAGGATGTTGGTAATGAAGCCGATGAGCCTGGGGATTGGGACAAAGATAGAAAAATGGCTGGGAAATTGGCTTAGGGCTAGGAGTCAAAAGGTGGTGGTGACAGGGTATGCTTGGAGGAGGGGAGGGTGACCAGTGGGGTACCACAAGGGTCTGTGTTGGGACCAGTGCTTTTTTTTTAACTTTTTTTTAAATATATGTATACATACACATAACTTTTCCGTATCTAGAACAGACCATATTCTTAATAAGAAGCTCTTCTGGAGAATATACATTTTGCCTTAATATTCAGGTTTTTATATGCATTCTAGATATAGAGATACCACTTGGAGGGGTAGCTAAACATTAACTTCAGCAAATACATATAACAATTTAAGTTGTATTAAATTGGGGGGGGCGAGGAGCAAACTGGCAGTTGCAGGTAGGAGTATGGTAGGGCTAGCATCTGAGGGTGGCCTCCAGGCTGATGGAGTTGGGAGGAGTAAGCAAGGGGCTGTTGACAGGAGGAGGAGCCTGAAAGGATCTAAATGGGCTAATGAAGATTCCCAGGCTGACGGGAGAGGCAGGAGTAAGCAGGGGTTTGGTGATAGAAGGAGGAGGAGTTTGGAAGGATCAAAACGGGCTAACAAAGTGGGGGGTGGGGTGAAGGTGATACTGCTGGGGGATTCCAGGATCAGGGGTATCCAGTGGGAGGGGGTGGGGGTCAATAAAAGCAGCCCAGTCAAGGCTAAATGTATGCCAGGATTATCCGTACACAAGGCCAAATTCCACCTATACTCGATAGCACTGGAATGTGGGGGATCCCTGGACTTCCTAGTACATTTGGGGACAAATTACTTGGAAGGGAACAGTGAGCTAGAAATACAGGATAGGTTGTGGAAACTGGCAATGGTTTCTCACTCTATAGGAAGCAAAATTTCCTTCTCTGAGATTATGCCAGTACCAATGGCAACCGGGGAGAGCAAACTAAAACTTAGAGGAGTGAACCAGTGGCTTAGGGATTGGTGCAAGGCAGAGGGGTATGGGCTGGTGGGAAATTGGGGAGATATTTGGGAGGATAAGGGGCTATATGCCAGGGATGAATTACATCTCAGTCTGGACCGGAGGGAGATCTTGAAACTAAAACTTGCTGGTTTTATAGGAGAGAGGTGGGGTTTAAACTTGTAAGGGGGGGGGGTCAAATTAAAAATTGGCCCCAGAGAACAGTTTGTGGGTCCAGGTCTAGGGCAATTGAAGAGTGAGGGGGAATGCGATGCAAATCTAAGGAATACTGGGCAGAATAAGGACTGCGCAGGGCTGGGGAGATTGGATGGGGAGGAGAGGTTGGGGTGGAGGACAGTACTGATTAATGCCAGGAGCATGAGCAATAAAATGCCTGAGTTGCAGGCTATGCTGGCTGATTGATCAGCGGACGTAGCGGCAGTTACAGAAACATGGGCCACCCAGAGAAATGATTGGGACCTAAATTTGGAGGGCTATAAGATACTCAGGAAAGATAGGGGAGTGAGAAGATGGGGAGGGGTTGCACTGATAGTCAGAAAATGACGTTGTGGTTAGTGAAGTGGAGGAGGCTGAAGGAGGAGTGGAGGCGATTTGGGTAACCTTGCAAACGAGGAGAGGAAATAAATTTAAAATAGGGGTGGTATATAGGCCTCCGCAATTGAGGAAGCTCTGGAGGATAAACTGGTTGAGAACATCAAGGGTCATTGTGACCTTGGTATGGGTAGGATGGTGGTCATGGGCGACCTTAGTATGCCGGGGGTGGACTAGGACACCATGACATCCTCTGTAGCCAGGGAACTGTGACCGATGGACATTTTTTAGGATGCTTTCCTGGTCCAACAGGTGGGGGAACCTACTAGAGAAGGGCGGATATTGGATGTTGTCCTAGCGGACAGTGATCAGATAAGGGGCCTGGAGGTGTGTAGTCCACTGGCGGGTGGAGACCATGCTACGGTCTGGTTTTTGCTGTATATAGAGGGTGAGGAAAACCGCACTAACACAGTAGTGGTAGACTTCAGGGGAGAGGATTTCGTGGGCATGAGTAGGATTCTAAGAGAGAGGTTGGACAAAATTAGGCCAGACATGGATGCTGGAAGATTGTGGGAGACCATTAAAAAAGGAGTGCAGGAGGCTACTAAGTACTGTACAAAATTAAGGCGAAAGCTAGAACCAGTAAGCCATGTTGGTGGACTAGGGAGGTGCAGGAGGCAGCGAGGGATAATAAGGCCACTTATGCACGTTTTAAACGCTCATGGGGGACAAGGAGCGAGGAGAGTATGAAATATTGGCCAGGAGGGTCACCAGAGTGGTGAGGGGAGCCAAGGCAGGGATGGAGCAAAACCTGACTAGGGATATCCGGGGGGGAGGCGCGGAGAGATTCTATAGATATATTAGAGAAGCGAAAAGAGAGGGCGCAGATCAATAGGATTAAAATCATGGGGGGTTGGGCTCAGGAAGCAGGGGAACAGACAGAGGTGCTAAATGAGTACTTTGCCTCAATCTTTGCAAATGGGGAGTGGGGATCCCTACAGGCTGATAGGAGGGAAGAGCATTCAGCTAAGGTGAGAAGTCTGTCTGAGACCAGAGGACGGAATGAGGCTAGGGTACAGATAGGACCAGATCCAGAAGGGTTGGGGACGTTGAGTTAGGGGGGAGGAATGGGGGGGGGGAGAAATCACAGTGGATAGGGTGAGGGAGGCCCTTCGGATGCTAAAGACTGATAAGGCGCTGGGGCCGGATGGGCTACACCCGAGTGTTGTGAAGGAATTGGCGGAGGAGCTGGCAGCTCCACTGGCTGCCCTCTTTAATACCTCTTTGCAGATAGGATGGGTGCCCCAAGACTGGAGGGTGGCTTATGTAGTGCCTATTCATAAAGGTGGGGTCTAGAGAAGAGATGGGGAATTATAGGCCTGTCGGCTTAACGTCTGTATAGGCAAAGTAATGGAGGGCTTTATCAAGGAGAGGATTGGGAAGCAGCTGGAATGGTTAGGGCACCAGAATGATAAACAGTATGGCTTCGTTCCAGGGAGATTGTGTCAGTCCAACCTCGTAGAGTTTTATGACTGGATGACAGGGGCCTTGGACATAGACCGGTGCATGTCCAGTACCTAGATTTCAGCAAGGCGTTTGATTCAGTACCACATTATGGGCTGATAAAAAAGCTGGGGGGAGATGGGGGTCGGAGGACAGGAGCTCAGTTGGGTTGAAAATTAGCTCTTGGGGCATTTACACGGGGTAATGGTGGGTGGGATACTCTCACCTCCCAGAAAGGTAATCAGTGGGGTCCCTCGGAGTTCGGTATTGGAGCCATTCTTGTTCAACGCCTGTGTCTCAGATATAGGGAGGGGGGTTAGGAATAGGTTGAGTCTCTTTGCGGACGATTCAAAACTGGGAGCACTGGTGGATTGTGAAGAGGAGAGGGAAGCGGTCCAGTGGGATCTGGATACCCTGGAAGGGTGGTCAGGGAAGTGGGGACTGAAATTTAATGCCGGGAAATGTAAGGTACTACATTTGGGGGTCAAAAACCTGGGCCATGAATACACCCTGGGGGGGGTCACACTGCTAGCGACATTGGGAGAAAGGGATTTAGGGGTGGTGACAGATGTCAAAATGAATAACTCTGAAAATTGTAAAAGAACTGCAGCCAAAGCAAACAGGATACTGGGCTGCATAGCATGGGGGATTACGTCCAGAAGGAGGGAGGTGATGCTCCCTCTGTATAATGCCTTGGTCAGGCTGTAGCTTGAGTACTGTGTACAGTTCTAGAGACCTCATCTGAAGGAGGACATAGCGCTGCTGAAGAGGGTCCAGAGGAGAGTGACCAGGATGATTCAGGGCATGGAGGGGAAGCCTTATGAAGAGAGACTGGAAGTGCTTGGGCTTTACTCACTGGAGGAGAGGAGAGGAGGGACAGGAGAGATATGATAGAGGTTTTCAAGTATGTAAAAGGAATATCCAGGAGTGGAACCAAGGAGCTTTTTGAGCTAAAGAAGGGGGGACTGCCAGGGGCAATGAGTGGAAGCTGGAGGGGGGAAACTACAGTGGGGAGTGTAGGACATTTTTTCACTGAGAGGGTGGTGGAGCCGTGGAATACGCTGCCTGGGAGGCTGGTGGAGGAGGGCACAGTGAGGGATTTAAGAAGGGGTGGGACAGGTACAAGGGGAAACTGAAACTAAAGAAGACCTCCTTGAGGGCTGGGGGGGTTGTAAGATGAGCCGCCACTACGTTGCTG
Source organism: Neoceratodus forsteri (assembly GCA_016271365.2). Classification (NCBI taxonomy): domain Eukaryota; kingdom Metazoa; phylum Chordata; order Ceratodontiformes; family Ceratodontidae; genus Neoceratodus; species Neoceratodus forsteri. Next base: position 287,899,235 of record CM057455.1, on the reverse strand, counting down.
GCTTTCGAGCAGACAAGCCAGACTATTTGGCCTATTCTGCTGGCTTTTTAGGATGTTAGTATGACTTTTCCTGTGTAACTTAAGTGCAAAAAATCCTGAAAATCCTTGCCCTACCAGAGGGCAGATAGTGTCATACTTTGTAATCTAAAAGTTCAAACGAAACTCTGGATATTTACCCAGGACAGCAATGCCTTAATACAAATACAGGTACATTAAGGGCTTTTACTCCAGTAGAATAGAAAAATTGCATAAAGATCTCTTCATCTTTTAAACTGTGTTATATGCCAAGTAGCTCGGAACCCACCATCTATAAACATTCTGATTATTCAACCTCCAGTATTTTAACAGCATAGAGAAACATCACGTTCAAATAAACAAAACTATAATGCCTTCTGTGTTTAAACTATGGTGGAAAACTTTTGAGAAAAAGGCTAAGCCTAATTTGTACTTTACAGTTCCACTAATTCATCCCTCTGCATCAGAGTCACTATCTCCAGATTCCTGTCTTCGGACACGATCTGTAACAAAATGAGAGGCCCATTTTCCTTCCTCGATGGGATCTGAAAAGGCCACACCTTGCCCCCGTGCACAATGCGCAGCCTTGCCGGGAAGACCAGATGGAGGCATCCCGCAACAATTTTCTGACTCTGTCGAATTTCTTCCTCCTGAGACGTGTCGGATAGCTGAAGTCGGGGAACAGGTAGATGGTTCGATTGTCCTGTGTAAGGGGCCCTGCTTGTCTGGCAAGTCGGAGTATTCTGTCCCTGGAGCCGACTCCATCTGTGACCAGAAGCAGGGTCCTAGGATTCTCCGATTCCTCCCGATATTCTCTTGGTGTGATCTGGTAAGCCTTTTGGTAGGGTGTGTTCAAATTCTGACCCTCAAGTAACCACTTCGAGTCCAGCCATTCACGGAGGAACATAAGAGGGTGGTCTCCCTCTATCCCCTCAGGTAGGCCCAGAATTCCCACATGCGCCGATCGGGCCTGGTTTTCCAGGGTTTCAAGTCTGGTCCTCATGTGGTGGTTTTCTTTTACTAAAAGCGTGGTTGCAGCTGCACCTGAATCTGCATGCCGTTTCACCTCTCCGACCTCCAACTGTATCCCTTCCACCGATTTGTCCACCACAGTGACCCGGGTAGCAGACGTGTTCAGGTCAGCCACCAATGTTGTTATCCATTGTAATTTAATGCCGATAGACGACATAGTCTCCTCGGGCTCGCGATGAGGTACAGCTTGCTCCTCCATCGCAGTTGGCACTGATTAAGACCCACTGGCTGATTTGGTGCTGGCTCCTCCACCTCTGTCTTTCTTGGGGTTACCCATTTTATCTTTGTTGGGTTCCTCTTTCGAGCTGTAATATTTATTTTGATAAATCACTCTAAAACAGAGATTTAAAGCAATTTTAGAGCCTTTCTGCTGGAGCTGTGATAAATTGCTGCCTGTCAGCTCAGGGGCTCAACAGGGCCCCCCCCCCCGACCAGTGCTTTTTACTGTCTGTGTCCGTGATATAACAGACGGTGTGGGAGGGAGAGTATGCCTGTTTGCAGATGATGGCAAAACTCAGTAACAGGGTGGACATATTTGGGGGGAAGGGGCTTGGACAGGATGAGAGCAGACCTGGGGAAGATGAAGGAGTGGTCTAGGAGGTGGCAACTAAGTTTCAATGCTAAGAAATGTAGAATCATGCACATGGGGGGCTGGAGGTCACAGGGGAGGATAGGGACCTGGGAGTAATTATTACCAATGACCTGAAGGTGACAGAACAGTGTGGGAAAGTGGTGGGAAACGCTAATCAAATGCTCGGATGCATAGGAAGGGGGATCACCAGCAGGAGGAGGAGAGAGGTGCTTCTGCCCCTGTATGTATCACTGGTATGACTGCTCCTTGAGTACGGTGTGCAGTTTTGGAGGCTCCAATGAAACACTGTACTCGAGGTGTGACCGGCAGCACCCCACCCCCCAAAAAGTGTGTGTTCCGGACCTGGGTTCCTGTTCCTCATGTACATGGTTTTGTATTTCTTATCATTGAACATTCGTTGCCACCTTCCGGACCACTCCTCCAGCTTCCCCAAGTCTGTCCTCATCCTGTCCAACCCCCCCCCCAATATGTCCATGCAAATACTGGGCACCGCTTCTATACCATCTTGCAGGAGAGCAGTCCATCGAACTCGTGTTCCTCCCGCCAATCATCTAGTGACCCAGGCTCGGGGCAGGAACCTGGGTCACCAACATTATTCACTAAAAATACCACCAATAGCTTAATCTGGTTCAGTGTCATTTGGAGCCGTATCCCCCCTTCCCCCAGGACAAAGCTGAAAATAAGCAGAACTGTCTAGTCCTCCTTTCCTGGTCAACAACAACTAAATAAATAAAACAAGCATTGCGAATAGTAGCTCTACCATTGTGCCGACAGGCTGGCTAGTTTTTGCCCTTTTGAATGATGCAGTGTATATTCTGTCTGGCTTCCATGGATTGTCCACAATTAGCCAGCATTTTATTTATGAATTGGGTTATCCACTGTTGCAGCACCAGGGCTGTCAGTAGGTGCAGAGACAGACTAAGACCCAGGGCTTATTTAATAACTCTCGGGTCCCCAAACCAAAATCCTGCATGTCTTATTTTTGAACTTAGAAACATAGAAATTGTCAGCAGATAATGACCGCTGGGCCCATCCAGTCTGCCTGTAGGCCCTATGCATTGTATGTGGCCACTGACCCTATGTGGTCAATGGTTTTTCATCACTCCCTCCCCCGCAAGCTTCCCTTGTGCCTGTCCCAGGCATGCTTAAACCCCTCCACTGTGCTTGCCCCCACAACCTCCAGTGGCAGACTATTCCAAGCATCGACTTAACCTTTCTATGTAGAAAAGTTTCCTCACATTACCTTTTAATCTCACATAGCCTTTTAATCTATCCCGTTCCAATTTCATATTGTGCCCCCTTATTCTAGTACTTTTTCTACATTTGAAAAGATCCCCCACCTGTACCTTGTTTATGCCCTTGAGGTACAATATGCGCCACTTTAAGCAGACATGGATGTAACGGTCATTCAGTTGTACCATACAAAAAGCGAATGCCAAATCCTATACACTGCGTGTTAAATCACTGTGTTAATGCGGACCTTAAATTCTGTGTATAGTGGCCGCTGGAATTGCTAATCACTGAAATTACATGCTCCATCTAAAGCGCTAATAAGGCGTTAAAGCTTAATTGGCTGCACTTGGTTGCAGTCCGATGGCTAGTTAACCCCTATTCCCTCTGACTGCCCTCAGTTCTCACTTATTTTTGTTTTGCTGTGCTGCTGTACCATGGCTATCTCGCCTGTGTCCTCTGTATCTGCAGACAGTGTCTGGTAAGCGGACCTGTTTGTCACTGTCAGAAAAACTGAGATTTTAAAGGAGATGGAAAAAATGCCTAAACTTAGCATTAGGCACTTTGCCACTGACTTTTCCATCTCAAAGTCTACCATATCTGATTTGTTAAAGACCAAGGACGCACTGGTTGCCGACTGGCATGGGAACCAAAATCCAGAACGCAGAAGAAACCATGAGGGCAAATATTCTGATGTAGAAGAAGCCCTAATCCGGTGGTTCACCAATGCCAGATGCACAGAGATTTTGATTGTTGGACTGCTCTTGCTGCAGCAAGCAAGTTAGTTTGCTGCAGTAATGGGTAAGACTTAACTTTAAGGCCACAAATGGGTGGGCGGCTCAGTCAGTGGAAACTGTGTCACAACAACATTGGGTTTAGAAAAATCCACGGTGAAAAATTAAATGCTGAGACAACTGCTGCTGAAACATGACTTCAACTGGTGTTACTTGAGCTGTTAGCTAGTTACACTGCAGACAATATTTTCAGTATGGTTTAGACCGGGTTGTTTTATAGGTGTGTGGGCTATGGTACATTAGCCTTCTGCAGTGAGAAACCTGCTCAGCTTAAAGAAAGCCAAAGAAAGGATCACTGTTTTGTTAGCCTGCAGCATGTCTGGGAGCAAGAAAAAAAAAACCCAGGTGTGAGATCAACTAGCAGTCGTGGAGTCAAACTGGAGAAGGTACACAATGGCGGCTAAAGTGCAAATCTCGATCGTGGATTACTTGTGGCAAAATAGCCAGGGAGAACAAGCAGAGCAGTTAGCTATGATGCCACTGAAACATGGTACAGTGCACATTTTTTTTTCTTATTTTTTTAATTTATTGATTTTTAACCATTAAATAAAGTTACAACTAGCATTGTAACTTGGTTTTGGCACACTAGTTGAAAAAACGCAAAACAGGTCTGTAATCATTATCTGTTACTTCTTGTCTTGTATCTTGTTGTCTTATCTGCCATCGAGTGCCGTAAAGTGTATGTAGGATGTAACGGATGCCACTTGTAATGGACATTATTCATTAAGCCAAACAAGTCCGTTACAAGTGGCACATACTGTACTTGAAAGTTTGTCATGTCCTTCTGCTGTCTCCTCTCCTCCAGTGAGTACATACTGAGGGCCCTTAGTCTCTCCTCATATGTTTTGTGGTGCAAACCCTGCACCATCGTTGTTGCCCTTCACTGGATAGTCTCCACCTTATCTATGTCCTTGTGCAGGTGTGGCCTCTAGAACTGCACGCAGTACTCCAGGTGAGGTCTTAACCGATGTTTTATACAATGGCATCACCACCTCCTACCTCCTACAAGTGATACCCCTGCCTATACACCCCAGCATGCCACTGGCCCTACTTGCTTTGTGCACTGCTTTCATACCTTAAGGTCATCAGAGATGATAACCCCTAGGTCCCTTTCCTCTTTGGTGAAAGTCAGCTCCTCATCTCCCAATCTGTAGCACTCCCCAGGGTTCCCTCTACCCAGGTGCATTATTTTGCACTTCAGTTGCCATATCTCTGACCATTTTTCAAGCTTCTCCAGGTCCCACTTCATTTTCTGCACCCCTTCTGGAGTATCCACCCTGTTGCAGATGTTGGAGTCCTCTGCAAACAGGCAGACCTTTCCTTCTAGCCCCTCTGCATTGTCACTAATAAAGGCATTGAACAGGACTGGTCTTAGTACTGATCCCTGTGGTACCCCACTGGTCACCCCCCCTCCCCAGATTGTACCCCATTTACCACCACCCTCTGTCTCCTGTCTATTAACCAGTTCCTAACCTTGTCTCCCATGCTCAGACTACCCATCTTGTTAATCAGCCTTCTATATGGGACGGTGTTGAAGGCTTTGCTAAAAATCTAGGTAGGCGATGTCTACTGCCCCTCCCTGATTTATTTCCCTAGCCACCCAATCAAAAAAAGAATTATTACATTTGTTTGACATGACCTTCCTACAGTAAATCTGTGTTGCCTCAGATCCTGAGCACCTCTGGATTCCATATGTGCCACTGTCCTTTGTCACAAACACACTAAGCAGGTCAGGCCCTCTGCTCCCACAGTGCCAACCTCAGAATGCAATAGTGTGAACAGGTAACAGACAGGGTAACTCTCCTGTCTGCTTTTGGGTCCGAATCACCTTTAGTCTCAAGTTCTGGAGGGATTCAAACTGTGAACATTATGCTAGCATACCCAAGGTACAGGCTCAGATATGTACCCTCTTTGGGGATTGCGGTACAATCTTTTGCCAGGGGCACCAAGCCAGGCTTCCAAAATGAACCCTTTTAACTCTGTGAGACCTTAGGTATATTCTTATCTTTTGCCAGTTTAGTAACACCATCAAGCCCTTGAACAGTTGTCAGACTTAAAAATACAGGCACTCCACATGCAGAAATGACGGAGGAGACCCAGGCAGAATCTTAAACAAGATGTTTACTGAAACTGGATAAAAACAGTAAGATAAACTACAGAACAAATGTCAAAGAGCATCACAATCGCATAAAAAAAAAAAAACCAAGGAAAACTACAGAACAAACTCCTACCAAAATACATTTAGATCTTTTCTATCTAATGTATTGCCTCTGTAAGTGCAGTTAAATTGGGGAACTGTGTCTCTAGAGTCACAAAATGATATGACATTCATTTCAGACACAAGTATCAGTTTAAATGGTGTCTCCACACCCCTTCTGTGAGTCATCTAGCTCCTCTTTTTAGAATAAAAAAATACAAACATGATGTTCTATCAGGAGGTATATTAAATAAGGTGACATCAGCAAAAACTCACATCCCAAATTGAGTCTTTCTTCAACTGGTTCCTTTGAGGTTTACAACCCTGCAGTCTGTCACCTAGGTGCGATATAACCAACAGGAATCGGCTAAATGATGTCCTGTCCTGTAATAAAATGTATATTTAGTTTCCCAACTTCAAAAGCATGAGGTCATAAAAAGGCCATAAAATGCAATTTCTCAAGGAAGTTAATCCCATTACAGAGATCTCCTGGTCAGTGTAATATATCCTGTAGCTTCACTGAAACCTTGGGGGGGGGTCACCCATGGAAGCACAGGCTGTCTTGTGTGAGACAAGGAGAATACTGGATGGGCACCATAGAACCAGTGGTGCCTGGCCAAGAGGATTCTGATCTGCCTGACTCGAGAGCGAAGCTCGAGGAGTCCATGGGAATTAGAATCCCAGGGTGGCAAAACACACTGGTTGTGCATAGAGTTGCTCATCCTGTATTTTTTATAGTGTATAGTACTATGTGAAAATGTGCCTTGTGAGTTCTTTTGCTTTCAAAATGAAACTGACTAATGCAGTCTCTAGAGGTTATAGAATGCTGTTCTACTACAGTAGGGTAGAACAGCATTCCATGACGGAACTGTGGTAGAACAGCATTTTGAAAAGGATGGAATTCTATTCAGAACAACACTCCACTATACACTAATCACATACTGTATTTTTATATTACAAATATCATACAACAGTCATAACCAGCTGGCCAAGTGTCACAATCCTCCCCACCTAGACTGAATTTGGGGGCTCTATCCCCTGCATGGGATGAGCTCCCTAAGTCAGTTCACTTGTCTTATAGACACGACAGGCCATCTGCGTTCTGATTGGTCGCTCCAGCCCTATTTAAGATCATCATGGCATACCCTTGCAAGGCAAGACTCCATCTTAATAGTCTACCATTAGTTTTTTCCATTTGTGTCAGCCAAACACAGGGGTTGTGGTCAGTTTGTACCTCAAAATGTTGCCCGAATAAGTATGGCTCTAACTTCTTTAGGGCCCACACTATGGCAAGACACTCTTTTTCCACAGTAGAGTAAGCCTGCTCCCTGGGAAGTAGCTTTTTACTCAGGTACACTACGGGGTGATCTTTCCCTTTGTTGGATGTCTGCCCCGATACCCGCATCTGAGGCATCAGTCTGGACTATAAAAGGTCTGCTATAGTCAGAACTTGTCAATACAGGAGCACTGCACAGTGCCTCCTTCAGTCTGGTAAAGGCTTTTTCACAGGCTGGCTCCCAGGTAATTTTCTTAGGCATCTTTTTTCTTTACCAGGTCAGATAGGGGAGCAGCTAGGGCACTGTAATTGGGTACAAATTTTCTGTAGTACCCTGCTGTCTCTAGAAAACTCCTGACCTGCTTGTGCGTTTCTGGTCTGGGCCATGCCTTGATCACCTCTATTTTTATTTGGTTAGGATGGAGCTGTCCCCGGCCTACAACATGCTCGAGGTATACCACTTTAGCCATGGCCTCCTGGCACTTGTTAGCTTTGACAGTGAGCCCGGCTCTCTGTATCCTGCCCAGCAGTTCCCTAAGGTAGGACAGGTGTTCCTCCCAGCTGGCACCAAAGATAGCAGTGTCATCTAGGTACGCCACGGCATACTCCTCAGCACCATTTAATACCTGGTTCACCAGCCTTTGGAAAGTGGTTGGGGCATTCTTCATTCTGAAAGGCATTATTTTAAATTCAAATAAACCTATTGGAGTGATGAAGGCCGACCTCTTCCTACCTCTGTCAGTTAATTCTACCTGCCAATACCTCTTTGCCAGGTCAGTAGCCGTAAGGTATGTCACCCCTCCCAGCTTGTCCAGGAGTTCGTCCGTCCGGGGGCATCTGGTGGGTGTCTGACTTCAAGACTGCATTCAGTCCATGATAGTCCACACAGAAATGAGTAGAGCCATCTGGCTTGGGCACATGGACTACAGTTGAGGCCCAGGGGTATGGGATCTCTGGATTACCCCTAAATCCAACATTTCCTCCACCTCCCTCCTGATGTCCTTTTGGACAGCCTCTGACACCCAGTATGTTGTCTGCCGTATGGGTGTCTGTGTCCGTGTCTCCACATCGGGCGTCGCTAAAGGGGTTAGTCCAGGTTTGGCACTAAACATTGGGGCAAAGTCTGCTAAAACCTCCCTTACTTCCTGAATCTTGTCCGGGGCCAGCTGGGGTGACAATTGAACTTCTTCCACAGAGGACTCCTGCTTGCTTTCTTTCAGCAAGTCCAGAAGGGGGTCTCCTTTGTCCATCCCCTCCCCAGGACTACGTACTGCAAACACCATTTCAGCCCTATTAGCATATGGCTTCATCATGTTGACATGATACATTCTTTCTGTATGTCTTCTGTCAGGTAACTCTATGATATAGTTCATGTCATTTACCTTTCTAACTACTTTGTATGGTCCTGCCCATTCAGCCTGCAGCTTGTCTTTCTGGACCGGAATAAGGACCATGACTTCCTAACTCACCGTGTACGAGCGAGCTCTGGCTCTGCGGTCGTACCACACTTATTGTTTCTGTTGGGCAGCAGCAAGGTTGCTCTGGGCTGTCCCCATAAGCTTCTTCAGCCTTTCTGTAAACCTAAGGATGTAATCCACTATGGGAGTTCCCTGGGTGGTGTTCTTGCCTTCCCAGTCCTCCCGGATCAAGTCTAGGGGCCCACGTACCTGGTGTCCATATAAGAGCTCGAAGGGGGGAAAAGAAGGTATTTCTCCCAGTCTCTCCCATGCTGTTCAGCAAACGCTTGGAGCATTGACTTCAGGGTACCGTTAAATCTTTCCACAAGCTCATTGGCTTGCGGGTGATAAGGTGTCGTGTGTCTCTGTACCACTCCACGCTTCTCCCACAAACATTTCATCAGGTCCGGCATGAAGGAACCCCCTGTATCGGTGATGACCTCCTGTGGAAACCCAACACAGGAGAAAATCCCAAGTAAGGCATCTGCCACTTTGTCTGTCCTCAGTGAGTATAGGGTGACTGCCTCTGGATATCGAATGGCATAATCCACCACAGTCAGGATTAACCTCTTCCCGGAGGAGCTGGGGGTATTTGAAGAACCAGCAATATCCATTCCCACCCTCTGGAATGGCTCCTCCACTATGGGCAATGGAATTAGGGTGGCTTGGGTTTTCTTATCTGCCTTCCCTATTTCTTGGCTCCGGTGACAAGACCTGCAATACTCCCAACTGCTGGGTGAAGTTGGGCCAATAGAAATTCTGGGCCAACCGCTGCGTAGTGCGCGCAATTCCCAGATGACCAGACAAGGGAATATCGTGTCCAATCTTGAGCAACTGTTCACGGTACCCCTGGGGAACGACAAGCTGCCTGTCTTTCACTCCTCCCTCTATCTTAGCATCCTGAGTATATATCAGTCCAGTTTCCCAATAAACCTTATGTTTACCGTCACGTTCCTGTGCTCCGTCAGAGTCTGTCCAAGCCCTCAGCTTCTCTAGATTAGGGTCACTTTTCTGAGCAGCTGCAAACTCCTTACACATTCCCAAGACATGGGACAGGTCCCCTTCAGTTTCTAAACTAGGGTCCCTAGCACTAGCGTCAGGGCACTCAGGATCACTTTCATCCCTAGCCCTCTGACAATAGGTCACCTCTCCTTCGGAGTAACCCTCCTTAGCTGTGTGGTTAACTGCTGCTGGGGAAATTTCTACCCCCTTTTCATCAGTCTCCAAATCAAGAGGAGACAGGCTGGGGAACCAGCCTCCCAGTGGTTTCCACAGTGGCTTCTATGGGGTCCAGGGAACTACAATTTTCCCTTGCCGCTTGGCTATGGGTAACTGCACACACCATCCCCTGTTTGAGATTGTTGCCAAGGATGACGTCAGCTGCTAAAGTTTTGGCTATAGCCACCTGTTGCACAGTTACCCCTGTTTCACCCCAGTGTAGGAGAACACTAGCAAGTGGCAATGTTATCTCCTTCCCAGTGAACCCTTGTACAGCTGCTGTACAAATTTATTGGGTATAAGCTGACGAGGCTGTACCAGATCCCTTTTTACCAACGTCTGGGATGCCCCAGTGTCTCTTAATCCTTGTGTCTGTACACCATTCACAGTGACTAGGTGCATGTGTTCCCTCATGTTCACAGGCATACTTCCAGGGACACACAAACAACCCACTTCTTTCCTAGCCCCTTTTTGCGTATTGCTTGTCTTTTTGGTACACTGTCTGGCAATGTGCCCAGTTTCTTTGCAAACCCAACATTTGTTTCTTTTCTCAGAAAAATCTTTTCTTTGAAACCTGGGGCTAATTGGTTTTGGTGGAGGCAGTGAGGGTTTTAGCTGCCCTAAAGGTGCACTTTCCCTTTCTGCACTGCTATGCCCACCCCATTCACTCTCAGAGCAGGTCTGCTCTTGGCATAGCGGTCTGAGAGTTCCGCAGCCTCTTGCACTGTTTTTGGATCTCTGTCCTCCAGACAGGTTTTCAGCTCTGCTGGGCATGCCCCAAAAAACTCTTCTAACAATATAGCATTTTCAGTTTTATCTACAGAATTTGCTTCAATTCCTTCCCACCAATGTTTTAAAAATTGATGACGTTTCGTGGTTAGCTCCTCGTAGTTCATGTTAGGGCTTCTCCTGAGCTTACGGAATTTAGCTCTGCATGCTTCTGCAGTTAAATCAAACTTTTTTTAAAAGTGCAGCTTGAAGTTTGCTGTAATCATTACTGTCCTCATTGTCCATTTGACCCAATGTATCCCGAGCTTTCCTGGTAAGTAGCGGGGATAGCTGGAAGCTCCAGGCCTCTAGGAATTTTTGCCTGAATACAAACTTTTTCAAAGGAATTTAAAAAGGCATCCATATCCTCCCCCTCTTTAAGTTCAGCTATAAATTTGGAATTTAATTTGTAACCCAGTCCTGTAGGTCCAGTTAAACCCAAGCCACTTACCTGCTCTGGTGCTGGTGGTTGGAGTCGTAGCCTCTCCAGTTCATGTCACCTCTGGCACTCACGCTCCTCATGGTCCACCTCTCGCTGTTCACGTTCAGCTGCTTGCTGTTCTCGCTCCCTCTTCTCCTCTGCAGCTCGTTTCTGTCACTCTGCATCTTGCCGTTCTCGCTCACTCTTATCCTCTGCAGGTCGTTTCTCTCGCTCCGCTTCTCGATGTTCTCGCTCAGCCTTCCTCTGGAACTCCAGCTCCATTTTGCGCATCTCATTCTACAGCCTGATTGCTTCTAGCTCCAGAATGCTAATGACCTTCCCCTGCTGCTGTGGCCCTTGGCTTGCACTGGCCCTGCCGTCCTCCGCACTGGATCGGGACACTGCACTGGCCCCTCCACGCCCAAGGTTAGGTCCATTTTAGTCACAGTCTGTGACTCGATGCTCTGGGCATCTACGAGGTTCTGCTTGGTGGCTCTCTCCTCGTGCAGGACTCCTCTCTCCTTGCACAACTGCTTCAGATAGTCTGCAGTGTGCTCACTGTAAAGCCATCTTCTTCCCCAACTATGGCTACTCTAACTTGCACTCTAAAAAATAAAATAAATAAATAAATAAATAAATAAAACAAGTAGGAACTTTGACTGTAAGCAAAAAGATACTGTTTTCTTTTTAAAAATAAATCACTGCCTTATTTTGCAAGTGAGCTGTACAGTATTAAGCTGACACACTGAACAGTTAAAGCTTGTGTTACCAAATGTTTCGCACTGCTGCCAACCAAATCTGTCACAAACACACTCAGCATGTCAGGCCCTCTGCTCTCACATTGTCAACCTCAGAGCGCAATAGTGTGAACAGGTAACAGGCAGGGTAACCCTCCTGTCTGCTTTTGGGTCCGAATCACCTTTAGTCTCAAGTTCTGGGGGGATTCAAACTGTGAGCCTTATGCTAGCTTCCCCAAGGTACAGGCTCAGATGCATACCCTTTTCAGGGATTGCGGTACAATCTTTCACCAGGAGCACCAAGCCAGGCTTCCACAATGAACCCTTTTAACTCTGTAAGAGACCCTAGGTATATTCTTACCTTTTGCCAGTTTAGTAACACCATCAAGCCTTTGAAGAGTTATCAGACTTAAAATGGCACTCCACATGCAAAAATGACAGAGGAGACCCAAGCAGGATCTTTTTTTTTTTTTTCTTTTAACTTTATACCTCCTGCTACGCTGGAGACCTGAACTCTCTCCGGCAGGGCACTCGGTTCAGTCTTTGTCCCATCTGCCTGAAGCCCCCGGACTCCACCTCCCCTGCCGCACCACCTGGCCGGCCGACCCCCCCCCGGCTCTGAGTCCCCACGGGGCAGGACCGCCGACTCCTCTGGCGCTCTATCTACAATTTAGAGGGGCGATCAGGGAGGGAGGGAGTGCCTTTGTGGAGCTGGGAGGCCCGACATTGGACATGGGGACCGACCACTGGACCTGCCATCGCTTATCGGGTGCTCCGGGGATTTTTCACTTGTTCTTGTCCCCCCCCCCGCGGGAGCTCGGTTATGCAGTGATGACCAGTGTCCGCCGAGCTCCGCCCCTGTTGCCTTTCCGGCTGCTTCGCGTATTTCCTGGCCACCCCTGACCGTTGCCAGGGGTCGCTTACAAGCGACACCAACCCTACATCCCCCCCCCAGAAGGGAGAGCCATCACTCGGATGCTCCTTCCCTACCCGCCCGTGCCGACCCCCGACCTCCTGGGCTAGTTCCCGAACCTGGGTTGTCGGTGTGGTGTGAGATGAGGCATCTAGAGCCTTAACTCTTAGTGCCACTGGGCCAGCTCCCATGCATAATCTTAAAGAATATGTTTACTAAAAAATGGATAAAAACAGTAAGATAAATTACAGAACAAATATCAAAGAGCATCACAATCACATTAAAGAAAAACAAGGAAAACCACGGAATGGACTCCTACCAAAATACGTTTAGGTCTTTTGTATCTAATGTATTACCTTTGTAAGTGCAGGTAAATTAGAGAACTGTCTCTCTCTCTCTAGAATCCCAAAATGATGTGACATTCATTTCAGACACAAGTATCAGTTTAAACTGTGTCTCCACACCCCTTCTGTGAGTCATCTAGCTCCTCCTTTTAGAATAAAAAAAAAAAATACAAACATGATGTTCTATCAGGAGGTATATTAAATAAGGTGACATTAGCAAAAACTAATTTCCCAAATTATGAGTCTTTCATCAACTGGTTTCTTTGAGGTTTACAACCCTGCAGTCCGTCACCTAGGTGCGATATAGCCAACAGGAATCAACTAACTGATGTCTGGTCCTGTAATAAAATGTATATTTAGTTTCCCAACTTTAGAAGCATGAGGTCATAAAAAAGGCCATAAAATGCAATTTCTCAAGGAAGTTAATCACATTACAGAGATCTCCTGGTCAATGTAATATATCCTGTAGCTTCACTGAAACCGGGGGGGTCACCCATGGAAGCACAGGCTGTCTTATGTGAGACAATCGCATACTGTATTTTTATATTACAAATATCATATAACAATCGTAACCAGCTGACCACGCGTCTCATCCTTTCTTTCAGCAGTGTTTCCATGATCTTTCCCACCACTGAGGTGAGGCTGACTGGCCTGTAGTTGCCCACCACTTCCCTACTGCCGCTTTTGTGTAGTGAGACTACATGTGCCCTCCTCTTGTCCTCTGCAATGACACCCGTGTTGAGTGACTGTGTGAACAGGGCTGCCAGAGGCGCTGCTAGTTCCCTTCATGGCTCCTTTAATATCCTCGGGTGGATGCTGTCTGGCCCCATGGCTTTATCCAACTTCAGCTTTGTGAGTTCTTCCAGAACTCTCTCCATTGTGAATGGACTGGTATCCACTGCCCCCCCCCCATTGCCTCTGCAACCTAACTGTGGTCCTTGACCCTCATGACTTTGACCGTTCCTGCATAATGAAGGCCTGGCAGCACTTCTAAGCAATTATCAAGGTACACAATATCAAGTTTGCATCACGTTATTGTCAGAAGTTCAGAACAGAGTGCACAGTGCCCTCATCTCTGAAATACAAGCAGACTGGTTGTGAATAACTGCTCTTATCTGATCGACCAGACAGCAGTCTAATAGTTAGCAGGGAAGTGTGAAGCAGTCAGGCTCCAAAATAGCAGTCTGTGCTGTTTATTTTCCCTAGCTGTGGCAGGCATTTACTTACAGAATGCGAAGGAAGGTCACACTCTGATTAACTTGATGATAAGGAGGGAAGCAAGCATCCTGCTCCATACCACAGTCCGGACATTCATTTACGGAGCATTTGTTACACTAATAACAAAGCACATTTTCTTGACGCTGAAGGAAGCTACTACTTTACTCGGCTGGGAGCTGTGTGGGAGATTCTATATTGCACTTGATATCTGCAACCTGCACACTCTTGCTCAATTCTGTGGGAGGTGAAACTAACTACCCTTGGTAATTGCTTTTTAATTTATATCTTTATTTAGTGTTTCACCAAGAAGGGGCTTGCAAACTCTGCTTATCTTGTAACTTCAGAAGGATTGAAATGCGGCATGTGGGGTTTCCCTTAGAGGTAGGTGGCTTGTCTGCTAGGATTTTGAGACAGTTAAACTATTTTTAAATAATTTAGAGGTGGCTGAGGAGTTGAAGAAGGGACTTGCAAACTCTGCTTATCATGGAAGTAACTTCAGAAGGGTTGAAATACTGCATTTTGGTTGTCCCTTGGGGGTAGCTGGATTGACTACTAGGATTTTGTGACAGTTAAACTATTTTTAAATAATTTACTGGTGGCTAGGATTTTGTGATGGTTAAACTATTTTTAAATAATTTACTGTGGCTAAGGAGTTGTCATAGCAAAAGCTGCAGTTGTGGATTGAAACACAGACAACCTCAGGTGCAGGAGACAGTGTTCCCGGCAATACTGAAAGATTACGGCCAGATCACTGTGCTGCACTGCTTTTAGAGACTGCTTGGTAATGTGTCTCGTAGCGTGGCTCTGCAGGTTGCACTTTCGCCTCTGAGGCCGGGAGATCAGAAGGCTGTGGGTTCTATCCCACAACCAGGCACTTGAGTTAATATCCCATTACTGACACCAGAAAAGGGCATTGGGGTGGGGTGGGGGGTGTAATAATTCTGAGGTGCCGCTCTTCGATGAAATGTTAAACCGAGGTCCCATCTGCCTGTTCTATGGTAGTTCAGGTGGATGTTAAAGATCCCATGGCACTTCTCGAAAAGAGTAGGGGAATTTTTATAGAGAGGACTTCAGACAAATTCATACACACATACATATTTACAATATATACATTCCATTAAACATTGTATTTTACATACTTCAAATTATTTTTAGGTATTTAACAATTCAGAATACTTATGGTTACTAATCGGTACTTGTTTTTCCTTTTCATGGTGGTTTAGCCCAGTGTTCACAATTAATCCATAATAGTTTTCATCTTTCGTCAGTACATCTATTTGTATCTAATGCCTTCATTTTTGATAAAGAAATAACAATATTCCTCCGCATTTCAATGTATGATACCCATCTCTGTTGGGCTGCCCGAGGACAACGCGACTGCCAAATATAATATCTTATTATTGTGAATACTATTTGCAGTGTTTCAGGGAAATATTTACCCATACCCTTTTCTGTCTGTCCACATATCAGAGAACCATATGATAAGTTACGTAACATTGGCTTATTCCATTCCTTTGCTAGGTATTCCCAAAAACGTTACACATGGTCACATTCTATAAACAAATGTTCTTGTGTTTCCATTATTTGGGTGCATGATTGTCTTAGGCAGTATCTTTCTTGTGTCTGTTTATGTTTATTGTTATTTCTGACTCCTAATTTTCCGTGTAGGCTCAGCCATGCCATGTCCCATACAAAATCTGGTAAACGTTTAGACTTCAATATGTCCAGATTAAATTGTAGCTTCTGTTCTGGGCATTCTCCCAAGGAGATGTCTTCCCTATCCTCCATTTTCATCATATATGAGTACAGCTCTTTCCTATCTTTCAGTAAGACCATTTCTTGTTTAATATTCCATTTTATTACATTTTTCATTTGTTCTACAGTACCTCATATTTTAGGACTGATCTGATTTTATATAATGCATTAGATTTTATCCCAGCCCAATCTAGGGAACATAAGTCAATCCATTCTATTACTTGTTCTTTCCAAATTTTGACTCCAGGTCGCATTGCCCCATCAAAATTGTATGTTATAAACAAGCTGAAATAGAAAATAACAGGATTCACCATCCTTAGGCTGCCTCCTTCTACTTGTCTATGGGTCACTGTTCTTTTTATAGGGGTTAATCTACTCCCCCACAATGCTTGGAAAAAACACACTGTGCAATGTTACTAATAAAGACTGGGGGGGGGGAAGCATAGCTTATGTATAAAAAAAAAATAGATATTAATAGAGTTTTTATCAACAGAACCCTTTTTCTCTTTCCAATAGTTTGACCTTTTCATGTGTTTACTAGCCTTTGTGCTCTTTGAAGATTTGTCTTCCAGTTCTGTCTGGCCATATCTAGGCCACCACAAGTTATTCCTAACAATGTGACTGTGCCTTTATTTGTCTTAATCCTTGAATAAGTATTATTTCCTGGGACCTGGGTATCACCCAGTACCACCCCTACACTTTTCTGTAAGTTAATTTTAGACCCCGAATGATCTGAGCATTTCTTATAGTGTTCCATCAAAAACTCTTCATTTGTTGAAGGATCTGTACATAAGACCAGATCATCTGCATATGCCAAATTTTTTACCATAGGAGCAGAAGGGCTCGTCCTTAAGCCTCTTGTCCTATTGTCCTGCTCTATTCTCCTTAAGAAAACATCTATACAAAACATGTATAGCAAGGGGCTTAGTGGGCAGCCCTGCCTAACTCCTCTTTTTACACCAATATTTTTCCCTACCCATCCATTTATGTTTGGCGTTAATGTGGCTTGACTATATAATACTTCAATCCATCTTACGAATTCACTGGGTATACCATAAGCCCTAAGTACTTTATACATATAATGATGTGAAATCTTGTCAAATGCTTTTTCTTGATCAATTTCTATTATATACCCCAGTAATTCATGCTTTTCTGCTTTATAGAATATTTCCCTTAACATAATGAGGTTATCAATTTGTTTTCCGTTAGGGATTGCACAAGTTTGGCTAGGACTGATCAATTTATCTGCAATTAACACTAATCTGTTCAATAAAAGTTTGCTTAATATTTTAAAATCTACATTCAGCAAACTAAGGGGTCTCCAGTTTTTCAGATCCTCTTTTTCCCCTTTGTTGAATGATAGTATTAATGTTGCACGATACTCGGATTTTGCTAAAATGCCTTCCTGTAACATACTATTGTATACTATCACTAGGGCTGGTGTCAAATCATCACTAATGGTTTTGTAAACCTCTGCTCATGTTCCATCTGGCCTTGGGGCAGAGTTGCTCTTAAGACCTTTTATTTCTTCACTCTGTATTAGGGCTGTCAAGTACTCACTTTCCTCCTCCTCAGTGAGAGCTGTGCTAAGTTCTGTAACATTTCTTCCTCCTCCAGTGTTTGTGGTGCTGTCCCAAATGTCTCTAAAAAATGAGAGTTTACTGCTTATAATATTTCTTCTAGTGAGGAGGTAAATCTGACCGGATTTTAGTTTCTTTAGGATCCTATGATTTACTCTGTCTTTACATTCTTTATAGGGATCTATGGATCCCTTTTTCAAATTAGTACTGAATCTTAGTTCCTGTTCTAGAGTCTTGGCTCTATCATATTGTAACATACACCATCTGCTTTTTAATTTCTGAGATTTGGTCATCTAAATTCAGTCTTCAGGTTTCTGATTTTGAAATCGGTGTATGTAATTGTGTCCTTAATTGGAGGTATTTCAAATGTCTATCATTTACATTGCCCCTTGTAATTTTCTGAAACAAATTGCTTCCAGGATGTTTTTGTGTCCTCCCACCAGAGGGCAGCATTGTCATACATTATTGCTGTGTAGAGAATCTGGCTTGCCATTCTTGCTTCCAAATTTTCTGTACATCTTTATCAGATAAAATGGAGTTGTTTAACCTCCATAAATTTTTCTTACATCTTGCAGCTCCTTTCCAGGTTATTTTCACTGCCATTGATTTGTGGTCTGAAAATTCTCTAACCAGGATTTTAACACTTAAAATAGTTAGAACCTCTGAAGCAAAAACGTAATCAATCCTTGTTGATAGGCTTCCTTTAAAAAAGGTGTTCCCTCCAGTTTGATATTTAGATCTATACGAGTCAATTAATTTAGCATCTGAGATTATTATTTTTTTTTTTTTTTTAGAGCTGTGGAGTCGCAGAAGATCTTATCTGTTTTGAGCCCTCTGTCTGATTTCTTTAACCCACAATTAAAATCCCTAGCCCACAAAAGTAATCTGGATGTGTTTAAATATGACTATTTTCTAGAATAAAGCTACTCTAAGGGGTTTAGTCTGGGGGGGGGGGCGTAAATGTTTATTACCTGAAACCTTTCTTGATATAGGGAAATATCTAACATTAGAGCCTTCTCTGGGTCTATATCTGCTAATTTTGCTACTTTAATGCTTGAGTTATTTAATAAAATTACTACACCATCACATCTCTCTTGGCCTGTTGACCAAAAGGAAGATAATTTTGACCATTGTTTAGTAGCTAGCTGTAATTCAACATTTGTTTTAAACCATGTATCTTGTAAACATATATCACTCCATTCTGAAGCTAAAGAACTGAAGACTGTAAGCATTTTTACGTTCCCCTTAATGCTATTCACATTTGCTGATGTTAGGGTAAGGGAATCCATGAATTAAACACGTACTATCAGGAGAGGTGTACTACAACTGACTACTAACAGGAAGTTTTACTCCATCTCCTTCTCCTAGTCCTCCGGGAAATGTGTGATTCCCCCTTTTCCCCCTCTTCTGTATCTGTTGCTGCCTCTGTAGCACCTGTAGTTGTGGATTATGTGTTACATAGTTCCCCCTCGTTATCTTCATTAGATTTTTCTGATGCTATAACAGAATATTTATTTCCTTTTTTCCATATCTCTGTTGCAGGTTTTTTCTCTTTGATGTTTTTAGTATTTTTTTTCCAATGTTTTGCCTAACCTATTTCTTTTCGTAGCTGCTTTCCTATACCTTGTTTCTTGACGGGAGGCATCCCTTGTCTTCTACTTCAACAGCAGAAGTTGAAGCCTCAGCACAAGGCTGCTCTTCTGCCTGATTTCTAGTCTCTGGAGTATCTTCATTACCTACATCTGAGGACTTCTCCCCCTTCACCTCTGCTTTGGGAGTTTACTAGATGATGTAGGATCTTGCATATTCGAGACTTTATTAGCTTCTGCTGCTACCTTTTGGGCCTTATTGATTAGGCCATCTTGTGGGGGGCAGTCTTCCCAGTTATGGGAGGCCCACAGGCACTGCCCATAACCATGTCCTGTGTTTTCACATACATTGCACTTGAAGAGATTAACACATGTGGGAAGTAGGCCCACAATCCAGACAGTGACTGCATCTGGGAGTATCGTAAGCTGACTTTAAATGGGTGTGGAAACTACACTTAAAACAAGATTTGGGCTATCTCATGTGAAATAGAACCCCTCCCCCCCCCAATCCCTTCCCAAGAAGAAAGTACTTGGTAGATGTACCGGCCCATTGTTTGTAGAGTATAGTTTTACTTTTATTTTCCAGCTCCTATTCCAAATTTGTTCACTGTCTAAAATGGGGGGCTAGCCTGCCTAGTACCTCACATCTCTGCCTTAACCAGAAAAGGATATCCTCTACATGGACTCCCTCATTACGAAACATAATGGTGATGTACTTAATAGCTGGCTTTGTAAGAGGGATTGCCATGTAGGGGATCCACAAAGGGTTATTTTTCAATGTCTGGTATTGTGACCAGAATCTGTCAAGACTGGAAGCTGTTTTAAGACCGACATCATAATTTCCATTCCCCAAATTTATTAAAGCAAAGATTTCTGATGAGAAAAAACACATAGTACCTTTAAGCAATTGTTTAGAAACATAGAAGTTGATAGCAGATAAGGACCGCAAGGCCCATCCAGTCTGTCCATTTCTTTTTCTACTTTATGAATGTGCCTTTGCCCTTGCTCTGTCAATAGCCTATCTATTCATACTCATCTGTATTGCTCCCTTATGCCTGTCCCATGCCTGTTTGAAGCCCTGCACTGTATTTATATCCAGCACTTCCTGAGGTAGGCAGTTCCATGCATCCACCACCCTTTCTGTGAAAAACAACTTCCTCACATTACCCCTTAATCAGCCTCCCTCTAATCTCATGCTGTGTCCTCTTGTCCTGCTATTTTTCTTACATTGAAACATGTTAGATTCTCTCACCTTGTTAATGCCCTTAAGGTGTTTCAATATTTCAGTCATATCACCTTTCTCTCTCCTTTGCTTTAGGGTATACATATTGAGCTCAGTTAATCTGTCCTCATATGTTTTCTGATGCAGTCCCTACCCCATTTTGGTTGCCCTTCTCTAGATTGCCTCAATTTGGTTAATGTCCTTGTGAAGTTGTGGCCTCCAGTAATGTGTGCAGTACTCCAGATGGGGCCTAACCAATGTCTTATAAAGAGGGATTATTACCTCCTCTTCTGACTTGTGATACCCCTGCTAATACAGCCCAACATCCCTCTAGCCTTACGTACTGCTTTAGTGGTCTGCTTGGATGATTTCAGGTCATCGGTGATGATGACACCCAAGTCTCTTTCTTCCCTTGTGACTGCCAGCAACTCCCCTCCCAGCCTATAGGTGGCTACAGGGTTTCTCTTCCCTATGTGCATGATCTTGCAGTTCTTTGCGTTAAACCCCAGTTGCCACTCTTCTGACCATTTCGCCAGTTTATCCAGATCTCTTCTCATTCTGCCCACCCCAACTGGATCATCTACTCTGTTGCAGATCTTGGTGTCATCTGCAAACAGACAAACCTTACCCTCCAGTCCATCTGCAATGTCACTGATGAAGATATTGAAGAGGACTGGCTCCAGGACTAAACCCCGAGGTACCCCACTTGTGACTTGTATCTCTTCCGACTGTATACCGTTTACCACCACTCTGTTTTCTGCCCGTCAACCAGTTTGCCACCCAGTTGACCAATGTCTGACCCACCCCAAGCCTACCCACTTTATTAATCAATCTTCTATGTGGAACAGTATTGAAAGCTTTGCTGAAGTCAAGGTAGGCAACATCAGCTGCACCCTCTTGGTCCACCACTCTGGTTACCCAATCAAAGAAATCTATGAGATTAGTTTGACAGGACTTTCCTTTTGTAAACCCATACTGTCTTTGGATCCTATGCTCCTATGTATTCCAGGTGTTGCACTGTCCTTTCTTTAAGGAGTGTCTCCATAATCTTGCCCACTACTGAGGTAAGACTGACTGGTCTGTATTTCCCTGCCTCCTCCCTGCTACCACTGGATCACATGAGCCCTTCTCCAGTCTTCTGGGACCTCTCCTGTGCCCAGAGACTCACTAAACAGTTCTGATAATAGCTCTGCTAGTTCCACCCTTAGCTGCTTTAGTACCCTGGGATGTATGCCATCAGGTCCCATTGCCTTGTCCACCCTGAGCTTATCGAGCTCTTGTAGGACCCTTTCTTTTGTGAAGGGACTAGTACACACCTCCCTCCCTCCTGTGTCCATGGTGCTGAGCTGTGGGCCCTGCCCTACCTGCTCTTCAGTAAATACTGAGCAGAAGTATCTATTTAGGATAAAGAACCTCTGTGCGCAAACACTGAGGTAAGGGTTACCCCAAAGGGCACTTGGCTGGGAAGCCAAGTGGATATATGCTTTTACATGGTCCTCCTCCTCCTTACACGTCCCCTTATCCCCTTTCATCTTAGCAATACCCCCTCTGGACTTTCTTCTTTCACTAATGTTTCTATAGAAAGTCTTAGAACCTCTGTGCATAAACACTGAGGCAAGGGTTACCCCAAAGGGCATTGGGCTGGGAAACCAAGTTTCAAGAAAATACAAAGTCACACATGCCCCCACAATGCAAAGCATCATGGGCTGCATATGCAACTCACCACAGAATGTTATGCTGGTCCAACTTTAAGCAGAATTACATGGTGCCAAAAGGCCTCTCACAGAGTTTGCAAAGGGTGCTAACAGAAGACATAGACACGCGTTTTATCCTACCAGAACTCGGCAGTATGCCTCGTCTGTTTAACACCCCAGTGCCCTGGACCAGCTACCCCTAAGGCAGTGTGCCTGGGATATATTGTGGTGAACCCATTAAAATAAAAAAACATTTAAAAGACAAAGAACCTCTGTGCGTAAACACTGAGGCAAGGGTTACCCAAAGGGCATTTGGCTGGGAAGCCAAGTTTCAAGAAAATACAAAGTCACACATGCCCCCACAATGCAAAGCATCCATGGGCTGCATATGCAAATCACCACAGAATGTTATGCTGGTCCAACTTTAAGCAGAATTGCATGGTGCCGAAAGGCCTCTCACACAAAAGTCTTGTCACCTTCTTTTACTGTTCGTGCTAGTGTTTCCTCAGTTTGAGACTTTGCCTGCTTTACTGCCTTCCCTGCTTCCCTTAGGGAAGTTTGGTATGCCTCCCTATCTTCATCCTGCTGCATTCCCTTATATTTCCTGAAGGTCAGCCTTTTGGATTTGACCTTTTCTGCTACTGTGTTTGAGAACCAAAGTGGTTTCCTTCTTCTTTTGCACTT
This sequence comes from Neoceratodus forsteri, assembly GCA_016271365.2. Taxonomy (NCBI): domain Eukaryota; kingdom Metazoa; phylum Chordata; order Ceratodontiformes; family Ceratodontidae; genus Neoceratodus; species Neoceratodus forsteri. The sequence continues at coordinate 287,876,499 of CM057455.1, read as the reverse complement.
CATTTTCTCACTAACACAATGAGATGTTGCTTCAAATATTGCATCTTTAATGCTTGCCCACTTTGCCTGTACCCCCTCACCTGTATTTCTTTTTGCTAGGGCTAGCTTAACTTTGTTGGCCATCTTATCAAAGTCAGCTCCTCTGAAGTCACGTATTTTTGCCTTGGAATGGGTTGATTTTGTTCCAGTGGCTAAATTGAACCATACCATGTGATGGTCACTGGCACCCAGGTGACCTACCTGGAGATCTATGATCCTTTCCCTATTAGTTACTACTAGATTTAGGATAGCCCTGTCTCTTGTGAGTTGTTGTACCAGTTGTTTGAGGCCCTCCCCCTGCCGGAAATCCACCATGTGTCCAGTTCTGGCAGATGTCCCTGCTGGTATTGACCAATCTGTATCTGGCATGTTGAAGTCTCCCATTATCAGAACCTCACCTTTAGCTGTCATGTGTTGTACATAGCTGTTTAGCTATGTACAACCTATCAGGAGGTTCCTCTAAACCTCCTTTAAATATTAACCTTACTGCATTTTTTTCTAGGGGCTGGTTCCCCTTTGTTTTGAAACAGGTCAGACAATCTAAACATGGAATCTAGCCAAGCTTTTTTCTTAGGGTCCTGTAAAATGTGTTGTGCAGTCCCAGTCTATTAGATGGTTCATTTTCTGCGTTGCTCCCTCTGTCCCTTGAATTGCAGTCAGTTTTCGATCACACTTGTTGTTTTCAACGTTGGGGCCCATATCAAATATACACTGAATTTTAGCAGCAACATTAGAGGTGGAAGCTTCAGATTTAAAAATGTCTGTATGGTATTTTTTTTATTGCATCATCAGCAGGGTTGGGTTCCCAGTTCCCCGTTTCATTTTGTAGCCAACCTGCACCTTCAAGCGCTCGAGCTGGAGACCAGTCCTGTTGTAGTTCTAATAAGTCAGCACTAGTCCTTTTATCTTTCACTGGGGAAATTATGTCCTCTGAAACAGTTACATGCTGTTGCTCTGTTTGCATCGGAGCTACTTTTATTGCAGCATCATGAGTATTTTGTGCTTTCTGGATCTTCAAGAGCCCCAGCCTATGTTTTGCTGGACATAGAGGTTTAATGTTCTCTTTTTGTTTTACCGGCTCTGGGCACACATCGCTACACTGTTTGTTACTGCCAGCTGGGAGAAAGTTTTTGTTTTCGGACTAGTTTCTGCTGTAGGTGCCCCCGCACATTAGAGCTAAAATGTATTCCAAGAGAAAGCAACTTAATGCAGAGGGTAACCAGAGCCAGAATATTAAGAATAATTTGGAATTACAATATGAGAATATATAACAGGGCACATATAACCACTAACAGGATCTGAAGAAAGGACGGGATGGTCCTGAAAACATTTACCCAGGATATTGTGTATATATATATATATTAAAATGATTGTTTAAAGAGCCTGTTCAGATAATATTTGAATTCTCAGTGTTGTGAATGTGTTGCAACCCTAATACATCAAATGATATGCTGTTCAATATCTTGTGAATAATTAAAGATAAAACAAGTGCATATGGGTTGAGAGTCTTTATTTTCTGACTATTTCTCCTGCCATTATTACCTATTTATAGAGATTATAATTGGATTAAAGCATACAAAGAAAGGAGGGCATAGCTGAGAATGGGCCTATATCGAGATGCTGCAATCAGCGAGATGAGGGCATATTCACACATGATTAGAGTACTCGAGACATCAGACGCAGCTTAATTCACGTATTTTTCTGCATTTTCTACCTTTACATTAGATTGGTTCTATTATCACTGTTTCTTTCTCTGTGTGGGTGCTCCCCCCCCCACACCCCTGGGTCATATGTACTGTGTTCCCACACTTTTGTTATTTATTCTGTTTCCAAATACTATTATACTTATACTTATTTCTTTCTTCTGTGGGGACGCTCCACCCCTCGGGTCATATGTACTGTGTTCCCGCACTATAATTATTACTTATTCTGTTTCCAAGTACTATTATACTGATACTTGTTTGTTTCTTCTGTGGGGGCGCTTCACACCCCCCACCCCTCGGGTCATATGTACTGTGTTTCTGCACTATTATTATTATTTATTCTGTTTCCAAATACTATTATACTTATTTCTTTCTTTCTTTCTTCCTTCTGTGGGGGCGCTCCCCCCCTCCCACCACTCGGGTCATATGTACTGTGTTCCCGCGCTATTATTATTATTTATTCTGTTTCCAAGTACTATTATACTTATACTTATTTCTTTCTTCTGTGGGGGTGCTCCGCCCCTCCCACCCCTCGGATCATATGTACTTACTACGTTGCCGCACTATTATTTATTGTTTTCAAGTACATACTGATTTATTATGGCCAGATCGCTTTGCTTATAATTAAACTTGTTTGTTCTCTGTGTCTTGGGCCCGGACAGGAAGAGACATGACTAAGTGGCATCACTTAAGCCGCGAGCCAGTTACTGTATAATTTTGAAGTTTGCATGCCTAACTGTCCGTAATCGTTCAGTATGACCTTGTTCCCCCTGATTGTTGTGCAGGTTGTCGTGCTGAAAGGAAGGTTAACACTTAACTTAGTAGTAGGTCAGAGCTTGTAGCTGATTGTTCCTGAGGGCACAGCTTAGGCCCTAACCCACCCTTCCCCACATTCCCCCCCCCAGGTGTCATTTCCTTTATAGCAGGGGTTCTGACGACATTTCCTCAAGGGTGCAAGGTGCATACAACTTGTATCCTTACCAGCACAGCACACTGCATTGCAGGTAATAGCACACTCACTAACTATATATAACAAAAGAAGAAAAAAGACTTAACACAGGGGAAACAGGAAAGAAGACAGACATGTGGGGAGTAGTGCAATGCAATGGCTGTGGGGCAGCAGTCTTCTGGGAGACTTTCTGGAGGCTGCGATGCTGCCCTATTTGTAGGCACTTCTCTGGTCTGAGGGAAGAAATTGCTCGTTTCCAGGCTGACTTGGCTAGGATTTGTGAACCCTTCTCCCTCACCCAGGGACCACCAGGGCCACTGCTGCTACCTCAGAGGTTGCCAAGAAAAGAGGAGTGGTTGGACCAAGGTGGGCTCAGGGAGGGAGAGGATGGTGGAACAGAGGCACATTCCTCCAGTTGTACCACTCCACAGTTCATACGCTTTTCTGGCAGAGAGTGGTTCCTGTATGGAGGCACCTGCAGTAAAGACCAAGGAGGATGCTGGGAACCTCCACAAAGGAGTCCCACAGGAGGGTGGCATGGGACATCACAGATGAAGGAAACAACTCCTGGTGGGTTACTCAGTCGTTAGGGGGGTAGATCTGGGGAACGAAGGGGGGAGGGAGGTAAAATGCCTGCCTGGCGCCACAGCTTGAAGGGACAGGGAGCGAATCCTCAGGATCACGGGAGCAGCTGCACGGGGGAGGGAGCTGGATATCATTGTCCACCTAGGGACAAATGACCTGGCTGTGAATGGGATCAGATCAGTGCAAGAGGAGTTTGAAGAGTTGGGGAGGGGCCTTAAGGCAAGTAGCACATACAGTAACCTTCTCAGAGGTGCTGCCTGTCTATGGCAAGGCTGATGCTGGGATACACCGCACCATGGGATTCAGTGAATGGTTGAAAAACTGGTGCAGAGCTCGGGGGTTTAGGCTTCATTGGGGACTGGGGGTCCACCTGGAAGGATACAGGCCTATTCTGGCTTGATGGTCTGCATTTGTCCGGGAGGGCAACCAGAATCCTGGACGATAGGTTTAAATACATCATTGGCAAGCATTTAAACTAGCCAAGGGAGAGGCACTGAAACAGAGCAGGGAAAACCCAGCCTCCCCTCACAAAACACAATAGTTAGAGAGATAAACACCAAAGTAGAGAAGTTAATGGGGAGCAGGACAGCGGTAAATGCAGAAAACGGCAGTAAGAACAGGGACTAAAAGGGGTAAGGTCATCAACTAATAGAGGGTGATGAGTACCAGTGCCCGTAGTCTGTGTAACAAGCTTCCTGAACTAGTGGCCTTGATGGAAGAGGGATATCTAGATATCGTGGCAGTCAAAGAAACATGGTACACTGAGAACCATGACTGGGATGTCAACATACCAGGGTACACAATCTACAGGAGGGACAGGGAGGGTAAAAGAGGAGGAGGAGTAGCTCTCTATGTAAGGAAAGGGATCAAAGTAACAGAACTAAAGGATAAACATGGATTAGAGAAGGCACTGTAAGTTAACCTGGAGACAGGTTATGGCACCACAATTTGCACAGGGGTTGTATACAGACCCCCATCTCAGGGGGAGGCAGTGGACAAGGAAATGATAGAAGGCATCCTTAGAATGGCAGAAAAAGGGGAGATATTGTTGATGGGGGACCTAACTATGCCAGATGTTAGCTGGAGCACCCTGGCTCTTGCCACATCAAAAAGCAGGGTTATTCTCAATGCCCTACAGGGGGCATGCCTCAGACAGCTAGTGGTGGAACCCACTAAGGAGGGAGCAATCTTAGACCTGGTACTGTCAAATGGGGATGGAGAAAGGATCTTGGATTTAGAAGTGGGAAGCCATCTGGGAACAAGTGACCACCAAACAGCTTGGTTCATGATAAACACAGCCACAGAGTCGAGCCATACAAAAGCAAGAGTGTTGGACTTTAGGAAGGCTGACTTTGGGGAAAATGGGAGAGTGCCTCAGAAAAGCACTAGCAAACGGACAAGAATGAGGGGTGGAGGAACAATGGGGAAAAATCAGAGAGCCATCACAGAGGCAACAGGCATTTGTGTGACGCAAATCAACAAAGCAAAACGAAGGAAAACAACACTATAGTTCTCAGAGGAGGTGGCAGGGAAGGTTAAGGAGAAAAAGGATGCATTCAGGAAGTATAATGAAACACAGAAGGAGCAGGATGGAGAACTGTACCAGTTAAAGCAGAAGGAAGCGGGGAAGGCAGTCAGAATAGCAAAAGCTCAAACTGAGGAAAAGACAGCCAACTCAGTTAAGGGAGATAAAACCTTTTATAGGTACATGAGGGAGCTAAGAAAGATGAAGGGAGGGATAGTGAGGCTTAATAAAGGGAAGGGAGGGTGGGCAGAGGATGACCGTGGAAAAGCAAGGATACTGAATGAATACTTCTGCTCAGTACTCACAAAAGAAGAGGGGGAGGTACCTAAATCAAAGAATAGAAGCACTCTGGATAGGGAGGTCGATACCAGTCCATTCACAGAAGAAAGGGTTGTGAAAAAACTCTTAAAACTGAAGGTGGATAAAGCAGTGGGGCCTGACGGGATTCGCCCAAGAATTCTAAAAGAACTAAGGGTAGAACCAGTGACACCACTGACTACCCTTTTTAACAAATCATGGGAGGATCATGGGAGGATGGTGTGGTACCAGAGGACTGGAGGCAGGCAGACACGATTCCCCTTCACAAAAGTGGGAGCAAGACAGAGGTAGGAAACTATAGACCTGTTAGTTTGACCTCAGTGGTAGGGAAAATGATGGAATCACTTCTAAAGGAAAGAATTGTTGAGTTTCTAGAGATCAGTGGGGCACAGGACCCAAGACAGCATGGATTCACAGCAGGAAGGTCGTGTCAGAAAAGTCTAATAGATTTCTTTGACTGGGTGACCAATGTAGTAGACCAGGGAGGGGCTGTGGACATGGTCTGCCTAGACTTTGGCAAGGCATTTGACACAGTCCCACACAAAATATTAATGTGCAAGTTAGCCAGCCTTGGAGTGGTCCCAGAGTGGTAACCTGAGTAAAAAAATGGCTGGACAACAGGTTACAGAGGGTAATAATATATGGAGGTCACTCTGAAGAAAGATAGGTTACTAGTGGGATACTGCAGGGTTCAGAACTGGGACCAGTCCCCTTTAATGTCTTTATAAGTAACATTGCAGAGGGACTGGAAGGAAAAGTATGTCTCTTTGCAGACGACACAAAGATCTGCAACAGGGTTGATACAGAAGGTGGGGCGTGGAAGGGATGCAAAGGGACTTGGCATGGTTGGAGGAATGGTCAAATATATGGCAGCTTAGATTCAGTGCAAAGAAGTGCAAATAGTGTACCTGGGAAACAAAACCCAGGGGAAGAGTACACAAACGGGGCGGGGCGGGTGAGATAATAAAAAAAAAAAAGAAAAAAATGGAAAGGGACCTGGGGGTAGTCATATCAGATGACCTTAAGGTGGGCAAGCAGTGCGAGAAGGCAGTAAGGAGGGCTGGTGGGATACTGGGTTGCATAGGGAGGGGCATCACCAGTAGAAAACAAGAAGTTGTTATCCATCTGGAGTACTGAGTCCAGTTCTGGAGACCCCATCTCCGCAAGGACATAGACAGGATGGAGGCTGTCCAGAGGAGGGCAACTAAAATGGTGCAGGGTCTGCAATAGAAGACATATGAAGGGAGATTAAAGAAGATTAACATTTATACACTCAAGGAGAGAGAGGTGGGACATGATAGAAACTTTCAAGTACATCAAGGGAATCAACAGAGTCCAAGAGGGTGGCATCTTTCAGAAAAAGAGATGTGCAAGAACAAGGGGACACAATTTGAAGGCAGAGGGGGGACGGCTCAGAGGTAATGTGAGGAAGTATTTTTTCATGGAGAGGGTGGTGGATACATGAAACAGCCTTTCTGAGGAGGTAGTGGAGTCAAAAACAGTTGGGGAATTCAGGAATACATGGGACAGATATAAGGCAATTCAAGTGGGGGGGGGGTAGGAGGAAGTAGGCTGTTGGTTAACTAGGATCTGCAGCCTATCCATTAGGTAGGGAAATGGGCAGACTAGGTGGGCCAAGCGGTCCTTATCTACCGTCAAATTCTGTGTTTCTGTGTGTGCAGCAGTAAAGCATGACACACCGGAAATCAGGTCCTGGACATCCCAGACAGAACTGTGCACAAATACTCCAAACATAAGTAATGGCAGGTGAACTCCCCCCCAATATGTGTGACTTTTAATTCTTTAGACAGTTGGAGCCCAGAAACTTTGAGTTTCGGAAGCATTTTTTGGCATTTCAGGAAGTCTGTCTTTGCTAACAGGTGCAGTGCAGTTTGGGAGAAGGCAGCAAATATGTGCTGCAGCTGGTGTGCAAGCACATGTTTAGGACAGTAGACTTTTATGGGGACTCTTCCCCCACCCAGGAACCCGATGTGCAACCGAGAAAGCTTAAGAAAGGTTGGCAGTTTTGTTTAATAAATTAGGTTCATGGCATGTACTTTCATAGTTGGTATGAGAATCGATATTTTTCAAAACAGTGATGGTCAGAGTTAGTATCTTGTATTTTTTTACCAATTATTTTACCAGGTGAGACACACTAAGCTGAAAGCTTGTTTGCAAGTGCAACCTGGGAGCACGGGGAAGTTAAGTGACTTGCTCAGGGTCACCCAGTATGCAAGTGGGATTCAAACCCAGGTCTCCAGATTTGCAGCTCAGAGCCTCAAACCACTGCGCCATACTGCCTCTTGTATGTCATGGCATTTGTTAGTAACAGTCTAGAGTTTGGCACAGCTAGATGCCAAATATAGAAACCCCTCATATACACTAAGTAAATTCATTGTGAAACGAGGTTTTGACATTTTATTATAACAAATTTAATTTATTTCAGGATAAAAATGAACAGTTTACTGTTTATAATTACCTAATGAAATATTTAGAACAAGCACAGCTGTTATCACTGTGATAAAATAGTACTGAAGTTGTAAAAACGTATGCGAACAACAACAAATAAAAGAAGCAAGCAGCAATAAAAATAAATATAATTGATGATAACACTGCATTTCAACTCACAATCTGGAGAAGGAGAAAGTACACTTCTTGCTTAATTGGTAGCCATCTTGATTTTTATTAAGAGAAGTGTAAGTCCGTTTTAAAGAGCAACTAACTCGCTAGTTTGCAAGTCCTCCCCCAAAGCATAATGAACTCTTGCCTTGCTCTGAATGAAATGGTGTTAATCTTTTTACTTAAATGTGCCCTGTTTTAGAGGAAGGGATGCATTATGCTCCGTGGAGCCAGTCGCTGATCCTTCCACTTCCCTCTCGGACAGTGATCCGTGCCCGTGCTAGCATGTTTTCTGATGTCACTATATGAGCAGTGCAGAGGCACAATCCATAGAAATCAGTGGGGCTGTTTTTTAAACTTTAATTTTAGTTGTTTAGCTGGCTGTTCGGAAACGGATCATGGCCACTGCTTAACTAACATGTCCTTGTTAGTTAATTGGTGGTCATAATCTGTTTCGATCGGCCAGCTAAACTACTACAATTCAGGTTTAAATAACAGTCCCATTGATTTCTATGGATTGTGCCCCTGCACTGCCTATATAGTGACATCACAAAATGCGCTAGCGCGGGGGCGGATCATTGTCTGAGAGGGTACACCGATGTGGAGGAGATCAGTGCAGTTCGGCTCCACGGAGCAAAATTATGTTCTAGGGACATGGATATGTTGTTCATCCACACTGTCTGTCAGGTTCCTTGCCGCTTTAAATCTTGCCGGAAGGTCTTCAAGCTGGCTCCTCCCACCCACCCGGGTGGTAAAACTCTCGGCTCCGCCCCATGACGCCAGATCTTCCTTATCGCTTGGAAGCTCAGGTTCCCTCTTTAGTGCTCTGCATATAAGACTGGTTCCTAATTCTTCGAATTTTCGAAATTAAAAAGTTTTTGCTAAAAAGACTTGGTCTTCTCTCCCTCGCGGCTGCGATGGACAAATCGACTCCCGGTTTCCGGAGATGCCCTTGCGGGCAGAAGATGTCTCAGACGGATCCCGCACTCCACGCATGCCTACTGCTTGGGCCTTGAGCACGACCCACAGGCCTGCGACCTGTGCTCTTCCTTTTCCGCCTACGTCCTCGAAGACCGTGCTGCCTGTTTACAACTGGGGCATCCCGAGAAGAGATTTCCTCCGGTTAAGTCAAAAGAGGCCAGGTTGGCGGTGTCCGTGGTGGCGGGCTCGGCGGATCAGCTCGAGCAGATGATCGCCCTCGAAGAGGAGGTGGCGCGGGCCACTTCTACCTCGGCTGCAGCATTTGTCCCGCTATCTCTCGGTGCCTCTTATTCGGCTTCTTTTAAGGAGCTTTGTCTGACCCTCTCGACAAAAGGTGAGGGTCCAACTTCTTCTGGACCGTTTTCTCCGTCCAAAAAGAGAGACAAGAGTAAGTCTAACCGTCGACGCTCTTGGGAGTGGGAAAGATCCCTCTCCCCTAGTTGTTGGCCGTCGACTTCGGTCGACCCCTCGGCTCCGGCCACTGGTTTCACGGTGTCCCTGTCAGGCCAGTTGACCGAGACTCCCGCTGACGCGGTCGAGATTTTTCTCGACCCGTTGGACGGGTTGTCGGCTGGAGAAGCCGAGAATCCCCTCTCCCCGGTTCCCCCGGTGGGAGTTGAGGATCCCGTCGGCTCGTCTGTGCCTCCGGTTCCGGAGCCTTCAGTGGAATCGCTTGAACCGAGGGGAGGTGCTGATTCCCGCCGACACCCTCGCACTGCCCTCGCCTAGCCGAGGTTCTCGGTCTGGACGCCTTCGCGTCCAGCCGATCCTGCCATAGGCGGTCTCGCACTGCTGCAGCGGCGCCGCCACTGCCCTCTTCCTCCTCCCTAGGACGTTAGGAGGCTTCGCTAAGTTGGCGCCGGAGTTATGGGAGGAACTCCATGTGGCAACAGTTTCTTCCGACCGGGAATAAGCCGACACGTCGCCTTCCCGCCATTAAGTGGCTTGTCACCGAGCAGCAAACAACCCCTCGTTTTAGCCGAGGAGCCTGTTCCCAGGCCAGTTCGGCCAATTCAGCTGTCCCACCGATGCGGTGGAACCTCCGCCCACAGCTGCGAGTTGGGGCTCCACCAAGAAATCTCGGTCGGCTCAGGGACTGCCCCATAGGTTGTCTGTCACCCTCACTCCCGATAGACCTCGGCAGGTGGAGGGTGGCTCAGGCCCGAAGCAGCTCTTTGAGGACTCTTCCGAGTCCGAGGATGATTCCTCCCTTTTCTCCAAGCGGATGGACTTGGAGTCCTCAGGAGGACAGTCGGTGGACGATAGCCCTTCGTCCTTCCTTGGATTGCTTCGGCTCATCTCGGAATCCACTGGGATGAAGCTCGAACCCGTTTCTAAGCGGGCCAGGTATCCCCTCATGGAGATTCTGGACCGAGGGGATTCCCCCACGGAGGCCTTTCTGGTGGCCGAGGCCATAGTGGGTCCGCCTTGGAGCTCTGGCAGCCCTGCTTCCTGTCCTGCATCTTCGCCAGGATGGCTAGGAAGGCGCGGGTCCTATCGGTTCCCTGTCCGTTTGGAACACCCCGGCTGAGGGGTTGAGCACGACAGCGCTTCCGCGCGGCCGGGAACGCTAGGGATGTGGACAAACCTCCCGACAAGGAGTCCAAGAAATTGGACTATGCCGGGCGAAAAGTCTATGCTGCGTCCTCCCTCGGCCTTCCCCAGGCCAGTTCGGCCGTCCTCATGGCACATTTCTCTCATGCCCTGTTGGGCTCCCTGGATGAGGTCGTCCCTCATCTTCCAGCGGATCTGCAGACCACGGTCAGGCAGGTGCGGGACCAGGGCAGTGGCCAAACAGCAGCTCCAGACTGCTTTAGACATTGGGGACCCATGTGCCAGGTCTGTGGCGGCCGCAGTGGCTATGCGTTGTCAGGCTTGGCTGAGGATATCCACCTTTACTTCGGATACCCAGCACAAGTTTGAGTGGATCCCTTTTGGGGACTGACCTCTTCGGCCCTGGGGTGGAAGGTCACCTGCAGAGGATCGAGAAGTCCAATGCTACCTTGACCGGGTCTCATCCGCTCAGAAGACAAAGGCCGCAAACCACAGCCTAAGCCCTTTCGTCTCTTCTGCATCCGCAGGCTCCAGCCCAGCAACGCCAGGGCTAGCAGGCTCGGGCTTGGCATCCCAAACCCAGCGAGCTTCCTCCAACAGGAAGCAGGAGGAAGGCCCAGGAGGTCCTCGGCCGGTCCCTCCTCCAAGCCTGCCCAGTGATGGGCTGAGGTGTCGCCCTCAACCCCGTCACCTCACCCAGGAGCTCCCTCTGCGGGGACGGCCCGCATTCTTTCTGCCTGGTCCGTTATTACCACGGACAGGTGGGTCCTGGGAGGTGTGGGAAAAGGCCTGCCTCTAGAATTAGAGCAGGCCCGCGCCTTCAGAGCTGTCGCACTGGGGGCCTCGGGGTCTGCAGCTCACTGTCGGCTCGTGCCGGGCCGACATCGCCTCCTCCTCCAAGGAGGTGATCAGGAGGTGGGGACCTCCCTCAGACCCGGGTTTGTGTCCAGGTACTTCCTGGTTCCGAATGGACAGGGGCTGGCGCCCATTCTCACCCACACGCACCTGAACAAGTTCCTAAGGTCTCGATCCTTCAGGATGGTCACTCTGGCTCAGATAATACCATCCCTGGAACACAGCGTGTGGTTCTGCTCTCTGGACCTGCAAGACGCGTTCTTTCACGTCCCTATCCGTCCGTCACATCGGAGAGTCCTTCACTTTCGAGCGAAGGGATCCCTCTTCGAGTTCCGAGCTATGCCCTTCGGCCTGTCTCCAGCTCCCAGGGTCTTCACCAAATGCATTGCAGTGGTGACAGCTTTCCTGTGGCGCTGAGGGGTCCGGGTGTACCCTTACCTGGACGATTGGCTGATAGCAGCCCCCTCCAGACAGGAGGTGGAGCGGTCCAGAGATCTGGCCCTCCAGGTTTGCTCTCAAATCGGCCTTCTCATCAACGAGGCCAAGTCGAACTTGAGCCAAGCAGGTGATTCTGTTTATCGGGCAGAGCTCGACTCACCTCCTTTGCCCAATCATTTCTGGTTGGGCAATCGCGCCTGCCCGGGACTTCCTGGGTCTCATGGCGGCCTGTACCAGCGTGGTCCATTGGGCACGCTGGCACATCGTCCCTTCAGTGGGACTGGCCAGCCAGTGGTCAGCAACGCTGCGATCCATTGGACCAGCTAGTGATGGTGACCCAGAGATGTGGAACGCCTCGGTGGTGGACCGCTCCATCTCATCTGCAGGAGGGCATCCTGTTTGTCCGCCCGAGCCGACAGTCTCCTATCGACTGATGCCTCTCTGATGGGTTGGGGTGCCCATCTGGGGGAACACCGAGCGCACGGCCTCTGGTCCCTGCGGGAGTCCCGATGCCACATCAACCTGCTGGAGCTCCGAGCGGTCCGCCTAGCTCTCACCGCCTTTGCTCCATTTCTCCGGGGTCAAGTGGTCCGAGTCCAGACGGACAATACCACGACCATGTACTACCTAAACTGCCAGGGCAGGACATGTTCCATGCTTCTATGCAGGGAAGCTCTCCGCATTTGGTCACTCGTGCGCAGCCTGGAGGCGGATCTCCTAGCCATTCATGTGGCAGGAGCCTCCAACACCCTGGCCGATGCCCTGAGCTGGATAGGGGCTGCATCCTCACGAGTGGTCTCTCCTGCCGGAGGTAGTAAGATCTGTTCTCCATTGGGGCACACCTCAGGTGGACCTGTTTGCCTCCAGGAGAACGCCGAGGTTGAGGCTGTTTCATGCCTGCCCCTCAGCAGGGCCTCGCTGCAGGGGATGCCTTCTCGAGGCTGTGGACCCCTGGCCTCTTCTACGCCTTTCCCCCATTTCCCTTGATTCACAAGGTGCTTCTCAAAGCAAGGAGGGACAAGGCGCAGGTGATTCTGATAGCCCCAGACTGGCCCGCCGTTGCCTGGTACCCAGATCTCCTCAGCCTCAGCTCCAGGCTCCCGAGGCAGCTTCCAGCTCACCCGGACCTGCTCTCAGTCAGTCAGGGAAGGTGTTCCATCCGGACCTTCAATCCCTGCACCTGACAGCCTGGTTCCGGAGCGGCTAGAGTTCCAGGCCTTGGGTCTTTCCGACGAGGTCCTCAATGTTGTTGAGGCGTCCCGTAAGGAGTCGACCAGGAAATGCTATGCCTTCAAATGGAAGAGATTTTCCATTTGGTGTCAGGGCAAGGGCTTGGACCCTTCCTCCTGTCCTTTGGCAAGCATCTTGGACTATTTGTCCCTTTCTGAGTCAAGGGCTTGGTCGTCGACCCTAAGGGTGCACCTGGCAGCCATCTCTGCTTACAGGCGGGCCGGGAGCAGTCGATGCAGGAGAAGGTGGTCTGGTGCTTTTCAAGGCCTTGATACATTTCCCTCCGTGCGAGAACCTCCACCTCCGTGGATTTACTGCTGTTACTGGCAAAGCTCATGGGCAATCCATTCGAACCAATGCACAGGTGTGAACTCTCTCACCTGTCGTGGAAGACCGCCTTCTTGGTGGCTGTCACGTCAGCCAGAAGGATGGGAGAACTCCAGGCGCTCTGCATTGAGTCTCCTTACGTGGTCTTCCACAGGGACAAGGTTGTCCTGCGCCCCCACCCGAAATTCCTTCTGAAGGTGGTGTCGGAGTTTCACCTTAACCAGGTGTTGACTCTGCTGGTGTTCTACCTCAATCACACCTCGGAGGCCAAATACAGGCTCCATACTTTGGACCCTAGAAGGGCGCTCGCTTATTATAAGGAGCGCACGGCTGAAATTCGGGGAGAGGTTCGCCAGCTGTTTGTCACCTACGCTGAAGCCGCACCTGGCAGACCTGCAGCCAAGCGGATGATAAGCAGGTGGGTCACCTCCTGCATAGATCTCTGCTACAAGTTGGCGGGCATGGAGCCTCCCAGAGGGATAAGAGCTCATTCTACCCGTCATAAGGCTGCATCGGTGGCTGCTTCCAGGGACGTCCCTATCCAGGAAATCTGCAGGGCTGCTACCTGGAAGTCAGCACACACCTTTATTACCCATTACCACATCGACCTTGAGTCACGCCGGGATGCTGGTTTTGGGGCCTCGGTTCTCCAGTCTTTATTCCCAAGTAGGGGTGTGCGCTTGCCTCCCTCCTCCCGGAGAACTGCTAGGAGTCTGCCAGACAGTGTGGATGAACAACATATCCATGTCCCTAGAAATACAGGTTACTCACCTGTAACAGGAGTTCTAGGAATGGTATATGTTGTTCATCCACTACGATCCGACCTCCCGGCTTGACAGCCAACCTGAGCTTCCCAGCGGCTAGATCTAAGGCCATGGTAGTGGAGCTAGGAGTTTTACCACCCGGGTGGTTGGGAGGAGCCAGCTTGAAGACCTTCCGGCAAGATTTAAAGCGGCAAGGTACCTGCCAGACAGTGTGGATGAACAACATATACCATTCCTAGAACTCCTGTTACAGGTGAGTAACCTGTATATCCCTTCCCTTCCTAAAATGGGCACATTTAATTAAAAAGATAAACTACATTTCATTCAGAGCCAGGTAAGGTTTTGTCATGGTTCTGGGGAAGAGCACCTGTATAGTTACTCTTTAAAGTCCAGTCTGTGTTGCTAGGCAACACTGGATTTAGACAAGTCTTATGTGAGTCAGGCCATTTTTTGGTTTGTGCAACAGTCTCACATCAAGGACGTATGCTAGGTAACATTTACATCTTAAGACCACGTATTTAGACTTGGTAGTAAGTATAGTTTTGTGCAACTGGCCCCTGTTTATTGGAATGCAAGACCACAGAACCTACTGATTGGTAGAGGCTGACAGCCAGTGAGTAAAGCTACAGTGCTAGTTGTTGGAGGCTGGCAGATGTTTATCAAGATGGCAAAGAGATAAGATGATATAGGTGTGCATTCTTGACACCCTTGCCTCAGGTTGCTTGCCAGGCTGGCAGAGGAGGGGAAGGACCCATTATTTGCAGCAGTGGTCTATGAAGGTAGTATGTGAGAACAGAACTCCTTGTCTGTTGTCTGGTAGCCTTCAGGGACAGACACCACGACAGCATTGACAACTCTGTGGAATTGGAGTCTGAAGGCAGTTTAGTGTAGATCACATTAATTGTGGTGGGAATGTACAGGAGATGCCAGGAGGGAGAGATGGGGTATCTTAAAGGACTGCCCCTCAAGAGAAGTCCCTGGCAGCCTTGCGGCCCATAGAAGAGCTCACTGAAGTGGGTGTTCTTCAGTTTGGGGGGTGGTTTTGGTCCTGTGTCCGAAAGATGTTGCCATCTGGGTTGAAGATGGTGAGAGATCTGGTGCTAAAGATTGAGCTGCTGAACCTGCTAGGAGAGGGGCCTACTATTTGTAAGGGGAATCCCAAGCTGGGATGGATATCTGATGTACTGCCTCTGCAGGCAGTCTGGGGAGATTGTCAGCCCCTCCTAGAGGGCATACTGAGGTGCGCACAGCTGTGCTGGTGCCATGTACACCATCCAGTGAGTGTAATTGCCTGGTTCATGTGAGGCTTCCATGGATTCTGTCTGCTGCCAGATTCCCCTTCCCACCCCTTTTTTTTGCAGGGTTCTCTACACCCTGGAGGGGAACTTGGTCTTGGCAGTCTTCCCTCCCCCCTTCCCCTCTTCCTCTTTGTAAGCTATCTCCATCTCCCTTCTCAGCTCATCTTAGCCTCCTCCCTCACTTCTCTTTTTCTGGCAATTGCCCCCTCCTGCCATTGTTTGCACTTAGCACTTGTTTACTATCTATGAGCACAGCACTGATAACATCATGACACTATGATTGTGTTGTTGCATTGCTATGTGCTGGGTCTACTGTTTCATGTATCTGTGTCCACCCACTGGCCGTATTCAATTGTCTCGTGCAATAATTGTCTGTACTGCTCACTATTGTGTATTATTTTGATCAAATGCTCTTTATTGCATTTGTTCTCGGTATCTGTAATTCTCGGTTTCCAATCCTCATTGTACCACTTCCCCCAGGTTGCACTGTGATACAAGCAACTTGTTCAGTGTGCCTTCCTGGTGAAACATTTCAGTAAATAAAATTAAATAAGTAAAAGGCACCCAGAGCTGGGATGGCCATCAGCCATGATGCCTGAGTGAAAGGCACCACAGTTGTGCTGCCTCCTGTACACCAGCTGAACTAATGCTGTGGTATTAGTAGTATGTGAGCAATGAATGAACCCAAAGCGTATAGCAAGGTGGGAGGTCTACTAAATTCAGAAGACAGAGTAGGAAAGGTTCCGTCCTGAGGTACAACCTCGCCCACTAATGAATAGCAAGACATAAAAAGAAGTCATGGTATGAATAGGGATGGAAATGAGGGCAAGGTGGGTAAGGAAAGAAGGCAAGCAGGATGAAAGCAGTATGTGGAAAGCCATGTGTGCAAATGCTAGAAGTCTGGGGAATAAGATCCCTGACCTAGTGGTCATCATGACTGAGGCTGATTTAGATATTGTTGCCATTACTTAGTCATGGTGCAATGAGAACCATGACTGGAATTTAGCCATACCAGGATATACGATGTTCTGGAAGGACAAGGTGGGAAAGGAAGGGGGTGATTTGCTCTTTACGTAAGGGATAGCATAAAAGCAACAGAGATGCAGGGAAAACAGGGAGGGGCAGAAATTATGTGGGTCACCTTAGAAAAGTGGAATGGAGCTGTTATAGAAACATAGAAGTTGACGGCAGATAAGGACCGCAAGGCCCATCCAGTCTGCCCATTTCTTTTTCTACCTTATAAATGTGCCATCGGCCTTTGCTCTGTCAGTGGCCTATCTATTCATAGTCATTTGTATTCCTCCCTTATGCCTATCCCATGCCTGTTTGAAGCCCTGCACTGTATTCATAGCCACTACTTCTTGTGGTAAGCCATTCCATGCATCCACCACCCTTTCTGTGAAAAAGAATTTCCTCACATTCCCCCTTAATCGGCCTCCCTCTAATCTCATGCTGTGTCCTCTTGTCCTGCTATTTTTCTTATATTTAAACATGTTAGACTCTTTCACCTTGTTTATGCCCTTAAGGTGTTTGAATGCCTCAATCATATCACCTCTCTCCTCCTTTGCTCAAGGGTATACATATTGAGTCCGTTAATCTGTCCTCATATGTCTTCTGATGCAGTCCCTGCACCATTTTGGTTGCCCTTCTCTGGACTGCCTCAATTTGGTTAATGTCCTTGTGAAGTGTGGCCTCCAATACTGCACGAGTACTCCAGATGGGGCCTAACCAGTGTCTTGTACAGAGGGATTATTATCTCCTCTGACATTGTGATACCCCTACTAATGCACCCTAACGCCCCCTAGCCTTACCTACTGCTTTAGAGGTCTGTTTGATGATTTTAGGTCATCAGTGATGATGATGCCCAAGTCTCTTTCTTCCTTTGTGACTGCTAGCAACTCCCTCCAGCCTATAGGTGGCTTCAGGGTTTCTCTTCCTATATGCATGATTTTGCACTTCTTTGCATTAAATCCAGTTGCCACTCTTCTGCCCATTCTGCTAGTTTATCCAGATCACTTCTCATTCTGCCCACCCCATCTGGATCATCTACTCTGTTGCAGATCTTGGTGTCATCTGCAAACAGACAAGCCTTACCCTCTAGTCCATCTGCAAGGTCACTAATGAAGATGTTGAAGAGGACTGGCCCCAGGACTGATCCTGAGGTACCCACTTGTGACTTGCATCTCTTCTGACTGTATACCATTTACCACCACTCTCTGTTTTCTGCCCAGCAACCAGTTTGCCACCCAGTTGACCAACTTCTGACCCATCCGAGCCTACCCAGCTTATTTATCAATCTTCTATGTGGAACAGTGTCAAAAGCTTTGCTGGAAGTCAAGGTAGGTGACATCAACTGCTCCCCCTGGTCCACCACTCTGGTTACCCAGTCAAAGAAATCTATGAGATTAGTTTGACAGGACCTTCCTTTGTAAACCCATGCTGTCTTGGATCCTGCCCTATGGTTCAGGTGTTGCACTATCCTTTCCTTAGGAGTGCCTCCATAATCTGCCCCTACTGAGGTAAGACTGACTGGTCTGTAGTTCCCGCCTCCTCCTGCTACCACTCTTGTGAGTGGGATCACATGAGCCCTTCTCCAGTCTTCTGGGACCTCTCCTGTGCTCAGAGACTCACTAAACAATTCTGCTAATGGCTCTGCTAGTTCCTCCTTTAGCTCCTTAAGTACCCTGGGATGTATGCCATCAGGTCCCATTGCCTTATCCACCCTGAGCTTAGCAAGCTCTTGTAGGACACTTTCTTTTGTGAAGGGAGTAGTGCTCACTTCCCTCCCCTGTGTCCATGATGCTGAGCTGTGGGCCCTGCCCTACCTTCTCTTCAGTAAATACTGAGCAAAAGTATCTATTTAGGATAGATGCCTTTACAGGGTCCTCCTCCTCACATGCTCCCTTTCTCCATTAAGCTTAGCAATACCCCTCTGGACTTTCTCCTTTCACTAATGTATCTATAGAAAGTCTTGTCACCTTCTTTACTGTTCGTGCTAGTGTTTTCTCAGTTTGGGACTTTGCCTGCCTACTGCCTTACCTGCTTCCCTTAGGGCAGTTTGGTATGCCTCCCTATCTTCATCCCGCTGTGTTCCCTTATATTTCCTGAAAGCCAGCCTTTTGGCTCTGACCTTTTCTGCTACTGTATTTGAGAAACCAAAGTGGTTTCCTTCTTTTGCACTTCCTTTTCTGTCTAACACAATGGGATGTTGTTTCAAGTATTGCATCATATTAACGCCCTTTGCCTGCCCTCACCTGTGTTTCTTTTTGCCAGGGCTAGCTTAACTCTGTTGGCCATCTTATCAAAGTCAGCTCCTCTGAAGTCCCATATTTTTGCCTTGGAATGGGATGATTTAGATGTAGTAGCCAAATTGAACCATACCATGTGATGGTCACTGGCTCCCAGGTGACCTTCTACCTGGAGATCTGTGATCCCTTCTTTGTTAGTCAGTACTAGATCTAGGATAGCCCTTATTTGCACTGGAGTAATCTACAGGCCTCCGGCACAGGGGGAAGAGATGGGCAAAGTTCTGGCAGAAGCCATGCAAAAGATGGCTGATAAAGGGGAGGTGATGCTGGTGGGGGACTTTAGTATGCATGGTGTAGATTGGAGCATCCTGGCTGCAGCTTAAGGTAGGAGCAGGGACATTCTGGACTCCCTGCAGGAGGCTTTCCTCAGGTAGGTAGTAGAGGAGCACACTTGTGAGGGAGCAATGTTGGACTTTGTGCTTAGTATCAGGGACAGTATTGCAGATGTCATGGTGGGTAGCCACCTGGGGAGCGGTGAACGCAGTACGGTGTGGTTCAATATAAGAACTGTGTCAGAAGTGAACCACACAAAGGTGAAGGTCCTGGATTTCAGGAGGGTCAATTATACAATGATGGGAGAACACCTCAGGTATTCCTTGGCAGGGTGGCAGGACTTAGGAGGAGTGGAGGAACAGTGGGCGAAGCTAAAAGGGGTCATAGTGAAGGCAACAAACCTCTGTGTCAGGCAAGTAAGCAAAAGCAAAAAGGAAAGGAGTCTGCTGTGATTCTCAAGAGTTGGCAGGGAAGGTAAGGAAAAAAAAGCTAGCATCCAGGAGGTATAAGGAAATACAGAGAGAGGAGAATGAAGAGGTATATTTATATGAAGAGAAGCGGAGGCAGGCAGGGAAAGCAGTCAGGAGCACAAAGGCACAAACGGAGGAGAAGATGGCACAGGCAGTAAAGAAAGGGGACAAGACATTTTCAGGTATATTAGTGAAAGAAGAAAGACCAGGGGAGGGATTGTAAGGCTAAGGAGGGAAGGGAAGATTGTGTAGAAGGGAACAAGGAAAAATCAGAAATCCTGAACAATTTTGTTCAGTTTTCACAAATGAAAGGGAGAGTGAGGAACCACAAATCTGTCTTGGGGCATCAATGGAATCAAAGGAAGACATGTGGACACTAGTCCATTTACAGAGGAGACGGTCCTGAAAAAACTTGCAACTCTTATGGCAGACAAGGCAGTGGGGCCAGATGGGATGCACCCAAGGTTTTTTAGGTAGCTCTGAGAGATGCTGACTGCATTTCTGACAGTCCTATTCAACCACTCACTGGAAATGGGAGTGGTCCCGGAGGACTGGAGGAGGGCAGATGTACCACTTCACAAAAGTTGGAGCAGGGAGGAGGCTGGAAATTATAGGCCAGTTACCTGCCTGACTTCAGTGGTAGGGAAATTAATGGAATCGGTACTGAGAGAAAGGATAGTAGAATATCAGGAATCCAGTGACCTACAAGATCCAAGGCAGCATAGATTCACTAGGGGGAGATCATGTCAAAGTAATCTTATAGATTTCTTTGACGGGGTAGCCATGGAAGTAGATCAGGGTGGAGTGGTGGATGTGGCCTACCTAAATTTCAGTAAGGCCTTTGACACTGTTCCACATAGGGGACTCATAAATATGCTGGGCAGCCTAGGAGTGAGACTAAAAGTGGTAAACTGGGCAAGAAATTTGTTGGAGGATTGGCGAGAGAGGGTAGTGGTAAACGGAGTTTTTTCTGAGGAAGGGAGCTGGGAGGGTGACTAGCGGGTTGCTGCAAGGATCAGTACTGGGACCAGTCCTCTTTAATATCTTCATAATTTTTTTTAATTTCTTTTTATTAAATGGATGTGACCACAAATCTGTTAGTCAATTATATAGACTTACAACATGAAAGTAGTTTAAAATTCTGTTATATGTAATTAATGCTTATGAGGCTAAGCCAATGTTTCTGAATAAAATGATAGTTTTACAATATGACTGTGTCTATTATTTCATCAACACAAACCTTCCACCCCGTACTATATCCTGTCCTATATGGTCTTTTCTGTGACAACTGTATTACCTGAGTGAAGGTTGCCCTTGTGTATTGTATATTGTATTCTGACCTAACTTCCCACAGGTTTTTAAAAACTACTTTACAATGGTATCTCACGGTATAAAATCAGGGTCATGCCTTGATATATACATCACCCATGGCCTCCAGAACACCTCATGTTCTGGCTTTTTGTTATGTAATGTAGCTGTGAGGGATTCCATGTAGTAAATATTAGAAACCACCTCTCTCCAATCTTGTATGGTAGGAACATCTGGTGACATTCAATGTCTTGTTATAGCCTTTTTGGCTGCCAAAATATAAATAGGTAACAAGGTTCGGTGACAAAATGGGCAATTGGGGGAGGGGGACAACGCTAATAAAACCACCTCAGCGGTTAATTCTATCCTCTCACCCAGACAGTCCATTATGTCTTGTTGTACTCTACACCAATAGGGTGTCAACCATGGGCACATCCAAAAGATATGACCAAGGTCGGCATGTGGGCACATATATTTTCTCCAACACTCCCCAAATGAGGAGGGGAGGTACTTGGAAAGAATGGCCAGAGAATGTAAGAATCGAGCTCAACAGTTCCAGGAAAATTCACGCCATATGGTAGAATGAGTTATCCTGCAGGCCACTGGGGAAGCTTGCATCCAATCCTGTTCTGAAATTTCTGTTTCAAGATCCCTGCACCAGCTTTTTAAAATTGAAAGAGACTAGTCTCCCATCCCATCCCTGAGAAAACGGTATAGGTGCCCCACCTGGTGTCCCCAAGTATGCCCAGACAAGGTGTCTTCCAGATATTTCCAGAACATGGGAATGGGGTCTGGTAATTTAAGCACCCTGTCCCTCTGTCTCAAAAGGTAATTGTTGACCTGCATATATCTGTTGATGTCACTATCTAATAAACCATAGGTTGAGTTAAGTGTTTCAAATGAAATAATACCCTCCTGGGAAAGGAAATGTCTAAAATATTGGAGTTCCACCCTTCTCCACCTTGCAAAAGTATGGTCTGTAGTAGCGGGGGAAAAACTTGTCATCCTCTGAGATTAGTGTGTGGAAGGAAAAAAAAAAAAAAACCCGTAAAACCCTGATGTTTTTTCAGTCGGTACCATTGTTTTAAAATCTGGGCTGAAAAGTGTGTGAAGTCTCACAGGCAAGGGGTCTTGGATACCGAGGCCATGGTTATCTTTGTTATGTCATACAAATCATTTAAAGCAAATTCTAGGTCCTTCCAAGGGGCCTCATAAGTCGGGGCCAGCCATAAGGTTAATATTTTAAGGAAAGTGGCAAGGGTGTAAAATTTCAAGTTTGGAAGGTTGGCTCCACCCTGGGAGAGCGGGAGCTGTAGCAAAGTCATCCTGATCAGAGGCCTTTGGCCATGCCAAATAAAATTTGAAATAATTTTGTCCCACAATTTAAAAGAAAAGGGGGAGGGAAAGAAGGGATGTTCTGAAATAGATACAATAATTTTAGCAAAATGATCATTCCGATGGACTCTATTCTTTGGAAGAAATTTAAAGGTAACTTGGACCAGAGAGATAAGTCTGACAGAATCTGCATCAGCAGGGGTTCATAATTCAGTAGTTCCAAATTTTCCAAGTTCCTTGGAATAGTGATGCCCAAATATTTGAACTTTGTTGGATACCATTTTATAGGGCATTTATTTTTATTAGATTGAGATGGGGTAAAATATAGTGAGAGAAGGTCTGTTTTAGCTATGTTTAGCTGAAAACCTGAAACCTCTGAAGTTTTCCGAGGTTTCCCATAGGGCCTTAAGGGAAGTCTCTGGGGCGAGGGCTGTCACCAGGATATCATCCGCAAAGAGGGCCACCTTGTGTTCTCCCTGTGGCCTATAGGGACTCCCTCTATCTGGGTGTTTATCTGAATAGTCTTCGCCAGGGGTTCAATGTATAGGGCAGATAATAATTGGGATGGGGTATCCCTGTCAGGTGCCTCTTTGTATGGTTATTGCCTGAGACAGGGATCCATTTATTTGAATATATGCTTTAGTGGATGTATAGATATTTCTCAGGCAGGTAAGAAAAGTGTCTGGGAAGGAAAATTTAGAAAGGGTTGCTCATAGGAATTCCCACCCCACCTTGTCGAATGCTTTATCAGCATCTAGACTTATAATTGTGGAGGGGATCTTTCTAACATGGATATATTCTGTAAGTAGTAGAATGTGGCGCAAATTATCAGAAGTGCTTCTCTGCTTTATAAAGCTGAATTGATCATGATGTATTAGTCTGTGGCACTTTGGAGCTATCTGTGGGGTCCTTATACTCTACTAGGGCCATGAAAGTGTGGGTGAGCAGATTAGCATGTCAACCCACCACCACAGGGTTTTGTAAACCTTCCACCTTGGAAAGTACTCCCCTCTACAGTGTCCGTACTGGTACCCAGTGGGATATCCAAGATAAGTGTAGCATTTTGAGGGTCGATCTCCTGCCCAGTACACTACCCCACCAACTGGTGTACAGCCACTTCTGTTGGGGTATCCATTTATTTTTAACAGTAATTCGTAAATGTGGCCACTAGAGGACGCTATTCCCAGTGGTGCCTCCAAGATGTAACCCCTAGGTGGCGCTATCCCAAGGGCTACTACTCCTGCCTGTTTGACTACGGACAGGTTGAGGGGCCTAGATCCTATGGTGGATGCCTCCACCCAGAGGTCAGGGTTTGTAGTGGTTAGACTAGCTTGGTCACAGCCCTCTGGAACACTGAGACCCCCTTTTATTCCCTCTAGTGGCTCACACAGTACACTGGAGTTACAGCCCCAATATCCTTTTGTATACACACTGTTCACTTATATAGATACCACTTACTCTCGAGACTGATTCTGCAGCACATCTCTGAGGATGCCCTGTAAAATAAGGTTAAACATACACAGCAAAACAGAATACGATTTCCATAAGTACCAACCCCACTGACAGTATATAGCATAAGAACAACAAATCTGATTTATGTAGGGGACAGTAACACAGGAGGGGTGAATCAGGTTAATTGGTGGCATTAAATCACAGTACTGTGCACACATACAGGGTCTGAAAAGTCACACTCTGGGTACCCAGGTTGGGGGCTAGCCAGGTCCGATGCCCGTGGTTGGCCGGCAGGTGCAGATGGATAGGGTCCTGTAGAAGAAAATACATGCACAATATCCAGTTGTAATCCGGAGCCGGGTGGCTCAGTCCATGAAGCAGTGAAACAACAAGAATTAGATGACACACTTGTGATTGAAAACAGGCTGCAGGGAAATACCCTGATTTGTACTCATAATACCCAAGCTGAGGACCGGGTGGTGGATGTTCTTCTGGATTGCCAGAACAACAGGGCATGGAGACAAGGTTCTTGTGACAGGACCCCACTGCAGTTGATAGCAACCGGATTTAGTCCGAGACAAGCTGGGGTTTGCTTCCTGCTTCAACACACAGCACTGGGAATTGGAAATAGCGATTCCCCACAAGCACTACGCACATTCATATGTAAAAGGAAAGTACTATACCAGGCAGGCTGCTTCTCGATCCCGATCGCAATTACTGCAAAATACCTGGGAGCACACACAGCAGCTTCAGTTCCTGACAGACCCAGCGCGATTCAGCAATTTCTCCAGTCTTCCACAGGGTGAGCTTGGTTTCCACACGTCTAGTGCTTCTTTCTCCTCACAACTCAGATTCAGTCCAAACTGGCACTCACAAAGGCTGCAGACCGAAACTCGGGGCCTCACACGTGCTTCCTGCGTGAAACTATACACCGTAGAAGCACACAGCTCCTTCTTTCTTCGCTGCCACAACTGATCTGATCTTTCCAGTCACAGAGCAGGGCATTTCCTTTAGCTCCATACTATTCTGTTGGCTGATTCAGCTGTCACTCGTAATAAGACTCCCTCTGTTGGTAGAAAAAAGCGCCAGTGTCAAAACTACATTTCCCAGAGTCACTGCCCATACAGTGCCCTTGTGGCTGTCTCAAAATTAAGAGTTCAAGTTCCGATTCGTCCACAGGCTCCATTTTAGGGTCTCCGTATCATCCTGATTGGTCCAAGTCAGCTATTCAGGACCAAAATGAAAAAAAGCTACACTTAAACAGTTTGTGCTGAAATGAAGACAGGTTAGACAAACTACATTTTCTCAGTCACTCTAAATGATTTATGACAAACAGCTATCTTTCAACAAGACTCCCACTGCACATGTAGCGACGGCAGAGACGGAGCGAATTGACAGCAGCTCGGGCGGGATTCGAGCATTAAATACACAGTCCCCCCCCATACAAACTAATTAAGTCTGCAAGTAGACAGCTCTTAAAGAGACAGTACGTGGAGGCTCAAATAGCACTCACTTGGAACCACATTTAAACAGCTCAGACGCCGAATACCGCCCAGACTTTGAGCATTCAGGCAAGCTCCTGGAAGACTTTTGGGAACCCCCATTTGCAGGGGGTTACAGGAGAGTAGGATCTTTGTCTGGTATGAGTATGGGGTGAGAACAGCATTGCTCAGGGGGGCCTCACCTTCTGTCACTACTTTACATGCCGGTAGAAAGCTGGGGAGCAACTGGGGAATAAAGGTTTTGTACCACTCAGGGCTAAAGCCATCTGGGCCGGGGCATTTCCGAGGTTTGATATGTTTAACCTGTTGGAGGACTTCTTCAGGTCTCATGGGGCGTAGCAGTTGGTTAATCTGGGAATCTGACAATCATGGTAAAGGGAGCCTATTCAAACAATCTGCAATATCTTTATAATTGATGTTGCAGAGAAAAGGAAGGTATATCTTTTTGCAGATTACATAAAAATCTGCAGTAGACACGACACTCCGGGGGAGATAAATAGAGATCTAGGTAAGCTTAAGGAGTGGTCTCTAAAGTGACAACTAAGTTTTAGTGCAAAAAAAATGCAAAATCATGCACTTGGGGTATAGCAGCCCAGTGTCAGGCTGTAAAATGGGGGGGGGGGGGAGAACTGGCGACCACCAAACAGAAAAGAGACCTGAGTGTTGTCATATCTGATGACCTAAAGGTGGGCAAACAGTGTGACGAGGTAGTGAGGAGATCCAGTGGGATGCTAGGGTGCATAGGGAGGGGTATCGCCAGCAGAAAGAGGGAGGTGGGTGATATCTCTGTGTCAATCTCTTGTGAGACCCCAGCTAGAGTACTGTGTACAGTTCTGAAATCCTCATCATCTCTGAAAGGACATAAGAGTTGAGACAGTCCAGAGGAGGGCAACTAAAATGGTGTGGGATCTGTAACAAAAGCCCAGTCAGGAGAGACTGAAGGACTGCAATATGTACAGACTGGAGGGAGAGGGGGGATGTGATAGAGACTTTCAGATATCTCTAGGGTATAAAAAAGGTTCAAGAGGGAAGCCTTTTTCAGGGAAAAAGATGCACAAGAACAAGGAGTCATGCGATGAAGCCGGAGGAGGGTAGAATCAGGGAAAATGTAATTAAACAGTTTTTCACAGAAAGGGTGGCGGATGCCTGGAACAAATTCCTTGAGGAGGTGGTGGGAGCAAAAACTGCAGTGGGATTTAAGAAGGCATGAGATGGGTATAAGGGAACCTTAGAAGCAAGGAAAGGGGGTGTAAAGCCGAAGATCAGGTAGCATCAAGGATGTGACAGTAGGTAGGGAACTTGGGCAGACTTGGTGGGCCAAGCGGTCCTTATCTGCCATCAATCCTATGTTACTGTGTGGCTCTTGTGAGAGGTGTGTAAGTGTATGGCTCACTTGTCAAGGCTGCTACAGCTGTGCTCTGTCTATGTACTTGGGAGTGGGTGAGCAGACATCTTCACAGCTGATGCCAATGCTGCTTCATGGTTGCCCAGTAAGGGGTTAATGAATGCCAGGTGGCCCACTTCCCTCTTTCCTCACCTTCTCATCTCTGCAGTTCACTTGACCTCGAACGCTCCAGGTGGGGTTTGGGTTTCGAACTCCAGCCCTGGTCTGCTGGGTGGTGGACTGCTGTTACTTTCCTGCTGTTGTGATAAGACCCTTCTAAACGAGACATTAGTCTTAAAGAGTCACTGACGTTTTGAGAGGAACTTTGGAAAAACTTTGTTTGGAAACAAAGCAGCGTATATTTCTCATTAGCTCTGTATTTCTTATTCCCAGTATTTATTTCAGAGGCCATTTTGCATAAAATCAGCATAGCTGTTCCTTGATGGTTCATCACCTCTTATTGCTTCTTCTCAATCTCACGTCATAATAGTCTACTTGTCACATCACAGTTACGGATAATTTTATGTGTTATACTCCCAATCTATTTTGCAATGATTATTGTTATATTTGTACGTATATATTTATTGTCATTGTTATTTTTATTTATTTTATTCATTTGTTAGAAAAGTTGGATTTACAACCTTTGAGTCATGGACTCATTTACAAAGGCACCTCGTCGCGGTGGGGGAAGGGGGGCAGAGTTAAATAGTGTGGTTACAACAGTGAGAACAGTACAGGTGCAGAACATTAAACATAGAGTACACATAGGTTACATAATAATGTTACTTATAATAGGTTACAGTCAAATACAAGGTACCCAAGGGTTACATTGGGGGTACAGCTCTGGACATACCTAGATAATACCTGGAGAGGGAGAGGTAGAGGTAGGGATGGGAAGAGGATAGGCTGTCCGGGGGACGTTGTCAAGTCAGGGAGGCCTGACAGGAGGATCCCACAGTGGGATTAATTAGGTGCGTCTACAACAATGAGCATCTGTTTGTATCGTTTTTGTTAAGAGTTGGATGCAATTGAAAATGAGATATTACTATCTCAGTTTGTTATCCAGTAAAGTTGAATTCTTTTTTTTTTTTAGTTGTTTAACCAGGAGTAGCACACTAAGCTGAACGCTTTTTTACAGGTGCGACCTGGGAGCACAGGGAAGTTAAGTGACTTGCTCAGGGTTACACAGTATACAAGTGGAAGCTGTGGGATTCAAACCCAGGTCTGGTCTGCTGGATGTCACCAGATTTGCAGCTCAGAAACTTAAACCACTGCGCTATACTGCCTCCTTCTCATAGGAACAGACTGTGATGTCACAACAGAGCATTTTGACTTCAAGTAGAGAGTAAGCTGTAGAGCCAGATAAACTCTAGGGTATAAATATCTTGCTTTTATGTGAATTTCTTCAGTAATATATAATGGAGAGGAGAAATCCATAGAAGACATACGAAATACAAGCAGAACTGTCAGCTATTATGTTTTTTAACATTTTCCCAAAGGTGACAGCTGCTCTTTAATGGTTTACATGCTGGTTAACTTGAGGATACTGTGCTATTACATGTGAGTTTAAGCTGCCACTAGCCAAATAGGATTTGCTGAACATTTCTGTATTTTGCCATAAAACATTACACCAATCAAGTAGTCAAACTTAGCTAGTGGTCCCCTATATTGGGGATTCGTAGCAGTATGGAGGGTAAAAATAAGGTTAAGGTTCAAAAAGGAGTAGTGGAAGAGGCAAAGAGGGGAAGGCTCTCAGGGTCTGCAAGCGACAGGAAAATTAAGGCAAGGAGAATGGGAAGGTGTGGAGGCGTAGGACTAACAATACAGCCAAATAGGATCTGGAGCTAGTTGGAGAAGGGTCTGCCTTAATGCCAGGAGTCTTGGTAATAAATTCAGTGAGCTCTAGGCATTGGTGGCAGACATTGAGGTAGACCTCATAATGCACTGGCGTCTAGCGTCTCCTTGCTTAGCGACCCTACCCTGGTACAGGATCTTAAAGCCCTCTTTCAGACGGCTATGGATCGAAACGACAAACCTGGCACCACCTCACAGATTTTGTGGGACACAGTTAAGACCGTTCTACTTGGGAAATTAATCTTTGCAGCTGTATATATATTTAAAAAAAAAAAAAAAGGAGAGACAGAAGTGCCTCGCAGATTTATCTTCTGCCCTACAGGACCTAGAATCTAAACAGAAGAATTATTGGGATAAACAGCGTGATGAAGAAATAAAATGGGTGAAACTTAATATTCAGGAAATACAAAAGGCAGAAACTGAAACTGAAAAAGTGCTTCATTACTTGAAGCAAAGATATTATGAGGGTGGAGCAAGGGCCACTAAATTTGTAGCTTATAGACTATGGCAGCAGGCTGCTAAGTCAGCTATTACTAAAATTTGTCACCCAGAGACGGGCCACTTGGTCCACAAGACTGAACACATTTCAAAGGCTTTTGTGATTTACTGTCAGTCGCTTTATAGTCCGCACCAGGAAACCTTCCTTGCCTCCAAGATTGCTTACTTAACAATCCCCAAATCTTCCTCAATTGAAACCAGAACAAGGGAGGAAGCTGATTCCCACATTAACACATTCGGAAATTCTGGCTACCATTAAAGATCTGAAAGCTGGCAAATGTCCTGGCCCAGATGGCTTTAGTGGTGAATTTTTCTAAAACATTTCTTAAGGAATTAACCCCGTTGTTGGGAAAGGTGTTTTGTGCGGTTTGGAATGATGGTGAGACGCCGCCACCATCATGGAATTATGCCACCATCTCAGTCCTGCCTAAGGAGGGTAAAGACCCCACCTTGTATGGTTCCTGCTGCCCGTTATCCATCCTCAACATAGACTATAAAGATATTCTCATCTGTTCTGGCTGGGAGACTTAACTCCTTGATCCCTAGTGTTATCTATTTGGATCAAATGGTGTTTGTTGCAGGATGGCAGGCACCAGACTGTGTCCAACACACACTAAATGTCATTGAGGTCATTTGGTGTTTGAGGATTCCAGCATGTCTCATGAGCCTTGGTGCCAAAAAGGCTTTTCATAAAGCTGCATGGAGCTTCCCATTTCTCACCCTTAAAACCTTTGGCTTCCTGTGGTAGTTTGTGGAGGGGGTTCAGGCCCTATATTCCTTACCCTAGGCTTATGTCTGTACTAACGGAGGCTTGTCCTCCAGAGTCAGTCTCTTTAGGGGAATTTGGCAGGGTTGCCCCCTCTTGCCTGTCTCCTTTTTGCACTTCATATTGAGCCTTTGGCCAAGGCAGTCTCGGATAATCCCAAAATGGAGGGAGTTGAGATTGGTGAACTCTCACATAAGATATCGTTATATGCTGATGATGTCTTGTTTATTTATTTGAAAAGTTTCACCAGGAAAGGCATACTGAGCTACAATAGCTCGTTTCCAGATGCATTCTGGGGGAGAGGGGATACATTTGAGTAAGAGATCACAGTAAAATATACATAGATTTAAGCTTGTAATTACGTGCTAATACATTTAAAACTATGCCAAATAGGGCTCTCAGGGATGTGGGTATCCGCATCCTTCACGCACATTTTCTACTTCGGGACACTCGCCCGCCCACCCCGAGATACTCAGCAATAAGGCCTGGGAATCCTGTAGCGGGCTGCTGTACTCTTGATAATACTGCAAAATGCGTGACACCTTTTTTTCTTTCCTTCCTTTGCCACCTGGTGGTTTTGGCGCCTTGGAGAGGGGCGCAAACCACCAGGTGAAGTGGGAAGAGAGGGGAAATGACAGGATACAGCAAGCAAGAGGAATGAGTGTGGTGGGGGCGGGTCGGATCAGTTTCCCCTTGCCGCCGGACAGTGTGGTTTGTCCTGTGAGGATGATTGAGCTGGGAGGATGAGGAGCCGTTTTGCAGGGGTGTCAATGGCTGAAGAGAAATGCATGGAGAGTGTGTTTAAAGACAAAAAAGTTTTAAATAAAAAAAAATCACATCGGACAGTCTTCACCACTCGCCCAAGGACAACAAAGCAGAGGCATATTGTGTGGCCAGCTGGCTGAAAACATTCACTGGAGGCAGTGTCTTTTTTGTGGACACGGAGGGTACATTGTTCATTTTAAGTTATTTTAGGCAGTTTAGGGCATTGCGACTATTTGGCTGATGTTTTAGTGAGCTTAGGGTTTACTGTGTCTTTCTGTGCTTTTGTGCAGGGCCAGCAGTGGGAGTGCAGCATTGCAGCTAGGAGGAGGGGAGTGAAGAGCTGGGCAGGGGAAAGGCGAGACTGCCTTGTGAGTGGCACACCAGCATGTCTCACCAAAGAACTGTTAAGTGTGTGATCTGCTAATGCAGTTGACCCTATCAAGATCATCACACTAGCAAGTGACAGTGCCAGCATCATGACTGGAATGCACAGTGGGATGTGTGCACAGTTAAGACAGCAAGTTAACCCAAGCCTGATTCAGATCCATTGTGTTGCCCGCAGACTGACACTGACAGCAGGACAAGCATGTCTGGGCAACCCCGTATTCAATGAATATCAAGTAACCTTCAAAAATGTGTATAGATACTGTAGCAACTCTGCAGTATGGTGCAATGCCTTGCATTTTGTGCAGGAAGCTATCTGTGATGACAGTATCAGATATTTGTCCCTAAAAGAACCTGCAAGTTTTCGGTGGCTGTCATTGCATACTGCAGTTCAAGCAATTCCGAATTCGGGCATGTGCAGTAGCGCTAGGTGCTACTGCACATGACTTAACTCGGAGCTCCAACTTTAATAACAAATTTAAGTACCTTACACTGCTCCGTTTTCACTGGGAATTGCTTCTAGAGGTACAATTAAGAGACCTTTACATGGGACAGCATTTATTATTCCGTTTAAATGTGCTTCGCTCATCATTTCTATGAGCATTCCAGAACAGGACAGAATGCCGTGGTCACACTCCGTCCTCCGGTGCAGCGGCACTTTGGACATGGCGCATCCAGGACCAATATTACAACAAGAAATAACTAATTAACCGGTAGCTGCAGTCATTTTAAATTACAGAGGTTGTTTTAATCGGGTGTTTTTGCAGCCCTGGTAATTGCCACCTCTGGTCTGTACAGTTTTCCTTTAAGGAAAAAAGGACGCAGGGAGTGGGAAGGGTACTAGAGGAAGATGGACAAAAAGCAGTCATTCTTAATGATTACTCCTGCTCTGTCTTCGCAAGGGAAGACAGTGGGCCCCTGCCTGAAACTGGCATTAAGGTGGCTGTCAGTGGCATTCCTGAAATGAGACAGCCAGAATTAACCAGAGAAAGATTCCAGAAGGGGCTTGAAGCCCTAAAAGTAAATAAATCCCTAGGGCCAGTTGGGAGGCATCCAGGGGTGCTCGAGAAGTTCCAGACTCCCTGAGGATGCTGCAGTGAGCCAAGCGCTGGAGTAATTGCTCCTCTGAGAGTAGCCTGTTTCTCTGATGTACCATTCAGTTTGTGAATTTACTCGACAATAAATTTGAGTTTGATTTATTGGAGCATTCTACTGGACTCTTGTGGAACACAGTTCTGCACCACACTGTGCTTCTGAGTGCGATAAATCTTGATTTCTTTGTGCTCGAGGAGTTGACTACAGAACTGGCTGAACTCCTAGTAGGACTGTTTAGTAGCTTAGTTCAGAAAGAAGTGGTTCTGAAAGACTGGAGGGTAGAGGATGTAGTCCTGCTACACGTGGGGTGGGGAGACAAGGAACAACTAGGGAATTGCAGACCTTTCAGCCTTAATTCTGTAGTGGGTAAACTGATGGATTCACTGATCTAAGAGGACCTTGTGGACTACCTAGAGAGCAACGGTCTACAGAATAGCAAACATGATGTTTTTTTTTTGGCAGGGAGGTCTTGTCTGAATAACCTAATAGTTTTCTTTGATTGGACAACAAAGGACCATGGTTTGGATTTGCTGTGCTTCAGTTTCAGCCAGGCTTTCGACCTGATGCCACACAGAAGATTGCTGGAGAAGTTGGAGGACCTGGACATGGCTCGGGACATAGATGGGTAGGAAACTGGTTGGTTGAAGAAGAAAAAGCAGATGGTGGTGGTAAATGGAGGTAGAAGACTTGGTTTGCTGGCCAAGGCACCTAGCTTCACCTGAGCCCTTTCCTTCCAAGACTGCTTGAAAGGCAGAGTAGAGAGCCTTACCAGAGCAAGGGAAAAGGATTAAGACTTCTTTTGGCTAAGCAGATTTACTGTGTGTTGTTTTTATTTTTTTACTCACAGGGATTGCTACTGTTTGTTGCTAACATTTCATTGCTTTATTTTTCTCTGTAGCAAAGTGTTTCTTACAGTGTATATCTTCTCTGAAATTATTACAGGTGGTGCTTTACAAGTTTTACAGTTTTATCTAACATTAGGATAAGATTTCAGGGTTACTGCATTTGTTGTTGACTGATTGTTTCTGCTCTTACCTCTTTGTTCTTTCGTCCGTGGTTGTTCTTTTTCGGCAGGGGAAGGGCCCAGCCACCCACCCCCATCCCCAACCACCCCACACTACACTCCTTTTATAGGGTACCACAGTTGTGACATTTCCTGTGGCAGAGAAAGAAGGGGCGGATTAGTGGGGCATCCACAAGGTGAGCTCATTTACAGGGCACTAGTAATTTAACTTGTTATAACAAGTTAAACAAAAACAGAACACAATCAAACCATTACTTGCATTTTTTTTCCTTCTAATTACTCTGACTAGGTTATAAACCCAGCAACTTATCTGGAATGGATATCATTAACTGCAGGTACTGTGGAACAATTTTCAGAAGGACAGTCCTACAGGATTTAGGACACTGTCCTACATGCTGGGCCATTGGAGATCTTAGGGCTCAGCTCCAGGCAGCATGGGCAGAGATTGCACGCCTCAAATTTCATATTCAGAGGAAATACATTATAAGAACCACCCGCCATTTCCCCAGCATCCAACAGAAAAACCTCGACCGCAGAGGGTAGTTGGACCAGGAGGTTGGCAGGTGGTTAGGAGGGGCAAATCGGGTGCCCCATCACTCTCTGCTCTCCAACATATTACCTCCAAAAACAATATAAACACTACAAACAGGTATCTGCCTCTATCTCTGAAATCAAACAGAGGCAGAAGACACTGCAGAGCAGGACACTGCGGCACAGGAACTAGCACAACAAAACTCACCCAAATCAGGAACCAAAACAAAAAAAGCAAAAAGGAAATCCAAAAAACTTCTGATCATAGGAGACTCCATGATTCGGGGAGTTGATACCCATCTCCAGCCAGGGGTAGTGGTCAGATGTCTCCCAGGTACATCAGCATGGAGAGACACTGACCGCATTGCTAAAATTGTTCACAAAACAGGAGAAAACATTGATGTCCTAGTACACATAGGGACTAATGATCTCTCCAGCCGGTCAGTTGTGGAGACCAAGGAACACCTGATCAGGCTGGGTGACAAACTATCATCTATTTCATCCGGCATCTCCTTCTGTGAGATCCTGCCAGTCTGGGAGAGGGGGGCAGATGGATGGAAGGTCAGAGAAGAGGAAATAGGGGAGCTAAACACGTGGCTCAAGGGCTGGTGCCAGGAAAAAGGACACATATTTGTAGGGAACTGGCAACAGTTCTGGGAGCGAAAGTTCTTTAAATTTGATGGACTGCATCTGACTAAGGAGGGAGTCAGTGCATTGGGGCAGAAATTTGACGTCTTTGCAGAATATTTAAACTAGCAAATGGGGAGAGGGTGCAGCACCCCACACGTCGAATGGAAGAACACCCTCCCCTCAGCTAGTGGTCAAACAGGGATTCAGCATGTTTGCAGTTCATTTGCATCACCAGGTAAGAAAAAGGTTTGTCTCCCATCTGACCTACAGGGTAATGCCAAACCTTACCCAACTACTAACACACGAAATCTGCCCAATGGAAAATCATGTACACAAATGCTCACAGCCTGGGAAATAAGATCCCAGACCTGCAGACAATAATGTCAGAGGCTAAACTGGACATAGTAGCAATTAGTGAGGCGTGGTTTACCAGTAACCCTAATTAGGAGACTTCAGTACCTGGCTATGTATTGTTCAGAAGAGACCGAGGTGCAAAAAGGGGGAGAGGTGGCCCTGTATGTCAATGAAAATATCAAAGCTACAGAAATTCAGAATACACATAAGGAGCCAGAAGAACTGTGGGTCACCCTGGAAACAGGAAATGGGACAGCCATAAGAACTGGGGTTGTCTACAGGCCCCCAGACCAGGGGAATGACATAGACACATTCTAGGGACATGGATATGTTGTTCATCCACACTATCTGGCAGGTTCCTTGCCGCTTTAAATCTTGCCGGAAGGTCTTCAAGCTAGCTCCTCCCACCCACCCGGGTGGTAAAACTCTCGGCTCTGCCCCATGACGCCAGATCTTCCTTACCGCTTGGAAGCTCAGGTCCCTCCTTAACGCTCTGCGATTAAGCTTTGGGCCTAAATCTTCGTCTTTGAAAAATTTTCAAAACAAAACTTTTTACCACTTGGTCTTCTTCCCTCCGGCTCACGATGGACAAATTGACTCGGATTTGGAGATGTCCTGTGGGCAGAAGATGTCTCGGACGGACCCACACTCCATGTGCGTTTACTGCCTTGGCCAGGAGGCACCACCATGAGCCTGCGAACTGTGCTCTTCCTTTCGGTCTCCTCCCGAGATCGCGCTGCCGTCTCCAACAGGCGTCCCGAAGGAGATTTCCTCGGTCAAATCTAAGGAGGCCCGCCTGGCTGTTTCGCGCTGCGGGATCCGCTGAACAACTCCGAGCAGATAGTGCGCCCTCGAGGAGGAGGCGGCTCAGGCCGCGACATCTTGACTGCGGCATTGGGTCCGCTCTCGCTCGGAACTCCTATTCAGCTTCCTTTAAGGAGCTTTGCCTGACCCTCTCAACCAAAGCCGAGGTCCAACTATCAGGCACGTATCATCCGATTCGAAGAAAAGTAGAGGTAAGTCCCATAAATCAAGCGCTCCTAGGAGGCGGAAGAATCTCCCTCACTTGTCGACAGTTGACTTGATCAATTTTAGACCGGCCACTGGCTTCACGGTACCCCATCAGGCCAGGTGTCAAGACACCGCCCGGCGTCGATCGAATTTTCTCGACCGTTGAAACGAGTTGTCGGCTGGAAAGCGAAAATCCCTCTCCCGGTTCCCCGGTGGTCTGAGGATACCGTCGGCTCATCTGCACCTCCGGCCCGCGAGCCGTCGGTTGTCGACTGAGCGATGGCCGATCATGGCTCCCATGCGACCTCGTCCTGGCAGAGATTCTGGTCTCGGACATCATCGCGATCCAGCCGATCCCGTCGACACAGGCGGTCTGGTCTTGGCATCAGCGGTAAGCGGCGTCGCGCTCTTCCTCATCTTCCTCCTCCTCGGACGAGGAGGCTTGGCGTAAGTGCGCGAAGTATGAAGAACTAATGGCAACAACTATTATTGGCGGTGATAAGCCGGCTCAGGCCTCTTCGACCCATAAAATGGTTTGTCACGGGCGGCGAAACCTTCATAGCGGTCGAGGCCTGTTCCCAGGCGGTTGT
Organism: Neoceratodus forsteri; assembly: GCA_016271365.2. Taxonomy (NCBI): domain Eukaryota; kingdom Metazoa; phylum Chordata; order Ceratodontiformes; family Ceratodontidae; genus Neoceratodus; species Neoceratodus forsteri. The sequence goes on along the minus strand of CM057455.1, from coordinate 287,840,780 downwards.
TCGCCTATTCCTGCTGCCCACCAATCCTGGTGGAACCGCCTCCGCCTCAACCCGACAGTCGGGGCACCGTCGAAAAGTTCACGGTGGCCAATGGCCTTCCCATAGGCTGTCGGTCACTCTCACGCCCGATAAACCTCGCTGCACGTGGAGGAGGCTCAGGCTCCAGGCAGCTAATCGGCGACTCTCGAATCAGACGACTCCTCTCCCTGTTCTCCAAGCGCCTTGACTTGAGTCCTCTGGGGCAGTCAGTGGGCGATAGCCCTCCGTCCTTCCTTGGACTTCTTAGGCTCATCTCAGAATCCACTGGGATGAAGCTTGAACCCGTGTCCAAATGGGCCAGATATCCCTCACGGAGATCCTGGACCGAGGGATTCTCCCACGGAGCCTTTCCGGTGGCCGAGGCCATTGTCCAGCCAGCCCTGGAATTATGGCAGCGTCCGGCTTCCTGTCCTGCGCCTTGACCAGGATGGCCAGAAAATAGTCACGTCCTAGGGCTCTGTCCGGCTTCTCGAGCACCCTCGGCCGAGGTTAGTTTCGGACAGTGTTTTCCGGCGTGCGGCAATACCAGGGCGTGGACAAACCGCCCAACAAAGAGTCAAGAAGTTGGACTATCGCGGCGAAAAGTGTATGTTGCCTTCTCCTTGGCCTTCGTCAGGCCAGTCCGGCCCGTCCTCATGGCGCATTTTCCCATGCCCTGTTGGGCTCCCTGGATGAGGTCGTTCTCATCTTCCTGCCGACCTGCAGACCACAGTTAAGCAGGTGCGGGACCAGGAGCAGGGCAGTAGCCAACAGCAGCTCAGACTGCTCTGGATATTGGGACTCTTAAGCCGGTCAGTGGCGGCCGCTGTGCCACCATGCGATGGCGATGGCTGAGATATCCACTTTCACCTCGGATACCGCAGCACAAGCTTCGGACGTTCCTTCTTGGGAACAGACCTCTTGACCCTGGGTGGAAGGCCATCTCCAGAGGATTGAAAAGTCAATGCCACCTTGGACTCGGTTTCGATCATAGAGGACAAGGGCCCGTCAAGCCCCAGTCTAAACCCTTCGTCCCTCTGCTCCCGCTCTGGCGATCGGCCCAACAACAACAATGTCCGGGCCAGCAGGCTGAGACCTTGGTATTCAAGCCCAAGCCGTCAGCTTCCTCGAATAGGAAGCAAGGAGAAAAGGCCCTAGTGGTCCCTAAGCGGTCCTTCCTCCAAGCCTGCACAGTGACGGTCTGAGGTGTGCCCCCATCCCGTCACCTCGCCCCTAGTTCCCCCGTGGGCAGCTCCATTCACTTCCTTTCCACCTGGTCCACTGTTACCACGGACAGGTGGGTTCTGGAAGGTGGTGGGAAGAGGCCTGCCTCTGGAATTCGAACGAGGCTCCGCCCTTCAGAGCAGCTCGCCCAGGGCCTGAGGTCCCCAGACATCTCTAGAGGCTCGTCGAGCCGACATCGCCTCCTTCTTCAAAAGGGGGTGATAAAAGATAGAGGACCCACCATCAGAACCACGGTTCGTGTCCAGGTATTTCCTGGTCCCGAAGCAGACGGGGGCCAAGCGCCCATACTAGACCTACACGACCTGAACAAGTTCCTAAGGTCTCGAACCTTCAGAATGGTCACTCTGGCTCAGATAATACCATCTCTGGAACACGGCGTGTGGTTCTGCTCTCTGGACTTCCAGGACGCGTTCTTTCACGTCCCTATCCGTCCGTCTCATCAGAGATTCCTCCGCTTCAGGGCGGAGGGATCCCTCTTCGAGTTCCAGGCCATGCCCTTCGGCCTCTCTTCAGCTCCCAGGGTCTTCACCAAATGCATTGCAGTGGTGACAGCATTCCTCCGGCGCCGAGGGGTTCGGGTGTACCCTTACCTGGACGATTGGCTGATAGCAGCCCCTCAGGTCGGAGGTGGAGGCGGTCCAGGGATCTGGCCCTCGGGTTTGCTCTCAACTCGGCCTCCTGGTCAACGAGGCCAAGTCGGAACTCGAGCTGAAGCAGGTGATATCCTTCATCAGGGCAGAGCTCAACTCTCTTCGAGCCAGAGCACGGCCCCCGGCGGATAGGGCCGAGGTTCTTACCTCCTTTGCCCAATCATTTCTGGTTGGGCAATCGCGCCCTGCCCGGGACTTCCTGCGACTCCTGGGTCTCATGGCGGCCTGTACCAGCGTAGTCCGTTGGGCACGCTGGCACATGCGCCCCCTCCAGTGGGGACTGGCCAGCCAGTGGTCACAGCGCTGCGATCCTCTGGACCAGTGTGTGTGTGGCGACCCAGGAGATGTGGAACGCTCTCCAGTGGTGGACCGTTCCGTCCCATCTGCAGGAGGGTATCCCGTTTGTCCGGCCCGAGCCGATGGTCTTTCTTCACGACCGGCGCTCTTTGATGGGTTGGGGTGCCCATCTGGGGGAACACCGAGTGCACGGCCTCTGGTCCCCGCGGGAGTCCAGATGCCATATCAACCTGCTGGAGCTCCGTGCGGTCCGCCTAGCTCTCACCGCCTTTGCTCCGTTTCTCCGGGGTCAAGTGGTCGGGTCAGGCGGACAATACCACGACCATGTACTATCTAAACCGCCAGGGTGGGGCCCCGCTCCATGCTCTTATGCAAGGAAGCTCTCCGCATCTAGTCACTAGTGCGCAGCCTGGAGGCGGATCTCCTGGCCATTCATGTGGCAGGAGCCTCCAACACCCTGGACGATGCCCTGAGCCGGATAGGGGCTGCATCGCACGAGTGGTCTCTCCTGCCGGAGATAGTACAGGACCTGTTCTCCTGATGGGGCACACCTCTGGTGGATCTGTTTGCCTCCAGGGAGAACACGAAGCTGAGGCTGTTTCATGCCCGCCTCCCTCAGCAGGGCTCGCTGCAGGGGGATGCCTTCTCGAGGCCATGGATCCCGGGCCTCTTTTACGCCTTTCCCCCGTTCCCCTGATTCACAGGGTCCTGCTGAAAGCGAGGCGGGACAAGGCGCAGGTGATTCTGATAGCCCCAGACTGGCCTCGCCAGTTCTGGTACCAGATCTCCTCAGTCTCAGCTCCAGGACTCCGGGGCAGCCCAGCTCGCCGGACCTGCTCTCAGTCAGTCAGGGAAGGTGTTCCATCCGGACCTTCAATCCCTGCACCTGACGGCCTGGTTCCTGAGCGGCTAGAGTTCCAGGCCTTGGGTCTTCCGACAGGTCCTCAACGTCGTGAGGCGTCCCGCAGGAAGTCGAACTGAAAATGCTATGCCTTCAAATGGAAGAGGTTCTCCATTTGGTCTCAGGATAAAGGGTTGGACCCTTTCTAGTGTCCTGTGCAAGCATTTTGGACTATCTATAGTCCCTATCTAGTCAAGGGCTTAGGTCGGCGACCCTTAAGGTGCACCTGGCAGCCATTTTCGCCGGGCGCAGGCCGTCAGCAGTCAGTGGCGCAGGAGCGGTTGGGCGCTTTAAAGGCCTTTGATCACATTTCCCCTCCAGTGCGGGAACCCCACCTCCGTGGATTTACTGCTGGTACTGGCAAAGCTCATGGGCAAGCCATTCGAACCAATGCACAGGTGTGGTCTCCCCCACCTGTCGTGGAAGACCGCCTTCTTGGTGGCTATCACGTCAGCCAGAAGGACGGGAGAACTCCAGGTGCTTAGCATCGAGTCTCCTTACCTGGTCTTCCACAGGGACAAGGTTGTCCTATGCCCCCACCCGAAATTCCTTCCGAAGGTGGTGTCGGAGTTTCACCTTAATCAGGTGTTGACTCTGCCGGTGTTCTACCCCAATCACACCTCGGAGGCCGAATATAGGCTCCATACTTTGGACCCTAGAAGGGCGCTCGCTTATTATAGGGAGCGCACGGCTGAAATTCCGGGAGAGGTTCACCAGCTGTTTGTCACCTACACTGAAGCCGCACCTGGCAGACCGGCAGCCAAGCGGACGATAGGCAGATGGGTCACCTCCTGCATAAATCTCTGCTATGAGTTGGCGGGCATGGAGCCTCCCAGAGGGATAAGAGCTCATTCTACCCGCCATACTGCTGCATCGGTGGCTGCTTCCAGGGGCGTCCCTATCCAGGAAATCTGCAGGGCTGCTACCTGGAAGTCAGCACACACCTTTATTTCCCACTACCACATCGACCTTGAGTCACGCCGGGATGCTGGTTTTGGGGCCTCGGTTCTCCAATCTCTGTTTCCCAAGTAAGTATACAGGGGGTGTGCGCCTTGCCTCCCTCCTCCCGGAGAACTGCTAGGAGTCTGCCAATAAGTGTGGATGAACAACATATCCATGTCCCTAGAAATACAGATTACTCACCTGTAACAGGAGTTCTAGGAATGGTATATGTTGTTCATCCTACTAATCCTACCCGACCTCCCGCTTCGACGCACAACCTGAGCTTCCAGCGGGCAGATCTGGCATCATGGGGCGGAGCCGAGAGTTTTACCACCCGGGTGGGTGGGAGGAGCTAGCTTGAAGACCTTCCGGCAAGATTTAAAGCGGCAAGGAACCTGCCAGATAGTGTGGATGAACAACATATACCATTCCTAGAACTCCTGTTACAGGTGAGTAACCTGTATTTACTGTTAGAGGATATACAAAACATGACAGCTAAAGGGGAGGTTCTGATAATGGGAGACTTCAACATGCCGGATACAGATCGGTCAATACCAGCAGGAACATCTGCCAGAACTTGACACATAGTGGATTCCCTGCAGGGGGAGGGCCTCAAACAACTGGTACAACAACCCACAAGAGACAGGGCTATCCTAGATCCTAGTACTGACTAACAGGGAAGGGATCACAGATCTCCAGGTAGAAGGTCACCTGGGGGCCAGTGACCATCACATGGTATGGTTCAATTTGGCTACTACATCTAAATCATCCCATTCCAAGGCAAAATATGGGACTTCAGAGGAGCTGACTTTGATAAGATGGCCAACAGAGTTAAGCTAGCCCTGGAAAAAAAACACAGGTGAGGGGTACAGGCAAAGTGGGCAAGCATTAAGGATGCAATACTTGAAGCAACATCCATTGTGTTAGACAGAAAAGGAAGTGCAAAAAGAAGGAAACCACTTTGGTTCTCAAATACAGTAGCAGAAAAGGTCAGAGCCAAAAGGCTGACCTTCAGGAAATATAAGGGAACACAGTGGGATGAAGATAGGAAGCATACCAAACTGCCCTAAGGGAAGCAGGGAAGGCAGTAAGGCAGGCAAAGTCCCAAACTGAGGAAACACTAGCATGAACAGTAAAAAAGGTGACAAGACTTTCTATAGATACATTAGTGAAAGGAGAAAGTCCAGAGGGGGTAATGCTAAGCTTAATGGAGAAAAGGGAGCATGTGAGGAGGAGGAGGACCATGTAAAAGCATCTATCCTAAATAGATACTTCTGCTCAGTATTTACAGAAGAGAAGGTAGGGCAGGGCCCACAGCTCAGCATCATGGACACAGGGGGGAGGGAGGTGAGCACTACTCCCTTCACAAAAGAAAAGGTCCTACAAGAGCTTGCTAAGCTCAGTGTGGATAAGACAATGGGACCTGATGGCATACATCCCAGGGTACTTAAGGAGCTAAAGGTGGAACTAGCAGAGTCATTAGCAGAACTGTTTAGTGAGTCTCTGAGCACAGGAAAGGTCCCAGAAGACTGGAGAAGGGCTCATGTGATCCCGCTCCACAAGAGTGGTAGCAGGGAACTACAGACCAGTCAGGCTTACCCCAGTAGTGGGCAAGATTATGGAGGCACTCCTTAAGGAAAGGATAGTGCAACACCTGGAATCCATAGGGGCACAGGATCCAAGACAGCATGGGTTTACAAAAGGAAGGTCCTGTCAAACTAATCGCATAGATTTCTTTGACTGGGTAACCAGAGTGGTGGACCAAGGGGGAGCATTTGATGTCGCCTACCTTGACTTCAGCAAAGCTTTTGACACTGTTCCACATAGAAGATTAATAAATAAGCTGGGTAGGCTCAGGGTGGGTCAGAAGTTGGTCACTGGGTGGTAAACTGGTTGACGGCAGAAAACAGAGAGTGGTGGTAATGGTGTACCGTCAGAAGAGATGAAAGTCACAAGTGGGTACCTCAGGGATCAGTCCTGGGCCAGTCCTCTTCAACATCTTCATTAGTGACCTTGCAGATGGACTAGAGGGTAAGACTTGTCTGTTTGCAGATGACACCAAGATCTGCAACAGAGTAGATGATCCAGATGGGGTGGGCAGAGTGAGAAGAGATCTGGATAAACTAGCAAAATGGTCAGAAGAGTGGCAACTGGGATTTAATGCAAAGAAGTGCAAGATCATGCACATAGGGAAGAGAAACCCTGAAGCCACCTATAGGCTGGGAGGGGAGTTGCTAGCAGTCACAAAGGAAGAAAGAGACTTGGGCATCATCATCACTGATGACCTGAAATCATCCAAGCAGACCTCTAAAGCAGTAGGTAAGGCTAGGGGGGTGTTAGGGTGTACTAGTAGGGGTATCACAAGTCGTAAGAGGGAGGTAATAATCCCTCTTTACAAGACACTGGTTAGGCCCCATCTGAGGTACTGCTTGCAGTATTGGAGGCCACACCTTCACAAGGACATTAACCAAATTGAGACAGTCCAGAGAAGGGCAACCAAAATGGTGCAGGGACTGCATCAGAATACATATGAGGCAGATTAACAGAGCTCAATATGTATACCCTTGAGCAAGGGAGGGAGAGAGGTGATATGATCAGGCATTCAAACACCTTAAGGGCATTAACAAGGTGAAAGAGTCTAACATGTTTAAATATAAGAAAAATAGCAGGACAAGAGGACACAGCATGAGATTAGAGGGGCCGATTAAGGGGAATGTGAGGAAATTCTTTTCACAGAAAGGGTGGTGGATGCATGGAATGGCCTACCTCAAGAAGTGGTGGCTATGAATACAGTGCAGGGCTTCAAACAGGCATGGGATAGGCATAAGGGAGCAATACAAAAGATTATGAATAGATAGGCCACTGACAGAGCAAAGGCCGATGGCACATTTATATAGGTAGAAAAAGAAAAGGGCAGACTGGATGGGCCTTGCGGTCCTTATCTGCCGTCAACTTCTATGTTTCTATGAGTCAAATCGGAAGAGCAGGAGATCAGAAGTTGGGTGCCACAGGGATCTGTTCTGGGTTCTGTCCTCTTCAGTATGGTCATCAGTGACATTTATTTAGTCTTTATTATGTGGGGTAATGTTGGAAAGGGCATCCAGGGTAAGTTGTGTCTCTTTGTAGATGACATGAAGCTCTGTTGTAGGAGATGGCAATGAAGGAATCAGGAGATGCAGAGGGATCTACAGAGGCTTAGTACATTATTAACTAAAAGCAAAAATCTGCACACCTCTGCTGTGTTAACAAAAGTGTTTTTTAGAAAAGATTCCATTCAGGTATGGCCTGCCTGTGTTTGATTGTGGTGGTATGTTCATTCATTCATTTTATTCCTATATTTCTTCAGGATAAGGCATTAGGCAAGCCTATTTTCAGTGCCATCCTGAGTACAAAATTACAATAGTGGCAAAAATGTCAGCACTCATCAGGAACATACATGTACTAAATTACGAAAATGACAAGAGTTTCAACACTCTTCAGGAACATACAGTACATATAAAACAGATTAAATACAGTACAAATACAGGGTAGACCACCAGTAAATATAGTCACTTAAAGCATTTACATTCAAACAAATAGCTTCAAATAAAGCCTTTTGTTAACACAGCAGAGGTGTGTGGATATTTGTTTTTGGTTCATTTCATTATTTTATATCCAGCACCCTCATAGCAGTAGAGCTGTATTGCCGCAGACTTAGTAAGTTATTACATAGTTGGCCTCCCTGCTCATTCTGTTTTGATGGATCCAGTTCTTCTCCCTGTGCCTAATTAAGGAAATCTTATGTCTGGTGTTATGCATTTTGGTTCTGGTTTTATGTATCTGTCTTTCCTATGCTTGATGTTATGTATAGATGCATAGAGTTTGATGGCAGATAAGGACTGTATGGCCCACCTAGTCTACCCATTTTTCCCTACCTACAGTCTTTAGGCTTTCCTTTCCAGTATGATTTCCTTGTGCCTTCCCCATGCATTCGTGTACCCCACCACTGTTTTTGCCCCCACCACCTCCACTGAAAGGCTGTTGCAGGAAGTACTTTCTGTGAAGAAGTGCTTCCTCAGATCTCTTCTCAATCTAGCCCTCCCTCAGTTTCACAGCATGTCCCCAGAACATTTTTTCTAAAAAGATACTTAGCTCCTGTATGTTATTTACCCTTGTGAGGTATTTAAAGGTCTCTGTCACATTTATTTATTTGCTTTTGGTTACCCGGTGGGTGCACTAGGCATAAGAATGCCTATTTTCAGGCACGACCCGGGAGGATACAATAGGAAATACATGAGTATCCCATGTGATGCAGCACATGAGATACATAACATAATGAGGAGGGGATCACATACAATCAACTGTAGGTTTGGAGAAACATTGTAAGGATGATACAGTCAATACAGTTTTGACAGTCAAAAGAAACCAAGAAAATGCAAAAAAGTGAGAAAACTGACATTTCAAAAGCATATACAAATATAGTAAGTGTCAATATGTTGGCAGTAGGCTTAGGGAGAGTAGAAACAGGAGGAGAGGAATGGGAGAGTGGTGGGAAAGCGGAGGAAGAGGGTAGGTATGATAGAACTAATTTAAAGGATGGTTATGAGAAAGGTGTCAGAGGAGTAGTTCTAGGACACAGAGGGCAGAGAGAAGGATGGACTACGGTAGATGAAAGCAAGTGCAGGGACTGGTAGCACGCAGATGATCACGGTGAAGTTTCTTGAAGCTAGCATGGGTGGGAGCTTGACGAATAGTTTTGGGTATGGAGTTACAGTACTTTGGAGCCGTGTATGAGAAAGCACGTGCACCCATATTGGTTTTGCATCTGGGGATATGGAAAGGGGCCCCTCCCTCCTCTCTTCCAGGGTTTACATGTTGAGGTTGTTTAATCTCTCCTCATAGGGCTTTTGATGCAGACCCTGCACCATTGAACTTGCACTTCCTCTGGATCGCCTCAACTTTGTCTGTCTGGAGATGTGGTCCCCAGACTGGACACAGTACTCTAGGTGTGGGGTCTTACCAGCAATCTATGCAAAGGCAACACCACCTTCCTCTTTCTGCTAGTGATATCCCCACTTGTGTACCCCAGCATCCCATTAGCCCTCCTGAGTGCCGTGTTGCATTGCTTGGCCACCTTTAGGTCATCAGATATGAGTGGAAAAGGCTTTCCTGGTCCTGTTAGTGGCAGTGCCATGCATGCTATGGTTGCTTCTGTAGCTTGTTTTTGTAACGTCTCAGTTTCTTACTTATGATCTGCCTCCACGTGGAGTTCTGCCCATGCTTTCTTTTTCCATATAGGTTTTTATTCCTCCTAGCAGGATAGAAGTCTTACCTCAGCCCTGTTTCTGTCATCTGGAGCCATCTCCAGTGGCCCCTGGCATCCAGGGCTGTATCTCTGGGGGTTGCCCCCCACTCTCTGCAGCAGGACTGGAAGAGGTGTACTGCCCTCCCCCGAGCAACACATCCAGATTGTCCCTGGACCTGGAGCAGCGGAGTGGGCTGCAGTGCGATGGACAGTGCTTAATGAAGCCCGTCTTCCACCTTTTACCTGCATTTGCTCCCTGACTATGTGAATGTGCAATGAGAACGTTGTGTGAGCTTTGCCTCTGCAGAGACCCCCCCAGGCATTCTGGATATGAAGCCTCCCACACATCGTGACTGACATGCACCCCCAGCTGGATTCCTCCAGGTAGTGGTGATGCGGCAAGTTAGACACCCCTCTTCCTGATGGAGGAGAACTGTCCTTCGGACACTCGGTCCTTCCTCCCCTAGCCGACCCCCAGCAACTTGTGTTCCTTCCCGAACATGGGTCGCTGGAGTGGGCAGGGAGGTAAGGTGCTTTACAACGCCTGAGCCTTCTGTGCCACTGGGCCATTTCTGTCCATACTGTAAACATTACAGTTCGGTCCTGTAGACTGGCTGGCTTTGGCCTTGCCTGACCTTCAAGGCCTTCTTTCTTAAAAACCTGTTGGTCCCTTTCCTGGGACCTTCTTTCCACTGTGTTTATTTACTGCTTTGAATGATTCCAAAGCAGTGGCTGTATGAAGGAGATGTCCTCAAGAAGATAGATTTTCTTTCCAAACGATAGATCTACGAGAGAAGAAATGTCAACCACAGAACATTCTGGAATTTGTAATTAAAGAAAATGTCAGCTTGCAGGTCAGCAGAATTAGTCTGATATGGTCTACTATACTGCAGTTAACAGTAAATTAAAAACCAAAAATGTTTTTGCACAGTAAGTGCAGTTTGGGCGCAGTCCCAAACTTGGTTGTGGAGCCCTTAGTCTTCTATGTGACAGGCTTGGACTCTTTGGATAGACTCAGGATTACTCCGCATCCAGTCAGAGTCCTTGGCCTGGATATTCAAAAGGGTTGCGCCATGCGCAACAGGGTTGCGCATGCGCAAGTCCAAAATGCGCCATTCTGCGATATTCAGCAGGAGGCAGTTACGCCACTGGCATCAGGTTGCGCAAGAGAGCAATGCAAATGAATGCATGCTCAACAGGAGGGGGAGGATCCATGCATAACCTGCGCAACCCGATATTCAGTCGGGTTGTGCAGAGTTGTGCATGCGCAACCCCCAACCTGCGCCTGCACAACCTTGAGCCCAGAAAAAGGCTTAAGTTGAGGGCCACCCACAGGTGAGCTGCTGCATTGCAGGGCGCAACACAGCAGCTGCCACCCTGGCTGGCCCCAACTCTTCCCTGTGCTCCCCCACCAGCCCGGATCGCGGGCATAGTGTGACTCCCCCGCCCACATGTCTCCCACGGCCCGATCGCGGGCAGTACAGGTACATGTAACACCCCCCATATCCCACAGGCCCGATGCATGGGCATAGCGTGTAGAACCCCCCAGTGCCCGATCGCGGGCAGAGATATCCCCAACCCAAATATCTTTGCGGGTTCAGTGATCGTAGCCGATCACGGCAGAATCATCCTCTCTTTCAGCTTTCGGTGCGTTCCACTATTTGTTTTCTTTTTCGCTTTCCCGCAGTCGGGCGGCGACAGTATTCCGCTGGGCCGATCAAACCGAGCCGACACTATTGGCGAGAGCCCATGGCCATATGTGGTGATGTCGTGATGTGAATGATGATCATTCACAAATCTGACTGTCATGTACGGTATGGGCTGCAAGCCCATTGGCTGTAGCTCTGCACCACTGGGCGTGCAGCCCCACCGACAGTCAGTCGGGCGGCGCAGGCGGGTGGCATGCTGTCGCCCGCCGGCCGCGGGGAGCGGGTGGAGGGGCTTGTGGGTGGGGGCACTAGACACCAGGGAGATGTTTGGGGGTTTGGATGATTCTGCCCGCGATCGGGCTTTACGGTCCACTGACCACCAGGGAGATATTTGGGTTGGGGTTAACCTCGCCCGCGATCGGCACTGGGGGGTTCATACACGTTGGTTCCCGCGATCGGGCTTCGGGGCACGTGGGAGGGGTGTTACAGTACCCGTAATGCCCGCAATCGGAAGCTGCATTGTGCGTCGGTCCTCGACGGCTGCTGCCTGGCAGGGTGGCCAGGCTAAAGTCCTCGGGATCACAAGCACTCACATGTGCAAAATGGCATGCAAGTGGGCTACAACAGATGCAATGGCCCCCGCGCCTTTGCATAAATTATGGCCCATTTGCATGTCACCTGAATATCGAAATTTGCGATGGCGCAATGGTACTTCGCGCCACCGCAAGTTTAATGCTCATCTCTGGCAACTTATGGTGGCAATAAGTTCCACTGCGCCTACGCGCAAGTGTTGTGTTCAGGGAGTGATATTCAAAGGAGTTGCGTTAATAGCAGAATGGCTCAGTTTGAATATCCAGGCCCATGAGTCTAAGTGTGTTTAAAGTGACTTCAGTGTTCACTGATAGTATCAGTGGTCATTGTCGTGTGTGCATTTTCCATGCTTTTTTCCAGTTCTGAGATTTTTCCGAAATAATTCTGGTGTTCAAAGTTTTTTCTTTTTTTCTGATCAAGCTGTAGTTATTGAGAAGACTGTTTTCTTCTGATCTGGTAATTTCCACAGTTTTTGTATTTCCTTGACATTAGCTTCAAAAGATGTTTTCCTGGCAAGGCACTAGTTTTCTTTTACAAATCTTGTTTTTTTAACATTACAGCTAGAAAGAAGTGGATACTTATGGCGTAATGGCAAGGTCACGTCTTTGTCCTGTGACATTATAAAGTATTCATGGCAGGGAGTCTTGTCAGACGAACGTAATAGTTTTCTTTGACTGGGTGACAAGGACATTTGATAGGGGCCACGCAGTGGATTTACTCTATTTCGATTTCAGCAAGGCCTTCTACTCAGTGTCTCACAGGAAACTGCTGAAAAAGATGGAGGATCTGGGGGTGACAGGGGACTTACAAATAAGGGTAGGAAATTGGCTGGTGGGGAGACAGCAGAGGGTTGTGGTAAATGATGCCAAACAGAAGAGAGGGAGGTCACAAGGGAGTACTACAGGGATCTGTCCTGGGCTGGTCCTTCAGTTTGTTGATCAGTGACATTGGAGAAGGAATCCATAGCAGGTTGTGTCTCTTTGTAGATGATGTAAAGTTCTTGGGACGGTGGACATTGCCGAGAGGATTGGGGAGATGCACAGTGGCCTGCATAGACTGGAGAGGTGGTCTAAGGTATGGCAGTTGAAATTCAACACCAGCAAGTTGATGCACCGCTTTTATTTTTATTTATTTCAGTCTTTGGTAACCAGGTAGGCCCACAAGGCACAGGTGCCTCTTTTTTAGGGGTGATCCGGGAGCACTAGGGTAGCAGTGACTGTCGAGCCACACAGTATGCAAGTAGAGGTTGGAATCAAACTAGGTCTGTGGATGGGGAACCCATTTGCACCTAGGTACTGTTTCAAGGAAGTCCAGCACATGTACTGATGGAAGGTAGATGGGCACTAAAAGGGAATTGGACTTGAGTCATGATTAGTGAGCCCTATAACAATCAAGCCACTGCAGTAATGCCTTTAGAAAGGCAAATAGGATGATAGGATGTTAGGATATATTGATAGGGGTACTGACAGTAAAGAAAATAGTTAATACTATCCTTATACAGATCGATGGTAAGGTTGCACCTGGAGTAGTGCACCCAGTTCTGGAGTTCTCACCTCAGGAAAGATAAGAACAGGATAGAGATGTTGCAATGCAGGGTGACCAGGATGATACAGGGCCAGCAAGATTAGCTCAAGGCACTAAACTTGTACTTGCTGGAGACCATACGGGAGAGGGGTGTTATGATAAAAGATCTTCAAATTCCTAAAAGGAATAAAGTAAACTGCGATAAGTTATTTAGCACAAGCACCAGTTTGAGATCACAAGGACACGAGTGGAAACTAGCAGGTGGAAGGTTCAAGAGGGTTATGAGGAAGTATTATTTTATGAGACGTGGCAGAAACTTGGAACAATCTGCCGGTTGAGGTGGTAGGCATAAGAACCATAAATGATTTCCAGTATGGGTGGGACAGAGTGAAGAAGGGTATAGTTGTGATATAGGGTTGTAGTAGATGGACCCACATGTGTGATCTCTATAGTTGTACCAACTGGTTAAACTTCGAGGGCTGTCTATATTGTACCTGCCTGTTGGCCAAGAAAATCCACTGCAAACTCTCCCCGCCTGGTCTGCACTCCCTCATCCAGCCCATCCCCCAACAAAGGGTCTCCAGTAGCTTGACCAAGGCCCCTCATTTGGCTTCCTGATGTAGGACCACACTGGGTCAAAGAGCATTCTGTCATAGGGCCCCTCAGGGGCTCAGTGGCCTCCCTGTCTCTATTTCAACTGTGCCTAAGATTGGCCACTACAAAACCTGCCTCGGGGAGTTCCTCCTTGAGGACTCGGCCTGTGATTGCAACTAATCTCCCTTGCATGCTCCGCTCGTCCTCTTACATCCCTCCTTCCAGACCAAGTCCCTGTCCCTGTCTCTGTCCCTTGCTAGCCTTTTTTCTTTCCTTCTTTCAGTTATGTTGAACTAGGAACCTAATTGTACTATTGGTACAAGACCTAAGATTATTTCACTGAATGTTCATGTACAGTATGTTAATTGACTTTGGGTTTACTTCACCCACAGAATGTTACTAGACTCAGGATTTATACCACCCTCAGATGTTTAACTATACGTCTATTAGTATGTTGACTACTCTGTATTTATTGTCCTCTGTATCACTTTGTTATAATAATTGTACATACTGATGTGGAGCCTTTGTAAAGGAGTCAATGACTCAAAGGTTTGACATTCCGATTCCATTAATACATACATAAATAAATAAATAGTGGCTACTCGGGGTAGTAGTAGAAGGGAGGGTAGGGTAATGGGGTGTAGGTAGTGACTGCACTACCCTGGATGACAGGCCCTGGGGATTGTTGGGGAACTACGGGCAGACTGGATGGATCATCATTCTTTTTCTGTCGGCATTGTCTATCATGTCTCTGTTCTTTATGTTTACAGTTTTAGAGTTTGACTCTTTTTTTAGCATGTAGCATGCATTCTAACCTTAACAAGACTTCCTTTCCGGAGAGATGTCCTGCAATTAGAGTTGGATAGTATTTGGATCTCGTGCAGTGAACAAAGTCCAATTTTATGCAATTTTGCTCGTACTAATAGTTTCTCATTGGAAATGTATCTACATTCTGTTCAGGTCTGGTTGTTTCAGCCTTGTTCTGCAAGACACATTGGTTGTTTGCAGGTCTAGTCCTACTGAGGATTCAATATGATTATTCCTTAAATAAGGTGTTTAGGAGTACAGTATCTGACAGTTTGAAAGCCACACAGAACTCTCATGCCCCAACATTCTGAGCTGCTTGGTTGTACCAGTGAATCCCTTTGTCGGGGCACATCTTACCCAGATGTGCAGTTATTTACCCATTGGCAGTGTCGGAACTAACAGAAAAGTCTGATGGAATTTCTTCCTTTTTCTGTCTTGATCAACAAAATTCATTGTAAACAAATTCCCCTCTTCTACCTAACAAGAGTCTAAATACATAAGGGGAAGATATCAGACAGGGTTGCTGAATTTTGCACACATGCTATGCAAGTTATTCTGAATAAATAAATATATTTTGCATAACTCCTGAATGCAGGTTCCTCTTCATTTTCTCTTCCTGATATTTTGGAACCTGCAGCATAGGACCGGCTGTGCTTAGGGGCTTCTGTGTCTATAAATAAAAATAATATACTAAAGAAATCCTGAACATTGAGGAACAATAAATTCAGTTTCCTCTGGTTTTACTAAACCAGGTTTTGTGTTTTTTTTTATTTTAACACAGAGCTTGTCTAGAAAGTCGTTGGCATGGCTGGTGAAGCAGGGAGCCCGAAGCGGATCCTGGTGACTGGTGGCTCGGCTGGTCGGAGAGCCATTGAAAGGGTAGTGAAAGAGGGAGAACAGAGACCTGAGGAGACCTGGATCTTCCTGTCATCTAAAGATGGTGATCTGACGTGAGTTAACACATTGGTTTCTTGTGACAGCAAATGCAAACTTTCATAAACTTCCTGCTGGCAGTAGAAGAATGTGACCCTTCAGAGATTTGCAGTTGAAGCAGATCTCCTCCCAAGGATTAGGCCACTTTCTAATATAGTATTTCCTAAGGTTCATCCTCTTAGAAATGTATTATGTTTTGATACAGCTTTTGTTAGTAAAACAGCTCTTGTTAGTATAACTGTGGTATGTTTTCAGAATTTCAATCTGTCTCCATACCCACATTTGGTAAAGTCTGTACCATGCAGCAGGAGAGGTGGACAGGATGGACCCCAAATCCCTTCCATTACAGAAGTGCTAAGTTACTAGGTGAGAGTTACTATAATAACTAGAGCTGTAGCAAACCAGCCAACCTGAGTGATTGACCCCTTTTGATGTATGTTAGCATTCTTGCTGCCTTAACAGCAGCCAAGCATTGTTTCTCGTACTTTAACCCTCTGTCTATTATGACTCCTAGGTCCTTTTCCTCCTCCACTGCAGCAAGCGGTGCCCCACACAGTGTGCAGTTGCTGTGTTTTACATCCCTATATGTAGCGCCTAACATTTGACTACACTGAATCTAAGACTCCAGGAGTCTGACTAGTCATTTAGCTTGTTTAGGTCTTCCTGAAGTTTCTTTCTTTCTTTATTTAAAAATTGATAACTGGGAGAGGCACACTGAGCCAGGGCTCATTTACATGTGTGACCCGGGGAAGGGCAGAAACACAACTATGAACAAAACACAGAGTCGGGTGATGTGGTTACAATGAGAGTGACATAAACAGCAGTAAGTTGAGTGCAGGCCAGAAAACTGGCAAAACATTGCATGTGGAGGACAAATGAATTGGCATACAAATGATCTGTGCAAATTGGACAAACTCAAAGTGAGTGCCAGAGTGAAGGGAGGTTGAGCTGGTGCTGAAAGTAGGAGTCAAAACAGGTGGATAAACTTCAGTGAGGTTGCTGAATCTGTGAGGTTGGGGGAGGGGGGTAGGGGTTGTCAAAAGCCAGATAAGGAAAAGGTACAGGTAGAGGTTGGTAGGATAAGAAGGAGGGAAAGGAGTTTGAGATGCCTTCTAATGGAGGGAAGGGGAACGTTGGAGGAGGATAGCTGATCAGTGAGAGGGTAGGTGGTGTGAGAAAGCAGATTTTTCAGCTGAGGAGTGTGGCTAGGGAAGGGAGAATATGCATGGGTCTCTGAATGTAGGGAGTAGGAAGAGGAGGGAATAGGGAGTGAGATGGGATAGGTATAAGGTGAGGGACCCAAACCAGTATTTAGAGATGAGGAAAGCACAGTGGTACTGGCAACATGAGGGGAAAGGGAGGGAGGAAGGATAGGAAGGAGTAAAGGGAGCAGTGGCAAGTACGAAAGGGTAAAGTAGTAACAAAGCGGCAGTTGGCATTGCAGAAGGTGCTTGGTCTAGTAAGGATGGTGGAGTAGATGGTGCCATAAACCACATCTGTGTAGTCGAAAATCAGAATAACCATTTTGGTGTCCAGTTATAGAAACATAGAATTTGACGGCAGATAAGGACCGCTTGGCCCACCCAGTCTGCCCATTTCCCTACCTGATGGATAAGCTGCAGATCCTAGTTAACCAGCAGCCTACTTCTTCCTACCCCCAACCCCTAGAATTGCCTTATGACTGTCCCATGCATGCTTGAATTCCACCACTGTTTGTGACTCCACAACCTCCTCTGGAAGGCCATTCCATACATCCACCACCCTCTGTGAAAAATATTTCCTTAAATTACCTCTGAGCCGCCCCTTCTATCTTCAAATTGTCCCCTTGTTCTTGCACACTTTTTTGAAAGATGCTACCCTCTTGGACTTTGTTGATTCCCTTGAGGTACTTGAAAGTTTCTATCATGTCCCCCCTCTCCTTCCTTTCTTTCCTCGAGGCTATACATATTAAGCTCCTTAAGTCTCTCTTCATATGTCTTCCGGTGCAGACCCTGCACCATTTTAGTTGCCCTCCTCTGGACAGCTTCCATCCTGTCTATGTCTTTGTGGAGATTGGGTCTCCAAAACTGCACGCAGTACTCCAGATGGGGTCTCACTAGCTGTCTGTACAGAGGGATAATAACTTCCTGTTTTCTACTGGTGCTGCCTCTTCCATGCATCCCAGTATCCCCAGCCCTCCTTGCTGCCCTCTCACATTGCTTGCCCACCTTAGGTCATCTGATATGACTACCCCAGCAGACCTGGGGAGAAGAGCAGTCCTTATTGCAGTACAGGGCATCAAGTTTGGGGTGGAGTTTGGCATGGATGGCATCAATGTGGGCAGAGAAGTTAAATCTTCTGTCTAACCACCCATGGAGGAACTTAAAGCTGGAACTACTTCAAGCGATGTGCCATCCAGTTTGTAGAAGGCAGGAGATGGACAAGCCAGGCCAGCTTCTGGCTGGTACCAAAGGTCATAGACACTTTTTTTTTGTGTTGACCTGAAGTTGGTTGAAGTGGAACCAGCACAGACCATTGTGAAAATCTTGCTGAAGCGAGACTTCCAGAGATGCAGGGAGGGACCGGGGTATAGAGAACTGTGTCTTCTGCATACATGTGAATATGTGAGTTGGCACAGGTGGAGGGGTCATTTAGAAGATGGAGAAAGAGGATAGGACCCAGAACGGAGTCTCGTGGGTCCCTGGCCTGGATAAGGAAGGTGGGAGATGGTGTTTACTGTACTGTTGACAGTCCCAGAGGTAGAATGGAAACAGTCAACAGTGGGGGCTGAGAGGCTGGCAGGGCTCATTTTACCCAGGAGGAATGAGTGGAAACCGAATCAAAGGCTGCGACCAAATCAGTGAAAATAGCCACTAAGATGTTAACCTGAGCCATTGCTGAGAGGATGAAGTCGGTGACCCTAAGTAGGGAGGAGATGGTCGAATGATACTTCCTAAAGTCAGACTGGAGGTGGGAGAGGAAGTTGGAGGAGTGGAGGAAGTCTGCAAGCTGTGAGTAGACTAGTTTCTCCTGCAGCTTTGCAAGAGAAGGGTGGAGAGGGATAGGGTGGAAGTTACCAGGAGTGGAGGGATCACCCCCTTTGTGGAAGGCGAGAACTTTGGCAGTCTTCCAAGATTGAGGGACAGTGCAAAGAGTGGAGATGAAATTTAGGAGCTGAGTAAGAGGGGAGGCGATGGCAGTAGCTAACAGATGGAGAGGTTTAGTGTCCAAACCACCCAGGCTAGATTTGGAAGGGTTGAGCATGGAAAGGGCCAACAGTCTCTCCCGGGAAATGACTGGTAGACTCGAACATGGTGGGAGGGGTTGACGTAAGGAGGAGGCACGAGGAGGAGGAAGCGTTGAGAGGAGGGAGCCATAGGGTGGGAAGGAGGAAGGAGTGCAAGTGGTAAAAAAAAACTAATTAAAGTAAGCAACAGAGGGAGTGTCAGACACTGGTGAGCCATGAGAACAGGGAAGAGGATCATGGGGCAAAAGGGAGTGATGTAGGGTGGTGAGAGGATTCAACCCTGGATTTCCTGATGGGGTGTGCTTGTCCCAAATGGAAGTAAATATTGAGGGGAAGAGGGAGAGGGCCATATCAGGGTCTGCGGCGGTGACCCTCGGGGACCAGTCAGTTGCAGCCAGGTTGCTCAGTAGAGCTTTGTTCAGTGATTGAAGGGACCTGGACCAGATGTACTTTAGGGGTAGGGAAGGATCTGGACTTTCCTGATATCCTCCACCACTCTGGCCAACTTACTCTCATCAGTAAGTTAGCTATTATCCTGTTTTACTTTTTCGGTGGCAATTGCCGCAGATAGGAGAGGCGGCCATAGCCACAGTTGAAGAGGACAGCCACCATTGCTGCATAATAGGAGGGCTCCGTGACTGAAACTGGGATCCAGTCAGGGTGCATCTGCTTAGGCACCAAAGTCAGATCGCTGGTGACCGGGTTTTAAAAGCCAAATCCAGTCCGTGACCCACACACTTTACTTTTTCAGTGGCTGTTTCCGCAGCTGGAGGGGTCGGTGGCCATTGCTGTGGGTAGGAGGGTCGGTGGGCATAGCCGCAGTTGAAGAGGCCAGCATCCATTGCCGCATAATAGGAGGGCTCCATGACTGAAGCCAATCTGGACACGTCTGCTTAGGCACCAAAGTCAGATCATCTGTTGATACACAGAAGAAAGATGCTACTCACAGGAAGAAGCTGCTACTCATGAGTGACTGTTTGCAGGAAGAAAAAGTGCCCACCCTCTTGCCCCCACCTCCTGTATTAATAAAATAGGCTCCCTGGGCTCATTCCAGAGGAGGCTGACATAGGAGGAGGGGAGTTTTCTATTTGACATTTTAGTACAGCTACAGTGAAGCAAAGAAAAAGTGACTGTTTATACTTCTATTGGACTTTTTAAATTTCTATTTGACTTTTATATTTCTATGGGACTTTTTAGTGTCTAGGCAACTTTCTCTGTTTCCCTGTTATATGTCTTTCATGCATCTTATAACTAAATGAATTGGTTTAAGTGGTAGTAACATTTCAATGTAGAATGTAAATGGGATTGGATAGGGATAAGGAACTTCATACATATTAAAAAAGGAGTTGATTGCATAGGGCTGTAGTAAGGGAAACATAAGGATACAGGACTAGCTGTTTCTGTGTCTTCAGCTTTTAAAGAGAGCATTCGCTCAGTATTTTGTTAAGATTAAGGTGATCAAATGGATGGCAGTGAAGTTGGCGGGGTAACCTGAAACATGATCAGGCAGGGCTTAAGTATGGACTCTGGGCCACTAGGACATGGGGAATCTTGAGAGGAAATAGGTACAGTGGTGTGGGACCCGCCACAGTGTTGGATATAGTATGGAGGCTGGGGGTTGCATGGTGCTAAGACCACTTACACAGCTAGAGAGGAGGTTGGGTGGTTGAGATGGGTACTAAGAATGGTAGGGGAGGGAAGGGGAGCGGATTGGAGAAGGTCCAAAGAAAACACCAGTTGGGCAGGGATAAAAGAGTGAACATAGGAGGAGCTGCTGGGGTATTAGGAACAGGTGTAGAGGTAGGTGCAGGAAGAAGAGGAGTGGACTGGACTGGAGGAAGTTCAGAGGATGTACCGTGGGGTGAGAGGAGAAGGGGAACACAAGGGAGGCCGCATGAGGAGACTTGGGCACAAGAGAAGTAGAGGGCGAGAGAGGCAGGGTAAGTGGCAAGTGTTAGGATAAAAAAACACAGTATGCACCATCAGGAAGGGGTAGGAATTAGGAGGGAGCATCAGGCAGCAGGCTGTAGCAAGGGAGCAGAGCAGGAAAACAGATTTGCACCCTGGGTACACTTGAGGAGGATGGCAAGGAGTGCGGCAGCAAGGAATTCATAGAAGACGGAGGAGGGGCTAAGGTGACAGAAGGATCAGGAATGGGGATGCACCTTTGGCAGGGAACTTGGAGGGAAGTAGCCAAAATGAGCAAGAGGAGGGGGTGAAAATAGTCTCAAGGGGGACACTGCACAGAAGAGACGGGGTGGGAGCCTACAGTAAGCTCAGGAAGGGAAAGGATAAAAGGATGGGGGGGAAGAGAGAGGGTACCTGTACACAGAGGGTTTCAGGCAGTAGAGAGGAAAGTAAGGAGCAAAGGGAGGGGGCAGAACCCAAAAAAAAGGAGGTTGGGGAAGGAGATGGACAAGAAGGAAAATGGGACCAGAGAAGGAAATGGGATGCTGGAGAAAAGTACAAGCAGAGGGAAAGGAGTAGCAGGGTTGTGCTCATAGGGGATGTCACAAACTCACTCCATAGGTCAGGCCCTGTGCTCCCACTGTGCCAACCTCAGAGTGCAATAGTGTGAACAGGTAACAGACAGGGTAACCCTCCTGTCTGCTTTTGGGTCCAAAAAACCTGTTAACCTAAAGTTCTAGAGGGATTCAAACTGTGAACCATATGCTAGCTTACCTAATTACTGGCTCAGATATGTACCCTTTTCAGGACTGCAGTACAGTCTTTCGCCAGGGGCAGCAAGCTAGGTCTCCAAAATTAACCTTTAAAACTCTGTAAGAGACCTTGGGTATATCACCTTTTCCAGGCTTAGTAACACTAGCAAGCCTTTTAACAGCTGTCAGACTTAGCCACATATACATCACATGCAAAAAGAAACTAAGACCACCACCAGGCAGTATTTGAAAGAAGTGGATGTTTACTAAAATATGATAAAAATGGTAAAATTAAACACAGAACAATATATCATACAGCTTACAATCAAAAAGGACATTAACCTGCTGGAGAAGGTACAGAGGAGGGCTACAAAGATGATAGCCGGTCAGCAGGGCAAGGCATGTGAGGAGCGGTTGAGGGCACTGAACATGTACTCCCTGGAAGACAGGAAAGAGAGAGGGGACATGATTGGGACATTCAGGTAGTTCAAAGGGATAAATAAAGTTGATAAGGAGAGTCTCTTTAAGCTGAGTGGCAACTGTATCACAAGGGGGCACAGTCTTAAGCTGGAGGGTGGAAGGTTTAGGAGGGAGGTCAGGAAGCACTTCTTCACAGAGAGGATTGTGGACACTTGGAATACCCTGCCAGAAGAGGTCATCTTGTTGAAAACGGTGGGCAGCTTTAAGAGAGGCTGGGATAGGCATGGGGGAAGGTAAGAATCATGGGTAGGGAGGATGGGAGGAGTGGGGAGGGAGGGCAGGGACATTAGCTCAAGCTGTGGACCCTGCAATACGAGCAGACTTGATAGACCAAATGGCCTTCTTCTGCTGGCTTCTTTGTATGTTCTTATGTTCGTATGATAAACAAAAGGAAGTTTCAGACAAAACACTCCTACCACAAAGACTTAAATTATTTCTATTACCTTTCTAAGTGCTTTCCCAGTCAGAGTCTAGAATCATATGTCACAATTCCATATACAGTGTTTCATTTGTTTAATCTGGCTGTCCCACCTTTGACGAGGTCAGCAAGAACCTCCCTTAGGTATTTGATTTCTGACGCGAGTGTGTCTGAGGATGCGAGTCATTGCTTTGAGAAAATCAGTAACTAGCCATTTCCCAAATATGGCAGTCTTTAATTAAACATTTCTCTTTGAACCCGACAATCCCACACTCATGCTCCTTAGGCTGATTTCCTGTGCTAGGGTGATCTGAGGGACTTTGACTCTTCATACACTTCTGGTTACATGCTCAAAGGAGAAGACCTAGCCCAATTACCTTTCTTTACTGCAGCGTCATAAAACTCGCATTTAGTTTCAACTTCAAAAGCATGGGCAGGTCATAAAATGGTAATACAATACTTTTCTGTAAGAAAGTCTTAATTAACTGGGTTCTCTGGTCTGTTTTACAACATCCTGTGGTTTCGCTACTGACCTTGAAAGATAATGGCCAAATCTCTCACATACTAATATTTCATACACAGACCATTTATTTATAGTATAAATATCATACAGGTAACCAGAAGCAGGGTAGAGCATCACATCGGACTCGTACTAAAGGGAACGATGTGGAAGAAATGAAGGCTGAGAGCAGTACCATTTGTGCTGCTCCAGACCAGGTCCAGAGGGTCTCACGGGGCTGTCGTCGGGGGCTGACCACCCTGGACTGCTGTCCGTTATGCCTGTCTGTTACGGGATCCGGCTGAAGAATTCATGTTGGCCTGCTAGAGGTTCGGAACTGATCACTGGTGGCCAGGAACCATATAAACTCTTTAGTGGTGGCTCCAGAATTTGCATTGTTCTTTCTGTTTTTTTTTTAAACTGGTGACTGCTGTGGTGAGAGCTCAGCTTTCAGACTTAATTTTGAGGACCTGGTGGGGGTGAGAATCCCATCGTATCTGAAGACAAATTTTTAAGTTTGAATGCTTAGTCCATATCCGATTACTTATGGACTTGTGCTTTGCTGGACTCTATCGCTTAATGGGATTTTAGTTGAGGGAGAAATGTTTTTGTGCTATTTTATGTATGAGCGGTTTGGTTTGGTGGTGGTTCTTTTTTTTTTTTGTATTGGGCCTGACTGTGATCCATACTGGAATGTGCTGGCCAAGAGCTCTCCCGGTCAGGTGCTACTCCCCCTCTGAGCTCTGCAGCCTCCAGCCTTTTGATTGCTCCCCCTTGCCCAGTTAGGTATATGGGCGCTGCCGGACGTTGGGGATTGCTAGGAAGAGGTACAGGGCTGGGGGTTGTGGACCTGGAGGGGAAGTGGAGCTAGGTGGATAAATTGGAGTGGTTAGGTCCAGGGTCACCCTGGGGTGAAATGGGTTCCAGAGAGGGGCCCTACCTGTCTGGTACCCATACCCAGGGCTCCACTGAGGGTAGGCAGATAGCGCCGACCTCTGCAGCTCATCCTACTCGGGCGGTGTTATGCAATGCCAGGTCCATTAAAAACAAGACAGCAGATATTGCTGATATTGTTGAGTCATTGGAGCTGGGTTGCATCACCGAGACCTGGCTGGACGAGAATGCTGGCCCAGTTTTGGAGTCAGCAGTTCCAGCTGAGTTCTCCTAGTGATATACCATCTGAGGATGGATCACAGGGGCAGGAGTGTAGCCATCTGTTTTTACAGTGGAATTGGGCCTTGTAGAGGTGCTAGTGGGTGAGGACAGGTCTTTTGAGTGCATCAATGGTGCAGGATTCTTCTTGCCTGCCAGTCACCCGGGACGAAGTTGTTCCTGCAGGAAGTCATGTACTTCATTGTTGATATGTTGTTGGAGTCTCCAAGATGGATGGTGCTGGGGATTTCAATGCCTGGGTTGATGATAAACTCTTGCAATTTGGTCAGGACTTCCTCCAACTGGTGAATTTGTTGGACTTCACACAGGTTATTACCTCTGTGACCCATATTCATGGTCATTCATTGGACCTGGTCTTCCTGGTGGTGGAGCTGGTCGGTTGGTGGCAGATGGCCTTTCATGGCAAGGAACCTATTGGTGTACTGAGTGTGAGCATGGATCCAAGAATCTAGTACAGGCCTATAATAGGGCCGTGGTGGAGGCTCTGGACTCACATTCTTGTCCGGGTTTGCCTACTCACCCTTCCCCTCGGTCCCTGTGGTTTGATGGGACATTGAGGGAGCCGAGGCAAGTTGGATGAAGGCTGGAACGATGCTGGCGGAGGTCCGGCCTTGATGCCGACAGGCTTAGATTGATGACTCATAAGGAGTATCATTCAGTCATCTCCTGTAAGAAGGCAGAGTTTCTGTCCAGAGAGATTACTGCTGCACAATCGACCAGCTCAGCTCTTTCAGACTGTGGACAGACTGTGCAATCCAGCCTGTCTCCAGTCTCAGAGAGCATTGTCACAGGAGAAATGTGACAAATTTGCTTGATTATTTGTGAATAAGGTTGCTGACATCGGGTCTGAAGTCTGTGCGGCTCATTCGAGTTAGAGTTACATTGGTCGGTGGGAGATTGCTGCACCTGGTTTTGTCTGGTTTGACTTCGACCGGTTGACAATCATGGATGTCTTGAGGATCATCCAGAGCTTGCAGCTAACCTGCTGTAGTTTGGACCCAGGCCCAACTCACCTTCTCGGGGTGTTGAAGTCATCGTCCATTCCTATCAGCGATAGTCAGAGATTTCATTACAGACAGGTGTGTTTCCAGATATCCCAAAAGAGGCAGTAGTAATACCTCTCCTTAAGAAATCCTCTCTTGGCCCCGACTGTCTACCTAACTACAGGCCTGTCTCTGACCTTCCTTTGTGGGTAAGGTTATTGAGAAGGCGGTCGTGCTGCAGCTGGAGGTTTATCTTACCAGCCATGGTATCTGTATGATCCTCTCCAGTCGGGCTTTCAGAAGAGGCATAGTACCTAGACAGTCCTGGTTTGGGTGCTCATTGATCTCCTGATAGTGAGAGATCGAGGACTCTTTCCATCTTGGTTCTCCTTGGTCTCTGCAGCATTTGATACCCTGGACCATGGTGCGTTACTAAAGTTCCTGTGGTTCATCTGTGGACTGTGGGTACAGTCCTCAGATGGTTCCATTCTTTTCTCATGGGCAGGTCACAGAGCATGGGATCTGAGATTTTTTTTTTACTCTGACCCGGTCTCCCTGCTATGTGGGGTCCCGTGAGGGTCAGTGTTGTCACCCATGTTGTTTGTGGTATACATGCTGCCATTGGGAGACATTGTGAGGCAGTATGGGCAGAGTTTTCACTGCTATGCAGATGATACTCAGCAATACATGTCCTTTTGCCCGACCAGGATGATATTGTCTCTGTATTTAACAACGGCCTTGCCGAGATTCAGGACTGGATGAGTGCTAACTGGCTGAGATTGAATCTTGACAAGACTGAGGTGTTAATTATGGACCCGGATCATCGGGCAGAAGGGTTGTTGGCTGGGCAGCCTTTGGGGCTTTGGCTCGGGGGCAGTCAGCTGTCTACCTCTGACTGGGTGCGAAATCTGGGCATTATTTATGATAATGGACTGACCCTTAAATCTCAGGTGTCGGCTGTCATTAAATCCTCATTTTACCATCTGAGGAATATCACTCGGATTAAACACCTGGTCCCGCCTGATGACCTTCCAGCACTGGTCGATGCCTTTGTGACCTCCTGCCTTGACTTTTGCAACTCTCTGTACCTAGGGCTCCCAGGGGTTGATATCTACCACTTGCAGCTGGTGTGGGTTGCAGTAGTCTGGCTGTTGACTGGTCTTTCTCGATCTTGCCATGTCACACCTGTGCTCCAAGGACTGCATTGACTACTGGTTGTGACGAGTCGCCTTCAAGGTCGGTTTGCTGACCTATAAAGCCTTATACGGTCTGGGACTGCTCTACCTACAAGAACTTCTGTGTCCTTACCATCCCCGCTGTTCCACTGATGAGGGATTGCTAGAGGTTCCCAAGGTCTGCCTAAAGACTTCGGGTGCTAGAGCGTTTGAGGCCCCTACACCATGGAATTCTCTACCTCGTCAGATAAGGGAGTGTCTGACTGTGGAGAGCCTTAAAAACACATTTATTTAAGCTCACCTTCTTGGAGTGTGAATGAATTGGGGATTATTGAATATTGTGGTACTGATGGTTTTAATTGCAATTTATGGTTTTAACTGCTGAATTTTTCTTTTGTTTTGTGCAAGCGCTTACATATTTGTTTGATTTGCTCTTTTTATAAATAAAATTTGAGCTGAGCTGAGTTGAGGAATAATGGCGCTAAAGGTGAGGCACAATACACCCTCATGGGGCAAGCAGCAAGATGAGAGGTTACACTTGCTGTTCCACCTAGGCTCCAGTGATCTGGATGAGAGTAGTCTAATGGAGGTGTAGGCTAGGTTCAGGGAGCTTGCTAGGTTCTGCAGAAGTGCGGGGTTCCATTCGATTGCTTTCTTGGAGGTACTGCCTGTGCCAAGAGCAAGCACAGTGAGAAAGTGGAGGCTTAAAGAATTTATTCAGTGGCTGTGGGGTTGGTGCAGTCAGATAAGGTTTGGGTTAGTGGGGGACTGGGGAGCAGCGTGGGAGGACGAGAGCCTGTTTGTTCCAGATAGGCTACATCTGAGTAGGGAGAGAGAAGCAGTGCTAAAGAGAAAGTTAGGGGATTGTATCGAAAGAAAGTATAATTTAAACTGATTTCGGGGGGGGGACAGGAAGGGGACACTCAAAGTGGCAGGGGTGATGGGAGGCTATCAGCCTCCCTCCCTTCCAGGATGGAGATAAAATACTAGTAGAAAGCAAGAACAAGCAAAGGTTAGTAGGGGAGAGCAGTGAGGGGAGGGGGGGTCCTGGTGGAAGGGATTATCAGCCAATACCAGGAGTGTAGGGAACAAAATGGTGGACTTGGAGGCCGTCATGGTGTATGAGAGACTGGACATTGTAGTAATAAGTGAAACATGGTGAACAGAACATCATGCCTGGGAGCCAGTTATCCCAGGCTACAGATTTGTTTCGAAGGACTGGATGGTAAGGGTGGGTGGCATTATATGTCAAAGACGACATCAGGGCAACGGAAGGACAGGAGGAAATGGGGAAGACGGAGCTTATGTGGGTCACACTTGACAAACGGACTGGGGAACTATTGAGGATAGGGGTGGTCTACAGACCTCAGATGCAGGCGGAGGAATGGGATAGACAGCTGATACAGGCAGTTACAAAGATGGCTCTGTGACAGAAATGGGAAGGATGGAGTCAATGGCTGGGATTTTTCTAGCAGGCTGGAAAAAAAAAAAACACATACTGGGATTCCGCTGCCCAGCAGCATCTAGATAAAGTGGCAGCCAGGTTGTATATCTTAGAGAAAATGACCGAGAGGGAGGAGTGCACCTACTTACACACTCGCGTGGAGTTTAAAGGGATTGGGTCACTCAAATATAAACTTAAGGTTAGAAAATGAATATAATTGGACACTGATAGGTGTTCAGTCTGATTGGGACAATTAAATACATACATGGGAAATGGTTGGTGCATTCAAAAGGGGAACAAGAATCACCTGTTCTAAAGAGAGAATATAAGATGCTGAAAGACAGTAGTAGGAGGTTATTGCTCTGGAAGTTATAGCTGAGAGGCCAAGACTAGGTATGTCCGTGGGAGATGGCAGATAGCATAGGGTCCAGTTTCTCTTTATGGATAGGGAAGGGTAGGAGTAATAATAGCATATCTCAGTAATAGCCTTTTTTGTCATGTTATTTAAAAACATTTGTTTACTTTTCCTCTAACAATGTTATTCTCTTGTGTTAAACTTGTATATAGTATAATGCTACTTTTGACCTTCTGTTAAGTAAAGAGCTATTTATTTACTCAACAGTTGTGTCTGCGATTTAAATTATTTCTAAGGTAATTTATGGTTTCCCTTGGCTGAGGCAAACTTTGTTTAGCATCCGCTACCTGAGAGACACACTACTAGACTTTGATCTGTGCAATTGCATGTTTAATCTCCCAGTTCTGTGCAGGTGGGAAGTTAGGTGCTGGAGGACCCAGCTGGTGGCAGTAGATACCAAAAGATGGACACCTCTCAGAAAGCTAATACAGCCTAGAGAGAGGTGGGTTTTCACAGGCTCTCGGGGGGGGGGTATACTTCTGCTAGTGGGGGACCTAAGCCTCCATGGTGTTGACTGGGGGATCCTGGCTGCAGTATCAGCTAGGGGTAGGGGGATCCTAGAGGCGCGCTACAAGAGGTATTCATGCAACAGCTGGTCAGGGAGCCAACTGGGGGAGAAAACCTGCTGGACATGGTCTTTGCAAATGGGGAGAGTGTGGAAGAGGTGGAGATGGGTGACGTACTAGATGTCACAGATCCACTCAGCAGGTCAGGCCCTCTACTCCCAAAGTGCCAACCTCTGAGCGCAGTCTTGTGAACAGTGTAACAGACAAGGTAATCCTCTTGTCTGTTTTTGTGAGTTCGGATCAACCTTTGGTCTCAGTTCTGGAGGGATTCAAACTGTAACCTCTTGCTAGCATACCCAATGCACAGGCTCAGATATATCTGTCTTCAGGGGCCAGATATCTTTGCCTCGGGCACCTAACCAGGTATTCAGAGATGAACCCTTAAAATTAATAAAGACCTCAGATTTAAAATGCTTCTGTTTCCAGTTTGGTACCAGCATACAAGCTTATATGTCTGCTGAACCATAAATATTTCTTAGCAAAAGAAATCAATTCAAAGACAGACCAGGTTTGCTCTGAAATTATAGTTTTACTAAAATATATAATAATATGTCAAACATACAATACAGAACTTTTATAACACGATACATACATACTGTATCTAAACAAAACAAGGTTTAAAACAGTGCAATTCCTACAACTATATTTAGATTTTGTCTAGCTTTCTAAATACCTGTTTTCAGTGCTCAGATGTTTCCTTAGTCAGTGTCAGATACAAATGCGCATCTGTAGTAAAAGAGAATAATCTTTTCAAGCAGTATTGGCCAACCCCTTTTGGATGAAGTCATCCAGCCCCTCCTCTGGTCAAATGTCTAACAAAAATATATTTTTATACAACCACAGGATGTAATTTCAAAGTATTAATTCTGCAACCTTAGCATAACTCAAGTTTCAGTGACACCTCTTTTGATCTCATGGTGTACCCTCTTCACACAGGCTTCATAGGGTCATTTACAACCTTACACCTCTATGTAACATCCTAGCTTCCCATATTTTAATGTCATAAACCTAGTTTATGATTTCTCTCTTAACAATATTAACTTAACTCTGTAATTGGCTTAGAGAAACAGGACCCTTAATAAAAGTCTTCCAGTAACTGTCAGCAGTTCTCTTGGCATGCATCTGTCGGCTAAAACCGGGGATGAGAAAGGTCATTCCTAGAGCATTTGATTTTCAGCAGAGAGAATCATAATACATTTTATATAAAAAAAAAATATATATATATTATCCAGCACTCAGAACTGGCTGTCTACGTCACACTAGGTACTACTGACTACAGGACTGTGAGGTTCAGGATAAAAGCGGGAGGAAGACAAATCAGACTAGCATGAGGGTGATGGACTTCAGAAAGATAGACTTTGAGAGCTTGCAGCTGGAGGTGTTTTCTTGGTATGCTGTGTCAGGCTCGGATTAACTGGTGATGATCCCAATTTACTGGATTGTTATGGGACAAAAGAAGGTCAAGCCCATCGGGATCCAGCAACATTCTTATATTTTTATTTTACTCATCGACGACTTGTTTGACACTGAACCAAATTGTACCAAATTTATGATGGGTGCGTCAAAAGGAACAGCAGAGGAGTAAGTGCAAAATCCGCTCCACAACCATCACAGACCCATCAGGGTGCATCTGAACAGGGTACAGGACATAACGGGACAGGAGGCCCCTGCCATGGGACACGGTGCTTAAAGCAGTTCGGGACATGGACAGAAAAAAAGGGCGTGTCCTGGAAAGACTTGGAGCTCAGGACACCAAGACAGAATCTGCGGCCAAACTTGCTAAAGAGGCAGATGACAGATCTCAAAGAACTCTGCAGCCTTTGTGAAATCTACAAATGAAATTAACCATCTACGAGCTCGAGTTGAATCATTGGAGAATGCAGATTGGGCCATGAATTTAAGACTGGTCAGGATTCCAGAGGACACTGAAGGGGAGAATTTGTTTGGGTACCTGAAACAAAGGATACAGTTCCATATCCCATCCGAGTTCCATTTGGATCTAGACACTTTAAAGACCTCCTTCCGAATTAACTTTTGACAAGCGCAAGCAACCCAAGAGACAGCCCACACAGTCCTGTTAGTTACGACCGGTCCAGACATATGAGACATAGTCCTGCAATGGGCAAGAAGCAGTTACCTCCGAAATGTTGAGGGGCATGAAATAAAAATATTCCCTGATTGGTCGTATGTGACTTGGAGTTGCCGTAAGCTCTTTGACCCACTCCGGAGGCAGTGCAGGGGTTTGGGGGTGGCCCACTTCCTATTAGCTCCTGCCCACCTTAGAATTACTTATGGCAGCAAAATGTACCAATTCAGCGATGTGGAGGAAGCTAGAAAGAGAATGAACCATATTGTGGCAGAATTTCAGAGCAGATCTCCACCGGTCCATTCTCGGCCACACAACTCCGAAGAAGAAGCTTGAGGTCTGTTGCACTAGCTTGTTTTCCCCTTTTAATGATCTCGACACTAAGGAGAGATCGATGACTGATTTTGGATGGGAGGTCCTGCCAGGATTTGTCCTTCCCTTCACATTAATGTTTACTTGACATTTGATTTTCTAGGGTCTGGTCAGGATTCCAAGGAATGGCTTCCAGACTTTGTGATTTGTTGGCATCAGAAAAGTTTAATGTAGATTCAAATTTTTATAAATGGCTGACCACGAGGAGCGAGAACAACCTGGCGCACTTTGTTTTGACACCATTTTAGGTTTTACAAGTTGGGACTGTTTTAAAAAAAAAAATTGATAGTTGTTACTTATATACAAATGAGGAAATATAAGGATTTGATAGCACTCTAGATAAAATTAGCAGCTTTGCATCTGTAGATTAGTTACAAGGGTGATCTCCTAGTGCCACTTGAATGTTGCTGATCTAGTATTCCTTAATGGTTTGTTTTTTAGTAAATTGATTCACCAGTATGCAGAGCATGGTTGCTGTACCAAGGGGTGTAATTTCTTGCAGTCTTAGTTTCATGAAGTGGGAATAATGGTCTTAGAGGTCATACGTACTATAATCCTTATTGGCTACCTAACTTGGTTTATATTCCACAGGTTTTAACGGGGCTGGCAATCCTAAACAATCCTGCCTGGACGTTTCTGCCAAACGACAGCGCGTGCATAAGTGTCTGCTTAGGACAATACCCTACAAGATGTAGCACAATTCAGTGGACTTATACTCCTGATGCTAACATATTTTGTGCTCTTCATTTGTGCATAGATGTCTTTTCTGGTACAACTGCATGTAATGCTTTGGTATGTTCATTTAAAAGTAAATAAAAATAAAGTAATAAAAAAGAAAGACGGACTTTAACAGAATGAGGAGGATATTTGAGGAAGAAATAGCAGGGAGGTGGAATATAGGGGATGTTGAAGAGCTTTGGGAAACTGTCAAAGGAGGGGTATTAAGGCCATTAAAATTTGCATTAATAAGGTGATGAAGAACAAAAAAAGGAGGAGACTGCTCTGGTTTACAAGGCGGCAGGGGCAGTCAGGGAAAGGAAAAGAGCATTCAGGGAATATAAGAAGACACAATGGGGGGGGAGGACAGGGAGGCTTATAGAGAAATGAAGAGGGTATCACAGCAGAAGATTAGAAGGAGGGCTAAAGTGGAAACTGAGTAGAAAATAGCAAAGTGGGTCAAAAGGGGGTTTGGGAAGGATGAAACTTTTTTTAGGTATGTGGGGGAAGAAAGAAGTCGAGGCAGGGGATAGTAAGGTTGCAGGGGAGGAGGAATACACCTGGAAGGGACTTTGAAAAAGCAGAGGGTAGAATACTCTGCTCAGTCTTCTCACGGAGGAAGGCGGTAGTGGTCCAAAGCTTGGGGAGGGGTATGCACAGGGAAGGCAAAAAGGTGTATCCTAGTATGTTCAGCATTGACATGATAAGGGAGGAACTGGACAAGGCAATGGGGCCAGATGGCTTGTACCCGAGAGTACTACGAGAACTGAGGGAGGAGCTGGTAGCCCCATTGAAGAGACTGTTTAACTTGTTCATGGATACAGGGTGTGTGCCCAGGGACTGGAGGAGGACGGATGTGGTGCCACTGCAAGGGGGGGGTGCAGTAAGGAGGCAGTGGAAAATGATTGCCAGGTCAGCCTCACTTCGGTGGTGGGCAAGGTGATGGAGGTGCTAATAAAGGAAAGGGTAGAGGACTGCTCGGTGGACAGTGGACTGCAGGATGAAAGGCAGTGTGGTTTTAAGAATGGGAGAGCCTGTCAGACAAACTTGATAGTTCTTCCATTAGGTAGCATGAGTTGGTTGACTTGGGGGGGACATGGCCTATCTGGACTTCAGGAATGCTTTCGACTCTATCCCTCACAAAAGGCTAGTAAATAAGATGTAAAGCTTAGGCGTGGGACAGAAATGGGGTGCATTCCACACTGGGGGGGGGGAGAGAAGTGGGGTTTCCCAGGGGTCAGTGCTGGGACCCCTCTTTTTTAATATATACATCAGTGATATAGGAAAAGGTCTGGAGGGAAGTGTGTGCCTATTCACAGATGATATGAAAATCTTTAATAGGGTGGACACCAGGTGGGGGTAGAGGCCATGAAGCACAACTCAAGGAGTCCGGAGGGGTGGTCGGAAACTTGGCAAATTCATTGCCAAAAAGTGTGCTGTGATGCATCTGGGAAGCAAAAAATCTGCAAATGGCTTACACTTTAGGAGGGGAGGAAATCAAAAAAACAGAATAAGAGAGAGATCTAGGGACTATAGTATCAAGCAGCCTTAAGGTCGGTAGTCAGTGTAGCAAGGCAGTGGGGAAGGTTAATGGAATGCTGGCTTGGGAGGGGCATAACTAGCAGAAGGAAGGAGGGAGGTGCTGAGGCCTCTTTACAAGGCCATGGTGAGACCACAACTGGAGTACGGGGTGAGGGTCCAGTTCTGGAGACCAAACCTATGCAAGGACATTGATGGAATAGGAAGGGTTCAGAGAAGAGCAACAAGATGGTGCATGGTATGCAGGAAACCATACGAACAGAGTGTAGAGAATTGATCTGCACCTATTGGAGACTAGAACTGAGAGAGGGTGACATGATTGAAACTATACAAGGGATCAGTAAGGTGAGGGAGGGAGCTTGTTCAGGAGGAAGGATGGGGCTAAAACTGGAGGGCATAGCCTAAGTTTGGAAGGTGGAAGATATAGAGGCAATGTGAGGGGCATTCTTCATGGAGAGGTGAAGGTCTGGAATAAACTACCAGAAAAGGTGGTGGAGGGATTTAAGAGGGTATGGGACAAACATATGGGATTTGGGAATAAGGGAAGGGAGGGCCGTAACAATGGAGATGAATGGGGAGGGGGGAATGGGCAGACTCAGGCCGATAAGGTCCTTTTCTGCCATCAGATTTCTGTGATTCTGTGAATCTGTGATTCAGTGAACATAAGTAGTCTGCTTGACACACTACTTTTAAGATTTTTTTTGTTTTGTTTTCAACTTTCTTTATCCTCCTCGGTGGGCGCCTGGTCATTTGCCAGCCTCTGGGTCGTTTGGGGGTCTTGTAGCACCATGCACACCCTGGTGGAACCCCAGAGCCGGCCCAGAGGCTTCATCCTTGGGTGGCCCCCATCATTTCCTCTGTTTTCTCCCCTTCAGTCCTACACCTGAGACCCCGGAAGCGGTGACGCATGCACGTGTATGCGCACTGCAGCTCCAGTACCAGCCTCTTCCACCCTCCCTCGGCCTAACGCCGGCACTTCTCGGAGTGATGCAGCCACTCTGGCCTCCACCAGGGGGCCGCCAAGCTCAGAGGAGTCCAAGCACTCTCTCCCAAGGTGGAGGGCTGCCAGCTGCTCGCAATCCTCTCCCTTCCCCCTGCTAACCTCTGATGATCCAGGCTCTTCGCCAGCGTGGCGCGAGGTGTGGCATCCAGCACCTCAACCCTCAGTACCACTGGGCCAGTGTACTTTCAAGATTGTTGATTAAAATTCTGAACAGCAGTAGCCCTAGCACTGACCCATGAGGTACATCACTGAGTACCCTTCTCCAGTACTTTCCAACCACAGCTCTCTGCTTCCTGCCCCCAAGCTGTTTGGCAAGCTTCATTGTGTATGCCTTGTGTACACTGCATTGTGTACTTTGGGCCTTTCCCTGTTCACATCCCTTGTCACCCTCTCAAAGATTATTAGGTTGGTTTGGCTTGAGCTGCTGGCCATAAGGCCATGCTGAAGGAGGGTGGTGGGTGAGTAAGTGGTGGTTATAGAATTCAGACTAGGCTCTGGGCACATTGTTTTTCTTTTAACCACAAGGTTGCTACTCTGATAAACCACAGGTCTCACATCTGAACCCTGGCACTGCAAGTCTGATTTTAGTATGAATTCCAGCACTACAGATTGGGTCTTGTAAAATAGCAGGATTACTGTACTTCTCTTGCCCTGCTGGTCACCTTACTTTTAACACACTCCATCATTGTGCTGTCGTCCTTGACTACAGATGCGCACTGCTCACCATTCTTCATCCCCAGTGCCTGTCATGATTCTCAGGTCCTTTTCCTCCTCCAGTGCAACAAAGGGAGCCTCACAAAGTCTGTAGGTTCTGCCTCTGTTTTTACTTCCAGGGGTTTGGGCTACATTGAGTCTGTGGCCCAAGGAGTCTGACCAATTGTTCATCTTGTTCAGGTCCTCTAAATTTGTCCACATCTTCGAGGGATTCCACCATGCTGGTCATCTCTGTGTGAAAAGCAAACTTAAGCAATCTTCTAGGGACCCCAGTTTCTAGTTTGTTGACAAAAATGTTGAACAGTAGTGGGCTGAGCACTAATCCCCAAGGGATATGTCTCAGGACCCCTCTCAACTCAGATTAGTGTCTGTCCACTACAGCCCTTTGCTTCCCTCCTCCAAACGAGTCACATCCTAAAGGGCAGAGTAAAACAACACTGGAACATCTGGGAAGACTCTGTGAACCTCTAGTACTTTTTCTTTCTTTAACCATCTGTTTATCTATGTATGCTTAGTGTATACCACACTGCGTTTCAAGGGCTTTGCTTGAAGTCCAGATGGACTAGTTGTATGGCCCTTGTCGTGTACAACTCCTTATTCACCACTTTGCAAAAGGTGATCAGCTTGGTTTGCCGCAATCTTCCACCCATACCTCTCAACCTTTTGTCCCCCCAAATGTGGAACG
The DNA here is from genome assembly GCA_016271365.2 of Neoceratodus forsteri. Taxonomy (NCBI): domain Eukaryota; kingdom Metazoa; phylum Chordata; order Ceratodontiformes; family Ceratodontidae; genus Neoceratodus; species Neoceratodus forsteri. The sequence goes on along the minus strand of CM057455.1, from coordinate 287,805,190 downwards.
TTGCCTCTCAAAATGTGTAACAAATGAGCAAAATGTGCAACACTTAATCAAATCTTTACCTAAGAAGCTCAGAACACTGTTAAAATGTTTGCATTTATATTTAGAAAGTCTGTTATTAATTGAATAATATATTTTTTGCATCATTTACTATAGATTTTTGCTTTAAAATGTTAACACTGAATGTGGGACAAGTCCTCACAATGTGGAACAGGAAGCTTTTGTGAAGTAAAATGAAGAATGTTCCTCGTAATGTGGTACAGTTGAGAGGTATGCTTCCACCCATAAAGCCATGCTGAGAGAAGGCAAGAACCTTGGCCTTAAGCAAGTGCTGTATTATTCTGTCCTTGATAATGGCTTTCTTGACCTTGCCCAGCACTGTTGTCAGGCTGACCTTCCTGTAATGGCCTGGATCATGATTTGCCCCTTCTTGAAGCTGAGGACCTCACTTGCCACTTTGCAGTCTTGTGGCACACCTGTGAGGAAGTACTTCTCTGAAAGAGAGGTAGATTCCTGGAACAGTCTTACAGCGGAGGTGGTGGGCTTCATGCATGCATGGGATAGGCACAACGGAACATTAGTTGGGAAGCAAGTTGGAGGAGGGACCGGAGATAAATTAGGCTGTGCTGGGCAGGGAAAACAGTGGGCAGACTGGGTGGATCAAGCAATCATTATCTGGCAACAAATTCTGTCTTTCTTTCAGTGTTTCACTTGGCTAGAAAGACTCATGATAGATTACTGCAAGTGGCCCCATCAGTTACTGTAACTCTAATTCTGGGGTGCTTCCCATCTGATCATTGGGACTTGCTTGTCTTGATCTTCACCAGGTAGTCAGCTACCAATGCAGGTGTCATGTCTGCAGACTGCATCTTGATCACCTCCTGATACCATGTGTCCTCTGATTTCCATCTTCCCTTACCTGGGGTCCCTTTGCTGAACACCAAAGGGAAATTTTGTTCAGCATCTCTGTCATTGTCCCTGGTTCTCTCACTACTGAGCTAAGGCTTGTTTTCCAGGTGTAACCTGGAAGGAGGGGAACAGGGGAGAAGAGCTGAAGCAGCAAATTCACATGGAAAATCAGAGATGCTACAGACAACCAAGAGTCGAATCTTGAGCAAAAATTATGAAATGGCAGAATTTACAACAGCACAGTAAAATATCACATATCTTAACCACTCGGAGACGGCGGCAAAAGTAAACATGAATCCTGAAATTAAGTGCAAAAGAAAGTTTTCATTTTGTTCACAGCTCTTCCGTCTTCCCTGACTTCTATCCCCTCCTTTGCATTCTTTTTTTTAATTTTTTTTATTTAGATATTTTTTGTTCGTTCACTACATACAGAACAAATAACGTCAACATAACATTGCTATTTTCTGCTGTTTACATCATAGGTTAGCTCTCTCATTTACTATTCGGTCATACCTTCAGTGAGTCTTTAGTACCTTTACAGACACATATATATATATCCTTATAACTTGGTACTCTTCCCCCCCCCCCAGATCATCCATATCAGACAAAGCATATTTTTTTCTTTTCATAAAGTACCCATCTTTACCATAGTAATTCAAACTTTTCTTTCCCTTGATTAACTCTAGCTGTCAAGCATTCCATAGTGTAGATGTCCCTCATAATTCTTAGTTGAGCAGTCCCTCAGTGGTGTTCTTTATCCCTCTCCAGCCTGGAGGCAAACTGTTTCTTTACAGCAGTCATAGACTTTTGTAGCTTCTAAGACAGAAACCCACCATCACAGTTGGATTTAGTATCACTGATTATTTAAGGATCCTAAGTTTATTTTATTTATTTATTTCACGTCCTTGATTACAAATACCTCTGAATACAGACAGCTCTTTTACAAAGGTTCCATGTCAGTCGGGAGGAGTAACAAACAAGGAAGATAAAATACATAGTTTCCAACAGGAACAGACAATCAAAGTAAATATACAATAGCAAATAATAGGGTTAAGTCTAAGAGGAGGACCGAGAGAGTTGGATAAAAAGGTGGGTAGGGAAAGTTGGAGGAAGCAGCCAGGGGCCTTTTTACCCCATAAAAGGGGGTAGGGTACTGAGAAGGCAGGAGAGGTGGGTAGGGATAGAGGGGTAGGGGGAGGATGAGGCAGCCAGTGGCCTTGTCAAATTAGTTGAGATGAGAAAGGGGCGGTAGAAAATAATTGCAGTGATTGTGGGAGCACAGGTCAGGATATTGCTTGTAGAAGGTGGAGTCTTCGGTGAAGCAGTCACGTGAGCTGTTAGTGGTGAGATGTTGAAGCAGAAGTTTAAACTGGCCTAGTTTAGGTATGGTTAATATATCTCTGTGAAGTGCGTTAAACGAGTGGGGTGCTCTGTAGGCAAACGACCATTGCCCCTTATTGTCCAGCATCTAGGGACATGGAGAAATTGGTTCTCTGAGCAACACATGTGCTGAAAAATGCAATGTGGGATAAGCATATTTATGGTCCCAGGTGGCAGCAGGCCGAGAAGTGCTTGTTTAGCTAACTGGTAGGTTTGATATTGGTTCCTGCTGCTAAGTTGAAGCCATCCAGTCTGAGCATACAGCTCAGAAGTGTGAGTGAGATGTGCCACACCAGTGAGTAGTCTGCACGCTTTGTTCAGAGCTACAGAGATCCTTCAAAGGGATGATAGAGAGGCTGCTCCATAAATTACCAGTCTGCAGTCTACAGTGGATATGACAGAACTATGTATAGCAAATCTGAGGGCATCCAATGTCAGGCAGTGTTTGTGTTGGTGGAGTAGTCCAATCCAGTCTTGATGCTGGCCGCCCTAGCGACGTAGTCAATATGTTAGGTGTAAGATAGGCGTCTATCTAGGGTTACCCCAGATATTTAAAATGTTGCACTTGTTCAAGTGGGACTCTGTTTCTGATGGTAAGTGCATGGGACTTATGCTTGTTGTGGGAACACGACAACTCGCTGCGACATTTCGTCTCCCGACTGTATGATCCGGTGACAATGCGCTCCTATAATAATAATAAAATTATTTGATTGCGCCTTTCAAATATTTCAAGGCAGTACAAACATCATTACATTTAACATAACCAAACAAGCAATAGCAATACAACAGATAAAATATATAAAATAAACAATTTAAAATACAGCAGGAAAAGCCTGAATCCATAAGAATGACTTTAAGGCCTTCTTAAACCTATCCACAGTTGTACTTTCTCGGAGCTGGTGGGGCAGAGAATTCCAAAGGGTTGGAGCCGCAAAGCCGAAAGCACGGGCTCCAGAAGACTTCAAATTCACCCTCGGAATCTCTAGCAACCCCTTGTCAGCCGAGCGAAGCTGTCTCAGAGGGGTGTAAGGCACCAGAAGCTCTTTCAGGTAGTCGGGACCTAACCCATGTAGGGCTTTGTAGGTCAAAAGACCCACTTTGAAGGTGATCCGCCACTGTACAGGCAGCCAGTGCAGAGTGCGCAGCACAGGGGTAATATGAGATCTTCTAGACACCCCAGTCAACAAACGTGCTGCAGCATTCTGCACTAGCTGCAAGCGGCGGATTTCAACCCTAGCAAGCCCTAGGTATAGGGAGTTACAGTAATCAAGACGTGATGTCACAAAGGCATGGACCAAAACTGACAAATCGCCTGGTGAAACCAGGTGCCTAATCCTGGAGATGTTTCTAAGGTGGAAGAATGAAGTCTTGACTACTGCAGACACCTGATAACGAAGGGTCAAGCCAGTGTCAAGCTCCACACCCAGGTTACGCACCCGTTCAGAGGTAGGGATCTGGTCTACCCCAAGAACTAATCCAGAGGGAGACCCTATCCCCAAACCCTCAGCCCTGCGACCAGGGTCCGCCACCATAACCTCGGTCTTTCCCGGGTTCAGCTTTAAACCACTGATGTTCATCCAGTCTTGGATATCAGCGAGGCAATTATTCAGCACCGAGATAGCACTAACCTGGTCGGGTGCAAAAGACAGGTAGAGCTGGGTATCATCGGCATAGCAATGAAACTTCAGCTTATACCGTCTTACAATGTCTCCGAGGGGTAGCATATATACTGCGAACAACATGGGGGAGAGCACCGAACCCTGAGGTACCCCACAAGAAAGAGAGAAAGCCCCGGATGAATGTAAACCGAAACCACTCTGAGTTCTCTCCAGGAGGTAAGATGAAAACCATCTGAGGACTACACCTGAAAGCCCACAGATGGACCTCAGACGCTCGAGCAAAACCCCATGATCCACAGTATCAAAAGCTGATGATAGATCAAGGAGAACCAAGATAGAGCGTGTCTCCGATCTCCGCCATCAGGAGATCATTGAGCACCGAACCAGAGCAGTCTCGGTGCTATGCCTCTACTAAAACCTGACTGGAAGGGCTCGTATAAACTATGGATGGTCAAATGGTTATCAAGTTGAGCCGCCACAACCTTTTCAATAACCTTCCCCAAAAAAGGGAGGTTAGAGACTGGACGGTAGTTGGCAAGGTCATTTGGGTCTAAGGAAGCTTTCTTCAGGAGGGGAGTCACCACCCCTTCTTTCAGAGAGCTGGGGAAAACTCCCATCTCCAAATAACACCGAATTATCCGAGCAAGGACCGGGTCAATAAGTTCACTACATCCTAAAATCAAGGAGGTGGGACCTGGATCCAAACTACAACAAGTTGGGTGCATCTCAGAGACAATCTTCATAGTGTCCACGAGATCAGGAAGATCAAAGGAGCTCCAGGAAACTCCGGGCACTGGGACAACACCCTGATCAACTGCAACAGCTATGGAGTGAGGTTGGGGACACTGCCCCGAGATGTCCTCCACCTATTCGCAAAGAATCGAGCAATCTCCTCCCGAGTCAGTCTGCGTAAAAACTCGACGGACCTACCGACAGGCTGGGCTGCACAGTCTGTCAACAGTTCTGAAGAGCTGAGCCGGTCGATTCCGAGCGACAGAAATTTTCCTGGACAGGAATTCTGCCTTCTTACGGGAAATTTCTGTTTGATAGAGCTTATAATGCTCTAGCAAAATAAGATGGTCAGCATCCGAGGCAGTCTTCCTCCAGCGACGCTCCAACCTACGCCCCAACCTCCGCAACCCTCTCAACACCCCATCAAACCATGGGGTGATGGGATGGTGCGGAAGGGGGCGACCGGGATGGAGCTATCTGGTCCAGAGCATCCGAGATGGCCCCATTATAGGCCACCACCAGCTGCTCGGGATCAGAGCACAATTCATCACACAATGAGAGGTCAATAACCGCTAACAGGTCTTCAGGGACAACATCCCACAATGGACGGTATTTGACCATCTCCACAGGGGCCGACCTACCCGGGGGGCCACAAAGTTGAATCCAACTGAGTAATGGTCAGACCAACCCACTGGTTCCACCACCAAGTCGGATGCCTCGATCCCAGGAGGAAGACCAGATCAAGAGAGTGCCCTCCCTTGTGAGTAGCTGTGGAAACAACCTGAGTGAAGCCAAGAGATGACATCACCTGGAGGAAATGTTGACCAAAAAGCGAAGATTAATTGTCAATCCAAGCATTGAAATAAGCAGCACCATCAATCCAAGTGATTTCAAGGCTCCAAATCAGCAACAAAATCTGCCATTTCCTGCAGGAAAGCGTCCTCATCCCCAGGTGGACAGTAGATGAGAGCAATCCTGCACCCCACCCCAGCTACCACAGTGCACTCAAATGATCTGGCCTCCTCAACTGGAACTTCAGTTAGACCCAATTCGGTCTTAAAACAGACCGCTACCTCCCCTCCGCGATCCAATTTCGGGCAATGTATAACCGAGAACCCGGGAACAGCAGCCTCTAAAACTGGGGCCGCATTCCCATCCAACCAGGTCTTGGTAATGCAAGCCAGATCTGCCCTAGCAACAAAGTCCGCTATAAGGGCAGTCTTATTGCAGACAGATCTGGCATTGCACAACAGCGCCCGAGTTGGGCGAGGGTGACGTATTGTCCCAACCACTTGCCCTCTAAGAAAGGGTGCCCTTGGGTATGGGAACTAGAGTGGAATTACCACGTTCCAGAACCCATTTACGCCCCAGGGCGTCTTGAAACCTCACCACCCCAATGGAGAAGCAACGCCACTCCGCTGTCCACAACCTCCAACACCGCCTCCCCCTCCCCTTCACACAATCCCCAAAGCCCGCAACGATGATAAACCTGAGGTGGCAAGGAGGGAAAAAGGCGGAGGAGCAGGCCGAGTAACGAACAACTAGTGGAACTGGCAAGCACATCAGGCTGCTTATAAAATTAAAACCAAATAAAGCAAATAAACAACAAGTAGAAAACACTACCACCCACCATAAAACTAAACAAACAGTATTATAATATAACAATTAAACAATCACAAAATTACTCTAAGTCCCACAGTCCTCTCACGACCACGAGACTGAAAATAATAAAACAACTATAGCAACAAAAATAAAATACAATAAATATGTACAGGGAAAAAATATATAAACCACCTGCCGGAACTGTCCCGCAGGACCGAAAGGGTGGAAAACAAGCTGAAATCAAGCACTCTCACTGCTCAAAACTTTCTCCCCTCAAAATAACAAAATATCACAAGTCCTAGGAATTAAATACAAATAATACAATAAATCGATTCATCAGCACCTGAATAAAAACAAAATTAAAACAAACAACAAATCACAAGGACCAGCCAGTCCAAAAGAATAGAGACCCACCACTACTACACCAGGGGAAGGAAGGCCCTTCGGCCAGCCTCCCCAGGTGTATAGAAAGGAGAAGAAAAGGACCAAGCCGTCTAGCCAATCCCTCCCCACTGCGTGAGACCCTAGCCAGGACCGCCAAAGCCCTATAGACCACTAAAAATGAATAACAAAAGGTTCAAGAAAGCAATAGTTAAGTTCACGGGCACTTATCTTGTGGAGTCTTCTTCCAGCCGCTTCTTTGCACTTCTTTACACTTCAAAGAATCAAACAGTAATAACTTGCTCCCATGACAATTCGCTCCTTCGCCCACTGATAGTAATTATAACTGTAACTGACAGTAAGTGGTCTTACTCAGAATGACAGTAGGAATTAATTAAATGCCATCACCTCCCTGTGTCAATCCTGATTTGATTCAAGGCAAAAATAAAGCTCTTCATTATTGCTTAACTTTAATCACTGCGGGGACCTAAAAATGATTGTCAGTCACAATAAAATGCTATGCAGTCATTTCACATTCATATCTTATTCGTGTCTTAAATACAAAGAGTTTATCTAGTTCACACCGCTGGCTCATTAGAATCACCACTGTGCACCAGTTACAGTCACAAATAAAGGGCACTGCTCCAGAAAGGGGTTATCTGCACGCCTTTAGCAACGTGGAATGGTAAATAAATATGCATATATGTTTACAAATAACTGGGTGCTGTGTTCTAGCTTAAGAGTGTTGCAACAGCATTTAAAACGAGTCGTGTTCCTATTCAAAATTCCCAGGGAGCTGGAGAAGTTATTTCTTAAATGACCGGGAGTGAATTCCTCTGAATTTAATCCAGTTAACTCCGTATAGGGTCTTTTCACTCAGAAGGTGCACCAGAGACTAGGAGTGCTGGCAAAGAAAAAGGAAAGGAGCAGCTTTTACTTTTCAAAACTGAGCAGCTCTTCTCGGCTGCATACATGTATTCTACGAGGCTCAATTGGCAGAATTTTTTTTTATTCTTTAGAGCCAGCAAGCCGGGATTCACAGTGGAGCTGGAGAAGTTTTTTCTTAAATGACCGGGAGCGAATTGACTCGGTAGCGAGTTGTTGCGGGAGTGAGTAGTCGCCGGAGCGTACAGTCGGGAGCGAATTGTCAGGGAGTGAAAAGTCAGGAGCGAATTATCATGTATCCGCTTGTTGTGAGTGCTGCTGAACATCATGACTTCAGTTTTTTTGTAGTTCAGGATCAAGTTTGTGTTTGTTAAACCAGTCCTCTACTTCCTCAAAGCCACGCTGTAGGTGTTGCTCCAGTTGCTTGGGGTTGGAATTGCTGGTGAAGATGACAGCGAAGGCTACTTTGTTGGCAAAAGTGAGGGAGGTTGTTGAGAAAGATGCTGAACAAGAGTGGTCCCAAAATAAAGCCCTGAGGGACCCCAGAACGAATTGGCTGTTGGTCAGAGAGAACATTGGCTATTTTCACCCATTAAGAGTGGTCTGCCAGATAACTTTTGAACCACAGTGTCGTGTCTGAGGAGAGGCCAGCAGAAGTCAGTTGTTGGAGTAGTGGGTGGTCACGGTGAATGGTATCGAAGGCCTTTGTTAGGTCTACGAAAGCTGCTTCTACCAGAGTGCCTTGATCCAGAGACTGGTGAATGAAGCCAGTGAATTCCATGAGTGCTGTAGTGGTGCTATGCCTTACTGGAATCCATGTTGCTATGGACATTGGATGGAGTATTTTTAGAGGTAGTCGACAAGTTGATCAGCAACAATGTGCTTGAGTGCCTTGGATAGTGAGGGATGATAGATATGGGTCTATAATTTCGTGTAGGATCCTGTCTCCATTCTTGTGAACTGGGGTGACTAGGGCAAATTCCCAAACTTACTTGGTTTACTTGGTTAGTTGGACAAAGAAGGCAGTTGCCTATAAATATTGTCCTCCACATAAGTGGATCAATCTAGATGACCCTGTTCGATCAGCCAATTATCCAGTTTAGATTTGAAAATCAAAAAGGAGGGAGACACTACAATGTCCTGGGGGAGAGTATTCCATAATCTCGGAGTTCTTATTGAAAAATAGTTTTGTCTATTATTAGTATTACATTTTGCAATATTAAGCTGTCTATTGTTAAATCGGGTCCAGTTTTCCTAGTAATAAATGAAATACCACATTGTTTCATTAAAGTAGGATTTTGGATAATCTTAAAAGTTGAAGTAGATCGCCCGTGTTCTTCTTAATTTAAGTGAGTGCAACCCTGTTTTATGAAGCCTCGTATCATAATCTTCGTGAGCTAGGTGTGGAATAGATTTTGTGACTTTTCTTTGAATCTTCTCTAACCTCACTACATACGCAGAAGATATGGGCTCCAAAATGAGAACCATAATCCATATGTGGTCTAATGTGTGATCTATAAAGTGGGATGATACATTGCTCAGTTCTAGAAATGAAAATATTTTTTATTCTACGAAAAAGTGAGTTTGCCTGATTTGCAATTTTATTGCAGTGAGAAACTTGAGACAACTTGTTATTTACTAAGATCCCCAAGTCTTTTTCAAAGCAAGAGGTTTTAATGATAGAGTTATTCAATGAATATTCTTGTTGAGGGTTATTTCTACCAAAGTGCAAAACGGCACATTTGGATGTATTAAACTCCATTTTATTTGTATGCGCCCATTGCTCAATTTTTGAAAGGTCATTGATTAAAGTTTGTCTGTTCATAACATTATTTACTGCTCCACGAGTTTAGTATCATCAGCAAATTTAATCAGTAGATTTGTCGACTGGATTACCATATCGCTGATAAAAATATTAAACAAAGTTGGACCCAAAACCGACCCCTGCGGCACCCCACTTGTCACATAACCACAATCAGATAGATAGCCATTAACCCGCACCCTCTGCGATCTGCCAGTCAGCCAGTTTTTTGTGGGAATTGTGAGAGTTGAAGTGAAAGGTTGAGAATCTTAGTGAGGGACAGCAGCACCTCCTGTAGGGTGAGGGCCACAAACTTGAGATCCAGTGAAATCACCCCCTAGTCATGTATTCCTAGTACTTTGCTAAGATGTTTCTAAGTGTAAATCCTAAGACTTTATGTTGGGTTAGAGATTTTATTAAAGTTAGTGGATCGTAGTGGATTGAACTAGCTGTTTAAAATTGAGAATGTGGAGGGCTAGGGTGGGGTGTAATCATTTTGGATTATTTGTACTATGCTGTCTTGTTCTCATCTCTGGCTCTGTTAAAAGTGTAAACTAATAAACTTGAATTTCAAAAAAAATTGAGAATATGAGAGAACAGGCAGAGAACAGCAAGAAGAATGATGTGCTGTTAGAACTACGCTTCTCTACTGGGACTATATTGCCCTCCTTCCCTCCCCTCCACCCTTAGCCAGTTCTACTTTTATAGGCACAGGATTTGACCGACAACAGGAACTTCCTGTTTGGGAGCAGGAAGGGAGTGATTACAGAGCCACAAAAGACTCACCATCCTAGAAGGAAAAGAGTAGCTCTCCACCCCAGGCTGCTGGAGGTCTGACTCTGAGCAAGCAAGGAGACTACTGAGAAATGTAGGAACTTCCTGTCTCAGAACAGGAAGATCAGGAGCTTTAAGGGCATGGAGGCAGTAGGTAAATAGGGAGAAAAAAATTATATATATATATATATAACAAAATAAATAAACAGAGGAAAGAGTAAGTAAACAAAAAGCAAATTAAAAGGCAGAAATAAGAACACTAATAAAATAGTACATCCAATGCTTTAGCAAATGCAATCTTCGAGAAAACATTCTAGAAGAATTTGCTTGCCTCCATTCTGGAAACAGAACACAGTTAACCTCTGCACTATAAGTGGAAAAGGGACAGTATGGAAGTAGGATAAAGGAATAAGGGAATGGAGCGGCATGATGAGGCAGGTGAAATATGGGCAGATACCTTACCTTAATGCAGCAGTTGGTGCAGTCAAGAAATCTTAGTAAGTCTCAGTATCTAGCAGTTGCCTGAAAACCACTGATGCTTCTGCCTCTGTCCGCAAATCAAACACTGTGACTGTTGATCTCAGTAACTTGCAGGGTTAATGCTGCTGCCACCTGTTCCCGAGTAACCACGCTGCTTACCTGTTACGGCTGCCACCCCTTAATTGAAACACAAAAACAAAACACCTCATTTGACAGCCCGTGGGATTGTATGCAACAAAATTCACATCACAAATTATGCTGTTTCAATGTATGCAATACATAACTGTCTAGGGACAAGGGTAAAGCACACAATCCCAGTATCCACCACCTTATCACAAGCAAGACTGCACCAATTGTCAAACTGTGGAACCAGGTAGCATTCAGAGGAAATGTTCAGACAAATAACTGGTCCTAATACAACATCCTCAGAATTATTTACACGAAATGCCGAACAAGAACAGCGCGTACAGTCATGGCGTCTGATGATTCGCTAACATAAATGGGCATCACGTCCAAAGGTACCTTTACATAAAACTAAGGCTTGGTGAAACAGACCCCGCAATGTGGTAGAGATTTTTGGAAGTGGCACTTACAGTACAGTGTAGGTTAGCTTATAGGATGTATACAGGAGACAAAGTTTTAACCGACAGTCATGTTTGTGGAAATAATGCAAGATCAGGTACCTCACAACAGCAGTTAAATGCATAATGCACCAGCATTTGGACATGTTTTGTTTGGACCGATGACATACAGCTGTCGAGGCCTGGCTCACTGAGCCTTTGTGAGGTGAATTGTGAAAACAGTATTTATAATCTGTGCTGCTGGCCAAGTGACCGTACCATTGTACCCACGTACTGTACAGTGGTACGAACTATATACTCTGGTTGCCCAGCATCAGATTCAGTTTGCTTGCCAAGTTACATTTATCTAGAGTATTGTTCTTTTAACATCCCAGTAGAACAGAACAGAGCCTAAGAAATAGGGACGGAATCAGGGCACATGCTCAACAAAAAAAAGCTTTCAGTAAAACACAAATCCTTGACTACACAGTGGGCTACAAACTTAATCAGATGCTAGGCAACCAATTGCTAATGCAGTTGTACACCAAGCAGAGAAAAGAAATAGCTCCACTCTTCACTCAGTTGCCGGGCAAGTGACCATACCATTTTATAGTTTCACTGCAGTCTGATACAAAATGAGATAGTAACAGTATAAAAGCCAATGGCTACTATTCCATTAATAGCCATGCAGAAATTACCTTAGGTTGTCTGATTCTGGCATCAATATTGGCTAAATACTAGTCATAACCTGGTAAGACTGAGCTGTCGATGGGTACATACAACCGTGCAAGAGCTTGGTGAGCTTCACATTTCTGAATGAACCAGCAGCACGCTGCCATTTTGTTTTCACAATTTTCCAACATACACTAACCAAATACTGGCCAAGTAAAGGTGTAGAACCCAGTGCATTCACCCAGAGGTTTTCATATTCCCCAAGTCTCTCTAGTTTAGTTCATGCAGTCTGTGCGCATCAGAACCCCTGTTGGTGAGCAAACTGGCTCTGCACCTTTGCTCAGCCAGAATCTCTATATACGCAATTTGTACCAGGTGACGTACCAAATCAAAACTATCATTGATCTCTACAATCTCTTATAGTCTCCCAGAAGAGAAGATTAGTTTGTGGTCGCGAGATCAACATTCAGGAAAGAGACCTCCTGCCATAAAGTTGCTACAGTTACCACCCCCATTATCATAAACAGCAAATTATGCATTTTGTGACATAGCAATAATAAAATTTAATTAAATGCAATGTTGTCTCCTTTCTGTCTCCTTATAGTCCATATGTTCATATTACACCAAATTATGCCACTGATTGCAGCTCTCACTCCAGAATGAACAGTTGCAGCGGTAAACAACACCTAAAATACTTTAATAGCAGAACCAGTGATGGTGTGATAAATCTTTGTTCTGTGGGGGCACTCCGCCCCCCCACCACACTCCCCAGGTCCAATCAGAAATAAAATTCTCTCCTTATGTGGGAAATGTAAGTATTATGATAACAATCACAGTGGTAAACAACTAAAGTACTTTAATAGAACCAGTGACATACCGTTGATTAATGCATTAAGGTACACAGCGGAACGCAGAAATACAATTCGCTCCTTTTGTCGGAAATATAAATATAATGATAACTGCAGTCTTTATTCTGTGGGGGCGCTCCCCCCCCACACACACACTACCATACAGAAACTGCAACTGAAGTTGTTTAATAGCAATCGTCTTCTGAAAACCAAGTACCCTAAACAGACCTGGTCTGCAGCGGTGCGTTTGCTATTATTCCTAAATCACAGCAATACTTGTTCTGAAAACCATAACATTTAGTTTTAGAGTCCTGTTGAACCAGTGACATACGATTGACTACAATGCGCATGCGGCCTTATTTCTCCCTCGGCGCACTCACAACCCCCTAGTGTCCCCTAAAGTAAATAAATGCTGGCTCCAGCAACCAACTGCTTAGCAGCACTTGAACTTGGCATTTGAAATCTCATCTCTCTATTCAGTCCCCATAACTTCAACAGCAATGTTATCTGTCCGATTTATATCAATTAATAGGCATAAATAGGCAACATTAACATTTCAAGAGCGGGTTGGGCTACTCTAGTCCCTACACTGTACTGCAGATTACACATCATTCTCCCCAACAAAGCAGTGCACAGGAAAAAAAAATTGGTCTTACCTCTTAGGTCAGTCACTCTTCTGCGCAGTTTGCTTCAGATCTCACTGGTACCTGCAACAAACCAATGTTATTTTTGGTTACTTTTCACAGTGATACTGAAGGATTATGGCCAGTTGCACAAGTAAACAAGAAAGTATTAGGGTAAGAGGCTTGCATCTTAAGCGACGCCACTCTGTCACGCCTTTCCCATCTATGCCCGAGTCACCAAATAGTCATATAATACAGTATAGTTCATAGAATAGTCATATAATAGTTATAGTAATGTACAGTACAGTGTGTGCAAAGTACCACAATGGACCCGGGGGTGTGGGGGGGGGAACGAGCGCCCCCACAGAAGATAGACAGTTCGCTAAACAACAAAAGAAAGAAGATATTAGTGGAGTACATAAGAAATTTAACTCATAGGACCGGGGTGGGGGGCATCTCACAGTACATCAGCTTCATGATTAATATGTTAGCTTTAAAGGCCCAGCACTGTTTGGGCCCTGGCTCATTAAACCTATTCATTTGAGTTAGTATATAGTAAAGTTTTATAATTGTCTGTTTTGATAGATCAGATATCATCATCATCATTTTTATTATTTTAAGTATCTTTGACTTGTGTCACTGTGTGTAAGGTTCCCTTAGCCTTTGGGATAGGTTCCAAACAAAATTGCCTTCCATGCCTTTTCTCTATAGTGCGGTCTTCTGAGACTGTACTTAGCCCATAGAAGACAGCAGGGCCAGCAAACATAAGATCAGAGCTTATAAAAATTCCAACACACAATGCAAGCTGTTGAATCTCATACCACTGTAACCCTCTTCCAATGTCAGTTGCAGTGGTTCTGGGATTTAGTTATAGAAAATATCATCTTGTAGGTCAACAGAAACAGTCTGCTACAATCTATTACACTGCAGCATGCATGACTGAATTCCCCACTGTTTTTGACCCCACAACCTTCTCAGGAAGAAAGTTCCATGTTTCCACCTCCTCGCTGTGAAAATACTTCCTCACATTGCCCTAACCTCCCCATCTTCAAATTGTGCCCCTTGTTCTTACATTTCTTTTCTGAAAGATGCTATCCTCTTGGACTTTGTTGATTCCCTTGAGGTACTGAAATGTTTCTATCATGCCCCCTCTCCTCCTTTCCTCAAGGTATACATACTAAGCTTCATTGGGTCTCTTCATATGGCTTTGGTGCAGACCCTGCACCATTTTAGTCCCTCCTTGGGCTGCCTCCATCCTGTCTGTGTCCTTGCGGAGATAGGGTCTCCAGAACTTCAGGTAGTATTTCAGATGGGGTCTCGCCAACTGTCTGTACAGAGGGATGACAACTTCCTGTTTTCTACTGGCGATGCCTTTCCCTATGCATCCCAGTATCCCCCAGCCCTCCTTACTGCCTTCTCACATTGCTTGCCTATCTTTAGGTTATCTGATATGAATACCTCCAGGTCCCTTTCCATTTTTGTTGTTGTTAATACCTCCCCCAACATTGTGTGCTCTTCCCTGGGGTTTTATTTCCCAGGTGCAGTACTTTGCACTTATTTGCATTGAATCTAAGCTGCCATACTTTTGATCTTTCCTCCAATCTTGCCATGTCCCTTCTCATCCTTTCCATCCCCCTTGTGAATCAACCCTGTTGCAGATCTTTGTGTCATCTACAAAGAGGCATACTTTCCCTTCCAGTCCCTCTGCAATGTCACCTATAAAGATATTAAAGAGGACCAGTCCCAGTACTGAATGCTGTAGTACCCCACTAGTAACCCCCTCCACTTTCTTTGCAGTGGACTCCATTTACTAATACCCTCTGCATCCTGTTGGATCCACGTGACACAAACAGTGGCATTCTTTGTCATTGCTAACATTACACTGAACATTACACTATTGAAATATAATCCATAAGTGGGCTGGGGAGAACATAAAACTTAGCGAATGACAAACATCTCCAGGTTCAAAACCTTATAATCAGGGGACAAATCAGAGCTAATAATGTACAAGAGCTGGTGAAATTGGAACATTACGGTTTATGCAAATTTCAAGCCAGACTCCCTCATTATCATTATTTTATTTATATCTCACTAAATTTACCCCAACTACAAGGGTTTCCTGATAACTGGCACACCAGTTATCAATGGGGGGAGGGGAATTAACCCTCTGAGGGGAGAGGATGGGAGGGAAAGGGAACACGAGAAGGAGTGCATGAAGGTGCAGTGTGGGCAGAAGGGACAGCACGAGTAGTGAAAAATGTATTAATACTAGTGCAGTGCAGCAGAGGAGAACATCAGTACTGGTGGCATAGGGAATGACCGTCCAATCTGCACTGTGATCCCAAACCTCCCCAAAAGGATTACTTTAAAGCTCACATTAGACTTTTCAGACCGTATTTCTCCTGTTTGCAAATCTGTTAACTACGTATTGGGCTTTGCATACAGAATTCAATATAATCTTACCAGTAATGTTCACTTCACAAGCCACACCCTGTGCATCCCAACAGACTCACCCTGCACTGCTGAATCTGCTGCACCCCCCCAAGTCTTCCATCGGCTGGCCATTCAAACGTATCTCTGTTGAGGGAGCCCTCCTGCTGGCACCACAATGGTAGGCTTACCAGGCCAGCTCACTTGGGGTTTGTTGGCATGGGGAAAGGTTGACAGAGGTGCTGTCAGCTAGCATGTCAAGCACCATTCCTTTTCGGCCCCACCCATCACCAGCATACCCACTGTATGGTGTCCTAGGGGTAGGGATGCTAAGCAGTGCGTGATCACACACACACACACACACACACACTGAATCCCTCCCTGCTGGCATCTGCTCCTGACGTCCCAGGCTTGGGGCACAAACCTGGGTACACAGGGTGTCAGAGTAATGTCCCAACACAATGCAGCCAGCTGTACTGATATCCTTTTTTAATATATGCTGTAATTGCTGTTTCCAAACTGAGTTAAATACTGTGCTTGTGATATCACCTAGTCATTCCCAGGACAACAGACTAATAATGTCACAACAGAGCATTTTATCTCAAACCACAGCTGGTAACTCAATTTCTGTGTCTGCAAAGCATCAAACAATCGTCGATTCTATAACAGCATATTAGTGAAGACCTTGCCCCCCTAATCTATGGCAATGTCATGTAAATCACTAAATCACTGAGTCCCCACATTCTAAACATTCTAAATTCTGGTTTACAACACACTGAAAAGGAAAACAAGAAGACACACGAAGAGCGGCGGAGATCATTCTCCCCCTCATTCTCCACTATATACGCCATTCTTATACAGAGCTAATGCATAAAATCGAAGTCCGTGCACCACCCCACTGGCAATGCAGTAATTTCACAAGGAGTGGGGGACTCTTGGTATTCACCTCAGGGCCCTGCAGCGAAGTCACCCAACTTGCTACCACCCATCAGCTGTGCCCCTACTCTAAACAGCATCCACCTCAAATGGTTTGCATAAAAACTATAAATGGCATTGTAAAGAGTGCTGCTGCATATTACATACATAACTCCCCAAAAACAACACAAGTCAATGCACACTCCCCCCCCCCCAAAGTAAATGTAACAATGAAAATGTTTGTTCAGCTGTTATTGGCAATTTTACTAATTTAATTTCAAAGGGTAGGAGTCTCATAGGTATTCACCTCAGGATCCTGCGGTGAAGTCGCCCAACTACCACCATCGAGTTGGACCCCCACCCCACCCCACTAGCTGGGTCCCTACTCTAAACAGTATCCATCATTCTCAAATGCAGAACCCAATGGCAACAAAAATATTTACTTTTTCACACAGGAATGTGGTTTGCATATTTCATGGAACACATACAAACAGAGATGAGAAAAAATAAGTGCCTTAGCTGGGACTTGAAGCCAGGCCACCTGGAATACAATTCCTATTGCCCAGGTTCCAGCTGCCTAAGTGACACAGCTAGTTAGTGCAATTGGACGGTCTTCCGGGTGGCCTGGGTTCAAGTCCTGACCATTACAATACCTACTTTGTTTACTCATCCAGATTGCCACCAACACGCACCCTCCCAATAAATTGAACAAGCCATAAAATACAAACATGCATATGAATCTGCTAGCAGAAACAGATCAACCAGTCTATCAAAGTCTGCCAAATGTGCAGCTAGCACCCTAGATTGCAGCTGCCCCATCCTCTCCCCCACTGTTCCTCCCCATCACAGCCCCTGCCACCCAGACCCTTTCAAAACTCTAAGGTTTGGGAAGCCACACCACGTTAAACCATTACAATAAAACTACCCCTCCCCCACCACTTGTCCAGACCCCCACCTCCAGCAGCTGAGAGTGAACCCTTGGATTTGGTTTGGGATATTCATTTACTGAAAGTCGGTAATCAGGAAAGGCACATAATGTCAAGGCTTGTTTCAAGGTCTGACCCAAAGGGATGGGATATAGCAGAAAAGTACTGACCCCCCTTGGGATGAGCTAACAACTTACAACAGTCATACTGCCCTCAGCCTTTGTCTGCAGCATTATTAACTATTCCCCACAGGGTCAATATTTTTCCACATCTCCGATCAGTATTGGTATAATATTCATGCCTTTCTTCCTGGTTCAGTTCTTTGCTGTAGGCAGTGGACCACACTACTTTTCTGCAGCTTTCTGGATTTTCAAGCTTAGTGTGGTCTAATAAAGTAAAATAAAGTAAAACAGAACACTGATTTTGTGGAGCATTATTGTTTCTTGCACACCCTCAGAGTCCAGCCCCACCAATTATTAACCACGTCAGGAATCCTGCAACATTGTGCAAGTTGAGTGGATTCCATAGGACAATTTCAGATCCCAGAAATTACATTTAGCCTTGCTTCCACGTTCTTTAAAAGCAAATAAATACAAGGCTGCATTCTGAAAATGATGTAGTTTGTTCCTCTGTACTAATTGTCCCGGGACCCCGGCAGGTAATGCATGTATACAGATCTATGATGACATCATACAGTTATAGCAGGAGTCACAGTGATGATCAGCACCTTTTATTTACACGAGTCAGATTTAAAACAAGAAATCATCATATTCTGACCCAAAGTACATCATTTTTCTGGGAAGCAGAGCTGGTGTGCACCACTTAAAGCAGCTTAATTACAGGCACTCTTGCTATCCAGTCAGGAGTTCGTATCAGAGCTTGCTAAAGTTTCTTGCAGTACTGTCTTCTTGAACAAAATGGACTCCCAACTTGCCCTCCTCGGTACTCGCCCTCTCAGACTAAATCCCGGATGCGGCTTGCAGAAACTCGACTAAAAGCGCAATCTCCATTTATGCACTGGTCCTATTCCACCCACCCCCAAAACAGCAACCATCTCACGATTCTCTGGACCACTGGCCACAGCAGCAACTGTACTGAATCACCCCTGTGACCCTCCAAAATCAGAATGACTAATACCGGCCCTGAATTTTGTACCAGAATCCCCCCAAACACACACACAAAATAACACCACCACCACCACCACAAGAGCAGCAACTGGTAAAGTTTTCCCTAAGTATAACTAATTCGTCAGCACTTACCAGGCGGTGGCTGGCAGAAAAAAAAATCAGTGATACTGTACTACCGACCCATAGAATGATTCTTGCCACTAGTTTTATTCATGGACACTTGTTGATGCTCCATTCTCGGCCTCTGGCTTCTCTTCGGCTATTACTGAAATCACACTTACGTGTTTGTAGAGGAAATGGGCAGGCCCAATGTCCTACTTATCTGTGGAGTTGGCAGTGGAAACGAAAACCCGCAACTGATTGGCCACAAAGGGGCGGCTCCAGATTTATACTGAGCGCCTGGAAGTCATTATTAGGCAGTCTCAAGGAAGGGTGGGGCATTATTCTTATAAGGGGTGGGCTACAGCTTAGGGAGAGATTGGAGGGGTTGCATGTCACAGCAAAGCAGGAAGGATTTAACAGAATCTAATTTAAATGGGCAGAACTGATTTTCAGCAGTCGGGCAAAAGAATTCCCAAGGGGGTTCGTTTAAACCTGACGAACCCCACCTGACATTGCAACGGGCCTGAACTTCAACATTAGACGACAAAAAAAAAAAAATGGGCAGACTGGATGGGCCTTCCGGTCCTTATCTGACGTCAACTTCTATGTTTCTAATACGCTGGCTTGCTCCTCACTGAAATGCTCCAGTCTGGCCCCCCCAATAAAAATACTGGCACAAAGTGGCACAGCGACATTCCACGGACCACAACCCCTTAATCGCATACACAAACACCACTACCCCTCGCCGCTTTTCCCCATGGACTCCAACCACCCATATACAGAGGCTTCTCAATTCTCAAAACACAACACTAACAGTTTACCAAAAAAAAAAAAAAAAAAAGGCAAGCAATCGCAGATTCGCTCAGTGGGTGACTGACATATCTGTAGCCTGCCTGAAGGTTGGGGACATGCCAACCGCCAAGTCCCTCTGAAACTCGCTCTCCAAAATCCGCGTACAGCCGCAGACCCGCAGTGCTAGTGATTCGGCATTCTGTCCCGCCCGACTCGCCAAAAGTACTACGCAGCCACAGACTCAGTAACACAACCTTAGTTAGCTTTACTTAGAATGCAAGGCAGCAGTGCCAGGCAGCCAGCAACTCCGTCCTTCATGTTAACAGTTCCAACTTCCAAGTAAGAATTTGGAAACTTAGAGTCCCGTAATGGGTAGGGCGTGGGCAGCTCCCGATACAAGCAACTAAAGCAACAGCAACTCTTCGGTATTTTCTCGCTGTCTCGCTCGCACTCTCTCTCTCTCTCTCTCTCTCTCGCTCCAACAAAGTCCCAACCATGCTATGCAAGACTGGAAGCAACAAGTAAAACAGGAGCACTGTTTTTTTACAAGGGAATTTAAAGAGCTCACCTGACATGCCCCTTTGTGCACTACCATGTCTCCTTTCTCTTGGCAGCGGACCTGATTGAGAGCGCCCCCCCCTTCCTTGGGACAAAGAGCGGCTGGGAAAGCCCGCGAAAATAAAAAAAAATTAACACACGAGTGCAGAGAGACAAAGAGACAAGCTCACTCTCCTGCTACCCCTGCTGATTGCTGCAACACGCCATGGCATGTCGGGTGTATCGGTAGCTACACCCTTGGTTGGGGGCTGGTTTCGGCCCTTTAGCTTTCGCTGCTTTAGTAGCCATGTCAGCTAGTCACTGAGGAAAGAAATAGTCAGCACTTCAAATGATTAACCAAGGATTAAATCGGATTGTTCGCAATGGATCCCAGAGCACAGAAATTAGGCATCCACCATTACCAAAACCGGAACTGGAAGTCTGCGCTTTTCCCTTTCTGCACTGCCACAGCTGCTCCATTCGCTCTCAGAGCAGGTCTGCTCTTGGCATAGTGGTCTGAGAGTTCAGCAGCCTCTTGCACTGTTTTGGGATCTTGGTCCTCCAGCCAGGTTTTCAGCTCTGCTGGGCATGCCCCAAAAAACTGTTCTAACAAAATAGCATTTTCAATTTTATCTACAGAGTTTGCTTCAATTCCCTCCCACCAACATTTTAAACATTGACGTTGTTTCGTGGCTAGCTCCTCGTAGCTCATGTCAGGGCTTCTCCTGAGTTTACAGAATTTAGCTCTGTATGCTTCTGCAGTTAAATCAAACTGTTTTAAAAGTGCAGCTTTAAGTTTGCTGTAATCATTACTGTCCTCATTGTCCATTTGACCCGATGCATCCTGAGCTTTCACGGTAAGTAGCGGGGATAGCTGGAAGCTCCAGGACCCTCTAGGAATTTTTACCTGAATACAAACTTTTTCAAAGAAATTTAAAAAGGCATCCATATCCTCCCCCTCTTTAAATTCAGCTATCAATTTGGAATTCAGTTTGTAACCCAGTCCTGTAGTTCCAGTTAAACCCAAAGCCACTCACCTGCTTTGGTGCTGGTGGTTGGAATTGTAACTTCTCCAGTTCATGTTGCCTCCGCGCTTTCACTCCTCTCGGTCTTCCTCTCACTGTTCATGGTCAGCCTCTCGCCATTCTCGCTCAGCTTCTTGCCGCTCTCATTCAGCCTCCTCTGAACTCCAGCTCCATTCTGCACAACTCAATCTGCAGCCTGATTGCTTCTGGCTCCAGAATGCGGGTGACCTTCCCCTGCTGCTGTGGCCCTTTGTTGGCACTGGCCCTGCTGTCATCCTCACCAGATCTGGACACTGCGCTGGCCACTGGCCCCTCCATGTTCAAGGCTTGGCCCCTTACAGTCACAGTCAGTGACTCAATGCTCTGGGCATCTGCTGCCATCAGAGCATCCATGAGGTTCTGCTTGGTGGCTCTCCTCTCATGCAGGACTCCTCTGTCCTGGCACAACTGCCTCAAGTAGTCTACAGTGTGCCTGCTGTAGTCGGATGCCATCTTCTTGCCTAACTACGGCTACTCTAACTTGCATTTTAGAAAAAAAAATAAAACAGGTAGGAACTTGACTGTAAGCAAAATTATATAGTTCTGGTTCCTTTTTAAAAATAAATCACTGCCTTATTTTGCAAGTGAGCTGTACAGTATTAAGCTGACACACTGAACAGTTAAAGCTTGTGTTACCAAATTTTTCGCACCGCTGCCAACCAAATCTGCTACAAATGCACTCAGCAGGTCAGGCCCTCTGCTTCCACAGTGCCAACCTCCGAGCGCAGTAATGTGAACAGGTAACAGACAGGGTAACCCTCCTGTCTGCTTGTGGGTCTGAATCACCTTTAGTCTCAAGTTCAGGAGGGATTCAAACTGTGAACCTTATGCTAGCATACCCAAATGTACAGGCACAGATTCGTACCCCCTTTGGGGATTACGGTATAGTCTTATGCCAGAGGGGCAACAAGCCAGGTTTCCAAAATAAACCCTTAAAACTCTATAAAAGACCTTAGGTATATTCTTACCTTTTCCCAGTTTAGTAACACCATCAGGCTCTTGAACAATTGTTAGACTTAACCATCTATACATCACAAGCAAAAAAAAAGAACTTGCAGACCCAGACAGTCTTTCAAAATAATATGATTACTAAAATGGATTAAAATATGTAAACACAGAACAATATATCAAGGAGCATACAATCACATGAAGGAAAACTACAGACAAATTCCTACCAACATACAGCTAGATCTGTTCTATCTAATGTACTACCTCTGTACAGTGCTTACGCTGGATCAGAGATCTTGTTTCTTAAGAGCCCAAAAAGATATGTCACAAAGATCAGACACAAGTCCTCATTTAAACTGTGTCTCTCACAACCCTTTTGATGAGTCATCTAGCTCCTCCTTTCAATATAAAAAATACAAACATGATGTCCAATCAGGAGGTTTTTAAATAATGTGACTTCAGCAAAACTAATTCCCAAATTAAGACAGTCTTTAATCAGCCTTTCCTCTTTGATCTTGAGCAGTTCCTGTTTTCTCAAGGAACATCAAAGGTTTTTTTACAACTTTAGCACCATGGTGGTGTAAAAATGCTCTTCCTATAGGAATCATAAAACTTTATGAGCCCTATATCCTGGCAGCTGGCTCAGTTCTAATTATGACAGAAAAACAGGAGACCCTTAATTAAGTCTCTCTGGTCTTTTAATTACCTCCTGGTTTCAGGTCACTTGACTGTAACTGAAACCTGGGGAAGTGGGCACCCATTGCACAACTGTCTTATGTGAGGCAATCACACACTACATTTTTATATTACAAATATCACAGAACAACCATAACCAGCTGGCCAAGCATCACACCCTCCATCCCAGTTTCTTTTCCTATGTGCTTCTACCAGCTTTATATTACTCATTATACATTCTTCACCTGCCTGCCCTCCCTGCCTATTTTTGCTGTTCCCATATTCAACTTATGTTCCTGCATGTTCACATGGGGGTCCTAAGCCTCCTGGCCCTCCCTTTGGCCAGTTTAAATGCTCACAGCTGAAGCATTTAAACTTCTCTCAAAGGACCAAGGTCCCCTTCTCGAACAGATGCAGGCCGTTGTCCTTATATAAGCTTGCATCTGCCCAGGTCAGGCCCCAGTCCCCTATGCAGCCAAAACCCTCCCTTCCACACCAATCCTTAAACCAGTAGTTGAAGGTACAGATGTGGAGTGCCCTAGCTTCCCCTGTGCCCTGGACAGGTAGCACCTCTGAGAATGAGACGGAGCGTGCTATCTGTTTCAGGCTCCCCCAAGCTTCCTGAAATCATCCTGGACTCTGGCTAACTCCACACTTCTCCTGGCCAGGTCATTGGTCCCCAGGTGGACAATGACATCCAGCTGCTCTCTTCTTGCTATTGCCATAGTGATTCCATGGATCAGCTTCCCATTCTTCCATGCAAGCTTCCTGGGAACCTTGACCTCCCTCTCTCCCTGCTAGGTGACCCTAACTCCACCCCAGACAATAGAGTCCCCCACTAGGAGAAGCTTCCCCCCATCCTCTGGGTTTCCCCTGCTTCCCTAGGGCTCCATCCTGGAGGACCCTCCCATCCTCCCTGGATGCAGCCTCGGGTTCCTGACCAATTGTAGCGGGGTTGGGATAGACAGGATAACAAACCAAGCAGACCCACAAATTCAGTGCATAAAAAGCGAGGCACTTATCATTTTATTTTTCTCTGAAAAAGTTGAAATCAGGTTTCTCAGAAATCGGGAAAATAGGGTAAGTTCATTCACTTTCAAAACCTCAACAAAATAATAAACAGTTGCAATATGCTCAGGAAGGGCCACTGCTCTTCCCAGCAGTGCCACCAGGCTATCTCCCCACCTGTTTCACACAAACATGTACACTTCAGAGGTCCACCACCTCTGGCAGTCAGCTCCAAATGACTCCACTGTTTATTTTGTGGTGTGCTTCAACAACACTGCTGAATGCTGAGACTTTCTGTTCCCTGTTGTAATCGGCATGTCGCCGCCCTGGTGATGTCATTTGGGGTGCTATTCTTTCTTCAATACATAAGCTATGGAGGCAGTCACATTGCTGAGGTCTGTAAAGACTTCTCATTCCTTGCACTGTGTCTGTTGCAAGAATCTGAAAGTTGTTTGATTGTGGTTGCATCATGCTCAATGCCAGTAATGCAAAATAACAGTTAAAATTTAATTTTATAGCCTGTGCATAAGTCAAGGAGAGTAGCACATTGATGTTAAAGTAAATGTTGAAGGTTCCCCAAATGCCTATTACATATGGCATACCATTCCATTGCCAGGCATGATTCAAATGTTGAAGCTGCAATTTGGCCGGGTGGGGGTGTGAACAGTGGGGATGAAGGAGGGGTGCTCTGGCGTCGGTGGTTAAGTCCAGAAGACGCCCTAGAGCGAAATGGAGTGATGATCGGGGTCCTTCCTGGTTGGTCCCCATACCCAAGGGCACCACCTCTTTTGTAAATGGTGGGCAGGTGGTTGGGGCTTCCCAAGAGTCCTATCCAACTCAGGCGGTGTTGTGCAATGCCAGGTCCGTTGTGAACAAGACTGCCATTATTGCGGACTTGGTAGGTACGGCGGACCTGACTTGCATCACCGAAACCTGGCTGGATAGTAATGCGGGCTCAGTTTTTGAGGCAGCAATTCCGGCCGGGTATTCGGTGATTCACCGCCCGAGATTAGATCGCAGGGTTGGGGGGGTTGCGGTCTGTTTCAAGACCGAATTGGACCTCACTCGTGTTCCAGTGGAGGAGACCAGATCCTTTGAGAGTGTTGTGGTGGCAGGTGGAGGCTATGGAATGGTTCTCGTCTATTGTCCACCCGGTGACGAGAAACCATTCTTAAAGGAAGTGGCGGACTTCGTCGTCGACCTGGTACTCGAATCGCCCAGGTTGATGGTGCTGGGTGATTTTAATGCCTGATCGACGATGAACTCTCGCCTTTTGGTCAGCACTTCCTCCAATTGATGTGTTTATTGGGCCTCTCACTGGTAGTTACCTCTGCCACTCATAAATACGGCCACTCACTTGACCTGGTCTTCCTGCTAGGTTTGGAGGCCTCCGAGGTGGGGGTAGAACCAGTCGGTTGGTCCGACCACCACACTGTGAGGTTCAATTTTGGCACCCCCTCGCGTAGACCTACCCCAGTGGAGATGGTCAAGTACCGCCCTTTACGGGATGTTACTCCCACCGGTCTAACTGCAGTTCTTGACCTATCAGAATTTCCTGGGTTGAGCTTAAATCCGGAAGTAATGGTGCAAGTCTATAATAAGGCTGTCACCTCTGCTTTGGATTTAATTGCTCCCACCCATGTGCGGCCTCTCTCCCTTCGCCACTGATCCCCCTGGTTTGATCAGGATCTGAGGGAGTTGCGGAGACTTGGTCGCAGGTTGGAGAGAGGTTGGCGGAAGTCCAGCTCGGATGCTGACCATCTTAGACTCCTAGAGCATTATAAACTCTATCAGTCAGCAATTACTCATAAGGAGGCAGTGTTCCTGTCCGGAGAAATTGTTGCTGCTCAGAATCGACCAGCCCAGCTCTTCCGAACTGTAGACAGGCTGTGCAACCCAGCCTGTCTGCAGGTTCGTCAAGCCTTTTCACAGTTACAGTGTGTGGAGCTTGCTCGATTCTTTGCCGATAAGGTGGCCGACATCAGGGCCGAGATTTGCGCCGCCCCCTCCATGGGAGTTGTGGCGGTCCAGCCTATGGTTGCAAGCACACTGTCTACCTGGAGTTCCTTCATAAGGTTGGAAATCAAGGATATTATGAGGATTGTCCAGGGTATGCGCACCACTAGCTGTAGTTTAGACCCGGGTCCCACAGGCCTGATTATGGGCTGTGGGGAGGTCATCTTCCCGGTTCTTGCCAGGATAGTCGGGTGCTCCTCGGACACTGGTGAATACCCCCACTCCCTGAAGGAGGCGGTGGTGACACCAGTGTTGAAAAAGGCATCTTTGGACCCCAACTCCCCGGCAAACTACAGACCTCTTTCGAACCTCCCCTTTGTTGGGAAGGTAATCGAGAAAGTGGTGGCAGCCCAGTTAGACAACCATCTTACCATTCATAATATCTACGATCCTCTTCAATCAGGTTTTCGTAAGAGACACAGCACAGAGACTGCGCTGGTTCAGGTCCTCAATGATCTCCTGATGGCGAGAGACCAGAAAAAATGGTCCATCTTGGTCCTTCTGGATCTGTCAGCAGCATTTGACACCGTAGACCATGGGGTGTTGCTTGAGCGCCTGAGATACATCTGTGGGCTTTCGGGTTTGGTCCACAGATGGTTTACCTCCTTCCTCACAGGTAGAACTCAGAGGGTGGTATCGGGAATTTTTTCCTCCGATCCTACTATTCTGACCTGTGGGGTGCCTCAGGGCTCTGTGCTATCACCCATGTTGTTTGCGGTGTACATGCTTCCCTTCGGAGACCTTGTAAGAATATATGGGCTGGAGTTTCATTGTTATGCCGATGATACCCAGCTCTATCTATCTTTTGTACCTGACCAGAATAGAGCACTCTCAGTGTTTAACAGCTGTCTCAGGGAGATCCAGGATTGGATGAGGTCCAGCTGGTTGAAGTTGAACTCTGGGAAGACGGAGGTGTTGGTTGTGGACCCGTCGCCAGATTGAGAGGTCGGGCACGACCAAACCTCTGGTTTATTCTGGGAGATGCGGAGCTCCGATCTCTGAACGGGTGCGAGACCTGGGTGATTCTGGAC
Source organism: Neoceratodus forsteri (assembly GCA_016271365.2). Taxonomy (NCBI): domain Eukaryota; kingdom Metazoa; phylum Chordata; order Ceratodontiformes; family Ceratodontidae; genus Neoceratodus; species Neoceratodus forsteri. The sequence goes on along the minus strand of CM057455.1, from coordinate 287,778,356 downwards.
GATCAGCTGACATTGCATGTGCAAGTGTCGGATCGTTAAGACATCCTTTACCATCTTAGGAACATCACCAGGATCAAGCACCTTGTTCCATCCGGCGACCTACCCATGCTGATCCACGCCTTTGTGACCTCGCGTCTGGACTACTGCAATTCCCTTTACTTTGGGCTGTCTGGGGTTGATATCCGCAGCTTGCAGCTAGTGCAGAACTCGGCAGCCCGGTTGTTAACGGGGACCTCTCATTCCTCTCATATTACACTGGTGCTCCGAGACCTGCACTGGCTGCCGATTCAGTGGCGGATCACCTTTAAAGTCGGTCTTCTGACTTATAAAGCCCTACACAGGTTGGACCCAGATTACCTGAAAGAGCTCCTGGTGCTTACCGACCGACAAACCACTCCGCTCCATGCAGAGGGGTAGCTAGAGATCCCGGGGTCATTTTAAAATCTTCTGGTGCCCGAGCTTTATGTTCATGGCACCTACTCTCTGAATTCTCTACCATGTTGGATTCGAGAGTGCATGATTTGTGAGGGTTTTAAAAGGGCCTAAAGTCTTTTTATGGAACAAGGCATTTTAGATAATGCTGATGCCTATTAATTGCCCTGCTGTTAATTCAGTTATATGAAGTTTTATATGGTTTTAGTATGTTTTAATCTGTATTTTATTGTAATGCGCCTTGGTTTTAAGAAAGGCGTAGACAAATAAAGTTTATTATTATTATTATTATTGTTATGTAAGAAAATATGTAATTCATATGTTTTTACTGTTTTATCAGAGTTTTGTCATCCAGTTTTGTGTGTGTAGCCACCCCACAAAAAATGATGTCATACCAGGATGCTGTCATTGTTTTACATACAGCAACAAGGGATTCTGGGTAATTTACACTGTTTTCTTAAATGTGCCATTTTCTATGGCAAACCTCAATAAATCTCTTTAAAATGATCTTTTTATCAGGGCTAGCACAGCCATCCCTAGTAGGAATTTGTGCAGATAAGATCCCTATTAAATCTAAATTATTGTAAAGCAGACACTGAACAACAGCAGTAAAATTACCAGCATTGTATTACTAGCAGCAATACAGCTTCCTAACAGGCAAGCACCCCAAATGACATCAGCAGCCTGGAGGCATGCTGACTCAGCATCCAGCAACCTTGGGGAAATGGACCACAACAAAAAGACACTGAAAAATGCATTCACAGATACACAGAACACACAGAAATGTGACAGCAGAGAAAGACACCATAGCCCAACTAGTCTGCCCAACACCATACCTTCCCCCCTTCTGTTATGCTTCCACCCTCTTTTTCCAACCCCTTAAATCTATCCCAAGCCCTCTTGAACCCCTCCACCATTTCAGCTGCCACTACCTCCTCCGGCAGCTTGTTCCAGGCCTCCACTACCCTCTCTGTGAAAAACTGCCCCCTGACATTACCTCTGTATTGTCCACCTTCCAGTCTGAGGTTATGTCCCCTCGTGTTCACTCCCTTCTTCAATTTGAACAAGCTGTTACCCTCTACCTTATTTATTCCCTTCAGATACTTAACGGTCTCAATCATGCCCCCCTCTCCCTCCTAGTCTCCAGAGGGTACAAATTCAGCCATTTCAGTCTTCTCTCATAGGGTACATCCTGCATCCCTCGTACCATTTTGGTTGCCCTTCTCTGCACCCTCTCCATCAACTCAACATCTCTTCATAGGTGACGCCTCCAGAACTGCACCTCATACTCCAGATTCGGCCTAACCATGGTTCTGTATAATGGCATTAGCACCTCCCTCTTCCTGCTATTAAAACCCCTCACAATGCAGGCAAACATTCCATTTGCCTTTCCCACTGCCCTGCTACACTGGCTGCCCACCTTGAGGTCACACGATACCATAATCCCCAGGTCCCTTTCTGTTTCCTTCTCCTTAATCACCAACCCCCTCAAGAGAATAAGTTTCCCTCCTATTATTCCTCCCCAGGTGCATCAGCAAGCACTTTTGTGCATTAAACTTCAATTTCCAGGTGTCAGACCACCTCTCCAGCCTCTCCAGGTCCCACCTCATGGCTTGCACCCCACTAGGTGAATCCACCCTATTGCAGACCTTGTATCATCTGCAAACAGGCACACCCATCCCTCCAGACCCTCCGCTAGGTCACTAACATAGATGTTAAAGAGTATTGCCCTCCATCCACCCACCCTAAGCCAGTTCTACTTTTATACCCACTGGATTTGACTGTCAACAGGAACTTCCTGTTTGGCAGTAGGAAGGGAAGGATCATAGAGAAACACTGGTTTTGTCAACCCTAAAGGAAAAAAGTAGCTCACTCTCCCCCCCAGCTGCTGGTGGTCTGACATTGAGCAAGTAAGACGTAGGCTACTGAAGAATATAGGAAGTTGCTGTCCCAGAACAGGAAGGGTGAGAGTTGTAAGGAGAGGAGAGAGTAAGCATACAGAGAAACAGGAGAGGGGATGCAAAATAAGACATGATAGGAATGGTGCAGTGAAATGCTGTGGGGCGGCAGTGTTCCGGGAGACATTCTGGAGGCTGCGATGCTGCCCTATTTGCAGGCACCTCTCTGGTCTGAGGGAGGAGGTTGCCTGTCTCCAGGCTGACCTGGCTAGGATTCGTGAAACCTCCTCCCCCACCCAGGGACCACCAGAGCCAATGCCACTACCTCAGAGGTTGCCAAGAAAGAGGAGAGGCTGGACCACGGTGGGCTCAGGGAGAGACAAGGTGGTGGAACAGAGTCGCATCCCTCCAGCTGTACCTCTCTGCAATTCATTTGCTCTTCTGGTGGATAGTGGTTCCTCTATGGAGGCACCTGCAGTGGAGACCAAGGAGGATGCTGGGAATCTTCACAAAGGAGACCCACAGGAGGGTGGCATGGGACCCCACAGGGGAAGGAAACAACTCCTGGTGGGGGACTCAATCATTGGGGGGTAGAAATGGGGGAGGAAGGAGAGGAGGTAAGGTGCCTGCCTGGTGCTATGGCTTGGAGGACAGGAAGCCAATCCTCAGGATCATGGGAGCAGCTGCACGAGGGAGGGAGGGAGGGAGGGAGGTGGATATCATTGTCCACCTAGGAACAAATGACCTGGCTAGGAATGGGATCAGAGCAGTGCAAGAGGAGTTTGTAGAGTTGGGAGGGGCCTTAGACAAGTAGCGCATACAGTAACCTTCTCAGAGGTGCTGCCTGTCTATGGCAAGGGTGATGCTAGGGTACTCTTCACCAGGAAATTCAATGAATGGTTGAAAAACTGGTGTGGAGCACAGGGTTTTGGCTTCACTGGGGACTGGGGAGCCACCTGGAGGGATGCAGACCTATACTGGTGCGATGGTCTGCATCTGTCTGGGGGGGGAACCAGGATCCTAGGTGAGAGGTTTAAATGCTTCATTGGCAAGCATTTACACTAGCCAAGGGGGAGACACTGAAAAGGAGCAGGGAAATCCCACACCCCCCACAAAATATGGTAATTAGTGAGGTAAACACCAAGGCAGAGAAGTCATTAGGGAGCAGGACAGAAGTACATGTAAAAAAAGGCAAAGGCAATAAGGACAGAAATGGGGCTAAAAGGGGTAAGACCATCAAAAAGTGGAGGGTGATGAGTACCAATGCCTGTAGTCTGTGTAACAAGCTCCCTGAACTAGTGGCCTTGATATAAGAGGGTTGCCTGGATATTGTGGCAGTCACAGAAACATGGTACACAGAGAACCATGACTGCGATGTCAACATACCAGGATACACAATCTACAGGAGGGACAGGATTGGTAAAAGAGGAGGAGGAGTAGCTCTCTATGTAAAGGAAGGGATCAAAGCAACAGAACTAAAGGGTAAACAGGGAGCAGATGAGGCACTCAGGGTCACCCAGGAGACAGGAAATTGCACCACAATCCACATGGGGGTTGTATACAGACCCCAATCTCAGGGGGAGGGAATGGACAAGGAAATGATAAAAGGCTTCCTTAGAATGGCAGAAAAAGGGGAGATATTGTTGATGGGGGACCTGAATATGAAAGATGTTAACTGGAGCACCTTTGCTGCAGGCACATCCAAGAGCAGGGTCATTCTTGATGCCTTATAGGGTGCATGCCACAGACAGTATTAGAACCCACTCAGGAGGGAGCAATCTTAGACCTGGTACTCTAAATGGGGATGGAGAAAGAATCTCAGATTTAGAACTGGCTAGCCATCTGGGAACAAGCGACCACCAAACAGAGTGGTTCATGATAAACACAGCCATACAATCCAGCCATACAAAACAAGAGTATTGGACTTTAGGAGGCTGACTTTGGGAAAATGAGAGAGTGCCTCAGAAAAGCACTAGCAAACAGGCAAGAAGGAGGGGTGGAGAACAATGAGGAGTAATCAAAACAGCCATCACAGAGGTAACAAGCCTTTGTGTAAAGCAAATCAACAAAACACAATGAAGGAAAAAAACATTATGGTTCTCAAAAGAGGTGGCAGGGAAGGTTAAGGAGAAAAGGATAGCATTCAGAAAATATAAGGAAAAACAGAAGGAGCAGGACAGAGAACTTTAGCAGTTAAAGCAGAAAGAGGTTGGGAAGGCAGTCAGAATAGCAAAGGCACAAACCAAGGAAAGGATAGCCAACTCTATTAAGAAGGGGGATCAAACCTTTTATAGGTACATTAGGGAGCGAAGAAAGACCAAAGGAGGGATACCGAGGCTTAATAAAGGGGAGGGAATGTGGGTAGAGGGTGACAATGAAAAAGCAGGGATACTGAACGAATATTTCTGCTCAGTATTCACAAAGGAAGAGGAGGAGATGGCACCTAAACCAAACAAGAGAAACACTCTGAAGACGGGGGTTGATACCAGTCCATTTACAGAAGAAAGGGTTCTGAAAGAACCAATAAAATTGAAGGTGGACAAAGCAATGGGGCCTGATGGGATTTACCCAAGAATTCTAAAAGAACTGAGGGTAGAACTAGTGACACCACTGACTACTCTCTTTAACAAATCATGGGAGGATGGGGTGGTACCTGAGGACTGGAGGAGGGCGGATGTGATTCCTCTTCACAAAAGTGGGAGCAGGACAGAGGCAGGAAACTACAGACCAGTTAGTTTGACCTCAGTTGTAGGAAAATGATGGAATCACTTCTGAAGGAAAGAATTGTTGAGTACCTAGAGGCCAGTGGGGCACAGGACCCAAGGCAGCATGGATTCACAATGGGAAGGTCGTGTCAGACACATCTAATAGATTTCTTTGACTGGGTGACCAAAGTAGTAGACCAGGGAGGGGCTGTGGACATTTCCTACCTAGATTTTAGCAAGGCATTTGATACAGTCCCACACAAAAGATTAATACACAAGTTAGCCAGCCTTGGAGTGGGTCCCAAGGTGGTAGCCTGGTTAAAAAATTGGCTAGACAACAGGACGCAAAGGGTAGTAGTAAATGGAGTCCACAGTGAAGAAAGGAGGGTTACTAGCAGGGTACCGCAGGGTTCAATACTGGGACCTATCCTTTTTAATGTCTTTGTAAGTGACATTGCAGAGGAACTGGAAGGAAAAGTATGTCTCTTTGCAGACTACACAAAGATCTGCAACAGGTTGATACACAAGATGGAGTGGAAAGGATGAGAAGGGACTTGGCAAGGTTGGATGAATGGTCAAATGTATGGCAACTCAGATTCAATGCAAGGAAGTGCAAGGTAATGCACCTGGGAAACAAAACCCATGGAAGGGTACACAATGGGGTGAGATACTGACAACAGTAAAATGGAAAGAGACCTGGGGATAATTATATCAGATGACCTAAAGGTGGGCAAGCAATGTGAGAAGGCAAAGGAAGGCTGGGGATACTGGGATGCATAGGAGAGGCATCAATAGTAGAAAACAAGGAGTTGTATCCCTCTGTACAGACAGTTGGTGAGACCCCATCTGGAGTACTGTGTGCAGTTCTGGAGACCCCATCTCCCAAAGACATAGACAGAGTGGAGGCTGTCCAGAGGTGGCACCAAATGGTGCAGAGTCTGCACCAGAAGACATCTGAAGAAAGACTAAAGGAGCTTAATATATATCCCTTGAATAAAGAAGGAGAGGGACATGATAGAAACTTTCAAGTACCTCAAGGGAATCAACAAAGTCCAAGAGGGTAGCATCTTTCAGAAATAGAGATGTGCAAGAACAAAGAGGCACAATTTGAAGATAGAGGGGACAGCTCAGAGGTAATGTGAGGAAGTATTTTTTCACAGAGAGGGTTGTGGATGCATGGAACAGCCTCCCTGAGGAGGTCGTGGAGTCAAGAACAGTGGAGAAATTCAAGAATGCATAGGACAGACATAAGGCAGTCCTAGTTGGGGGGGTAGGAGGAAATAAACTGTTGGTTAACTAGGATCTGCAGCTTATCTGTTAGGTAGGAAAATGGGCAGACTAGGTGGGCCAAGCGGTCCTTATCTGCCGTCAAATTCTATATTTCTATGTTTCTATTAGTCCTAGCACTGACCACTGTGGCACCCCACTGGTCACTGCCCGTTCCCTGGAGTATGTCCCATTTACTACCACCGTCTGACTCCTTCCCTTCAACCAGTTTTCCACCCACCTGGTGATCCTGTTGTCCACCCCTAGTCTGTCCAGCTTATGTACCATTCCACCATGCGGAACGGTGTCAAAGGCCTTATTGAAATCCAGATAGGCCACGTCCACTGCTTCTCCCTGGTCCACTATCTGTGTCACCCCATCAAAAAACTCTATCAGGTTAGTCTGACAGGACCTTCCTTTGGTGAAGCCATGCTGCCTGTCATCCTGCATGCCATTCATCTCCAAGTATTCTATCAATCTGATCTTAAGTAGTGTTTCCATTACCTTATCCACCACCGAGGTAAGACTAATAGAAGGGTAGTTTTTGACCTCGTCCTTCCGCCCCCCTTATGTAGTGTGATCACCTCTGCCCTCTTCCAGTCTGTTGGCACCACCCCGTGGCCAAGGACAACTTAAACAGCCTCACTAGATGTGGCGCCAGTTCATTCTTCAAGGAATTACTAAGATGGCCGCCAGGCTGGGTGCGTCGTTGCCGCTTTCCTGACGAAGTTTTGATTTTTTGTTTTTATTCGTTTTAATTTAGGTTTTGAGTTTTTATATTTTTGCCTTGTTTTAACTCGGTCCTGGTTTTGGCGCTATGCGTTATTGTCTTGATCGTTGCTGGATGCTGAGCTTACCTGTTTGCTGGACCGAGAGAGACGCCATTTGGCTCCTTCTTTTATAGATTTTAGTGGTCCTGTTTTGGTTCTTTCTGACTACGCCGAGAGGCGAGTACAAAACGGCAGCTTGAGGAAAGAGCACATTTTATGGCACCCACCACCCTTTAGAACTTACAAGATTTATGGGGTGCCGTGTGTGGGAATAGCGTCCTGTGGATAAGCTGGGAGACTGGAGGGGCATTTGGAGTCTACCAGTAACTATTCCGTGTTCGATTCCGTTTCACCTCCTTGTTCGGGCATAGGAGGGGTCTCGGAAATTTCAAGATTTACCATCCATTTCGAGTTTTTGGAGAGAGACGCTAGTATTCTCTCCCACAGACTGAGGCGGGAACTTTGTGTCTTTGCTTCCTGGTTCTTTGTGGGGAAGTGTTTTCGGTCGTGTGGAGGGTGAGGAGTGTTGGTTAGCCCTGAAGTGTTTTCGGAGGAGCTCTGGATGTAGTGAATGCTGACAAAAGGAGATGGAGGATCTTTGGATTGGGGCTCCGTTGGAGACTGTGTGCCCTTTGAGTCTCGAAATCTGCAGGTGGATACTGTTGCCTTTTGTCTGCTCTGGCCGGTGCTCTCCTGGGTTTCGCTACTCCACAGGGGTTGGGGTATTTTCAGTCGGGAACTGAGTGGGTACTTCGCCCACTTGGACCATGGAAGTGGCTGCAGTAGTGGCTCTTCTCATGGTCCTTTGGCGTGAGTGGCATTAATTGCCTGGCGGGCACTTGGCTGGGAGTAAATGGGGCTGGAATATGTTTGATCCTCTGTGGACATAAACGTGCATGGATTTTTGAACCTGTTGGACCTCCTCTTCGGATTAATTCTCCTTTTTGGGTTTATGTGGCTATCTTTTCCCTGGACTTGGATTGTTTTTGGACCTATGTGGAATTTTGGACTTATTTGAGAAGCTGCTGATTGCTGTCTCCTTTTGACTCTGTTTTGGACACTCGGGTGGTGAGAGGACCCTGGGTCCAACATTTTTTGTTTATTTAATATAATTTGTTTTATTTGTTTGATTTTACAGTGTGTGTCTTTCTCCTGGCAGGGAGAAAGACTAATTTTATTTCTCCCCTGTTGTGAGAGAACTGGGGGGAGCTTAAAATTGTATGTTTTTATATTGATTTGGCAGTGAGAGTGCCTCTGTACCCTCGTTCCCCGGTGGTGAGAGGACTGGGGGGGAGGGGTTTATACAAATTTATTATTTATTTTTGTTTGTTTGAGTATTTCACTGTAATTGTAGATTTAATTTTGTTTATTAGTTAGTATGGATTGTTAGTTTAGGATAGTTTGAATATTTGGAAGGTGGGTTTGTTTTGTTGTTGTTTAATTTGTTAAATAGCGTCATGTGCTGGCCTCTTTTCCCCATGGTGGTGCATTATTCTTCCTCCTCACTTCATGCCGTCTGCCCCTTTTGTACTCCTCCCTTACAGTTTGATGTTTATCTGTGTTGTAGAGCATTGGGGATTGCTCGTGGGAGAGTGAGGGGGCGGGGGTGCGCGAACAGGGGAGGATGAACGAGCGGGGCCATCGTGTTGGGGTTATTAAGTCCAGAAGGCACCCTGGGGTGAAATGGAATCCAGATCAGGGTCTGCCTTATCTGGTCTCCATACCCATGGGCACTATTGATTTCAGTAGGCAGACAGGCCTGACAACCTCCGAGGCTTGTCCAACTCGGGTGGCGTTATGCAATGCCAGGTCTGTTAGGAATAAAACTGCCATTATTGCCGACCTTATTGGTTCAGTCGACCTGGCTTGCATCACAGAGACCTGGTTGGATGAAAACTCTGGCCCCATAGTGGAGGCCATGACTCCGGCTGGGTACTCAGTGATACACCGCTCGAGACTGGACCGCAGGGGCGGGGGTTGCAGTCTGTTTTAAGACTGAATTGGGCCTCTCGAAAGTGGTAGTGGGTGAGGGTGAGTCCTTTGAGTGTACAGTTGTAGCAGGTGTAGGCGTTCAGATCGTTCTCATCTACCGTCCACCCAGAGATGGGAACGCTTCTTACAGGAAGTGGCAGACTTCCTCGTTGACATTCGTTTGAGTCACCCAGATTGATGGTACTGGGTGACTTCAGTACCTGAGTTGACGATGAACTCTCACAATTTGATAACACTTCCTCAATTAATGTCTTCTTGGGCCTTACACAGGTAGTTTCCACTGCTACACAAAATCTGGACACTCTTGACTTAGTCTTCCTTCTTGGGATTGATGCATCCGACATGGGTGGAACCAGTCGCTTGGTCTGACCACCATCGTGAGGTTCAACCTTGCACCCTTGGAAGTGTCATCCCCTGTGGAGATGGTCAGGTACCACCCATTACGAATGTTACTTCACAAGGTCTAGCGGCGTCCTTGACCTATCATCCCCTCGTGTTGGTGAGCAGTAATCCAGAGGCACTGGTGTTGGCCTATAATGAGGCCATCACGGTTCCTGGATTCTGTGCTCTTGTTCATGGCCTCTTTCCCATCACCCCAGGGCCCCTTGGTTTGATGGGACTCTGAGGAGATCTTGAGACAAGGGCAAAGTTAGAGCATTGCTGGCGCGCAGATCCGCCCTGATGCCGACTGCCTTAGATTGATTGAACATTATGCTTAGTTATCAATCTGCAATCACCCATAAGAAGGCAGAATTCCTGTCCAGGGAAGATTGCAGTTGCTCAGAATCGACCGGCTCAGCTGTTCAGACTGTAGATAGACTGTGCAACCCAGCCTGTCTGCAAGTTTAGAAAGCTTTTTCGCAAATAGAGTGTGATGAGCTCGCTCGTACTTTTGCAACTAAGGGGCTGACATCAGGGCGGACTTGTGTCTGACAACCTCTAAGGGTGATGTGGCAGAGTGTGTGAGAACACAGTGCCTCGATTCTCTTGGAGTTCCTTTTATGCACCTGAGTTTGTGGATATTAGAGGATCATCCATAGTGTGCTACCAAGCTGTGGCTTGGATCCTGGACCTACTACCCTAATTTTGGGTTGTGTGGATATCATTGTCCAGTTTTGGCATAAATAGTCTGGTGCTCCTTGGAGTCAGGTGAGTTTCCTAGCTCCTGAAAGAGGCGATGGTGACACTCTCTTGAAGAAGCTTCCCTGGACCCAGACTGTTTTCAAACTACAGACCCATCTCTAACCTTCCCTTTATTGGAAAGGTTATTGAAAAGGTGTAGCTGCCCAATTGAATGACCATTTAACCATCCATAGTATCTATGAATCTTCCAGTCTGGTTCCGTGAAAGACACAGCACTGAGACTGCACTGGTTCAGGTGCTAAATGATCTTCTGAAGGAGGATCAAAGAGATGTTCCATGTTGGTTCTCCTTGATCTCTCTTCAGCTTTTGCACTGTGGATTACATGGTGTTGCTAGCACACCTGAGGCAAATCTGTGGAATGTCTGGAACCGTTCTTAAATGGTTCACTTCATTCCTTATTGGAGATCACAAAGAGTTGTGTCAGGATTTTTCCTCTGTCCCAGTCTCTTTGTTGTGGAGTGCCTCAGGGTTCTGTGCTGTCACCCATGTTATTTGCAGTGTATATGCTGCCCTCGGAAACTTTATAAGACGGTATGGGCTGAGGTTCACTGCTGTGCAGATGATACCCAGCTATACCTGTCTTCGCACCCACGAGGATGGAGCTCTCGGTGTTTAATAACTGTCTGGGGGAAATCCAAGACTGGATGGATTCTAGTTGGTTAAAGTTGAACTCGGAGAAAACTGAGGTTTTGGTGGTGGACCCGGGTGGTCAGATTGAGAGATCATATACTGGAGCGCCTTCTGGAATTCTTCTTGGTGGCGTGTCACTACTGGCCGCTGAACGGGTGCGCAGCCTTGGGGTGATCCTTGACCATAGGCTGACTTTCCAATCTCAAGTGTCGACCATCGTCAGGACTTCCTTTTACCATCTTAGGAATGTTGCCAGGGTTAAGCACCTTGTTCCGTCTGACTCCTTGTCAATGTTGGTCCACGCCTTTATGTCCTCGCACCTAGACTACTGCAACGCCCTTTACTTTGGGCTTTCTGGGGTTGAAATCTGCCGCCTACAGCTGGTGCAGAACGCGGCAGCCCGGGTTTTGACTGGGAAAAGTAGGTCCTGTCATATTACCCGGTGCTGCGCAAACTGCACTAGCTTCCTGTCCGGTGGTGGATCACCTTTAAAGTCATTTATTGACTTTAAAGCCCTTTGCAGTCAGGGTCTGTCCTATCTGAAAGACCTACTGGTTCTTTACTGCCCTAGCCGATCACTCCGCTTGGCCGACATGGGGTTGTTGGAGATTCCAAGAGTGAGTTTAAAATCTTCCGGCAGCAGTGCATTTTCTCATGCTGCACCCACTCTTTGGAATTCTCTACCATGCCAGTTATGGTATGGCACCTCTGTGGAGATATTTAAGAAAGAACTGAAAACATATTTATGGAGAATGGCCTTCTTAGATAGTTAAGTGAATTGTAATATGTTTGGAATTTTATTGTAATTTATCATGTTTTTATGATGTATTTTTATAATGTTTTTAGTGTTTGATGGTTTTGTATTGAGATCTGAATTTATGACTAATTTGTTCAGCACCTTGATATATTGAAAGCGCTATATAAATAAAATAATTATTATTATTATTATTATATCACCTCCTTGAGAACCTTTGGGTGTATTCCATCAGGCCCCATCGCCTTGTCTACCCTAAGTCAACCCAGTTCTTCCTCACTCCTTCAGCAGTGAATTCTGCCACAGCCACCTACCTGTGGCTGTCACCCTCCCCACCCCATCCTGGTCCCATACCCTCCCTTTCCTCCATGAAGATTGAGGCTGAAATAGCTGTTTAATGCCTCTGCTTTTTCAAAGTCCCTTCCAGTATTGTTCCACCTTCCCTATCCTTCCAATCCCATGCTGTGCCTCCTCCTTTCTCCACATACCCTAAAGAAGGTTTGTCCCCCCTCCTGCCTGCTTCACTATCTTCTCCTCAGTGGCCTCCTTAGCCCTCCTTATCTTTTGCCCAGCCTCCTTTCTTTTTTCCCTGTAGGTTTCCCTGTCCTCATCCTTTTGAGTCCTCCTGTACCTCTTAAATGCTCTAGTCTTCTCCTTGACCCCGCATACCTCTCTAGTGAATCATAGAGGTCTTTTCTGTCTTCTATTCTTTCTTTTCCTTCTTATACATGAGTCCATGACTTTAAATACCCTTCTCTTGATGGCTGCCCATAATTCCTCCCACCCTCACATCCCCTATCCTCAACATTTCTTCCTCAACTACCTTCCTCATTCTGTGAAAGTCAGCCTTTCTGAAGTCCATTACCTTGGTTCTTGTCTAACCTCTCCTGGCCCGGCCTCACCCTAGAACCTGACAGCCCTGTGGTCACTGGTGCAATGCTCTTCCCCCACCTCCACCTCCTCCACTGTCCCCATTTGTGAGGACCACATCCAACAGGTTTACACCCCTAGTGGGCTCACTGACCCTTTGTTGCATGAATGTGCCCTTAAAAGCCTCTAAGATACCCCTGCTCCTCGTGGAGATTGCTGTCTGGGCCTCCCAGTTGATGTCTGGAAGGTTAAAGTCCCCAGCAAGCACAATTTCCCCTTTCCATGCCATCCTCGCTACTGATTCTACAAAATGCCTATCCCCTTTCTCCCCCTGCATAGGAGGCCTATAGACTACCCCCAACACACAGGTTTTCCCCCTGTCCCCTATCTAGGGTGACCCACATTATCTCTGTTTCCTCCTCCTCATCCTGCCCTTCCATGGCCCCAATCCCTTCCCTGATATATAATGCCACCCCTCCCGATCTTTCCTAAACAACCGATACCCTGGGATCACCGTCTCCCAGGCGTAGTGCTCATTCCACCAAGTCTCACTCACTGTTACAATGTCTAGGTTCTCCTCCATCATGGTGGCCTCCAGTTCTCCCATTTTTGTTCCCCAGAATCCTGGCATTTGCAACCAAAACGCTCCAACATGTAGCCCCATCCGGTCCTTCCCTGCTGCTAAGTGTTCCCTTGATGAGTGTTTTGACTTGGGGGGGAGGCTGATAGCCTCTCTGCTGTGCCTGATGTAAGGCTGGCCCTGTCCTTAGCCACCCCCCTCCATTTAGTTTAAATTGAACTTCCTTGCCATGAAGTCCCCCAGTTTACTCTTTAGTGCAGCTGCCCCTGAAGAGCTCAGGTGCAGCCCGTCTTGGGCATACAGCCCCTCCTCCTCCCATGTAGAGCCCCAGTCACCTATCTAGTCAAACCCCATCCGACTGCACCAACCTTGTAGCCAATTGTTGCATGCCCTTATCTTCTCCTTTCTGGGTGTTCTCGCTCTTGGTACTGGCAACACCTCAGAGAAGGAAATAGAAGAAAAACAGTGCTGCTTCTACAGAACCTAGCAAGTTCTTCGAACCTTGCCTGTACCTCCATCAGACTGTTCCCTTCCAAGTCATTTGTGCCCAGGTGAAACACCAGATGTGTCCTTTCATCCTGCTGCTTATCCCAGGAAGAATGTGGCTCACCTCCAGCACCATCATCCCTGGCATGCACTGTACCCATACTGCATTGTTTTTTGCTCCCTTCCTTCCACATTTTAGCCCCTTAATTATTGAGTCCCCCAAGAGTGCCACTCTACTGCCCCCTGCTTCCTGGGTGTCCTTTTGGCCTCTAACTTTGTGTCACAGGGTTTGGCTCCCTTTGGACTCCTCCTCATGTTCCGTCCTGACTTGGTTTCTGCCCCTGCTCATCTTTTGTTCCCCATCACCTAGCCTATCCTGATTTTTACCCACACCCAGCATCTGTACCTCTTCACCCTCTTCCTTTAGCCTTTCATCAGACTACCCCCTCACGTACCTCTTCATCCCTTGTACTTCCTGCCTGGCTTCCTTCATCCCTGCAGACCCCTCCTGCATCACTGCTTGAGCATGATCCAATTTCATCTGACCTCCCCTAACTGCTCCTGGCCTTCCCTCATCTGCATCACTGTGCGAGATTGTGCCAACTGTGCTTGATCTCCCTCCAACTGTTCCTGAGCCTGCCCATCTTTGCAGAAGGTTTTGAGCACTGTACCACACTTGGAGAAGTCTTCCTCCTTACCACCTCCCCTGTCTGCATATTTCCCCTCTCCTGCACCCTGCCCGGCGCATGCCCCAGTCTCCTACTGCAGCTCCTACCCTGCAGGGTTTCCTCCAGTTCATTTTCAGCCTCCCAGGAGCTCACCTCTTCCAGTGCTTCCTTCCTGCATCTTTTCTTATGCCACAGTTCCCCTAGTGCCACCTTTTGGTGTGTCCCTAATGTGCCCATCCCCTCCTCCACCCCTTCTCCTGCATGCAATGTGCCTGCCCCCTCCGTTCCCCATCTGCTCTGCACCCCCCCTTCACTGATGGCCCCTTCCAGACCCCTTCCTCTCCAATGTCCTCGACTAGAATACCTAGGAGGGCAAAACTATTTGTTACTTCCACCCTCTGGCCCATTTCACCTATGCCTGTATTGTCCTTCATACTGGGCATCTGTCTGCCTTTTCCTGAGCCTACTGTCTTCCATTCCTCCTGATCCCTGACTGACCCCTTTTCTCTAGCTACAGGCATCATTTTTGTGCCTCTAAACTTCCTGCTGTCAGTTCCCACTGATTTCTTTCCTCCTGTCTCGGGCATCCCTGTCCCAAATCTGGACTTGCTGTTGTCTGTTACCACCTCTGGTCTATCCCCTCTGGATCCCCTTCCATCCTCTCCCTTCCAAGCCCTTGACTTCTGGAACAGTGTATCTGATCCTCCAGTGAATCCACTCAGCCCTTCCCACTCCTTCCTTGGCTTATACCGTCCCTATCTCTCTATCCCTTTCCCAGAGCTTCCCCCCATTGAACCCCCACCTTAGCCCTGCCACTTCCTCTCTCAGCTGAGTGAGCTGCTCACACATCATACAACCCCCCATCCTCCAAGCCCAATTTAGGATCATAGCCGTTCCACAGCCACTGCACCCCACCACCCTACCAAAGATCCCCCTCCCTTGTTCGCCCCTGCCTCTGTGCTGCCCAATCATTTATTCCATGATACTTAGATAGAGTCCTAAAATCGCCCTTATGTATTTTTTGGGCCCCCGACCCTCACTCCCTCCTCAGCCCCAACCCACAGTCAAGACTTTTTAGAAATAGTAAAGCATGTACAAACCATAGGCATCAAGAATTAATAACCATAGCCACCACATTCAAGTCCAAGTCACCAAGTTCAAGTTCAAATCCCCAGCACCTCCAGCGTCAGTAGTCCAAGATCAAGTTCCCAGCACCTCCAGTGTCAGTAGTCTTGACCCAGTTCATTTCACCTCAGATCAAGTCCAAATCCCCAGCACCTCCAGCATCAGTAGTCCAAGATCAAGTTTCCAGCACCTCCAGTGTCAGCAGTCTCGACCCAGTTCATTTCGCCTCAATTTCAGCTCTTTTGTGAAGGATTTCTTAGTGCCTGTGTTAATTTCCCATATCCACCAAGGTTGAAGTCCAAGTCCCCTGTGGAGAAATGTAGGACCCAGTTCCTTTGCTGCAAACCAGCTCCTTGCGGTGATTTCCTAAGCTCAGGCGCTCCTTGCTCCACTTTTAGCCCTTCTATCGGCTGGCTGGCTATTTTTAAAGCCTACTGCCTTGGCGCCTCTCTCCCTGATTGGTCTGATCCTACACCACTGTCTGCGGTTGGCCGGCCATCCCTGCTTCAGTCACCGGACTGCCACCTGTGCCCCTTGCTAGTTCAGCTCCAAACAGCTCAGCTCTCCTTCCTCTGATCACCAACCTGGACCCCGCTGCTGACTGCAGCCACAGCTCCATGCAGCTCTCCACTCTCCTTTCTCTGGTTGCTGACAGCGACCCACTCCTCCGCTGCTGACACAGCTAACAAACATGGGAGTGCACAGTCCAATTTCTTCTGTGCCACCTGGGCTAATGGTACAACTTATGCCAGAGGTCACCCAAGGTCACAGCTAGGCAGGGATTGACAAGAGGCTTTGGCTATGCAAGACCTTGCAGGCATGCACTCCCCAGCCCCATTACATTGATAGCCTGGGGCACACTTACTCAAGTTACATTTACCCATTTGTTGACCTTTATTACAAAACCTGGAACACAAATAGGTTTTATAGCAGTGTTTATTGAATGATGCTGTTTCTTTTAGTTTTAAAAACCTTTGCATATGACCTTTAATATACGAGGGGAAAATTAGGTTGGTACAATCAAAGTTCCTGACCCCTCCTTAACTATTCAGACTTTCTGTATGGGCATAGCTCAAGCATGGCTCTCACCAAACTTGACACTCTGTATCATCGGGTGCTTAGGTTTATCACTGGCGCCCCCTACTCAACTCACCACTGCACCATCTACAAGAGTGTAAGTTGGGGCTCACTTAGTCTCAGATGACACAAGAACGCTGTCCTCTGGATCTACAGGGCCATCTCTAATAAGCTGCTTCAATATATCAAGGATTACTGACCCTTTTGCAATCTCGGCAGCTACCTGCTAAGAAGTCAGTCTTGGATCTCACTTTACATCTCAAAGTTAGGATCTGCGCTTTGGTCACGTAGTGATAAGCCATGCCCCACCTGTCCTCTGAATGCTACTCAAAATATACTACAAACTTGTTGTAGTTGGGCTGTTCAAAGTAAGGGAGGGGAGGGACACCCAGGGCCATGATATGAGACTAGAGGGAGGAAGGTTCAGGAGGGAGATGAGGAAACACTTTTTTACAGAGAGGGTGGTAGCAGGGTGGATTGCGTTACTGGCAGAAGTGGTATCCAGTAGAACAGTGGACTGCTTCAAAAGGGGCTGGGACAGGACATGGGGAAGGGTCAATGGAGGAGAAGGGTGGGAGGGGGGCAGCCACAGAATAAGGGGAGCTAACTTCACATTTGAGCAGACTTGATAGACCTCTAGGGTTTTATCTGCTGGCAAATTTTGTATTTTCGAATGTTCATATCGGTGCCATTGGCTGCTTTCAAAAACCTTGTTCAACGATCCTATTTGGAGACCTGCAACTGTTTCCGGCATTGACACCCCTAACTGTGACTCTCCTTCGTACCTGACTGTCCCTCCCCTTCCTATTTGCTTCTATATCTTCCCTCCATACCCCTTAGACTTACCGCGCCTGACTGGTGTTAACATGCCATTCTTGAGGGTACCTCACCTCTCCCCCACCCGCCCCGAGCATCACTTCCCTTTCTAACCTTGACTACCTTCTCTTACTTTCGCACACCCTGTGCTTACACTGTCCTTGCTTCATAGACTTCACCTAGACTACGCAATGCTTTACTAAACCAAACCTCTTGGTCAATATGAAAATTGTACATCATTGCCCTACATGTACTAGCCTTGTGTATAACTTACATATAGCTGTACTCTGCCTACTTTTGAACCTTGCCTGTAATTTACACTGCCTTTGTGCTCTTCTAATGTCTACCATGATCCAACCATGCCAAGCCATGCTGTTATTTGTAATGATTGTACACTGTCTGCCAATGTTCTTATGCTTATTTCAAACTGTTGATCTGTGACTTGTTGTTGTTTAATTATCCCAGGTCTATCTTGTAAATGAGCCCTGCTCAATGGTGTTCCACCTGGCTAAATAGAGATATTGATTGATTGACTGATTAATTGATATGGCATAATTTTGGGGGTGTGGCCACACATAGGAAAATGGAGTACAAAACGCTGATAAAACATTATGTAAGCTGAGCATGACAGATTTTTTACAAAACAAATTGCAGCTTCAACACACCAGGCACTTGGGTTAATATCCCAATACTGACCTGTAGTGCAGCATGAGGAGTTTGCTGCACTCTTGAGGTGCCATCTTTCAGATGAGACGTTAAACTGAGGTCCCATCTGCCTGTTCTGGTGCTAGTTCAGGTGGATGTTAAAGATCCCATGGCACTTCTCGAAAAGAGTAGGGGAATTTTTTTATTGAAAAGACAAAAGCAAAAACAACACAATACATTGGTACATTATACAAAAGATAACAAAGTCAGAACTAAAAAGCTAGACAAGCATCTAAAGAAAATACAAAAACAAAACTCACTTCCTCAGAAAAAGCATCCCAACAAAACAAACAAAAACAATCATACAGAACAATAAGCCCAATAAAAATCAAAACTGGTCCGGAGGCAGAGAAACTAATTCTTGATTATAAATAACAATCAAATCAGAAATAACCAGTTGCAGAACATGAATCCCAGCATATGTTTTTTGTTGCAAAAGCTGAGCACATCTAGCTTGCCAAAGAAAATATTTACAAAGGGCGAACATATGTCGAAGTGTACTGAGATGATATTTGGAGCAGGCACCAGAAAAAAGGCCAAACACTAACATATCATAAGAGACATAAGAAATATGCTTATCCCTCTACTTATGAAGCCATTAAATCCAAAAATCCTTGCTAAAAGGACACTCAATAAAAAAATGCAACTGGGACTCCAAAACATTTGGACAAGTGTCTTGAAAACACGATCTGTCTTCCAGAGATCTATGGTGATGGTTACCCTGAACAACTAATTTTCCATGACAAGACAACAAAGTCACATCCCACAATTTTGTGGGAAGACAAAGGTCAATAAGCAGGTGAAAAATCAAGGAAATGTCCTGTTCTACACCAGCAGAATCCAGAACACAAGGACATTCAGAAAAATGAGACTGAATAATGGACCCATATAACTGCCGTCTTGTCAAAAGAAAAATAGACTGATGAGTCAAATTCCACTGTTTCAATTTATAAAATGTTGAAAACAGAAAAGAAGAAATACCAGAAGACTGGAAATTCCTTGGAATTACCAAAGGGGAACCACACCATAAATCCCATAGAGGAGAGACTATGGTCATAAAAACAGAGACCCAATAAGGAGGCGGGGGGGTGGAGAAAACCTCAAAAAAGGAAACAAAAACTTAAGAAATAAACAATGAAAGAAAACCACTGGATTAAGCATCCACACCCACCCAAACAATAATCCTGAAACAAAAAATACCTGCTTAATGGGTTTAGCCTAGAACCCCAAAACCCTTGAAAAAGAGATTATTAAGTTTCATTTCTAAAGCAAGAGGTAGAGGGAAACTGTGGTTACATGCAAAAAGAGAGGCAGCACCAAAGACTTCAAAAGCAGAACACGCTTACGTTTAGCAATAGTCCTACCCTTCCAGGAAGAAATCAAAGCAAGGCCCTTATCAAGAGCCAAATTCCAATTATAAGCAGAATCATCAGAAGAACCAAAATATAGTCTCAAAATCTTCAAGGGATCATGCATCACAGGAATCTGGGCCACAAAATCCAAAACAAAAGGGGAAATAGAATCAGGAATAAGCTTCACCATACTCTAATGAAGATTTAATTTGGATCCAGAAAAAGTCTCAAAGTCAGAAAACAAGTCAACAAATCCAACCGTATCCAAAAGAGGTGTTGTACAAATACACTAATTGTCTGCATAGGCATAAACACTAGGGACATACTGGCCATCAGACAGCAACAACCTGGGAATAGCAGAGCTAGAAGCAAGCTGTCTTAAAAGGGGATCAATCTGAAAAACATATAAAATGGGACTAAGGGGGCAACTCTGATGGACACCCCTCTTATGCAAAAACTCCATGCCAGGGGAATGATTAACATGAGGGGTAAGCCAGGTAGAATTATACAACAACTTAATCCAAGAAACAAAGTGGGGAGGCACATGATAATGCAACATGACCTGAAACAAAAAAGAATGGTGAACCCGATCAAAAGCCTTCTCCAAAGAAAGGAAAAGACGACGATGTGAATCAGAACAGGAAGAGACCACATTCCTAATACCCTGGAAGCTGGGCTCACACATGGAAATTAAATTTCAATATCACCAAGTGCAAGGTGTTGCATCTTGGTCGGGGAAACCCTAAACACAGGTACACCCTGGGAGGCTGGAGGCCTCAATAGGGGAAAAAGACCTAGGGGTCATGGTGGATGCATGTATGAATAACTCTGAGCAGTGCAGGAGAGCGGCTAGCAAGGCAAACAGGATGTTGGGATGCATCGTAAGGGGGATCACCTCTAGGAGCAAGGAAGTGATTCTGCCGCTGTACAATGGACTGGTTGGACCACACCTTGAGTACTGTGTACAGTGGAGACCACACTTGAAGAGGGACATACAGCTCCTGGAGAGGGTACAGAGGAGGGCAACTAAGATGATACGAGGGCTAGGGGATTTGACGTATGAGGACAGACTTGAGGAGCTCTGCCTGTTTTCATTGGAGGAGAGGAGAGACAGGGGACATGATTGAGGTCTTCAAGTACCTCAAGGGAATAAATAGGGTAAACATGGAGGGGATCTTTAGACTAAAGCAGGGAGGTATCACCAGAGGGCATGTTTTGAAGTTGGAAGGTGGAAGGGTGAAGGGGGAAAAGAGGAGGAGGTTTTTCACTGAGAGGGTGGTGGACCCTTGGAATGCACTGCCTGGTGAGCTGGTTCAGAGATCCACAGTGGAGGGCTTCAAGAGAGGGTGGGACAGACACAGAAAGTGGATGTATCAGATGATGGCCTGTCCCAGCGGGGTGGGGATGGATGATAGGGGTTTCTGGAGCACAAGGGATGGGAGGGCCTCGGCACCCAACTAAGGATCTAGGTTCGAGCAGACTCGATAGACCTAGAAGCCTAATCTGCTGGCAAATAGTATGTTAGTATGTAATATGGGATAGGGAATGCAGCAGAGTTCCACCACACAGCGAGGTCTGGGCCCATGAAATAACAAGAGATGCTAGAGGTAGCAACCTGTTGAGAAGAATAACAACCAGGATCTTGTAATCCACATTAAGCAGACTCAAAGGTCTCCAATTATTGACGTCAGTCCTATCACCTTTTTTAAAGAGTAGAAGCATAATAGCATCAGAAAAGTGATGAGACAAAGAACAAATGGTTAGAATACTATTAAAAACCACAGTAAGGGCAGGGGCAAAAACATCCAAAAAGGAATGATGGCGTTCAGCTGTTAAACCATCCACCCCAGGAAATGCGCTTCTTCTGTTTTTGATAACTGGACAGTTCCCTCAACAGAGATTGGGAGAACTAGAGAACTCAGAACACTCTGGGATCTCTAAATTAGAAAGGAAAACACCAGGATCAGGAGCAACATGACAGAGAGCCAAACATGACTTCTATATAAGTTTGAACAATACGTTGTAAAGCGGGCAGAGGGCAATGCTGCAAACCAGTAACAGGGTCAGTAAGAGATTAAAAAATCATAGAAGAAATCCTGTCAGAGCAATTCTTAAAAGGATCTATCAAGCTTTAGAAGCCTGAGTACCACACTGAGCTTCAAGCATTAAAGAAATAGCCCTATCATATTGGAATTTCTCCATCCACCACTTCACATCCTGAATTTGTAAGGAGAGATCAAGACGGAATTCAGAAGCCCTGAAATCAGATCCTGCAACTGTTTCCGTAATGTAGAATAAGTAAAAATTGGAATGGGACCAAAAGCCAGAAACCGGAGAAAATACTTCCTCAAATCCGCTTTAGTATCCACCCACCAAACTAGAGGAGAAAGATAAGCATCCAACCACAGAAATCCTAGCCTGCAATAAATGCAAACAACCTTGAAATATGAGTAGCCAGAGCACCCCTATAATAAGCCTTAGCTGCAGGCTTATGAAGAGACAAATATCCATCAATAAGATGGGCAGAAGAAGTTCACCTTAGTTAACGTGGCAGATCACTGTACAATTTATAAGTGTTGCTAGGCGGTCCAAAGCAGATAGCCCACAGTTAAAATCCACCCCAAGAAAACCAGCCGAGAAGTAAACAAAGGGATAAAGCCTTGGAATAAGCAGAATGAGCAGCAATACTTTGGGGGCATAAACGAAATAAAGGCGTATCAAGCCATAAGATCCATCAACAAGGAGAACTCTCCGGGACCACATCAAGAACCCTAGCAATTTTGAATAAATAACCAAAACAAAATACCCACCCCATCACAAACATCCTCCCCATGAGACCAATAGGAGGGCCAACCGACCATCTAGCAGTGACCTGTAAAACCTCCTGTCTAGTTTTAAACCAGGTGTCTTGAAGAAAATAAAAATCCTACTGAAGGGAAAGCAGAAACCCAAAAGTAGAAAGCTGCTTACAAAAAGATTTAATATTGCACACATTTAAGGTGCAGCATTTAATATTAGTTAAGCGAGCCATAAAATAGAAAGAGAAAAGAAAAACAGAACAACACCCAGAAAAGACAGCAATCTCGGCAGCACAAGCACTCCATCGGGAGCAGGGGAACAACTACAAGAGCCTTAATAGGTAAGGCTAATCCTCCCTGCTGGCTTCTTTGAGAGAGGTGTTAGACCGTCAACTCGCTGCGCGCGTCGACTGCTCCACCCCCCAGCCACCCTCCCACCCAAGCTCGACCCTTAATTTATTTCCTTTTCCTGTCACGTGACTTCCTGTAGTGCCCTGAAACTAAGTCCCCACTTTCCCATTTGCAGTTTATACTCATCTACCACGGAGAGAGCCCCTTCCTGTCATTTTACCAAACACTCTTCTGCTCTCCTGTCTCTTCTACCTGTAGGCACTCAGTTCTCCCAGCTTCTCTACTGCCTCAGTCTCCTGCCTAGTATCCCCTGCTTATCTTGCCATCCCTCTCACCGCCTGTGCCCCCTTTCTCCTCTACCCCTTCACCACCTACCCCTCTGTTCCCCCACCCCTTTTAAGTACCCAGAGTAGCCACTAGGAGTCGCTATTTCAACCCCCTCAATGCACCTTTCCATCCTCTCAGTACCCCCATGCCAGGCCCACCAGCCTCTATACCAGGGTTCCACAACCCCCCACCTCCCTGGGGTTTGAACATAGTACCTTTTGCACCAAAGGCAGAAGCACTACTGCTACTCCACAGTGGCAGTCACCCCTCACTGAAGGTCAGCTATCCCCCTTATACCCCAATAGAAATAGCAATGAACACCATGACCATCTCACTCAGCCTACTCGTGGTTATCCTTTCTGCCCAACCCAAGTCCCATCCTGCTCCCTGCCCCCACCCTGAGCCCACCCTCCCCTCCACCCCACTGTAGCCAACGCCCCACCCACCTTGGCCACCACTATTACTCCTCAGCACCCACCACTAATCAACCCCTCCACCCCATCCTCCTCAGCAGCTCCCTGGGCCCACCCCTTCCTTGCTATATCTACCCTCCATTCCCTACCCATCCCCTGTACCCACTCTAATACAACCTCACATCGGTACCTAACTAAGGTTCCTAGTCGCCACAGTCCGCTCATCAGATTAATTGCTGTACTCCTACTGATCTCTGGGAACATACACCCCAACCCTGAGCCGATTTCAACTAGCCAACCCACACCCCTACTGGAAATGACCTCTGCGTTGCCTCTATGAATATTTGCAGCCTCCCAAAAAAATCTGCTGCTCTCCATTGCTGGGTTGTACAGCACCAGCCAGATATTATAGCACTAGTCAAGACCTGGCTCTCTAACAAACCCCCGACTTCATTATCTCCCTCCCTGGCTACACTCTGTTCAGGGAAGACCGTGTAGGCAAGTGTGTCGAGGGGTGTGAAGTCTTTATGCATGACACACTTTTAGGCGAAACACTCCCAGCCCCCAAGCTAGGGTTTAGTGCCCAAGCTCTCACCCTTAAGGTTACCCCAGACCCAGCCAGGGGCCCCCTTTTCATCACAGTCTCTTACATACCCCCAAGGGACCAAGGACAAGCAGTCCAATCCCTTATTGATTACCTCACCATGCTCCCATACAAAGCGGAGAAGCTCATCCTAGGCGACCTGAATGTCAATTGGCTGGGTACCTCTGCCGCCAATATCAGGGACCTCTTCGCAACTGTAGATATAACCCAATTAGTCCACCTCTCTAGCAGATTTAATCGGTCAAGTGGCTCTAGCACCCTCCTAAATGTAATTCTGTCAAACCGTCCTCATAAAATCAGGGATATAAAGTACTGCCGACTCTCTTAGTGACCACTCTCAGTCCTCTATCTCTGGTCATCCTCCACATCAAAACCAGTGTCCACACCACCTCCACCGGCGTTTTCTCCTAGGATTCTCAGAAAGCTGAAAATGCACCTAGCCCAGCTGGACTGGTCCCTAATCCCACTCGCAGCTGACATTGACTCTGCTCTTACCTATTTCTCCACTGCCTTTAGCAAGGCCTATGACCTTTTGGCCCCCCTGACCAGAACCCGTACCAAAAAACATAATGCCTCTTGGATCTCCCCATCCCTTATCCAAAAACTGAAACAAAGAGATAATCTCTGGCATATTGCTGTCTCGACAGGTAAACTGTCTGACAGACAAGCCTATAATGCAGCATGTAACAGGTGCACCTGTGCTATAAGGCAGGCTAAAGCCGAATATTACCAAACCACCCTCACTTCCACTTGGGGCTCATCCAGTGCCTTCTGGGACAATATGAAGGAGCTCAATGGAAGACCTGCTCCACCCACCATCTCAACTGTCCATTGATGGCACCATCACCACTGATCCACCCGCACAGCTGAATGCCTCAACAAGGCCTTCTCTGATCTAAGCTCTGTCCTCCCCAACTACTTTTTGACCCAATCCCTGTATCCATCCCCCCATCCTAGATCACCCCCCTTTCTACCTGCACACCATATCCCCCCTTGAAGCCAGGCCTCATCTACCAAAAGCCCTTGCCAGCAACAACCCCAGCTGTGATCCCCTGGACTCCAGGATCCTCTGATTATTACTGGACTCTGTTCTAGCCCCTCTCACTGACCTCTTAAACCGGTCACTCTGTCTGGGCCAGTTCCCAAGTGCTTGGAAAATAGCAGAAATCACCCCTATCCATAAGAGTGGGGATAGAACCTCCCCCAACAATTTCAGGCCCATCTCCATTCTCCCCCAACTCTCCAAAGCACTTGAAAAGATAGTGGCCATACAGCTCTCCGAATACCTAGCCAAACATGACCTGTTGTTCCCGGAACAACATGGATTCCGCCCTGGACATAGTACCACTACAGCCCCTCTGGAGTTCTCCCAGCACCTCCACTCTGCTCTCGACTCTGGTCACGTTGCGGGTGCAGTGTTCATTGATCTCTCCAAGGTCTTTGACACTGTCTGTCACCCCCTCTTACTTGACTTTCTCCACCAAATTGGCTTCTTCCCTGGTCCCCTTAATTGGTTTACCAGTTACCTCTCTAACAGATCCCAGTGCATGAAGGTAAATGGTACCCCATCCAACACCCTGCCTGTTCCCTCCAGAGTCCCCCAAGGTTCAGTCCTGGACCCCATTCTTTTCAGCCTCTTCCTCAACACTCTCCCCAGCTCCTGCTCTGGCAACATGCTCCTCTGTGCCGATGATGCGGTCCTTTTTGCCTCCCACCCTGACCCCACATCTCTACAGGTATCCTTGCTGCATTCTTTCAAACAAGCTGTAAAGTTGTTCCTTGGACACTGGTTGGTCATCAACCTCAAAAAAAACAAATCCATGCTCTTCTCTCACCACCAGAATAAGACCAAAAATGCCCCCCTCTGCATTCTCCCCAGTAACCCACCCCCACTCAAGCAGGTATCATCGTACAAATACCTGGGCATCACCTTCGACTTGGCTCTTACCTTCCACACCCACATCAATACCCTATCCTCAGCTATAAATTCTCAGACTGGCCTTCTCTATCGACATAGAGATTGCCTCTCCCAAACCACCCTTCGGTTGGCCATCAACTCCTCTGTCCTATCTCTAGTCGACTATGGTCTACCCATCTACGCAGTGGCCAACAACACTGCCCTCTCCAAAATTCAGACCTTGATATGCAAGGCCTTCAGGGTCCTGACCGGTGCACCCCTCCGCACTCACACTTGCCTACTCTATTCTTCCGCCAACCTGCTCACCTTTGAGGAATGCTTGCGCTACCAAACCTACCTACTTGCCAAAAAATCCCTGCTAGGTCTCTTCCCCCCCCCCGGGGTCACTGCATCCTTGTGGTGTACATACTCATCAGTTGCCACCCGCAGCACAGCTAAGGCCACCTTCCAGGTGCCCCTTGCCAAGACCTCTTTAGCCCCCCAGCTGGTTCAACTCCCTCCCACCCTCTGTCACCAATCTTCCCAAAACTGGTTCTTTCAAAGTCGCTCTCGTAACCTCCTTTTTGATGCCTGAAACTGTAATTGTCCTACAGTAGTGTAATAGTGGGGCCCCCCCAGTCCTGTGACTTGACAAGGTCCACTGGACTGCCGTCCCCCCACTGTTTTCCCCATAAGTATGCCTCCCTGGTACGTCCGGGGCGGCACCATCTATTAATGTAATAATATTATCACAAATGTAACTTCTATGTGAACCATTTCTGTAAACCACTGCTGTAAATGAGTCTTACTGTTATCTGTATTGCACCTGTATGTTACCACTGTTGTACTCACTCGGTAACATGTCTACCCTCCCTGTGACGAGGTGCCTTTGTAAATTAATCCACGACTCAAAGGTTGTAAATCCGACTTCTGCAATAAAAAATAAATAAATAAAACAAAACTTAAACCAGCAGACCCCAAAAGCAAAAAACATCATATCACCTATGAGAAACTGAGCCTTCGAGGTTTATCAGTACAAAAGAACATCTCTACAGGAGTCAGAGGAATAATCCATGTGTGAGGAGGAAGCTCGGGAGGATCAAGTCCTCCTCTTCATCCTCAGTATCACCCCACTGATGCCTCTTAGCCAACATCTGAAATTTATTATGAGTAAGAATAGAATTAGCAGGTGGACGGGACTCAGATTTGCTTTTACCTTTCCCCCATCTGGAAGGAGGGACAGTAACAAAAGGAACCTCCATAGAAGGGGAAGAAGGGGGGGAGGGGGCATACAACCTGGCAAAGCAAGACTCAAACCAGTCAAGGGAGCAGTCTGGCAGACAGGCAACCCAGGACCTTAATCCAAAATAGGGGAAACCTCAGGTACAGGTGGAGGAGGGGCAGAGGGAGTAGAAGAAATGTGCAATGGCACAGCAGGAAAAACCACACCAGGATTAGAAACAGGTTCTAGGACAACGGGAGCAACTTCCTCCTTCTGTCATTGAGCCTGAGCCTGGGATTCAGCAATAAGGTGGGAGTGATCCCAAAGGACCCTATGTAACCAATTATGTTCTGTCCAAGGGCATAAGGATGAGTATGACCACGATCATCACACAGGTTACAATACTGGGCATTAAGCAACCCAAGCTCACATGGCCATACTGCAAACAAAGCGTACATCTGGGCTGATCCAAGTATAACTCAAATTAGTTTTAGAACCACACTTGTGACATGTATGGGTTGTCCAGGATAAAACAAATGCCCCTGTCACACCCAGTATGAAAGCTTGCCAGGAATATGCTGAATCCCCTAGTCAGTTTGGCGAAGTTGAACCCTAATCTTCCAACCCAAAGTCCAAACAAAATCATCGTCCAAAATAGGACGAGGAAAATCCAATAAATCACAACATTGTCAAAGCCAATACTGAACATCATGGATGTTAACCCTTCACCTGAAATAAAGAGTGAGAACTTTAACCAAGGGTTTAGTGAGGAGGATTATGAGAAATGAGGACCAAACTGGGGTCAGTTTTACAAGCTCATACTGCACCCAAAACTTTTCCAGTGTAGAAACATTCTTAAAACTAACACTGTATACAGTTTCATCCTTCATATGAATAAAGGCAAATAAATCAGAAGGGCTAATGCCCAGAGAGTCCCATTGCATAGAATGCAAAACAGTTTGCTGGGGGCTGTAGAGGCATCTCCCAAAAATGTAAACTGCACAGCATTTCGCCACTGAGCAGGCTCCCCCACAGACTTAAATAAGTCAGTCATCTTAAAAGAAGAATCCATGGCATCAAGTCTGGGAGTAGAAAGAGAAGTCTTACTTGGTACAGTGCACTGTGCGTCAGGGCCCTTAGATGGAGGAGAGCAGGCAGGAGACTTGGCAAAATCCTCAGTATGGAGTAGTAAAACCGAGCATCCCAGAACTGAATCCACAACAACAGGGGGGACAGGTCAAGAGGCAGGAGAGGCAACCAGAACAGCCGTGATCAATAATGGACGTAGTAGAGACAGGACTGGAGAAGACCAGGGCTGTTCTTCCTCAGAACTGTGCCAACCTGCAGCATGCAGAGCAGCCTTGGGGACCAGGTAACATCCAAAGGGTCAGGAGGGTCGAGTAATAGGCCATAAATGCAGAGATGTAGGCAAATCAGGCGGCAATGCAGAACCCTGAGGGGCAAAAGGGTGCAGGAGACGAGGAACCGTCTCACGGAAGCAACTGTAAATGGAAATCTGAGTCGTCCTTTACCACCTGCAAAGAAAATGTTTATTTTGAGAAATTAGCTGCCAAAAACATTCTTTAGGAATATCAGCATCCATGTGGCTGTCCTGGGGAGCAGCATTCTCAAAAGAGAAACACCAACAGCAGTGGTACAAACGGAGACAGGAGAGGTCCTCAGTAGCAGGCAGGCAGTCAACATTCAATAAACAAGTCCCAGAATCAGAAGCAATCAGAGGATCCAAAGGAGAAACAGCAACCTGAGGCAGAGCAGGACCTCCACCAGCACCATCCACAGCAGGACTGTCGGCCATGTGGGACAGAAGGACAAGGCTCCCTCGCAGACGTAGTAGGGGAATGTTTTATTCAAAACTTGAAACAAAACATACAAAATGGTATTACATCATACAAAATCATAATCAAAAGAAACAAAAAAAAGTGGTGCAGCATACAGAAACGTCAAACAGAATGAATGCGCATATGTACATAACCCCCTTCCCATCCCTACTAAAAGAGATGGGGAATTTCCCCGGTGCCCTGGCCAAATTTCCCCCCATTCACTAAACAATAAATACCACCAACAAGCTTAATCTGGTCCAAGGTTAGTTGGCATTCATCTGTATCCCCTTCCCCCCGGGTCATGCCTGAAAATAGGCAGGATTTGTCTAGTGCACTTACCTGGTCAACAAAAACTAAATAAATAAAACATCTGAAGTATGCTATGTATAAAAGGCATTTGGGGAACTTTACACATTTACTTTAAGTTGACTTTTAAATGTAGTTTTGGGTCACTGAGATCCTTTACAACCATTTGGTGTGTTTTTATGTATGATCTCATCTTTAAAATTATACTCTTCCAAAACCACTGTCATTAGCTTCTGAAGAAAGACTTGTGTAATCTGAAAGCTTAAGCACCTGTTTTCTTTGTGACGTCAATGTTGGTCCAATAAATGGTATCAAATAAAGGAATAATGCCCGACAGTGGGTGTTATGCTGGGATAACATCCTGCCTCAGGTGGTTGGGCCGAAGCCTAGCCGAGGACATCCCAACACCTGAGAAGGATGTTATCCCAGCATAAAACCCACCCTGAGGCATTATACCTATTATACAATGGTTCTTTCAGAAAAAATAAAAAAGATGAAAAAGTACATTTTAAAGCATATTGTGTCTGTTTTTGTCAATGGGGGAAATATACTTTCAAAAGTAGTACTGATTGACAGCCAGTAGGTGGCGCTGCTGTTACTGTGGCTATGCAGTCTGCTACAGTAACCCTTCCTTCTCTGTGTTATCTGTGGCTGTGATACATTGCTTCCCCCCATGATTGTGTGTGGTTTTGTAGGGAGGGACTGAAGTTTGAAGGAGAAATCTCTCCTTTTGATCTGGGACCATAACATCGAGGTTTTCGGTGAGTATCGAGTGGAGTGCTGTTGTAGTTTGTGGAGATCTCCCAGTAGTTTATTGTGTTTATACTCCCCAGAGACCACAAAATGAAAGTACAGTAGTAGCTGGAAAACCACACAGCCAGCTGTCCATCACTCTCGTTTGCGATTTCCATTGCGAAGTCACGTGGTCAGGTACCCACCTCTCAGCGCTCCGCTACTGCTTCAGACCTGCATTGCAGTTTCTTCCAATACATGTGTTTGTTTTGTACCGAGAGATGAAAAGTTAGTACAATAAATGTGTAATGTCTTGTCTTGGGAACTGAGCACCGCTTCTGAGCAGGGCTGGAGCAGTGATATTTAGCAGAGCAGGAAGTGCTGAAGATGACCACAGACCAGCAACAGTCTCATTTATTTTTATATTTCATATGCTCATTCACATGGTTGGAGTAGACCTAGGATGTTATACTGGGATAATATTCCAGTTACAGTCCTCATCTGACCAATCAGGAAGCTGCCTTCTAGCGTATAAGTAGACATTAATTGCACAGTATAACAAACACATAATTGTGATAA
This sequence comes from Neoceratodus forsteri, assembly GCA_016271365.2. Lineage (NCBI taxonomy): Eukaryota > Metazoa > Chordata > Ceratodontiformes > Ceratodontidae > Neoceratodus > Neoceratodus forsteri. The sequence goes on along the minus strand of CM057455.1, from coordinate 287,748,016 downwards.
ATGCTATTCTTTCTATGCTGTTTGATTTATTGGAACATGTTGTGCTAACGTAGTGCTACTTACCTACATTGTGGCTGTCTGCAGTCTGGATTACACACTTTGCTGTCAGGAGTAATTTAGGACGTCAATAAATATATGTGAAATTTGAAAAAAATCTGCTTGTAAATATGTATATTAAAGTACAATTCTTGATCTTTGTATAGTGCATTTCTACTTCCTGGAACTTGAAGCATTGCATTCTGGGATTGTACAGATGAAGCTCCGTGATTAGTATGCACTGTTTTACAAGGCAACTTTACTGTGCATCCTGTGGAGAACCTGCAGTGATGGCTAAAAAAGGTACAACATAAGCAACCATGGTTCTACTGTGGAATTAATCCATGGTTGCTTTGTAGTCACCGGTTATTATTTCACCAATCACATTCAGTTATTTAGGAGTTGTTAAAAGAACTATGTTACAATCATCTTTTTTTCTTGATTTTTTTTTTTTATATAAAAAAATGTAAACTTTGCTCAAAGCTTATCACATTATTTAGAGAGGGCACCATACACTATAAAAAATGCAGAATTGGCAACCCTATGCCCAACCAGTGTGTTCAGCCACTTCAGGGCTCCCCAAGGACCTCGCAAGCTGTATTCTGAAAGACAAAGGGAATCAGACTCCTCTCTAATAAAACACAGTGGTTCACCATAGCTACCCTATTAAGTATACTGTCTGTCTTACTTTAGAACACACAACACAACCCCCACCATGATGACATGGGGATAACCATAAATTGGTAATGCAAAGAAACACTATTTAAAACTCAGATTGACTTTTTATATTATTCTGCAAAACAGAGAGAATAATACATCTGTTTCTCATATGAAAGCCTTATTTAACCAGTGCATGTATATGAATATAGAGAAAAAAGTATGGGTTGGGGTGTGTAACGAGAAGTTTACACACACCCAAGGGGTTCATGCATAGCATCTAACGCCGAGGGTGTGTGTAAACTTCTCGCTTCACCACTGACCCATATTTTTATTATATATAATTGCTGGGCTTCATTTTTTCTCCCTAGCAATTATATAAAATAATGAAAAGACTGGTGAAGCTGCGGTCCAACCGAGTTTTGGCAATATCAGCATTCGGGGCACAGTTGCTGGAAGTGTTTAGGTTGGCTAAACGATGAAGAGCAGCATCTGGCACTAGCATGGGGCATGCACAGGAGAAACAAAACCTGGCACGTGTTTGCCATTATAAACACTCCTTTATAACGGTAAATTACGCCATGGGTTTTGTATAGAAAAAAACGAAACTCAGTTATCATAAAACAGTTTCATATTCAGGCAGAGAACAAGTGTTAGAACATCACTTTGAAAGTATCAGTTTTACTTTTTTTTGTTAATGTGGAAACATTCCATTTGCAATAGTAGCGCACCATGGGTATGCAAATAACTAACTGGCTAGTATCACATAACACAGGACTTCCTCTTCATAGAACATGTTTCACCAGGAAAGGCACACTGAACAAGTGTGCCTTTAATGGTTTCCCCAACCAGTTTGTTAAATGCTTTTTTTTTTTTCCCATAACACTTTCCTGCCTTATCCTGTAACATAATCATCACACTCCTGGTAGAGTTAGGAACAAAAGCTTTGTTAGTCCAGGTTGAGGTTAGCTTAGACAGCTTGGCTCATACCAACGCCTGCATAGTAGGATAGCGACAACAAAGCAAGTTTCAATTATAGCACCAGAACTGAAGACTACAAATCCTAGCATGCTTTGGCTCCTGAGCTACCGTCCTTACTTATTTTTACTTTTTTATTTAGTTTTTGTTTATCTGGTAGGTGCACTAGCCATAGCAATGACTATTTTCAGGCAAGACCCGGGAGGGTACAGTACAACAATACAGGGTAACATTTCAAAAACAAGTACAAACATAGTTGACAGTACTATACAAAGCAGTTAGCAAATGTAATACCAATGCAGAGAGTAAAAAATTAATAAAAATAAGAGTGAGTAGTACACACCAAAAACTACATTAAAGGGACACTACAGAATTGTTTGTAGCTCTCTTGGATTCTCCTACAAAAATATGAACAAAGTAGGTGCTTTCGCACCTTTTCTTGGAGCAGGAAGAGATTTACATGTAGCCCAGGTACCATGTGTCAGTGGGCTACAACCCTGGCCTAGTGACCTTCACACAGGTTAAGGGTCCTGGGTCCTGCTACGGTACTGTATGGGGGTTCTATCCCAAAGAAATGAATAAAATAGCATGGAGCCTCCACCCAGGGTAAATTGCAGAGGGCCTGGTGTATGACTGGTATAACCCCCAGGCATGCTGTACCTACCCACCTCACCTTCCAACCACCCCACACACTGGATATCAAACATAGAAACACAGACTTTGATGGCAGATAAGGACCACTTGGCCCACCTAGTCTGCCCATTTCCCTACCTACAGAATAAGCTGCAGATCCTATTTAACCAACAGCCTATTTCTTCCTACCCCCCCAACAAAAATTTACTTATGTCTGTCCCATGCATTCTTGAATTCTTATATAGTTTTAGATCCCACAACCTCCTCAGGAAGGCTGTTCCATGCATCCACTACCCTCTCTGTGAAAAAATACTTCCTCACATTGCCCCTGAGCCGTCCCCCCTCTATCTTCAAATTGTGTACCCTTGTTCTTGTATATCTGTTTTTCCTGAAAGATGTTACCCTCTTGGACTTTGTTGATTCCACTGAGGTACTTAAAAGCTTCTATCATGTGCCCCCTCTCGCTCCTTTCCTCGAGGGTATACATATTAAGCTCCTTGATCTCTCCTTGTATGGCTTCTCTTGTGTAGACCCTGCACCATTTTAGTTGCCCTCCTCTGGACTGCCTTCATCCTGTCTATGTCCTTATGAAGATGGGGTCTCCAGAACTGCAGTAGTACTCCAGATGGGGTCTCCCCAACTGTCTGTACAGGGAGATAACAACTTTTATTTTCTACTGGTGATGCCTCTCCTTATACATCCCAGTGTCCCCTAGCCCGCCCTACTGCCTTCTCACATTGCTTGCCAACCTTAAGGTCATCTGATATGATTACCTCCAGGTCCCTTTCCATTTTTGTTGTTGTTACTACCCCCCATTGTGTAATGTTCCCTGGATTTTTGTGTCCCAGGTGCATTATTTTGCACTTCTTTGCATTGAATCCAAGCTGCCATACTTCTGACCATTCCTCCAACCTTGCCAAGTCCCTTCTCACCCTTTCCATGCCTCCTTGTGTATCAAGCCTGTAGCAGATCTTTGTGTCATCTGCAAAGAGGCATATGTTTCTTTCCAGTCCCTCTGCAATGTCACTTATAAAGACACTACAAAGGACTGGACCCAGTACTCAACCCTGTGGTACCCCACTAGCAACCCCTCTTTCTTCAGAGTGGACTCCATTTACAATTACCTTCTGTGTCCTGTTGTCCAGCCAATGTTTTACCCAGGCTACCACCCTGGGACCCACTCCCAGGCTGGTTAATTTGACTATTAATCTGTTGTGTGGGACTGTGTCAAATGCTTTGCTAAAGTCTAGGTAGGCCATGTCCACAGCCCTCCCTGGTGTACTACTTTAGTCACCCAGTCAAAGAAATCAATTAGATTAGTCTGACATGACCTTCCCACTGTTAACCCATGCTGTCTTGGGTCCTGTGCCCCACTGGCCTCTAAATACTCAACAGTTCTTTCCTTCAGAAGTGATTCCTTCAGTTTCTTTACCACAGAGGTAAAACTGGCAGGTCTGTAGTTTCTTGCCTCTATCTTGCTCCCACAATTGTGAAGGGGAATCACATCCACTTTTCTCCAGTCCTCAGGTACCACACCATCCTCCCATGATTTGTTATAAAGGGTTCCCCAATACCACATACCTGATCTGTAGCACAGCCTCGCCACCCATATATGCTCCCCTCAACATCCTCCATGCTAAACCTGCGCAAATGGTTTTTGCCCAGCGCAAAGTTTTGAATATCTGGCCCTTTGTGTTTTAGTAAGCAGATTTATTACAAAGCAATACTACTATTTGCCTGGAACAGCTTGTTTATACAGGTGGCTCCAGTGAGCCCTAAACTGTGTTCTATATGTTGAAGTCTGACTTTTCAACTAGAAAGCACGCTTTATTTTAAAGTTGAGTAGCTAAGTTATTTTGCTTTAGCTAGAATTAAGGTAGGGATTTTGGGCCAGATATTCAAAACTTTGCGCTGGGCAAAAATCATTTGCGCAGGTTTAGCGCGGGATTAGCGCGGGTCTGCCATATTCAAAAGGCCAAATAGCGCGGGCAAACTGCATTAGCGCCAGGCAAAAGTATAATGTATGCAAGGGGCAAACTGACATGAATACAAGCGCAATGCTATATTCAGTGGCTAGCGCCGCGCTAAGTGGTTTAGCGCGACCTAGCGCAACAGTTAGCGCGGTGTAGATTACCGCCCAGAAAAAGCTGGTCTTAATCCTGGGCAATCAGCTTTGCGCAACATAAATGGCTGTGCGCGGGATTTGCTGGGGTTTAGCGCGGGTCTTGCGCGACCCTAATACATAAATATAACACATAGATAAAGCCAAACATAGTGGAAGCTTGCTGCTAACCAATGGCATCACAATGATGCCATCATCTGCCACCAGTCCCAGCCATGCCAGGCAGTAAGTGGTGACCCTGCCACCAGTGGACAGCATGGCGGTGTAGCCATACAGCACACACCTGCTGACCACACATATCTGTGGACAAAAACAGATGCCAGCACACATGCAGCACTGTGGGCATGGAGGATGTTGAGGGTGTGTATGGGTGGCCAGGCTGTGCCACAGACCAGGTGTGGCCACAAGGCTGGGACTCAGCATGCAGTGCACATGGGCCAGTATTAGGAATACCCCCAACACAGTGTGCCTTCGGATACTATATGCCCCCCAGCCACATACCACACAGCTGTACAACTGCCACAACACACAAAGCCAGATATGTACATGTCACTGTGGGCATCACATGCCACAGGTACAGCATCTGTGGGTCACACAACAGTGTAACAGTAATGTCGACTGTCAGTAAACACCTGCAGGTTGGGCCTGTCACTGTGTACAGTGCAATCAGCATCACTTGCCCTACACACCATAGGCAGTGCTACGTCCCTCACACTACTGTCTCCCTTGCTACTGTAGTGTCTGCTGTGCACTGTAGCATGCCCTACAGTGTGACAGTTGCATGCAGCACCACCACCACCTGTGCCTATGCTGTCCTGTCCCCTGGGGTACAATATGCTATGCTATGCTATGCTGTACTGTTTACCTGTAGCCTGTAGCTATCATCGTGCACTGCCAGACTGACCTACAGATGGAGCTGCGGTTGGACCTTGTCTGCCCTGTACTTCCAGACTGACCTACAGGTGGCTCTATGGGACCCTGCAGTAACGCTAGGCAAACTGTGTGCAAATCAGGGTATAATGAGATGCTAATCCGGTTGTTTGCCCAGAGACTACCTAAGTAGGCTCATTTGCATGGCACTTTTGAATATGGCACATTTTAGCTCCGGGCAAGCGTGTTTGCTCCAGGCTAACTGCTTAGCTCCGCGCTAATGTGTTAGCGCCGCGCCTAATGGAACGGGAATATTGTAAAGTTTTGATCACTGTTCTTCTCATCTGCTGCTTCCTGCAACTGTACTGAGTCCATGCATTTGCTGGCACACACATTGGCCACGTAGTTCGCCTGTACCTGCCCTCACGTTGCTGTGTACTGTGTTGTTGTTGTGGGTTGCACTTCCTGGTTGTTTTATTCAGTGCTGTCTTATTCCAGGGCAATGTTTGCCCTGCACTCCCAGCCCAGTTTGCATGGCCTCATTACCATGCTATATTCAGAAGCTGTTTGCCCTGGGCTATTCCGTTTGAATATGGCTTGCTTTGTGCTCCGGGCTCAGTTTGCCCGCTGGGCAGTGCTAATTTTGTCCCTGGGCAAAGTTTTGAATATCTGGCCCATAGTGGGCCAGATATTCAAAACTTTGTGCCGGGCAAAAACAGTTTGCACAGGTTTAGCGCGGGATTAGCGCGGGTCTGCTATATTCAAAAGGCCAAATAGTGCGGGCAAACTGCATTAGTGCCGGGCAAGATTATAATGTATGCAAGGGGCAAACTGACATGAATACAGGCGCAATGCTATATTCAGCGACTAGCGCCACGCTAAGTGGTTTTGCGCGACTTAGCGTGACACTTAGCGCGGTGCAAATTACCACCCAGGAAAAGCTTGTCTTAACCCTGGGCAATCAGCTTTGTGCGACACTTTGGCTTTGGCGCGTGTTTGGCGCAGGTTTAGCGTGGCTTTTGTACGACCCTAGCAAATAAATATGACACATAGATAAAGTTAAACATAGAGGAAGATGTTGCTAACTGATGGCATCACAATGATGCCATCATCTGCCACCAGTCCCAGCCATGCCAGGCAGTAAGTGGTGACCCTGCCGCCAGCAGACAGCATGGCAGTGTGGCCATACAGCACACACCTGCAGACCACACATCTGTGGACACAAACAGATGCCAGCACACACATGCAGCACTGTGGGCATGGAGGATGTTGAGGGGAGCGTGTATGGGTGACGAGGCTGTGCCACAGACCAGGTGTGGCCACAAGGCTGGGACACATCATGCAGTGCACATGGGCCAATATTGGGAATACCCCCAACACTAGTGTGCCTTTCGGATAATATATGCCCCCCCAGACACATATCACACAGTTGCACAACTGCCACAGCACACAAAGCCAGAAATGTACATGTCACTGTGAGCATCCCATGCCACAGGTACGGCATCTGTGGGTCACACAACAGTGTAACAGTAATGTCCACTGTCAGTAAACACCTGCAGGTTGGGCCTGTCACTGTGTACAGTGCAGTCATCATCACTGCCCTACACACCATAGGCAGTGCTGTGTCCCTCACACTACTGGCCCCTTTGCTACTGTAGTGTCTGCTGTGCACTGTAGCATGCCCTACAGTGTGACAGTTGCATGCAGCACCACCACCACCTGTGCCTATGCTGTCTTGTCTCCTGGGGTACAAATTAATATGCTATGCTATGCTGTACTGTTTACATGTAGCCTGCAGCTATCATCGTGCACTGCCAGACTGACCTACAGGTGGAGCTGCGGTTGGACCTGGTCAGCCCCTGTACTTCCAGACTGACCTACAGGTGGCTCTGTGGGACCCCGCAGTAATGCTGGGCAAACTGCATGCAAATCAGGGTATAATGAGATACTAATCTGGTTGTTTGCCCAGTGACTACCTAAGTAGGCTCATTTGCATGGCACTTTTGAATATGGCACATTTTAGCTCCGGGTAAACGTGTTTGCCCCGGGCTAACTGCTTAGCTCCGCGCTAATGTGTTAGTGCGGCGCTAACGGTACGGGGAATAATATACAGTTTTGATCACTGTTCTTTCACATCTGCTGCTTCCTGCAGCTGTACTGAGTCCATGCATTTGCTGGCACACACATTGGCCACGTAGTTCATCTGTACCTGCCCTTACATTGCTGTGCACTGTGTTGTTGTTGTGGGTTGCACTTCCTGGTTGCTTTATTCAGTGCTGTCTTATTCCCGGGCTATTTTTGCCCTGCACTCCCAGACCAGTTTGCTCGGCTTCCTTAGTCTGCAATATTTAGCAGGATTAGCACAGGGCTATTTCCATTTCAATATAGCTTGCTCTGTGCTCCGGGCTAAGTTTGCCCGCCGGGCAGTGCTTTAGCCCCTGGGCAAAGTTTTGAATATCTGGCCCATAGTGTGTATAAAAATGTAAATCCCAAATAAATTGATAATTAGAGTAGTGGTGGGTATATCAATTATGGCAATTTTGGCCTAATATAAAGTCTTAACTAAAAATCAAAGTGGTCTTTCAAGTCTTGTGTATCTATACAAACAAAGCAAACAGAGGCAAGTTTGGGTACTTTGCACAAAAGAGAAATTCATTTACTATAATAAAGCAAGCACTACTGTAAAAAAAATCCAGAAATTAAACTAAAGACCCATATAGTAAAAAATCAAGTATGGTTAGCCTAATATTAAGTGGAGATGTGGAACAAAATCTTGGACCCCAGTATACAGGTAAGGTGACATTATTGTATGAAAATGCACAAAGCTTGAAAAATAAAGTAGATCTAATTTGGACTTGGATTACAGCAGAATTCCTGGGAACTGTAGCATTAACAGACACTTGGCTCAATGCAGTAATAAAAAATGAGGGGACTGAATTGGAAGTATTCGATATTCATAGATTGGAAAGGAACAACAAAATGGGGGAGGAGTTCTACTATATACTAAATGGGATTTGGGTTTAACCACAGTGATATATAAAGGGACTATAGATAAGATAGATTGTTTACTGGTAGAAATCTTAAAATTCAACTGGGTAGTGGGGTCATTTACTCACCACCAAAATGAAAACAGAAATGTTTGAACAAATAGCCCAATTGTTAATTAGCAATAATGCCCGACAGGTGGGCGGTATTGGGCAATACTGGACCGGCCGGGTGTGATGAGGCCCGGACGCGCAGGCGGAGGGTCTTTGTTCTGGTCGTCCGTATTGCCCATACCGCCCACCCTGGAGGGCATTATTGTGTTTAGAAATTGGGCTAACTGTTGAAAAATAAAGAGACAGAGGGCCAGATATTCAAAACTTTGCCCAGGGACAAAATTAGCACTGCCCAGCGGGCAAACTGAGCCCGGAGCACAAAGCAAGCCATATTCAAACGGAATAGCCCAGGGCAAACAGCTTCTGAATATAGCATGGTAATGAGGCCATGCAAACTGGGCTGGGAGTGCAGGGCAAACATTGCCCTGGAATAAGACAGCACTGAATAAAACAACCAGGAAGTGCAACCCACAACAACAACACAGTACACAGCAACGTGAGGGCAGGTACAGACGAACTACGTGGCCAATGTGTGTGCCAGCAAATGCATGGACTCAGTACAGTTGCAGGAAGCAGCAGATGAGAAAGAACAGTGATCAAAACTTTACAATATTCCCCGTACCATTAGCGCCGCGCTAACACATTAGCGCGGAGCTAAGCAGTTAGCCTGGAGCAAACACGCTTGCCCGGAGCTAAAATGTGCCATATTCAAAAGTGCTATGCAAATGAGCCTACTTAGGTAGTCTCTGGGCAAACAACGGATTAGCATCTCATTATACCCTGATTTGCACACAGTTTGCCTAGCGTTACTGCAGGGTCCCATAGAGCCACCTGTAGGTCAGTCTGGAAGTACAGGGCAGACAAGGTCCAACCGCAGCTCCATCTGTAGGTCAGTCTGGCAGTGCACGATGATAGCTACAGGCTACAGGTAAACAGTACAGCATAGCATAGCATAGCATATTGTACCCCAGGGACAGGACAGCATAGGCACAGGTGGTGGTGGTGCTGCATGCAACTGTCACACTGTAGGGCTGCTACAGTGCAGCAGACACTACAGTAGCAAGGGAGACAGTAGTGTGAGGGACGTAGCACTGCCTATGGTGTGTAGGGCAAGTGATGCTGATTGCACTGTACACAGTGACAGGCCCAACCTGCAGGTGTTTACTGACAGTCGACATTACTGTTACACTGTTGTGTGACCCACAGATGCTGTACCTGTGGCATGTGATGCCCACAGTGACATGTACATATCTGGCTTTGTGTGTTGTGGCAGTTGTACAGCTGTGTGGTATGTGGCTGGGGGGGGGCATATAGTATCCGAAAGGCACACTAGTGTTGGGGGTATTCCTAATACTGGCCCATGTGCACTGCATGCTGAGTCCCAGCCTTGTGGCCACACCTGGTCTGTGGCACAGCCTGGCCACCCATACACACTCCCCTCAACATCCTCCATGCCCACAGTGCTGCATGTGTGTGCTGGCATCTGTTTTTGTCCACAGATATGTGTGGTCAGCAGGTGTGTGCTGTATGGCTACACTGCCATGCTGTCCACTGGCGGCAGGGTCACCACTTACTGCCTGGCATGGCTGGGACTGGTGGCAGATGATGGCATCATTGTGATGCCATTGGTTAGCAGCAAGCTTCCACTATGTTTGGCTTTATCTATGTGTTATATTTATGTATTAGGGTCGCGCAAGACCCGCGCTAAACCCCAGCAAATCCAGCACAGCCATTTATGTTGCGCAAAGCTGATTGCCCAGGATTAAGACCAGCTTTTTCTGGGCGGTAATCTACACCGCGCTAACTGTCGCGCTAGGTCGCGCTAAACCACTTAGCGCGGCGCTAGCCACTGAATATAGCATTGCGCTTGTATTCATGTCAGTTTGCCCCTTGCATACATTATACTTTTGCCTGGCGCTAATGCAGTTTGCCCGCGCTATTTGGCCTTTTGAATATGGCAGACCCGCGCTCATCCCGCGCTAAACCTGCGCAAATGATTTTTGCCCAGCGCAAAGTTTTGAATATCTGGCCCAGAGTATTAATTTGATTGTGAATAAGTGAAGTTTTATTTTAACATTTTTTTGAAATTTGAGAAAAAATAGTCCGTTTTTAATATGTTTAAATATAGTTAAGAATAGACTGTTAAACATTTAAAATGTATTTTAAATAATTTAAATTTAATAGTTTAAAACAGTGTTAAAGATTTAAAACATTTTAAACATTTTAGGGTAGCATTTCATTTTAAATATATTTAAAATAGTGTAAAACATGTAATACTGTTACACTTGTTTACAATCACTGTGACTGTTGTTCAGGGTAGCATTTTATTTCTTTCATTTCTTTCATTTCTGGTAAGTTATGAAATTAATTGGTGAATTAAATGTGCAATTAGTAGGCTGGAAAATGTTTTTGTTGCAGTTTGTGTGGATATCAGTAGGTGGCAGGCTTGTCTTACAGATGCTGTTGTGGTTTTCATTATCTGTGTTCTGCTGTGGTGTCTTAGCTGAGGTTTTCTGTTGTTGACTTTCTTTGCCTGCTAGTATGGAGCTCCATGTTTTTCTGTCGGCAGTTGAAGGGGCCCAGTAAGAAGTTAAACTTTGTTGGGAGCAGTGGCCTGTGACTGCGATGATCTCTTTCTCCGTAAGTCCTGCTCTAGATAGTAGCTGCACTGAAGTAGCCCGAATACTGTGATTTGTGTAGCGACATGATAAATCAGCTTCTTTGCTTAGTCGTGGCATGAGGGAGCCCAAGTAATTTTTGCCCATGGGTTCCGTGGTATACCAGTATTCTTGATGATCGAGGACTTCTTGTGGCAACTTTTTTGGATGGAGATAGAAAGCTGTTGCAGTTGGTGGGCATTTTTTTATATATTTCATAAAGGAATTAACAGGGCAGAGCCGGTCGTTTTGTTGCTCTGAGATGTGACCTCGTGTGTTTTCTTTATTGAGCTCATGTGGATCTTTGTGATTTTTGGTTTCTAAGTTGTAAGTCAGTGTTATATATTTATGGCCACTTTCGTCTTGTTTTATCGCAAAACTTTCTTTTTTTAGTTCTCGGATGCCCTCCCGACCACGCCTGGCCATGTGAAGCTGTATGTCAAACCAAACTTTACGGACTAAGCCAGGTGCAGTATCGGGATTTAGTGCTGAACTGTGTCTTAGTTTTTCCAGATCCGCTTTGTTTATTGCTGGATGGTGGGTTGCTTGGTCTTTTTGGGACTTTCGGAGACGTTTTAATAGTGCTGATAAGACGTTGTTAGAAGAGGTGAAAGCTGGGTTTGCGATTATGCTGACAGGCCTACGGAGATCTGTGCTGGCGAGGTGGCGGTTGATGCCCGCAGCGCAGGCGCAGTAGCCAGCTACTGAATACTCTGTCCCGCTGGTTGTTCGGACCTCGCCAGAAACGCCTTTAGGAGATCGCTTAGATTTTCAGACGTTATGCTTTGCCAGCAAATCGTTATTTCATTGTGAGTTAGCCACTGTTCAAAGACGAGACTGCCCATTTTGTGTTTTTACTGTGTTTACTTCTTGTCTTTCTCTTTCTATTGTGTCTAGCTGTACATCGCTGACTGAAATGAAGTGCTCACTTACTTGTGTTTTTCTCTTTGGTTTTACAGGAGGAATTCTTTTCATTTGCTGTGGTGGCTGGTCATCTTCTGTGAGTATATTGTAGCTTTAAGATGTTTATCAGGTCGAAATTTGGTGATATGTGGTCTGACATACTTTTGTTTTTAAACAGACGTTTAGTACTGTGATGTGCTTGATTGAAGTGGTCAGCTGGGCTGCAGGATATGGGCAGGGTACAGTGGTCAGCTGACTGGCACTTCTTACTTGCTGGTCATCTATTGAAACTTAATGTACCCCTATCTTGAGGGTACTGACCAATCAGATAGCAGCAAGTAAGAAGCCCATTTTCTAATGGATTATACTGTGGGGAAAAAGTTAACTTTAATTGGGGACCTTAAATTCAGCCTGGGATTGTCCTAGGGAAGAGCCTTACAAGACAGTTTTAAACATCTGAATTTGACCAAATTATCACTAGTACAACTAGGAAGACTATTCAAAAAGCTGGTAGTACACTGGATCTAACACTTATACCTCAGGACATCCAAGTGCATAGTGTCCAGGTTAATCAGCCAATTTTGGCAGATCACAACTCTCTTAGTTGTGAAGTAAGCCTGGATGGCTACAGTAGAGAGAATAGGGAAAACAATAATACAAAATGTGTCAGAAGTTTAAAAAAATATTTTAAAAACTAAGGCAGATAAATTGGTCCAGATTATTTCTTATACCACGCATAAATTTGGCAGTACAAGAATTTCAAAACTTGTTTTTGGAAGTTTGCAATGAAATAGTCCCATTTGTGAAAATCAATCAAAAAATGATCACGTACCATGGGTTACAGAAAAAATAAAACAAGAAATAAGGGTGAAAAATAGACTGTGGAAGAAAACAAATCAAACTTTGGACCCCAAAATTTGAAAAAATTATAAAGTTAGTAGAAACCATCTTAAAACAAAAATAAAACATGCCAAAAAACAGTACTATACTCAAAAAAGTGAGGAGACAAGAGAGTCAGGAAAATATTGGTCATTAATAAAAACTTTGGAAAAATCAGCTAAAAACCAAGTTCAAATGCAAATGGTAGAAAATGGGGAAATGGTAAATGAGTTAAGATCAGCAAATATTCTAAATAATTATTTTACTAAGTTACCAGATGTTATAGGCCTGGGGAAAAATGAAAAAAATTAATTGAAGATCAGGAAATTGAATCAAATGATCAGAACATTCCCAAATTTAGATTTAGGAGACTAACTTGTAGGGAAGTTAAAAAGGTAATAAAGAAAATGAATAAAAATAAATCCCCAGGTATTGAGCAGTTGGAAAAAAAGGTTTTTAAAATATGCTAGTGACATAATAGCTCCAATCTTGACAAAACTCTTTAATTGGAGTCTATGTGAGGGGGTTTTTCCTTCAATATGGAAAAATGCTAAAATTGTCCAAATCTTTAAAAAAGGAGATCCATCAAATCCTTCGAACAATAGGCCTATAGCTTTGTTAACTGTCATTTCTAAAGTTCTGGAATGACTGGTACACAGACAGCTTTATGACTACATGGAGAGAAGTGGTTAGCTGTCCAGGTACCAGTCTGGGTTTAGAAAAGGGCATTCCACAAGCACTGCACTCACCGACATAATTTACATCTTGGTTTCCTCCCTTAATGGGGGGATGTCGGTGGGTGCAGTGTTCGTGGATTTGTCAAAAGCTTTTGACACAGTGCACTATCAAATACTGATGAGAAGACTCCAAAATTCAGGAGAGTCAGAAGATATGAGGAGATGGCTCTGGTCTTACCTGACAGACCATACTCAATAGACTGTGGTGGGTAAAATATTATCAATAAAAGAGGTGAAATGAGGGGTTCCACAGGGCTCGATCCTGGGCCCTCTTTTATTTTTGGTTTATTCAAATCCAGTAGCTTAAATAGTAAAAGTTTCAGATATTTGTCTATACACAGATGACAATGTTTTAATAGTTAAGAGTAAAGATGTTTGTCCGATACAATCAGAATTGCAAGCAGATTTCGACAGAATTCAGGAATGACTTGGGAGGTCCAATTTAGTTTTGAACAGTGGAAAATCAAATATTATGTTTTTTATCCAGAAAATTAAGGACATGGTGAATTTGAAAATTATGGCTAAGGATGGTAGGGAGTTAGAACAAGTGAGTGAATATAAATATCTAGGTTTCTGGATAGACCAGAGACTGACCTTGAGTATCATATTAATGAGTAGGTAAACAAACTAAATGGAAGACTTGGGGCTTTCGTAGAACAGGTCATTGTATAAATGAATCCATTAGGAAGTCCATAGTAAACCATATGCTGGTACCAGTACTAGAATATGGAATAAATATCTACTGTACATATTCACCAGGGTCTCTGTAATAAAAGGGTTGAAATTATGTATCATAGGTTGGCAAGATTTGCTTTGAGAGTAGACAGGAGGACCCACCATTGTACACTTTATGAGAAGTTAAATTGGCTCACTTTAGAAAGTAAACAAAAAATATTTGGGTTACTATGACAAGGCAACTTCTGGATTCAGGGAGACCATTTACTTAAAAGAAAAACTACAGAAAGTGGAACATACATATGGTTTAAGAAATACAAAAAATTGAGAGAGTTTAAAATAACTACACTAAGAACCAGGCTAGAAGAAATGTCTTTTGCTTATGTAGCAACACAGTTCTGGAATGAGTTAAATATTCAAGGGAAAAAAACACAGATATAGGTTCACATGAATTTTATATTGCATGGTAAAATTAACTAGCAGTAAGATGCACTTGTTTTGATTAAAGTGATTTTGTGAACTTTGCCATAGAAAATGGGATTAATAACCTGTAGGAGTTGTGATTCAATCTGCTACCATTCAAACTGCCAAAAGTGCTGTTTTCCATTAAATAAATGATTTTATTTTTGTGCTCTGCTTCATTTGCATAGCCCACCCTTTTTTTCTCAGTGCTGCAACCCCATGCGTGACATCATGCAAGGGAAGCAAAGTTTATAAGCACTGTTTTGAAACAGAGACCTCTGTTGGTCAGTCTTGATATTGCAGACATGTACACTACCAACACAGGAGACTACATCTCTCAGTGTAGAAATCCTGTCAGCCAGATACTATATGCACAATGCCTTGTTTGGAAAATAAACATATGCAAGCTTTTATTGTTGAAGCCACTACAGAGATTTGAGACTGCACCTTACAGTAAGGAAAATGGAAAACAATGTCTGATTGTACCCACAATTCCTTGCTATAGATATCTACATATTAGGTGCAGTCACCACCACCAAAATAAGTGATTCACCTTAGAGTAACTAACATTTATATCAACATGATAATTTACCCAGAATTCCTTGGTCCTGTATGTAAAACTTTGACAGTTCCCTTGCATTACATCATTCTGGGGGTGTGACTGCACACAGAAAACTGAAGAACACAGTACTGATAAAACATAAATAAAAATGTCAATAACATTTTTTTTTTATAAAACAAATTGCAGCTTCAGCACCTGAAGCATGGATGGCAATGAGATACTATATGAAAAAGGCATCTGTAAAAGATCGCAAAATCACTTTAAGTATAGAAGGTTCTATGCAAATGTATGACTGTAATTATAGTATTTTGGATATGTTTGATATATGTAACTGATTCTTAACATCTAAGACAAGCAGACTTGTAAATAGGATTTTATCCTAATGGTGTAAAATGTGAAAGTCATTTTGCATCCTGTATAAAAACAAATATACTTTCTACTAATACTACACAGTCAGAAAAATGAGAAGAGAGTACTAAGTCAATGAAAGCAGAAAAATGAGAAAAGAAATAAACCAAAACAAAAATATAAAACAATAATTTGATAAACAGAAACAAGTAAAACATATGTTAGAAAATTTAAATTTAAATGCATAAATTTAGAAAGAAACAAAAATGCATGAAAGAAAAACTTCTAAAATCAAGAAAAATGGCCAAGCCACTAACAAAAATAAGCAAAAAATATGCAAATAAAAGTAAAATAAAACAAAGAAATCAACTCAATACCAGCAGGAACATCTGCCAGAACTAGACACATAGTGGATTCCCTGCAGGGAGGGCCTCAAACAACTGGTACAACAACTACAAGAGACAGGGTTCATTCTAGATCTAGTACTGACTAACAGGAAGGGATCACAGATCAGGTAGAAGGTCACCTGGGGCAGTGACCATACATGGTATGGTTCAATTTGGCTACTACATCTAAATCATCCCATTCCAAGGCAAAAATATGGGACTTCAGAGGAGCTGACTTTGATAAGATGGCCAACAGAAGTTAAGCTAGCCCTGGAAAAAAGAAACACAGGTGAGGGGTACAAGCAAAGTGGGCAAGCATTATGGATGCACATTTGAAGCAACATCCCATTGTGTTAGACAGAAAAGGAAGTGCAAAAAGAAGAAGGAAACCACTTTGGTTCTCAAATACAGTAGCAGAAAGGTCAGAGCCAAAAGGCTGGCCTTCAGGAAATATAAGGAACACAGGATGAAGATAGGGAGGCATACCAAACTGCCCTAAGGGAAGCAGGGAAGGCAAAAGCAGGCAAAGTCCCAAACTGAGGAAACACTAGCACGAACAGTATAGAAGGTGACAAGACTTTCTATAGATACATTAGTGAAAGGAGAAAGTCCAGAGGGGGTATTGCTGTTTAATGGAGAAAAGGGAGCATGTGAGGAGGAGGAGGACCATGTAAAAGCATCTATCCTAAATAGATACTTTGCTCAGTATTTACTGAAGAGAAGGTAGGGCAGGGCCCACAGCTCAGCACCATGGACACAGGGCGGGAGGCGTACTGGTGACCTCACAGACCCTCCAGTCTTACCTCACAGTAGTGGGCAAGATTATGGAGGCACTCTTAAGGAAAGGATAGTGCAACACCTGGAATCCATAGGGGCACAGGATCCAAGACAGCATGGGTTTACAAAGGAAGGTCCTGTCAAACTAATCGCATAGATTTCTTTGACTGGGTAACCAGAGTGGTGGACCAAGGGAGCATTTGATGTCGCCTACCTTGACTTCAGCAAAGCTTTTGACACTGTTCCACATAGAAGATTAATAAATAAGCTGGGTAGGCTCAGGGTGGGTCAGAAGTTGGTCAACTGGGTGGTAAACTGGTTGACGGGCAGAAAACAGAGAGTGGTGGAATGGTGTACCGTCAGAAGAGATGAAAGTCACAAGTGGGTACCTCAGGGATCAGTCCTGGGGCCAGTCCTCTTCAACATCTTCATTAGTGACCTTGCAGATGGACTAGAGGGTAAGACTTGTCTGTTTGCAGATGACACCAAGATCTGCAACAGAGTAGATGATCCAGATGGGGTGGGCAGAGTGAGAAGAGATCTGGATAAACTAGCAAAATGGTCAGAAGAGTGGCAACTGGGATTTAATGCAAAGAAGTGCAAGATCATGCACATAGGGAAGAGAAACCCTGAAGCCACCTATAGGCTGGGAGGGAGTTGCTAGCAGTCACAAAGGAAGAAAGAGACTTGGGCATCATCATCACTGATGACCTGAAATCATCCAAGCAGACCTCTAAAGCAGTAGGTAAGGCTAGGGGGGTGTTAGTGTACTAGTAGGGGTATCACAAGTCGTAAGAGGAGGTAATAATCCTCTTTACAAGACACTGGTTAGGCCCCATCTGAGGTACTGCTTGCAGTATTGAGGCACACCTTCACAGGACATTAACCAAATTGAGACAGTCCAGAGAAGGGCAACCAAAATGGTGCAGGGACTGCATCAGAATACATATGAGGCAGATTAACAGAGCTCAATATGTATACCCTTGAGCAAGGGAGGAGAGAGGTGATATGATCGAGGCATTCAAACACCTTAAGGGATTAACAAGGTGAAAGAGTCTAACATGTTTAAATATAAGAAAATAGCAGGACAAGAGGACACAGCATGAGATTAGAGGGGCCGATTAAGGGGAATGTGAGGAAATTTTTTCACAGAAAGGGTGGTGGATGCATGGAATGGCCTACCTCAAGAAGTGGTGGCTATGAATACAGTGCAGGGCTTCAAACAGGCATGGGATAGGCATAAGGGAGCAATACAAAGATTATGAATAGATAGGCCACTGACAGAGCAAAGGCCGATGGCACATTATATAGGTAGAAAAGAAAAGGGCAGACTGGATGGGCCTTGCGGTCCTTATCTGTCATCAACTTCTATGTTTCTATGAGTCAAATCGGAAGAGCAGGAGATCAGAAGTTGGGTGCCACAGGGATCTGTTCTGGGTTCTGTCCTCTTCAGTATGGTCATCAGTGACATTTATTTAGTCTTTATTATGTGGGGTAATGTTGGAAAGGGCATCCAGGGTAAGTTGTGTCTCTTTGTAGATGACATGAAGCTCTGTTGTAGGAGATGGCAATGAAGGAATCAGAGATGCAGAGGGATCTACAGAGGCTTAGTACATTATTAACTAAAAGCAAAAATCTGCACACCTCTGCTGTGTTAACAAAAGTGTTTTTAGAAAGATTCCATTCAGGTATGGCCTGCCTGTGTTTGATTGTGGTGGTATGTTCATTCATTCATTTTATTCCTATATTTCTTCAGGATAAGGCATTAGGCAAGCCTATTTTCAGTGCCATCCTGAGTACAAAATTACAATAGTGGCAAAATGTCAGCACTCATCAGGAACATACATGTACTAAATTACTAAAATGACAAGAGTTTCAACACTCTTCAGGAACATACAGTACATATAAAACAGATTAAATACAGTACAAATACAGGGTAGACCACCAGTAAATATAGTCACTTAAAGCATTTACATTCAAACAAATAGCTTCAAATAAAGCCTTTTGTTAACACAGCCGAGGTGTGTGGATATTTGTTTTTGGTTCATTTCATTATTTTATATCCAGCACCCTCATAGCAGTAGAGCTGTATTGCGCAGACTTAGTAAGTTATTACATAGTTGGCCTCCCTGCTCATTCTGTTTTGATGGATCCAGTTCTTCTCCTGCCTAATTAAGGAAATCTTATGTCTGGTGTTATGCATTTTGGTTCTGGTTTTATGTATCTGTCTTCCTATGCTTGATGTTATGTATAGATGCATAGAGTTTGATGGCAGATAAGGACTGTATGGCCCACCTAGTCTACCCATTTTCCCTACCTACAGTCTTTAGGCTTTCCTTTCCAGTATGATTTCTTGTGCCTTCCCCATGCATTGCGTGTACCCCACCACTGTTTTGCCCCACCACCTCCACTGAAAGGCTGTTGCAGGAAGTACTTTCTGTGAAGAAGTGCTTCCTCAGATCTCTTCTCAATCTAGCCTCCCTCAGTTTCACAGCATGTCCCCAGAACATTTTTCTAAAAAGATACTTAGCTCCTGTATGTTATTTACCCTTGTGAGGTATTTAAAGGTCTCTGTCACATTTATTTATTTGCTTTTGTTACTGGTGGTGCACTAGGCATAAGAATGCCTATTTTCAGGCACGACTGGAGGATACAATAGGAATACATGAGTATCCCATGTGATGCAGCACATGAGATACATAACATAATGAGGAGGGGGATCACATACAATCAACTGTAGGTTTGGAGAAACATTGTTAAGGATGATACAGTCAATACAGTTTTTGACAGTCAAAAGAAAACCAAGAAAATGCAAAAAAGTGAGAAAACTGACATTTCAAAAGCATATACAAATATAGTAAGTGTCAATATGTTGGCAGTAGGCTTAGGAGAGTAGAAACAGGGAGGAGGGAATGGGAGAGTGGTGGGAAGCGGAGGAAGAGGGTAAGGTATGATAGAACTAATTTAAAGGATGGTTATGAGAAAGGTGTCAGAGGAGTAGTTGCCTAGGACACAGAGGGCAGAGAGAAGGATGGACTACTGTAGATGAAAGCAAGTGCAGGGACTGGTAGCACGCAGATGATCACGGTGAAGTTTCTTGAAGCTAGCATGGGTGGGAGCTTGACTTAATAGTTTTGGGTATGGAGTTACAGTACTTTGAGCCGTGGTATGAGAAAGCACGGCACCCATATTGGTTTTGCATCTGGGGATATGGAAAGGGCCCTCCTCCTCTCTTCCAGGGTTTACATGTTGAGGTTGTTTAATCTCTCCTCATAGGGCTTTTGATGCAGACCCTGCACCATTGAACTTGCACTTCCTCTGGATCGCCTCAACTTTGTCTGTCTGGAGATGTGGTCCCCAGACTGGACACAGTACTCTAGGTGGGGTCTTACCAGCAATCTATGCAAAGGCAACACCACCTTCCTCTTTCTGCTAGTGATATCCCATTTGTGTACCCCAGCATCCCATTAGCCCTCCTGAGTGCCGTGTTGCATTGCTTGGCCACCTTTAGGTCATCAGATATGAGTGGAAAAGGCTTTCCTGGTCCTGTTAGTGGCAGTGCCATGCATGCTATGGTTGCTTCTGTAGCTTGTTTTGTAACGCTCAGTTTCTTACTTATGATCTGCCTCCACGTGAGTTCTGCCCATGCTTTCTTTTTCCATATAGGTTTTTATTCCTCCTAGCAGGATAGAAGTCTTACCTCAGCCCTGTTTCTGTCATCTGGAGCCATCTCCAGTGGCCCCTGGCATCCAGGGCTGTATCTCTGGGGTTGCCCCCACTCTCTGCAGCAGGACTGGAAGAGGTGTACTGCCCTCCCGAGCAACACATCCAGATTGTCCCTGGACCTGGAGCAGCGGAGTGGCTGCAGCGCATGGACAGTGCTTAATGAAGCCCGTCTTCCACCTTTTACCTGCATTTGCCCCTGACTATGTGAATGTGCAATGAGAACGCTGTGTGAGCTTTGCCTCTGCAGAGACCCCAGGCATTCTGGATATGAAGCCTCCCACACATCGTGACTGACATGCACCCCAGCTGGATTCCTCCAGGTAGTGGTGATGCGGCAAGTTAGACACCCTCTTCCTGATGGAGGAGAACTGTCCTTCGGACACTGTCCTTCCTCCCTAGCCGACCCCCAGCAACTTGTGTTCCTTCCCCAACATGGGTCGCTGGAGTGGGCAGGGAGGTAAGGTGCTTTACAACGCCTTGAGCCTTCTGTGCCACTGGGCCATTTCTGTCCATACTGTAAACATTACAGTTCGGTCCTGTAGACTGGCTGGCTTTGGCCTTGCCTGACCTTCAAGGCCTTCTTTCTTAAAAACCTGTTGGTCCCTTTCCTGGGACCTTCTTTCCACTGTGTCTTATTTACTGCTTTGAATGATTCCAAAGCAGTGGCTGTATGAAGGAGATGTCCTCAAGAAGATAGATTTTCTTTCCAAAACGATAGATCTACGAGAGAAGAAATGTCAACCACAGAACATTCTGGAATTTGTAATTAAAGAAAATGTCAGCTTGCAGGTCAGCAGAATTAGTCTGATATGGTCTACTATACTGCAGTTAACAGTAAATTAAAACAAAAATGTTTTTGCAAGTAAGTGCAGTTTGGGCGAGTCCCAAACTTGGTTGTGGAGCCCTTAGTCTTCTATGTGACAGGCTTGGACTCTTTGGATAGACTCAGGATTACTCCGCATCCAGTCAGGAGTCCGCGGCCTGGATATTCAAAAGGTTGCCATGCGAACAGGGCTGGCGCATGCGCAGTCCAAAATGCGCCATTCCGCGATATTCAGCAGGAGGCAGTTACGCCACTGGCATCAGGTTGCGCAAGAGAGCAATGCAAATGAATGCATGCTCAACAGGAGGGAGGATCCATGCATAACCTGTGCAACCCGATATTCAGTCGGGTTGTGCAGAGTTGTGCATGCGCAACCCCAACCTGCGCCTGCACAACCTTGAGCCCAGAAAAAGGTTTAAATTGAGGCCACCCACAGGTGAGCTGCTGCATTGCAGGGCTAACACAGCAGTCTGCCACCCCGGCTGGCTCCCCGAACTTTTCCCTGTGCTCCCCCACCAGCCCGATCAAGCGGCATAGTGTAACACGTACCCTCGCCAATATCTTCAGTTTATCGCTGGAGTACAGGGACATGTACCCCTGAATTCGAGCGCCGATCGCGGGCATAGTCGCTGGCAGTTAGGCGGTGTTTCAACTCAATATTTTCGGGTTCAGTGATCGTAGCCGATCACGGCAGAATCATCTTCTCTTTCAGCTTTCGGTGCGTTCCACTATTTGTTTTCATTTCGCTTTCCCGCAGTCGGGCGGCGACAGTATTCCGCCGGCCGATCAAACCGAGCCGACACTATTGGTAGAGTTATCGCCAGGTGTGATACAGAGGTGATTGTTCGTGACGGTGAATGATGATCATTCACAAATTCGACTGTCATGTACGGTATGGGCAAGCCCATTGGCTGTAGCTCTGCACCAATGGGCGTGCAGCCCCACCGACAGTCAGTCGGGCGGCGGCAGGCGGGTGGCATGCTGTCGCCCGCCGCCGCGGGGAGCGGGGTGGAGGGGCTCGTGGGTGGGGGCACTAGACACCAGGAGATGTTTGGGGGTTTAGATGATTCTGCCCGCGATCGGGCTTTACGGTCCACTGACCACCAGGGAGATATTTGGGTTGGGGTTACACCTCGCCCGCGATCGGCACTGGGGGGTTCATACACGTTATGCCCGCGATCGGGCTTCGGGCACGTGTGGAGGGGTGTTACAGTACCCGTAATGCCCGCAATCGGAAGCGTATTGTGCGTCGGTCTCGGACGGCTGCTGCCTGGCAGGGTGGCCAGGCGTAAAGTCCTCGGGATCACAAGCACTCACATGTCAAAATGGCATGCAAGTGGGCTACAACAGATGCAATGGCCCCCGCGCCTTTGCATAAATTATGGCCCATTTGCATGTCACCTTGAATATCGAAATTTGCGATGGCGCAATGGTACTTGCGCCACCGCAAGTTTAATGCTCATCTCTGGCAACTTATGGTGGCAATAAGTTCCACTGCGCCTATCGCGCAAGTGTTGTGTTCAGGGAGTGATATTCAAAGGAGTTGCGTAATAGCAGAATGGCTTAGTTTGAATATCCAGGCCCATGAGTCTAAGTGTGTTTAAAGTGATTTCAGTGTTCACTGATAGTATCAGTGGTCATTGTCGTGGTGTGCATTTCCATGCTTTTTCCAGTTCTGAGATTTTTCCAAATAATTCTGGTGTTCAAAGTTTTTCTTTTTTTCTGATCAAGCTGTAGTTATTGAGAAGACTGTTTTCTTCTGATCTGGTAATTTCCACAGTTTTGTATTTCCTTGACATTAGCTTCAAAGATGTTTTCCTGGCAAGGCACTAGTTTTCTTTTACAAATCTGTTTTTTTAACATTACAGCTAGAAAGAAGTGGATACTTATGGCGAATGGCAAGGTCAGTCTTTTGTCCTGTGACATTATAAAGTATTCATGGCAGGGAGTCTTGTCAGACCTAACGTAATAGTTTCTTTGACTGGGTGACAAGGACATTTGATAGGGGCCACAGTGGATTTTACTCTATTTCGATTTCAGCAAGGCCTTCTACTCAGTGTCTCAGGAAACTGCTGAAAAGATGGAGGATCTGGGGGTGACAGGGACTTACAAATAAGGGTAGGAAATTGGCTGGTGGGGAGACAGCAGAGGGTTGTGGTAAATGATGCCAAACAGAAGAGAGGGAGGTCACAAGTGGGAGTACTACAGGGATCTGTCCTGGGCTGGTCCTCTTCAGTTTGTTGATCAGTGACATTGGAGAAGGAATCCATAGCAGGTTGTGTCTCTTTGTAGATGATGTAAAGTTCTTTGGGACGGTGGACATTGCCGAGAGGATTGGGAGATGCACAGTGGCCTGCATAGACTGGAGAGGTGGTCTAAGGTATGGCAGTTGAAATTCAACACCAGCAAGTTGATGCACCGTTTTTATTTTTATTTATTTCAGTCTTTGGTAACCAGGTAAGGCCCACAAGGCACAGGTGCCTCTTTTCAAGGGTGATCCGGGAGCACTAGGGTAGCCGAGTGACTTGCTCAGAGCCACACAGTATGCAAGTAGAGGTTATGGGAATCAAACCTAGGTCTGCTGGATGTACCAAACCCATTCACAGCTTGTTACTCTAATCTCTAGGCTATACTGCCAGCCCAAGGGAGCAAGAGCCCAGCACAGTGTACTGGATGGAAGGGGTTAAGATGGGCACTATGAAAAGGGAATGGGACCTAGGAGTCATGATTAGTGATGCCCTATAACAATCAAGCCACTGCAGTAATGCCTTAGAAAGGCAAATAGGATGATAGGATGTTAGGATATATTGATAGGGTACTGACAGTAAAGAAAATAGTTAATACTATCCTTATACAGATCGATGGTAAGGTTGCACTGGAGTAGTGCACCCAGTTCTGGAGTTCTCACCTCAGGAAAGATAAGAACAGGATAGAGATGTTGCAATGCAGGGTGACCAGGATGATACAGGGCCAGCAAGATTAGCTCAAGGCACTAAACTTGTACTTGCTGGAGACCATACGGAGAGGGGTGTTATGATAAAGATCTTCAAATTCCTAAAAGGAATAAAGTAAACTGCGATAAGTTATTTAGCACAAGCACCAGTTTGAGATCACAAGGACACGAGTGGAAACTAGCAGGTGGAAGGTTCAAGAGGGTTATGAGGAAGTATTATTTTATGAGACGTGGCAGAAACTTGGAACAATCTGCCGGTTGAGGTGGTAGGCATAAGAACCATAAATGATTTCCAGTATGGGTGGGACAGAGTGAAGAAGGGTATAGTTGTGATATAGGGTTGTAGTAGATGGACCCACATGTGTGATCTCTATAGTTGTACCAACTGGTTAAACTTGAGGGCTGTCTATATTGTACCTGCCTGTTGGCCAAGAAAATCCACTGCAAACTCTCCCCGCCTGGTCTGCACTCCTCATCCAGCCCATCCCCAACAAAGGGTCTCCAGTAGCTTGACCAAGGCCCCTCATTTGGCTTCCTGATGTAGGACCACACTGGGTCAAAGAGCATTCTGTCATAGGGCCCCTCAGGGGCTCAGTGGCCTCCTGTCTCTATTTCAACTGTGCCTAAGATTGGCCACTACAAAACCTGCCTCGGGAGTTCCTCCTTGAGGACTCGGCCTGTGATTGCAATTAATCTCCCTGCATGCTCCGCCTCGCCCTCTTACATCCCTCCTTCCAGACCAAGTCCCTGTCCCTGTCTCTGTCCCTTGCTAGCCTTTTTTCTTTCCTTCTTCAGTTATGTTGAACTAGGAACCTAATTGTACTATTGGTACAAGACCTAAGATTATTTCACTGAATGTTCATGTACAGTATGTTAATTGACTTTGGGTTTACTTCACCCACAGAATGTTACTAGACTCAGGATTTATACCACCCTCAGATGTTTAACTATCGTCTATTAGTATGTTGACTACTCTGTATTTATTGTCCTCTGTATCACTTTGTTATAATAATTGTACATACTGATGTGGAGCCTTTGTAAAGGAGTCAATGACTCAAAGGTTTGACATTCCGATTCCATTAATACATACATAAATAAATAAATAGTGGCTACTGGGTAGTAGTAGAAGGAGGGTAGGGTAATGGGGTGTAGGTAGTGACTGCACTACCCTGGATGACAGGCCCTGGGGATTGTTGGGGAACCACGGGCAGACTGGATGGATCATCATTCTTTTTCTGTCGGCATTGTCTATCATGTCTCTGTTCTTTATGTTTACAGTTTTAGAGTTTGACTCTTTTTAGCATGTAGCATGCATTCTAACCTTAACAAGACTTCCTTTCCGGAGAGATGTCCTGCAATTAGAGTTGGATAGTATTTGGATCTCGTGCAGTGAACAAAGTCCAATTTTATGCAATTTTTGCTCGTACTAATAGTTTCTCATTGGAAATGTATCTACATTCTGTTCAGGTCTGGTTGTTTCAGCCTTGTTCTGCAAGACACATTGGTTGTTTGCAGGTCTAGTCCTACTGAGGATTCAATATGATTATTCCTTAAATAAGGTGTTTAGGAGTACAGTATCTGACAGTTTGAAAGCCACACAGAACTCTCATGCCCCAACATTCTGAGCTGCTTGGTTGTACCAGTGAATCCCTTTGTCGGGCACATCTTACCCAGATGTGCAGTTATTTACCCATTGGCAGTGTCGGAACTAACAGAAAAGTCTGATGGAATTTCTTCCTTTTTCTGTCTTGATCAACAAAATTCATTGTAAACAAATTCCCTCTTCTACCTAACAAGAGTCTAAATACATAAGGGAAGATATCAGACAGGGTTGCTGAATTTTGCACATGCTATGCAAGTTATTCTGAATAAATAAATATATTTTGCATAACTCCTGAATGCAGGTTCCTCTTCATTTCTCTTCCTGATATTTTGGAACCTGCAGCATAGGACCGCTGTGTTAGGGGCTTCTGTGTCTATAAATAAAATAATATACTAAAGAAATCCTGAACATTGAGGAACAATAAATTAGTTTCCTCTGGTTTTACTAAACCAGGTTTTGTGTTTTTTTTATTTTAACACAGAGCTTGTCTAGAAAGTCGCTGGCATGGCTGGTGAAGCAGGGAGCCCAAGCGGATCCTGGTGACTGGTGGCTCGGGCTGGTCGGAGAGCCATTGAAAGGGTAGTGAAAGAGGGAGAACAGAGACCTGAGGAGACCTGGATCTTCCTGTCATCTAAAGATGGTGATCTGACGTGAGTTAACACATTGGTTTCTTGTGACAGCAAATGCAAACTTTCATAAACTTCCTGCTGGCAGTAGAAGCAATGTGACCCTTCAGAGATTTGCAGTTGAAGCAGATCTCCTCCCAAGGATTAGGCCACTTTCTAATATAGTATTTCCTAAGGTTCATCCCTCTTAGAAATGTATTATGTTTTGATACAGCTTTTGTTAGTAAAACAGCTCTTGTTAGTATAACTGTGGTATGTTTTCAGAATTTCAATCTGTCTCTCCATACCCACATTTGGTAAAGTCTGTACCATGCAGCAGGAGAGGTGGACAGGATGGACCCCAAATCCCTTCCATTACAGAAGTGCTAAGTTACTAGGTGAGAGTTACTATAATAACTAGAGCTGTAGCAAACCAGCCAACCTGAGTGATTGACCCTTTGATGTATGTTAGCATTCTTGCTGCCTTAACAGCAGCCAAGCATTGTTTCGTGACTTTAACCCTCTGTCTATTATGACTCTAGGTCCTTTTCCTCCTCCACTGCAGCAAGCGTGCCCCACACAGTGCAGTTGCTGTGTTTTACATCCCTATATGTAGCCTAACATTTGACTACACTGGAATCTAAGACTCCAGGAGTCTGACTAGTCATTTAGCTTGTTTAGGTCTTCCTGAAGTTTCTTTCTTTCTTTATTTA
Source organism: Neoceratodus forsteri (assembly GCA_016271365.2). Taxonomy (NCBI): domain Eukaryota; kingdom Metazoa; phylum Chordata; order Ceratodontiformes; family Ceratodontidae; genus Neoceratodus; species Neoceratodus forsteri. The sequence goes on along the minus strand of CM057455.1, from coordinate 287,720,813 downwards.
AAATTGATAACTGGGAGAGGCACACTGAGCCAGGGCTCATTTACATGTGTGACCCGGGAAGGGCAGAAACACAACTATGAACAAAACACAGAGTCGGGTGATGTGGTTACAATGAGAGTGACATAAACAGCAGTAAGTTGAGTGCAGGCCAGAAAACTGGCAAAACATTGCATGTGGAGGACAAATGAATTGGCATACAAATGATCTGTGCAAATTGGACAAACTCAAAGTGCGTAGTGCCAGAGTGAAGGGAGGTTGAGCTGGTGCTGAAAGTAGGAGTCAAAACAGGTGGATAAACTTCAGTGAGGTTGCTGAATCTGTGAGGTTGGGGGAGGGGAGGTAAGGGGTTGTCAAAAGCCAGATAAGGAAAAGGTACAGGTAGAGGTTGGTAGGATAAGAAGGAGGGAAAGGAGTTTGAGATGCCTTCTAATGGAGGGAAGGGGAACGTTGGAGGAGGATAGCTGATCAGTGAGAGGGTAGGTGGTGTGAGAAAGCAGATTTTTCAGCTGAGGAGTGTGGCTAGGGAAGGGAGAATATGCATGGGTCTCTTGAATGTAGGGAGTAGGAAGAGGAGGGAATAGGAGTGGAGATGGGATAGGTATAAGGTGAGGGACCCAAACCAGTATTTAGAGATGAGGAAAGCACAGTGGTACTGGCAACATGAGGGGAAAGGGAGGGAGGAAGGATAGGAAGGAGTAAAGGAGCAGTGGCAAGTACGAAGGGTAAAGTAGTAACAAAGCGAGTTGGCATTGCAGAAGGTGCTTGGTCTAGTAAGGATGGTGGAGTAGATGGTGCCATAAACCACATCTGTGTAGTCGAAAATCAGAATAACCATTTTGGTGTCCAGTTATAGAAACATAGAATTTGACGGCAGATAAGGACCGCTTTTGCCCACCCAGTCTGCCCATTTCCTACCTGATGGATAAGCTGCAGATCCTAGTTAAACAGCAGCCTACTTCTTCCTACCCCACCCCTAGAATTGCCTTATGACTGTCCCATGCATGCTTGAATTCCACCACTGTTTGTGACTCCACAACCTCCTCTGGAAGGCCATTCCATACATCCACCACCCCTCTGTGAAAAATATTTCCTTAAATTACCTCTGAGCCGCCCCTTCTATCTTCAAATTGTGCCCCTTGTTCTTGCACACTTTTTTGAAAGATGCTACCCTCTTGGACTTTGTTGATTCCCTTGAGGTACTTGAAAGTTTCTATCATGTCCCCTCTCCTTCCTTTCTTTCCTCGAGGCTATACATATTAAGCTCCTTAAGTCTCTCTTATGTCTTCCGTGCAGACCCTGCACCATTTTAGTTGCCTCCTCTGACAGCTTCCATCCTGTCTATGTCTTTGTGGAGATTGGGTCTCCAAACTGCACGCAGTACTCCAGATGGGGTCTCACTAGCTGTCTGTACAGAGGATAATAACTTCCTGTTTTCTACTGGTGCTGCCTCTTCCATGCATCCCAGTATCCCCCAGCCCTCCTTGCTGCCCTCTCACATTGCTTGCCCACCTTTAGGTCATCTGATATGACTACCCCAGCAGACCTGGGGAGAAGAGCAGTCCTTATTGCAGTACAGGGCATCAAGTTTGGGGTGGAGTTTGGCATGGATGGCATCAATGTGGGCAGAGAAGTTAAATCTTCTGTCTAACCACCCATGGAGGAACTTAAAGCTGGAACTACTTCAAGCGATGTGCCATCCAGTTTGTAGAAGGCAGGGAGATGGACAAGCAGGCCAGCTTCTGGCTGGTACCAAAGGTCATAGACACTTTTTTTTTTTGTGTTGACCTGAAGTTGGTTGAAGTGGAACCAGCACAGACCATTGTGAAAATCTTGCTGAAGCGAGACTTCCAGAGATGCAGGGAGGGACCGGGGTATAGAGAACTGTGTCTTCTGCATACATGTGAATATGTGAGTTGGCACAGGTGGAGGGGGTCATTTAGAAGATGGAGAAAGAGGATAGGACCCAGAACGGAGTTCGTGGGTCCCTGGCCTGGATAAGGAAGGTGGGAGATGGTGCTTTACTGTACTGTTGACAGTCCCAGAGGTAGAATGGAAACAGTCAACAGTGGGGGCTGAGAGGCTGGCAGGGCTCATTTTACCCAGGAGGAATGAGTGGGAAACCGAATCAAAGGCTGCACCAAATCAGTGAAAATAGCCACTAAGATGTTAACCTGAGCCATTGCTGAGAGGATGAAGTCGGTGACCCTAAGTAGGGAGGAGATGGTCGAATGATACTCCTAAAGTCAGACTGGAGGTGAGAGGAAGTTGGAGGAGTGGAGGAAGTCTGCAAGCTGTGAGTAGACTAGTTTCTCCTGCAGCTTTGCAAGAGAAAGTGGAGAGGGATAGGGTGGAAGTTACCAGGAGTGGAGGATCACCCCTGTGGAAGGGCGAGAACTTTGGCAGTCTTCCAAGATTGAGGGACAGTGCAAAGAGTGGAGATGAAATTAGGAGCTGAGTAAGAGGGGAGGCATGGCAGTAGCTAACAGATGGAGAGGTTTAGTGTCCAAACCACCCAGGCTAGATTTGGAAGGGTTGAGCATGGAAAGGCCAACAGTCTCTCCGGAAATGACTGGTAGACTCGAACATGGTGGGAGGGGTTGACGTAAGGAGGAGGCACGAGGGAGGAGGCGTTGAGAGGAGGGAGCCATAGGGTGGGAAGGAGGAAGGAGTACAAGTGGTAAAAAAAACTAATTAAAGTAAGCAACAGAGGGAGTGTCAGACACTGGTGAGCCATGAGAACAGGGAAGAGGACTGGGCGGGGGCAAAAGGGAGTGATGCAGGGTGGTGAGAGGATTCAACCCTGGATTTCCTGATGGGGTGTGCTTGTCCCAAATGGAAGTAAATATTGAGGAAGAGGGAGAGGGCCATATCAGGGTCTGCGGCGGTGACCCTCGGGGACCAGTCAGTTGCAGCCAGGCTGCTCTAGTAGAGCTTGTTCAGTGATTGAAGGACCTGGACCAGATGTACTTTAGGTAGGAGGATCTGGACTTTCCTGATATCCTCCACCACTCTGGCCAACTACTCTCATCAGTAAGTTAGCTATTATCCTGTTTTACTTTTGGTGGCAATTGCTTAGATAGGAGGCGCCCATATACAGTTGAAGAGGACAGCCACCATTGCTGCATAATAGGAGGGCTCCGGACTGAAACTGGGATCCAGTCAGGGTGCATCTGCTTAGGCACCAAAGTCAGATCGCTGGTAGACCGGTTTTAAAAGCCAAATCCAGTCCGTGACCCACACTTTACTTTTTCAGTGGCTGTTTCGCAGCTGGAGGGGTCAGGCCATTGCTGTGGGTGGAGGAGGGTCGGTGGGCATAGCGAGTTGAAGAGGCCAGCATCCATTGCCGCGATAATAGAGGGCTCCATGACTGAAGCCAATCTGGACACGCCTGCTTAGGCACCAAAGTCAGATCATCTGTTGATACACAGAAGAAAGATGCTACTCACAGGAAGAAGCTGCTACTCATGAGTGACTGTTTGCAGGAAGAAAAGTGCCCACCTCTTGCCCCCACCTCCTGTATTAATAAAATAGGCTCCTGGGCTCATTCCAGAGGAGGCTGACATAGGAGGAGGGAGTTTTCTATTTGACATTTTAGTACAGCTACAGTGAAGCAAAGAAAAGTGACTGTTTATACTTCTATTGGACTTTTAAATTTCTATTTGACTTTTATATTTCTATGGGACTTTTAGTGTCTAGGCAACTTTTCTGTTTCTGTTATATGTCTTCATGCATCTTATAACTAAATGAATTGGTTTAAGTGGTAGTAACATTTCAATGTAGAATGTAAATGGATTGGATAGGATAAGGAACTCATACATATTAAAAAGGAGTTGATTGCATAGGGCTGTAGTAAGGAAACATAAGGATACAGGACTAGCTGTTTCTGTGTCTTCAGCTTTTAAAGAGAGCATTCGCTCAGTATTTTGTTAAGATTAAGGTGATCAAATGGATGGCAGTGAAGTTGGCGGGGTAACCTGAAACATGATCAGGCAGGGCTTAAGTATGGACTCTGGGCCACTAGGACATGGGGAATCTTTGAGAGGAAATAGGTACAGTGGGTGTGGGACCCGCCACAGTGTTGGATATAGTATGGAGGCTGGGGGTTGCATGGTGCTAAGACCACTTACACAGCTAGAGAGGAGGTTGGGTGGTTGAGATGGGTACTAAGAATGGTAGGGAGTGGGAAGGGGAGCGGATTGGAGAAGGTCCAAAGAAAACACCAGTTGGGCAGGGATAAAAGAGTGAACATAGGAGGAGCTGCTGGGGTATTAGGAACAGGTGTAGAGGTAGGTGCAGGAAGAAGAGGAGTGGACTGGACTGGAGGAAGTTCAGAGGATGTACCGTAGGGGTGAGAGGAGAAGGGGAACACAAGGGAGGCCGCATGAGGAGACTTGGGCACAAGAGAAGTAGAGGACGAGAGAGGCAGGGTAAGTGGCAAGTGTTAGGATAAAAAACACAGTATGCACCATCAGGAAGGGGTAGGAATTAGGGAGGGAGCATCAGGCAGCAGGCTGTGAAGCAAGGGAGCAGAGCAGGAAAACAGATTTGCACCCTGGGTACACTTGAGGAGGATGGCAAGGAGTGCGCAGCAAGGAATTCATAGAAGACGGAGGAGGGGCTAAGGTGACAGAAGGATCAGGAATGGGGATGCACCTTTGGCAGGAACTTGGAGGAAGTAGCCAAATGAGCAAGAGGAGGGGTGAAAATAGTCTCAAGGGGACACTGCACAGAAGAGACGGGTGGGAGCCTACAGTAAGCTCAGGAAGGGAAAGGATAAAAGGATGGGGGAAGAGAGGGTACCTGTACACAGAGGGTTTCTGGCAGAGAGGAAAGTAAGGAGCAAAGGGAGGGGCAGAACCCAAAAAAAGGAGGTTGGGGAAGGAGATGGACAAGAAGGAAAATGGGACCAGAGAAGGAAATGGGATGCTGGAGAAAAGTACAAGCAGAGGGAAAGGAGTAGCAGGGTTGTGCTCATAGGATGTCACAAACTCACTCCATAGGTCAGGCCCTGTGCTCCCACTGTGCCAACCTCAGAGTGCAATAGTGTGAACAGGTAACAGACAGGTAACCCTCCTGTCTGCTTTTGGGTCCAAAAACCTGTTAACCTAAAGTTCTAGAGGATTCAAACTCAGAACCATATGCTAGCTTACCTAATTACTGGCTCAGATATGTACCCTTTCAGGACTGCAGTACAGTCTTTCGCCAGGGCAGCAAGCTAGGTCTCCAAAATTAACCTTTAAAACTCTGTAAGAGACCTTGGGTATATCACCTTTTCCAGGCTTAGTAACACTAGCAAGCCTTTAACAGCTGTCAGACTTAGCCACATATACATCACATGCAAAAGAAACTAAGACCACCACCAGGCAGTATTTGAAAGAAGTGGATGTTTACTAAAATATGATAAAATGGTAAAATTAAACACAGAACAATATATCATACAGCTTACAATCAAAAGGACATTAACCTGCTGGAGAAGGTACAGAGGAGGGCTACAAAGATGATAGCCGGTCAGCAGGGCAAGGCATGTGAGGAGCGGTTGAGGGCACTGAACATGTACTCCTGGAAGACAGGAAAGAGAGAGGGACATGATTGGGACATTCAGGTAGTTCAAAGGATAAATAAAGTTGATAAGGAGAGTCTCTTAGCTGAGTGGCAACTGTATCACAAGGGGCACAGTCTTAAGCTGGAGGGTGGAAGGTTTAGGAGGGAGGTCAGGAAGCACTTCTTCACAGAGAGGATTGTGGACACTTGGAATACCCTGCCAGAAGAGGTCATCTTGTTGAAAACGGTGGGCAGCTTTAAGAGAGGCTGGATAGGCATGGGGGAAGGTAAGAATCATGGGTAGGGAGGATGGGAGGAGTGGGAGGGAGGGCAGGGACATTAGCTCAAGCTGTGGAGCCTGCAATACGAGCAGACTGGATAGACCAAATGGCCTTCTTCTGCTGGCTTCTTTGTATGTTCTTATGTTCGTATGTAAAACAAAAAGGAAGTTTCAGACAAAACACTCCTACCACAAAGACTTAAATTATTTCTATTACCTTTCTAAGTGCTTTCCAGTCAGAGTCTAGAATCATATGTCACAATTCCATATACAGTGTTTCATTTGTTTAATCTGGCTGTCCCACCTTTTGACGAGGTCAGCAAGAACCTCCCTTAGGTATTTGATTTCTGACGCGAGTGTGTCTGAGGATGCAAGTCATTGCTTTGAGAAAATCAGTAACTCAGCCATTTCCCAAATATGGCAGTCTTTAATTAAACATTTCTCTTGAACCCGACAATCCCACACTCATGCTCCTTAGGCTGATTTCCATGCTAGGGTGATCTGAGGACTTGACTCTTCATACACTTCTGGTTACATGCTCAAAGGAGAAGACCTAGCCCAATTACCTTTCTTTACTGCAGCGTCATAAAACTCGTGTTTAGTTTCAACTTCAAAAGCATGGGCAGGTCATAAAATGGTAATACAATACTTTTCTGTAAGAAAGTCTTAATTAACTGGGTTCTCTGGTCTGTTTTACAACATCCTGTGGTTTCGGCTACTGACCTTGAAAGATAATGGCCAAATCTCTCACATACTAATATTTCATACACAGACCATTTTATTTATAGTATAAATATCATACAGGTAACCAGAAGCAGGGAGAGCATCACATGGACTCCGTACTAAAGGGAATCCGATGTGGAAGAAATGAAGGCTGGAGAGCAGTACCATTTGTGTTGCCGTGCGGCAGGTCCAGAGGGTCTCACTGGGGGCTATTCTCTGGGGGCTGACCACCCTGGACTGCTGTCCGTTATGCCTGTCTGTTACGGATCCGCTGAAGAATTCATGTTGGCCTGCTAGAGGTTCGAACTGATCACTGGTGGCCAGGAACCATATAAACTCTTTAGTGGTGGCTCCAGAATTTGCATTGTTCTTTCTGTTTTTAAACTGGTGACTGCTGTGGTGAGAGCTCAGCTTTCAGACTTAATTTTGAGGACCTGGTGGGGTGAGAATCCCATCGTATCTGAAGACAAATTTTTAAGTTTGGAATGCTTAGTCCATATCCGATTACTTATGGACTTGTGCTTTGCTGGACTCTATCGCTTAATGGGATTTTAGTTGAGGAGAAATGTTTTTTGTGCTATTTTATGTATGAGCGGTTTGGTTTGGTGGTGGTTCTTTTTTTTTGTATTGGGCCTGACTGTGATCCATACTGGAATGTGCTGGCCAAGATCTCCCGTCAGGTGCTACTCCCTCTGAGCTCTGCAGCCTCCAGCTTTTGATTGCTCCCCCTTGCCCAGTTAGGGTATAGGGCTGCCGGACGCTGGGGATTGCTAGGAAGAGGTACAGGGCTGGGGGTTGTGGACCTGGAGGGAAGTGGAGCTAGGTGGATAAATTGGAGTGGTTAGGTCCAGGGGTCACCCTGGGGTGAAATGGGTTCCAGAGAGGGGCCCTACCTGTCTGGTACCCATACCCAGGGCTCCACTGAGGGTAGGCAGATAGCGCCGACCTCTGCAGCTCATCCTACTGGGCGGTGTTATGCAATGCCAGGTCCATTAAAAACAAGACAGCAGATATTGCTGATATTGTTGAGTCATTGGAGCTGGGTTGCATCACAGACCTGGCTGGACGAGAATGCTGGCCCAGTTTTGGAGTCAGCAGTTCCAGCTGAGTTCTCCTAGTGATATACCATCTGAGGATGGATCACAGGGCAGGAGTGTAGCCATCTGTTTTACAGTGGAATTGGGCCTTGTAGAGGTGCTAGTGGGTGAGGACAGGTCTTTTGAGTGCATCAATGGTGCAGGATTCTTCTTGCCTGCCAGTCACCCGGGACGAAAGTTGTTCCTGCAGGAAGTCATGTACTTCATTGTTGATATGTTGTTGGAGTCTCCAAGATGGATGGTGCTGGGGATTTCAATGCCTGGGTTGATGATAAACTCTTGCAATTTGGTCAGGACTTCCTCCAACTGGTGAATTTGTTGGACTTCACACAGGTTATTACCTCTGTGACCCATATTCATGGTCATTCATTGGACCTGGTCTTCCTGGTGGTGGAGCTGGTCGGTTGGTGTGCAGATGGCCTTGCGGGTGCTGAACCTATTGGGTGTACTGAGTGTGAGCACGGATCCCAAGAATCTAGTACAGGCCTATAATAGGGCCGTGGTGGAGGCTCTGGACTCCGTTACTCCTGTCCGGTTTGCCTACTCACCCTTCCCCTCGGTCCCTGTGGTTTGATGGGACATTGAGGAGCGAGGCAAGTTGGATGAAGGCTGGAACGATGCTGGCGGAGGTCCGGCCTTGATGCCGACAGGCTTAGATTGATGACTCATAAGGAGTATCATTCAGTCATCTCCTGTAAGAAGGCAGAGTTTCTGTCCAGAGAGATTACTGCTGCACAATCGACCAGCTCAGCTCTTTTCAGACTGTGGACAGACTGTGCAATCCAGCCTGTCTCCAGTCTCAGAGAGCATTGTCACAGGAGAAATGTGACAAATTTGCTTGATTATTTGTGAATAAGGTTGCTGACATCGGGTCTGAAGTCTGTGCGGCTCATTAAGTTAGAAGTTACATTGGTGGGTGGGAGATTGCTGCACCTGGTTTTGTCTGGTTTGACTTGACCGGTTGACAATCATGGATGTCTTGAGGATCATCCAGAGCTTGCAGCTAACCTGCTGTAGTTTGGACCCAGGCCCAACTCACCTTCTCGGGGTGTTGAAGTCATCGTCCCATTCCTATCAGCGATAGTCAGAGATTTCATTACAGACAGGTGTGTTTCCAGATATCCCAAAAGAGGCAGTAGTAATACCTCTCCTTAAGAAATCCTCTCTTGGCCCCGACTGTCTACCTAACTACAGGCCTGTCTCTGACCTTCCTTTTGTGGGTAAGGTTATTGAGAAGGCGGTCGTGCTGCAGCTGGAGGTTTATCTTACCAGCCATGGTATCTGTATGATCCTCTCCAGTCGGGCTTTCAGAAGAGGCATAGTACCGAGACAGTCCTGGTTTGGGTGCTCATTGATCTCCTGATAGTGAGAGATCGGAGGACTCTTTCCATCTTGGTTCTCCTTGGTCTCTGCAGCATTTGATACCCTGGACCATGGTGCGTTACTAAAGTTCCTGTGGTTCATCTGTGGACTGTCGGTACAGTCCTCAGATGGTTCCATTCTTTTTCATGGGCAGGTCACAGAGCATGGGATCTGAGATTTTTTTTTTTACTCTGACCCGGTCTCCCTGCTATGTGGGGTCCCAGAGGGCTCAGTGTTGTCACCCATGTTGTTTGTGGTATACATGCTGCCATTGGGAGACATTGTGAGGCAGTATGGGCAGAGTTTTCACTGCTATGCAGATGATACTCAACAATACATGTCCTTTGTGCCCGACCAGGATGATATTGTCTCTGTATTTAACAACGGCCTTGCCGAGATTCAGGACTGGATGAGTGCTAACTGGCTGAGATTGAATCCTGACAAGACTGAGGTGTTAATTATGGACCCGGATCATCGGGCAGAAGGGTTGTTGGCTGGGCAGCCTTTGGGGCTTTGGCTCGGGGCAGTCAGCTGTCTACCTCTGACTGGGTGCTAAATCTGGGCATTATTTATGATAATGGACTGACCCTTAAATCTCAGGTGTCGGTGTCATTAAATCCTCATTTTACCATCTGAGGAATATCACTGGATTAAACACCTGGTCCGCCTGATGACCTTCCAGCACTGGTCGATGCCTTTGTGACCTCCTGCCTTGACTTTTGCAACTCTCTGTACCTGGGCTCCCAGGGGTTGATATCTACCACTTGCAGCTGGTGTGGGTTGCAGTAGTCTGGCTGTTGACTGGTCTTTCTCGATCTTGCCATGTCACACCTGTGCTCCAAGGACTGCATTGACTACTGGTTGTGACGAGTCGCCTTCAAGGTCGGTTTGCTGACCTATAAAGCCTTATACCGTCTGGGACTGCTCTACCTACAAGAACTTCTGTGTCCTTACCATCCCGCTGTTCCACTGATGAGGGTTGCTAGAGGTTCCCAAGGTCTGCCTAAAGACTTGGTGCTAAGCGTTTGAGGCCCCTACACCATGGAATTTCTACTCGTCAGATAAGGAGTGTCTGACTGTGGAGAGCCTTAAAAACACATTTATTTAAGCTCACCTTCTTGGAGTGTGAATGAATTGGGGATTATTGAATATTGGTACTGATGGTTTTAATTGCAATTTATGGTTTTAACTGCTGAATTTTTCTTTTGTTTTGTGCAAGCGCTACATATTTGTTTGATTGCTCTTTTATAAATAAAATTTGAGCTGAGCTGAGTTGAGGAATAATGGCGCTAAAGGTGAGGCACAATCACACCCTCATGGGGCAAGCAGCAAGATGAGAGGTTACACTTGCTGTTCCACCTAGGCTCCAGTGATCTGGATGAGAGTAGTCTAATGGAGGTGTAGGCTAGGTTCAGGGAGCTTGCTAGGTTCTGCAGAAGTCCGGGGTTCCATTCGATTGCTTTCTTGGAGGTACTGCCTGTGCCAAGAGCAAGCACAGTGAGAAAGTGGAGGCTTAAAGAATTTATTCAGTGGCTGTGGGGTTGGTGCAGTCAGATAAGGTTTGGGTTAGTGGGGACTGGGGAGCAGCGTGGGAGGACGAGAGCCTGTTTGTTCCAGATAGGCTACATCTGAGTGAGAGAGAGAAGCAGTGCTAAAGAGAAAGTTAGGGGATTGTATCAAAGAAAGTATAATTTAAACTGATTGGGGACAGGAAGGGACACTCAAAGTGGCAGGGGTGATGGAGGTTATCAGCCTCCCTTCCAGGATGAGATAAAATACTAGTAGAAAGCAAGAACAAGCAAAGGTTAGTAGGGAGAGCAGTGAGGGAGGGGGTCCTGGTGGAAGGGATTATCAGCCAATACCAGGAGTGTAGGGAACAAAATGGTGGACTTGGAGGCCGCCATGGTGTATGAGAGACTGGACATTGTAGTAATAAGTGAAACATGGTGAACAGAACATCATGCCTGGGAGCCAGTTATCCCAGGCTACAGATTTGTTTGGAAGGACTGGGATGGTAAGGGTGGGTGGCATTATATGTCAAAGACGACATCAGGGCAACGGAAGGACAGGAGGAAATGGGGAAGACGGAGCTTATGTGGGTCACACTTGACAAACGGACTGGGAACTATTGAGGATAGGGTGGTCTACAGACCTCAGATGCAGGCGGAGGAATGGGATAGACAGCTGATACAGGCAGTTACAAAGATGGCTCTGTGACAGAAATGGGAAGGATGGAGTCAATGGCTGGGATTTTTCTAGCAGGCTGGAAAAAAAAAAAAACACATACTAGGATTCCGCTGCCCAGCAGCATCTAGATAAAGTGGCAGCCAGGTTGTATATCTTAGAGAAAATGACGAGAGGGAGGAGTGCACCTACTTACACACTGCTGGAGTTTAAAGGGATTGGGTCACTCAAATATAAACTTAAGGTTAGAAAATGAATATAATTGGACACTGATAGGTGTTCAGTCTGATTGGGACAATTAAATACATACATGGGAAATGGTTGGTGCATTCAAAGGGAACAAGAATCACCTGTTCTAAAGAGAGAATATAAGATGCTGAAAGACAGTAGTAGGAGGTTATTGCTCTGGAAGTTATAGCTGAGAGGCCAAGACTAGGTATGTCACGGGAGATGGCAGATAGCATAGGGTCCAGTTTCTCTTTATGGATAGGGAAGGGTAGGAGTAATAATAGCATATCTCAGTAATAGCCTTTTTTTTGTCATCGTTATTTAAAAACATTTGTTTACTTTTCCTCTAACAATGTTATTCTCTTGTGTTAAACTTGTATATAGTATAATGCTACTTTTGACCTTCTGTTAAGTAAAGAGCTATTTATTTACTCAACAGTTGTGTCTCGATTTAAATTATTTCTAAGGTAATTTATGGTTTCCCTTGGCTGGGCAAACTTTGTTTAGCATCCGCTACCTGAGAGACACACTACTAGACTTTGATCTGTGCAATTGCATGTTTAATCTCCCAGTTCTGTGCAGGTGGGAAGTTAGGTGCTGGAGGACCCAGCTGGTGGCAGTAGATACCAAAGATGGACACCTCTCAGAAAGCTAATACAGCCTAGAGAGGTGGGTTTTCACAGGCTCTCGGGGGTATACTTCTGCTAGTGGGGGACCCAAGCCTCCATGGTGTTGACTGGGGATCCTGGCTGCAGTATCAGCTAGGGGTGGGGATCCTAGAGGCGCTACAAGAGGTATTCATGCAACAGCTGGTCAGGAGCCAACTGGGGAGAAACCTGCTGGACATGGTCTTTGCAAATGGGGAGAGTGTGGAAGAGGTGGAGATGGGTGGCGTACTAGATGTCACAGATCCACTCAGCAGGTCAGGCCCTCTACTCCCAAAGTGCCAACCTCTGAGCGCAGTCTTGTGAACAGTGTAACAGACAAGGTAATCCTCTTGTCTGTTTTGTGAGTTCGGATCAACCTTTGGTCTCAGTTCTGGAGGGATTCAAACTGTAACCTCTTGCTAGCATACCCAATGCACAGGCTCAGATATATCTGTCTTCAGGGCCAGATATCTTTGCCTCGGGCACCTAACCAGGTATTCAGAGATGAACCCTTAAAATTAATAAAGACCTCAGATTTAAAATGCTTCTGTTTCCAGTTTGGTACCAGCATACAAGCTATATGTCTGCTGAACCATAAATATTTCTTAGCAAAAGAAATCAATTCAAAGACAGACCAGGTTTGCTCTGAAATTATAGTTTTACTAAAATATATAATAATATGTCAAACATACAATACAGAACTTTTATAACACGATACATACATACTGTATCTAAACAAAACAAGGTTTAAAACAGTGCAATTCCTACAACTATATTTAGATTTTGTCTAGCTTTCTAAATACCTGTTTTCAGTGCTCAGATGTTTCCTTAGTCAGTGTCAGATACAAATGCGCATCTGTAGTAAAGAGAATAATCTTTTCAAGCAGTATTGGCCAACCCTTTTGGATGAAGTCATCCAGCCCCTCCTCTGGTCAAATGTCTAACAAAATATATTTTATACAACCACAGGATGTAATTTCAAAGTATTAATTCTGCAACCTTAGCATAACTCAAGTTTCAGTGACACCTCTTTTGATCTCATGGTGTACCCTCTTCACACAGGCTTCATAGGGTCATTTACAACCTTACACCTCTATGTAACATCCTAGCTTCCCATATTTTAATGTCATAAACCTAGTTTATGATTTCTCTCTTAACAATATTAACTTAACTCTGTAATTGGCTTAGAGAAACAGGACCCTTAATAAAAGTCTTCCAGTAACTGTCAGCAGTTCTCTTGGCATGCATCTGTCGGCTAAAACCGGGGGATGAGAAAGGTCATTCCTAGAGCATTTGATTTTCAGCAGAGAGAATCATAATACATTTTATATAAAAAAAAAAATATATATATATTATCCAGCACTCAGAACTGGCTGTCTACGTCACACTAGGTACTACTGACTACAGGACTGTGAGGTTCAGGATAAAAGCAGGGAGGAAGACAAATCAGACTAGCATGAGGGTGATGGACTTCAGAAAGATAGACTTTGAGAGCATTTGCAGCTGGAGGTGTTTTCTTGGTATGCTGTGTCAGGCTCGGATTAACTGGTGATGATCCCAATTTACTGGATTGTTATGGGACAAAAGAAGGCGAGCCCATCGGGATCCAGCAACATTCTTATATTTTTTATTTTACTCATCGACGACTTGTTTGACACTGAACCAAATTGTACCAAATTTATGATGGGTCGTCAAAAGGAACAGCAGGAGGAGTAAGTCAAAATCCGCTCCACAACCATCACAGACCCATCAAGGTGCATCTGAACAGGGTACAGGACATAACGGGACAGGAGGCCCCTGCCATGGGACACGGTGCTAAAGCAGTTCGGGACATGGACAGAAAAAAAGGACGTGTCCTGGAAAGACTTGGAGCTCAGGACACCAAGACAGAATCTCGGCCAAACTTGCTAAAGAGGCAGATGACAGATCTCAAAGAACTCTGCAGCCTTTGTGAAATCTACAAATGAAATTAACCATCTGAGCTCGAGTTGAATCATTGGAGAATGCAGATTGGGCCATGAATTTAAGACTGGTCAGGATTCCAGAGGACACTGAAGGGAGAATTTGTTTGGGTACCTGAAACAAAGGATACAGTTCCATATCCCATCCGAGTTCCATTTGGATCTAGACACTTTAAAGACCTCCTTCCGAATTAACTTTTGACAAGCGCAAACCAAGAGACAGCCCACACAGTCCTGTTAGTTACGACCGTCCAGACATATGAGACATAGTCCTGCAATGGGCAAGAAGCAGTTACCTCCGAAATGTTGAGGGGCATGAAATAAAAATATTCCCTGATTGGTCGTATGTGACTTGGGTTCCGAAAGCTCTTTGACCCACTCGGAGGCAGTGCAGGGGTTTGGGGGTGGCCCACTTCCTATTAGCTCCTGCCCACCTTAGAATTACTTATGGCAGCAAAATGTACCAATTCAGCGATGTGGAGGAAGCTAGAAAGAGAATGAAACCATATTGTGGCAGAATTTCAGAGCAGATCTCCACGGTCCATTCTAGCCACACAACTCCGAAGAAGAAGCTTGAGGTCTGTTGCACTAGCTTGTTTTCCCTTTTAATGATCTCGACACTAAGGAGAGATCGATGACTGATTTTGGATGGGAGGTCCTGCCAGGGATTTGTCCTTCCCTTCACATTAATGTTTACTTGACATTTGATTTTCTAGGGGTCTGGTCAGGATTCCAAGGAATGGCTTCCAGACTTTGTGATTTGTTGGCATCAGAAAAGTTTAATGTAGATTCAAATTTTATAAATGGCTGACCACGAGAGCGAGAACAACCTGGCGCACTTTGTTTTGACACCATTTTAGGTTTACAAGTTGGGACTGTTTTAAAAAAAATTGATAGTTGTTACTTATATACAAATGAGGAAATATAAGGATTTGATAGCACTCTAGATAAAATTAGCAGCTTTGCATCTGTAGATTAGTTACAAGGGTGATCTCCTAGTGCCACTTGAATGTTGCTGATCTAGTATTCCTTAATGGTTTGTTTTTAGTAAATTGATTCACCAGTATGCAGAGCATGGTTGCTGGTACCAAGGGGTGTAATTTCTTGCAGTCTTAGTTTCAACGAAGTGGGAATAATGGTCTTAGAGGTCATACGTATTATAATCCTTATTGGCTACCTAACTTGGTTTATATTCCACAGGTTTTAACGGGCTGGCAATCCTAAATAATCCTGCCTGGACGCTTTCTGCCAAACGACAGCGCTGCGTGCATAAGTGTCTGCTTAGGACAATACCCTACAAGATGTAGCACAATTCAGTGGACTTATACTCCTGATGCTAACATATTTTGTGCTCTTCATTTGTGCATAGATGTCTTTTCTGGTACAACTGCATGTAATGCTTTGGTATGTTCATTTAAAAGTAAATAAAATAAAGTAATAAAAAGAAAGACGGACTTTAACAGAATGAGGAGGATATTTGAGGAAGAAATAGCAGGAGGGTGGAATATAGGGGATGTTGAAGAGCTTTGGGAAACTGTCAAAGGAGGGGTATTAAGGCCATTAAAATTTGCATTAATAAGGTGATGAAGAACAAAAAGGAGGAGAGCTCTGGTTTACAAGGCGGCAGGGGCAGTCAGGGAAAGGAAAAGAGCATTCAGGGAATATAAGAAGACACAATGGGGGAGGACAGGAGGCTTAGAGAAATGAAGAGGGTATCACAGCAGAAGATTAGAAGGAGGCTAAAGTGGAAACTGAGTAGAAAATAGCAAAGTGGGTCAAAAGGGGTTGGGGAAGGATGAAACTTTTTAGGTATGTGGGGAAGAAGAAGTCGAGGCAGGGGATAGTAAGGTTGCAGGGGAGGAAATACACCTGGAAGGGACTTTGAAAAAGCAGAGGTGTTGAATACTTCTGCTCAGTCTTCACGGAGGAAGGACGGTAGTGGTCCAAAGCTTGGGAGGGTATGACAGGGAAGGCAAAAGGTGTATCCTAGTATGTTCAGCATTGACATGATAAGGGAGGAACTGGACAAGGCAATGGGGCCAGATGGCTTGTACCGAGTACTCTGAGAACTGAGGAGGAGCTGGTAGCCCCATTGAAGAGACTGTTTAACTTGTTCATGGATACAGGGTGTGTGCCCAGGGACTGGAGGAGGACGGATGTGGTGCCACTGCAAGGGGGGTGCAGTAAGGAGGCAGTGGAAAATGATTGCCAGGTCAGCCTCACTTGGGTGGGTGGGCAAGGTGATGGAGGTGCTAATAAAGGAAAGGGTAGAGGACTGCTCGGTGGACAGTGGACTGCAGGATGAAAGGCAGTGTGGTTTTAAGAATGGGAGAGCCTGTCAGACAAACTTGATAGTTCTTCCATTGGGTAGCATGAGTGGTTGACTTGGGGGGACATGGCCTATCTGGACTTCAGGAATGCTTTCGACTCTATCCTCACAAAAGGCTAGTAAATAAGATGTAAAGCTTAGGCGTGGGACAGAAATGGGGTGCATTCCACACTGGGGGAGAAAGTGGGGTTTCCCAGGGGTCAGTGCTGGGACCCTCTTTTAATATATACATCAGTGATATAGGAAAAGGTCTGGAGGGAAGTGTGTGCCTATTCACAGATGATATGAAAATCTTTAATAGGGTGGACACCAGGTGGGGGTAGAGGCCATGAAGCACAACTAAGGAGTCCGGAGGGTGGTGGAAACTTGGCAAATTCATTGCCAAAAGTGTGCTATGATGCATCTGGGAAGCAAAAATCTGCAAATGGCTTAACACTTTAGGAGGAGAAATCAAAAAACAGAATAAGAGAGAGATCTAGGGACTATAGTATCAAGCAGCCTTAAGGTGGTAGTCAGTGTAGCAAGGCAGTGGGAAGGTTAATGGAATGCTGGCTTGGGAGGGGCATAACTAGCAGAAGGAAGGAGGGAGGTGCTGAGGCCTCCTTTACAAGGCCATGGTGAGACCACAACTGAGTCAGGGGTGAGGGTCCAGTTCTGGAGACCAAACCTATGCAAGGACATTGATGGAATAGGAAGGGTTCAGAGAAGAGCAACCAAGATGGTGCATGGTATGCAGGGGAAACCATACGAACAGAGGTGTAGAGAATTGGATCTGCACCTATTGGAGACTAGAACTGAGAGAGGGTGACATGATTGAAACTTATACGAAGGGGATCAGTAAGGTGAGGGAGGGCTTGTTCAGGAGGAAGGATGGGGCTAAAACTGGAGGGCATAGCCTAAGTTTGGAAGGTGGAAGATATAGAGGCAATGTGAGGGGCGATTCTTCGGAGAGAGTGCTGAAGGTCTGGAATAAACTACCAGAAAAGGTGGTGGAGGGATTTAAGAGGGTATGGGACAAACATATGGGATTTGGGAATAAGGGAAGGGAGGGCCCGTAACAATGGAGATGAATGGGGAGGGAATGGGCAGACTCAGGCCGATAAGGTCCTTTTCTGCCATCAGATTTCTGTGATTCTGTGAATCTGTGATTCAGTGAACATAAGTAGTCTGCTTGACACACTACTTTTAAGATTTTTTGTTTTGTTTTCAACTTTCTTTATCCTCCTCGGTGGGCGCCTGGTCATTTGCCAGCCTCTGGGTCGTTTGGGGTCTTGTAGCACCATGCACACCCTGGTGGAACCCCAGAGCCGGCCCAGAGGCTTCATCCTTGGTGGCCCCATCATTTCTCTGTTTTCTCCCTTCAGTCCTACACCTGAGACCCCGGGCGGTGGACGCATGCACGTGTATGCGCACTGCAGCTCCAGTACCAGCCTCTTCCACCTCCTCGGCCTAACGCCCGCACTTCTCGGAGTGATGCAGCCACTCTGGCCTCCACCAGGGGCGGCTAAGCTCAGAGGAGTCCAAGCACTCTCCCAAGGTGGAGGGCTGCCAGCTGCTCGCAATCCTCTCCTTCCCCTGCTAACCTCTGATGATCCAGGCTCTTCGCCAGCGTGGCGCGGTGTGGCATCCAGCACCTCAACCCTCAGTACCACTGGGCCAGTGTACTTCAAGATTGTTGATTAAAATTCTGAACAGCAGTAGCCCTAGCACTGACCCATGAGGTACATCACTGAGTACCTTCTCCAGTACTTTCCAACCACAGCTCTCTGCTTCCTGCCCCCAAGCTGTTTGGCAAGCTTCATTGTGTATGCCTTGTGTACACTGCATTGTGTACTTTGGGCCTTTCCTGTTCACATCCCTTGTCACCCTCTCAAAGATTATTAGGTTGGTTTGGCTTGAGCTGCTGGCCATAAGGCCATGCTGAGAGGGTGGGTGGGTGAGTAAGTGGTGGTTATAGAATTCAGACTAGGGCTCTGGGCACATTGTTTTCTTTTTAACCACAAGGTTGCTACCTCTGATAAACCACAGGTCTCACATCTGAACCCTGGCACTGCAAGTCTGATTTTAGTATGAATTCCAGCACTACAGATTGGGTCTTGTAAAATAGCAGGATTACTGTACTTCTCTTGCCCTGCTGGTCACCTTACTTTTAACACACTCCATCATTGTGCTGTCGTCCTTGACTACAGATGCGCACTGCTCACCATTCTTCATCCCCAGTGCCTGTCATGATTCTCAGGTCCTTTTCCTCCTCCAGTGCAACAAAGGGAGCCTCACAAAGTCTGTAGGTTCTGCCTCTGTTTTTACTTCCAGGGTTTGGGCTACATTGAGTCTGTGGCCCAAGGAGTCTGACCAATTGTTCATCTTGTTCAGGTCCTCTAAATTTGTCCACATCTTGAGGATTCCACCATGCTGGTCATCTCTGTGTGAAAAGCAAACTTAAGCAATCTTCTAGGGACCCCAGTTTCTGGTTTGTTGACAAAAATGTTGAACAGTAGTGGGCTGAGCACTAATCCCCAAGGATATGTCTCAGGACCCCTCTCAACTCAGATTAGTGTCTCCCTACAGCCCTTTGCTTCCCTCCTCCAAACGAGTCACATCCTAAAGGGCAGAGTAAAACAACACTGGAACATCTGGGAAGACTCTGTGAACCTCTAGTACTTTTTCTTTCTTTAACCATCTGTTTATCTATGTATGTAGTGTATACCACACTGCGTTTCAAGGGCTTTGCTTGAAGTCCAGATGGACTAGTTGTATGGCCCTTATGTGTACAACTCCTTATTCACCACTTTGCAAAGGTGATCAAGCTTGGTTTGCCGCAATCTTCCACCCATACCTCTCAACCTTTGTCCCCCAAATGTGGAGCGTTGCCTCTCAAAATGTGTAACAAATGAGCAAAATGTGCAACACTTAATCAAATCTTTACCTAGAAGCTCAGAACACTGTTAAAATGTTTGCATTTATATTTAGAAAGTCTGTTATTAATTGAATAATATATTTTTGCATCATTTACTATAGATTTTGCTTTAAAATGTTAACACTGAATGTGGGACAAGTCCTCACAATGTGGAACAGGAAGCTTTTGTGAAGTAAAATGAAGAATGTTCCTCGTAATGTGGTACAGTTGAGAGGTATGCTTCCACCCATAAAGCCATGCTGAGAGAAGGCAAGAACCTTGGCCTTAAGCAAGTGCTGTATTATTCTGTCCTTGATAATGGCTTTCTTGACCTTCCCAGCACTGTTGTCAGGCTGACCTTCCTGTAATGGCCTGGATCATGATTTGCCCTTCTTGAAGCTGAGGACCTCACTTGCCACTTTGCAGTCTTGTGGCACACCTGTGAAAGTACTTCTCTGAAAGAGAGGTAGATTCCTGGAACAGTCTTACAGCGGAGGTGGTGGGCTTCATGCATGCATGGGATAGGCTGTGGAACATTAGTTGGGAAGCAAGTTGGAGGAGGGACGGAGATAAATTAGGCTGTGCTGGGCAGGAAAACAGTGGGCAGACTGGGTGGATCAAGCAATCATTATCTGGCAACAAATTCTGTCTTTCTTTCAGTGTTTCACTTGGCTAGAAAGACTCATGATAGATTACTGCAAGTGGCCCCATCAGTTACTGTAACTCTAATTCTGGGGTGCTTCCCATCTGATCATTGGGACTTGCTTGTCTTGATCTTCACCAGGTAGTCAGCTACCAATGCAGGTGTCATGTCTGCAGACTGCATCTTGATCACCTCCTGATACCATGTGTCCTCTGATTTCCATCTTCCCTTACCTGGGGTCCCTTTGCTGAACACCAAAGGGAAATTCTTGTTCAACATCTCTGTCATTGTCCCTGGTTCTCTCACTACTGAGCTAAGGCTTGTTTTCCAGGTGTAACCTGGAAGGAGGGAACAGGGGAGAAAGAGCTGAAGCAGCAAATTCACATGGAAAATCAGAGATGCTACAGACAACCAAGAGTCGAATCTTGAGCAAAAATTATGAAATGGCAGAATTTACAACAGCACAGTAAAATATCACATATCTTAACCACTCGGAGGCGGCAAAAGTAAACATGAATCCTGAAATTAAGTGCAAAGAAAGTTTTCATTTTGTTCACAGCTCTTCCGTCTTCCCTGACTTCTATCCCTCCTTTGCATTCTTTTTTTTTTAATTTTTTTATTTAGATATTTTTGTTCGTTCACTACATACAGAACAAATAACGTCAACATAACATTGCTATTTTCTGCTGTTTACATCATAGGTTAGCTCTCTCATTTACTATTCGGTCATACCTTCAGTGAGTCTTTAGTACCTTTACAGACACATATATATATATCCTTATAACTTGGTACTCTTCCCCCCAGATCATCATATCAGACAAAGCATATTTTTTCTTTTCATAAAGTACCCATCTTTACCATAGTAATTCAAACTTTTCTTTCCCTTGATTAACTCTAGCTGTCAAGCATTCCATAGTGTAGATGTCCTCATAATTTTAGTTGAGCAGTCCCTCAGTGGTGTTCTTTATCCCTCTCCAGCCTGGAGGCAAACTGTTTCTTTACAGCAGTCATAGACTTTTGTAGCTTCTAAGACAGAAACCCACCATCACAGTTGGATTTAGTATCACTGATTATTTAAGGATCCTAAGTTTATTTTATTTATTTATTTCCGTCCTTGATTACAAATACCTCTGAATACAGACAGCTCTTTTACAAAGGTTCCATGTCAGTCGGGAGGAGTAACAAACAAGGAAGATAAAATACATAGTTTCCAACAGGAACAGACAATCAAAGTAAATATACAATAGCAAATAATAGGGTTAAGTCTAAGAGGAGGACCGAGAGAGTTGGATAAAAAGGTGGGTAGGAAAGTTGGAGGAAGCAGCCAGGGCCTTTTACCCCATAAAAGGGGTAGGGTACTGAGAAGGCAGGAGAGGTGGGTAGGGATAGAGGGGTAGGGGAGGATGAGGCAGCCAGTGGCCTTGTCAAATTAGTTGAGATGAGAAAGGCGGTGAAAATAATTGCAGTGATTGTGGGAGCACAGGTCAGGATATTGCTTGTAGAAGGTGGAGTCTTGGTGAAGCAGTCACGTGAGCTGTTAGTGGTGAGATGTTGAAGCAGAAGTTTAAACTGGCCTAGTTTAGGTATGGTTAATATATCTCTGTGAAGTCGTTAAGCAGGTGGGTGCTCTGTAGGCAAGCGACCATTGCCCCTTATTGTCCAGCATCTAGGGACATGGAGAAATTGGTTCTCTGAGCAACACATGTGCTGAAAATGCAATGGGATAAGCATATTTATGGTCCCAGGTGGCAGCAGGCCGAGAAGTGCTTGTTTAGCTAACTGGTAGGTTTGATATTGGTTCCTGCTGCTAAGTTGAAGCCATCCAGTCTGAGCATACAGCTCAGAAGTGTGAGTGAGATGTGCCACACCAGTGAGTAGTCTGCACGCTTTGTTCAGAGCTACAGAGATCCTTCAAAGGGATGATAGAGAGCTGCTCCATAAATTACCAGTCTGCAGTCTACAGTGGATATGACAGAACTATGTATAGCAAATCTGAGGGCATCCAATGTCAGGCAGTGTTTGTGTTGGTGGAGTAGTCCAATCCAGTCTTGATGCTGGCCGCCCTAGCGGCGTAGTCAATATGTTAGGTGTAAGATAGGCGTCTATCTAGGGTTACCCCAGATATTTAAAATGTTGCACTTGTTCAAGTGGGACTCTGTTTCTGATGGTAAGTGCATGGGACTTATGCTTGTTGTGGGAACACGACAACTCGCTGCCGACATTTCGTCTCCCGACTGTATGATCCGGTGACAATGCGCTCCTATAATAATAATAAAATTTATTTGATTGGCGCCTTTCAAATATTTCAAGGCGCAGTACAAACATCATTACATTTAACATAACCAAACAAGCAATAGCAATACAACAGATAAAATATATAAAATAAACAATTTAAAATACAGCAGGAAAAGCCTGAATCCATAAGAATGACTTTAAGGCCTTCTTAAACCTATCCACAGTTGTACTTTCTCGGGCTGGTGGGGCAGAGAATTCCAAAGGGGAGCCATAAAGCGAAGCACGGGCTCCAGAAGACTTCAAATTCACCTCGGAATCTCTAGCAACCCCTTGTCAGCCGAGCGAAGCTGTCTCAGAGGGGTGTAAGGCACCAGAAGCTCTTTCAGGTAGTCGGGACCTAACCCATGTAGGGCTTTGTAGCTCAAAAGACCCACTTTGAAGGTGATCCGCCACTGTACAGGCAGCCAGTGCAGAGTGCGCAGCACAGGGTAATATGAGATCTTCTAGACACCCCAGTCAACAAGCGTGCTGCAGCATTCTGCACTAGCTGCAAGCGATTTCAACCCTAGCAAGCCCTAGGTATAGGGAGTTACAGTAATCAAGGCGTGATGTCACAAAGGCATGGACCAAAACTGACAAATCGCCTGGTGAAACCAGGTGCCTAATCCTGGAGATGTTTCTAAGGTGGAAGAATGAAGTCTTGACTACTGCAGACACCTGATAGCGAAGGTCAAGCCAGTGTCAAGCTCCACACCCAGGTTACGCACCGCTCAGAGGTAGGGATCTGGTCTACCCCAAGAACTAATCCAGAGGAGACCCTATCCCCAAACCCTCAGCCCTGCGACCAGGGTCCGCACCATAACCTCGGTCTTTCCGGGTTCAGCTTTAAACCACTGATGTTCATCCAGTCTTGGATATCAGCGAGGCAATTATTCAGCACCGAGATAGCACTAACCTGGTCGGGTGCAAAAGACAGGTAGAGCTGGGGTATCATCGGCATAGCAATGAAACTTCAGCTTATACCGATCTTACAATGTCTCGAGGGTAGCATATATACTGCGAACAACATGGGGAGAGCACCGAACCCTGAGGTACCCCACAAGAAAGAGAAAGCCCGGATGAATGTAAACGGAAACCACTCTCTGAGTTCTCCCCAGGAGGTAAGATGAAAACCATCTGAGGACTACACCTGAAAGCCCACAGATGGACCTCAGACGCTCGAGCAAAACCCCATGATCCACAGTATCAAAAGCTGATGATAGATCAAGGAGAACCAAGATAGAGCGGTGTCTCCGATCTCTGCCATCAGGAGATCATTGAGCACCCGAACCAGAGCAGTCTCGGTGCTATGCCTCTTCTGAAAACCTGACTGGAAGGGCTCGTATAAACTATGGATGGTCAAATGGTTATCAAGTTGAGCCTACAACCTTTTCAATAACCTTCCCAAAAGGGAGGTTAGAGACTGGACGTAGTTGGCAAGGTCATTTGGGTCTAAGGAAGCTTTCTTCAGGAGGAGTCACCACCCTTCTTTCAGAGAGCTGGGAAAACTCCCATCTCCAAATAACACCGAATTATCCGAGCAAGGACCGGTCAATAAGTTCACTCATCCTAAAATCAAGGAGGTGGGACCTGGATCCAAACTACAACAAGTTGGGTGCATCTCAGAGACAATCTTCATAGTGTCCACGAGATCAGGAAGATCAAAGGAGCTCCAGGAAACTCCGGGCACTGGGACAACACCCTGATCAACTGCAACAGCTATGGAGTGAGGTTGGGGACACTGCCCCAGATGTCCTCCACCCTATTCGCAAAGAATCGAGCAATCTCCTCGCAGTCAGTCTGCGTAAAAACTCGACGGACCTACCGACAGGCTGGGCTGCACAGTCTGTCAACAGTTCTGAAGAGCTGAGCGGTCGATTCCGAGCGACAGAAATTTTCCTGGACAGGAATTCTGCCTTCTTACGGAAATTTCTGTTTGATAGAGCTTATAATGCTCTAGCAAAATAAGATGGTCAGCATCCGAGGCAGTCTTCCTCCAGCGGCGCTCCAACCTCGCCCAACCTCCGCAGCCCTCTCAACACCCCATCAAACCATGGGGTGATGGGATAGTGCGGAAGAGGCAACAGGGATGGAGCTATCTGGTCCAGAGCATCCGAGATGGCCCATTATAGGCCACCACCAGCTGCTCGGGATCAGAGCACAATTCATCACACAATGAGAGGTCAATAACCGTAACAGGTCTTCAGGGACAACATCCCACAATGGGCGGTGTTGACCATCTCCACAGGGCCGACCTACCGGGGCCACAAAGTTGAATCCAACTGAGTAATGGTCAGACCAACCGACTGGTTCCACCACCAAGTCGGATGCCTCGATCCCAGGAGGAAGACCAGATCAAGAGGTGCCCTCCCTTGTGAGTAGCTGTGGAAACAACCTGAGTGAAGCCAAGAGATGACATCACCTGGAGGAAATGTTGACCAAAAAGCGAAGATTGTTGTCAATCCAAGCATTGAAATGACCAGCACCATCAATCTGGGCGATTTCAAGGCCACGATCAGCAACAAAATCTGCCATTTCCTGCAGGAAAGCGTCTCATCCCAGGTGGACAGTAGATGAGAGCAATCCTGCACCCCACCCCAGCTACCACAGTGCACTCAAATGATCTGGCCTCCTCAACTGGAACTTCAGTTAGACCCAATTGGTCTTAAAACAGACCGCTACCTCCCCTCCAGCGATCCAATTTCGGGCAATGTATAACCGAGAACCGGGAACAGCAGCCTCTAAAACTGGGCGCATTCCCATCCAACCAGGTCTTGGTAATGCAAGCCAGATCTGCCCTAACAACAAAGTCCGCTATAAGGGCAGTCTTATTACCGAACAGATCTGGCATTGCACAACAAGCGCCCGAGTTAGGCGAGGGTAATAGTGTCCCAACCACTTGCCCTCTAAGAAGGGTGCCCTTGGGTATGGGAACTAGAGTGGAATTACCCACGTTCCAGAACCCATTTCGCCCCAGGCGTCTTGAGGCCTCACCACCCCAATGGGAGAGCAACGCTCACTCCGCTGTCCACAACCTCCAACACCGCCTCCCCCTCCCCTTCACACAATCCCCAAAGCCCGCAACGATGATAAACCTGAGGTGGCAAGGAGGGGAGAAAAGGGCGGAGAGCGGAGGCCGAGTACAATAACAACTAGTGGAACTGGCAAGCACATCAGGCTGCTTATAAAATTAAAACCAAATAAAGCAAATAAACAACAAGTAGAAAACACTACCACCCACCATAAAACTAAACAAACAGTATTATAATATAACAATTAAACAATCACAAAATTACTCTAAGTCCCACAGTCCTCTCACGACCACGAGACTGAAAATAATAAAACAACTATAGCAACAAAATAAAAATACAATAAATATGTACAGGAAAAATATATAAACCACCTGCGGAACTGTCCGCAGGACGAAAGGGTGGAAAACAAGCTGAAATCAAGCACTCACTGCTCAAAACTTTCTCCCTCAAAATAACAAAATATCACAAGTCCTAGGAATTAAATACAAATAATACAATAAATCGATTCATCAGCACCTGAATAAAAACAAAATTAAAACAAACAACAAATCACAAGGACCAGCCAGTCCAAAAGAATAGAGACCCACCACTACTACACCAGGAGGAAGGCCCTTGACCAGCCTCCCAGGTGTATAGAGGAGAGAAGAAAGGACCAGCCGTCTAGCCAATCCCTCCCCCCCCACTCGTGAGACCCTAGCCAGGACCGCCAAAGCCCTATAGACCACTAAAATGAATAACAAAAGGTTCAAGAAAGCAATAGTTAAGTTCACGGGCACTTATCTTGTGGAGTCTTCTTCCAGCCGCTTCTTTGCACTTCTTTACACTTCAAAGAATCAAACAGTAATAACTTGCTCCCATGACAATTCGCTCCTTCAGCACTGATAGTAATTATAACTGTAACTGACAGTAAGTGGTCTTACTCAGAATGACAGTAGGAATTAATTAAATGCCATCACCTCCCTGTGTCAATCCTGATTTGATTCAAGGCAAAATAAAGCTCTTCATTATTGCTTAACTTTAATCACTCTGGGGGACCTAAAAATGATTGTCAGTCACAATAAAATGCTATGCAGTCATTTCACATTCATATCTTATTCGTGTCTTAAATACAAAGAGTTTATCTAGTTCACACCGTTGGCTCATTAGAATCACCACTGTGCACAAGTTACAGTCACAAATAAAGGGCACTGCTCCAGAAAGGGGTTATCTGCGCCTTTAGCAACGTGGAATGGTAAATAAATATGCATATATGTTTACAAATAACTGGGTGCTGTGTTCTAGCTTAAGAGTGTTGCAACAGCATTTAAAGCAGTCGTGTTCCTATTCAAAATTCCCAGGGAGCTGGAGAAGTTATTTCTTAAATGACGGGAGTGAATTCCTCTGAATTTAATCCAGTTAACTCCATTATAGGGTCTTTTCACTCAGAAGGTGCACCAGAGACTAGGAGTGCTGGCAAAGAAAAAGGAAAGGAGCAGCTTTTACTTTTCAAAACTGAGCAGCTCTTCTCGGCTGCATACATGTATTCTCTGAGGCTCAATTGGCAGAATTTTTTATTCTTTAGAGCCAGCAAGCGGATTCACAGTGGAGCTGGAAGTTTTTCTTAAATGACCGGAGCCGAATTGACTCGGTAGCGAGTTGTTGGTGCGGAGTGAGTAGTCGCTGGAGCGTACAGTCGAGTTAATTAAGGGAGGAAAGTCAGGAGCTAATTATCATGTATCCGCTTGTTGTGAGTGCTGCTGAACATCATGACTTCAGTTTTTTGTAGTTCAGGATCAAGTTTGTGTTTGTTAAACCAGTCCTCTACTTCCTCAAAGCCACGCTGTAGGTGTTGCTCCAGTTGCTTGGGGTTGGGTGCTGGTGAAGATGACAGCGAAGGCTACTTTGTTGGCAAAAGTGAGGAGGTTGTTGAGAAAGATGCTGAACAAGTTGGTCCCAAAATAAAGCCCTGAGGACCCCAGAACGAATTGGCTGTTGGTCAGAGAGAACATTGGCTATTTTCACCCATTAAGAGTGGTCTGCCAGATAACTTTTGAACCACAGTGTCGTGTCTGAGGAGAGGCCAGCAGAAGTCAGTTGTTGGAGTAGTGGGTGGTCACGGTGGAATAGTATCGAAGGCCTTTGTTAGGTCTCTGGCTGCTTCTACCAGAGTGCCTTGATCCAGAGACTGGTGAATGAAGCCAGTGAATTCCATGAGTGCTGTAGTGGTGCTATGCCTTGCGGAATCCATGTTGCTATGGACATTGGATGGAGTATTTTCGAGGTAGTCGACAAGTTGATCAGCAACAATGTGCTTGAGTGCCTTGGATAGTGAGGGGATGATAGATATGGGTCTATAATTTCCGTGTAGGATCCTGTCTCCATTCTTGTGAACTGGGGTGACTAGGGCAAATTCCCAAACTTACTTGGTTTACTTGGTTAGTTGGACAAAGAAGGCAGTTGCCTATAAATATTGTCCTCCACATAAGTGGATCAATCTAGATGACCCTGTTCGATCAGCCAATTATCCAGTTTAGATTTGAAAATCAAAAGGAGGGAGACACTACAATGTCCTGGGGAGAGTATTCCATAATCTCGGAGTTCTTATTGAAAATAGTTTTGTCTATTATTAGTATTACATTTTGCAATATTAAGCTGTCTATTGTTAAATCGGGTCCAGTTTTCCTAGTCGTAAATGAAATACCACATTGTTTCATTAAAGTAGGATTTTGGATAATCTTAAAAGTTGAAGTAGATGGCCCGTGTTCTTCTTAATTTAAGTGAGTGCAACCCTGTTTATGAAGCCTCGTATCATAATCTTCGTGAGCTAGGTGTGGAATAGATTTTGTGACTTTTCTTTGAATCTTCTCTAACCTCACTACATCATACGAAGATATGGGCTCAAAATGGAGAACCATAATCCATATGTGGTCTAATGTGTGATCTATAAAGTGGGATGATACATTGCTCAGTTCTAGAAATGAAAATATTTTTATTCTCTGAAAAAGTGAGTTTGCCTGATTTGCAATTTTATTGCAGTGAGAAACTTGAGACAACTTGTTGTTTACTAAGATCCCAAGTCTTTTTCAAAGCAAGAGGTTTTAATGATAGAGTTATTCAATGAATATTCTTGTTGAGGTTATTTCTACCAAAGTGAAAAGCGGCACATTTGGATGTATTAAACTCCATTTTATTTGTATCGCCCATTGCTCAATTTTTGAAAGGTCATTGATTAAAGTTTGTCTGTTCATAACATTATTACTGCTCCACGAGTTTAGTATCATCAGCAAATTTAATCAGTAGATTTGTCGACTGGATTACCATATCGCTGATAAAAATATTAAACAAAGTTGGACCCAAAACCGACCCTCGGCACCCCACTTGTCACATAACCACAATCAGATAGATAGCCATTAACCCGCACCTCTGCGATCTGCCAGTCAGCCAGTTTTGTAGGAATTGTGAGAGTTGAAGTGAAAGGTTGAGAATCTTAGTGAGGGACAGCAGCACCTCCTGTAGGGTGAGGGCCACAAACTTGAGATCCAGTGAAATCACCCCTAGTCATGTATTCCTAGTACTTTGCTAAGATGTTTCTAAGTGTAAATCCTAAGACTTTATGTTGGGTTAGAGATTTTATTAAAGTTAGTGGATCGTAGTGGATTGAACTAGCTGTTTAAAATTGAGAATGTGGAGGGCTAGGGGTGGGGTGTAATCATTTTTGGATTATTTGTACTATGCTGTCTTGTTCTCATCTCTGGCTCTGTTAAAAGTGTGAAACTAATAAACTTGAATTTCAAAAAAAATTGAGAATATGAGAGAGAACAGGCAGAGAACAGCAAGAAGAATGATGTGCTGTTAGAACTACGCTTCTCTACTGGGACTATATTGCCCTCCTTCCCTCCCTCCACCCTTAGCCAGTTCTACTTTTATAGGCACAGGATTTGACCGACAACAGGAACTTCCTGTTTGGGAGCAGGAAGGAGTGATTACAGAGCCACAAAGACTCACCATCCTAGAAGGAAAGAGTGAGCTCTCCACCCCAGGCTGCTGGAGGTCTGACTCTGAGCAAGCAAGGAGACTACTGAGAAATGTAGGAACTTCCTGTCTCAGAACAGGAAGATCAGGAGCTTTAAGGGCATGGAGGCAGTAGGTAAATAGGGAGAAAAAAATTATATATATATATATATAACAAAATAAATAAACAGAGGAAAGAGTAAGTATTCAAAACAGTTAAAGGGCCAGAAATAAGACATGATGGGAGTGGTGCAGTCCAGTGGCTGTGGAGTAGCAGTCTTCCGGGAAACATTCTGGAGGATGCGGTGTTGTCCCATCTGCAGGCACCTCTGGGATGAGAGAGGAGGTTGCTCATCTCCTGGCTGAGTTGGCCAGGTTTGAGGACCTCCTCCCCACCCAGGAGCCACTGCCGCTGCCTCAGAGGTTGCTAAGAAGAGGAGCAGTTGTACCACAGTGGGCTCGGGAGGGTAAGGGTGGTGGAACGAGGCGCATCTCCCAGTTGTACCTCTCCACAATTCGTATGCCACTCTGGCAGAGAGTGGTTCCTCTATAGAGGCACCGTTGTGGAGACCAAGGAGGATGTTGGGAACCTCCACAAAGGAGGCGCAAGGAGGGTGGCATGGGACCCCACAGGGGATGGAAACAATTCCTGGTGGGGACTCCATTGTTAGGAGGTAGAACTGGGAGGCGGGTAGAGGGAGGTAAGGTGCCTGCCAGGCGCTATGCTTGGAGGGACAGGAGGCGAATCCTCAGGATCGTGGGAGCAGCTGCACAGGGAGGGAGCTGGATGTCCCTGTCCACCTAGGGACAAATGACATGGCTGGAAAGGGATCAGAACAGTGCAGGAGGAGTTTGTGGGGTTGGGAAGGGCCTTAGACAAGTAGTGCATGCACGGTAACCTTCTCGGAGGTACTGCCTGTCCATGGCATGGGTGAGGCTAGGGTGCTCCACACCTGGGATTCAATCAGTGGTTGAAAAACTGGTGCAGAGCTCAGGGTTTGGCTTCATTGGGGACTGGGGTCTACCTGGAGTGATGCAGGCCTATACTGGCATGATGGTCTGAGTCTGTCCAGGAGGGAACCAGGATCCTGTGTGATAGGTTTAAATGCTTCTTTGACAAGCATGTAAACTAGCCAGTGGGGCACTGGAAAGGAGCAGGAAATCCTAGCCCCAAAAAAAAAATCAGGGTAGTTAGTGAGGTAAACACCAAGATAGAGACAGTGATAGGCAGAAGGCGGGGTAAATGGAGAAAATGACAAAGGCAGTAAGGACAGGGATGGGGCAAAAGAGGTAAGGCCATCAAGAAATGGAGGGTAATGAGTACCAGTGCCCGTAATCTGGGCAACAAGCTCCTGAACTGGTGGCCTTGATGGAAGAGGATACCTAGATATCGTGGCAGTCACAGAAGCGTGGTACACAGAGAACTATGACTGGGATGTTAACATACCAGGGTACATAACCTACAGGAGAGACCGGGAGGGTAGAAGAGGGAGGAGTAGCCCTCTGTGTAAGGGAAGGATAAAAGCAATGGAACAAAAGAGTAAGCAACGGGAGGAGCGGAGGCACTGTGGATCACCTTAGAGACTGGAAATGGCACCACAATCTGCATAGGGGTTGTATACAGACCCCATCTCAGGGGAGGGCATGGACGAGATATGATAGAAGGCATCCTTAGGATGGCAGAGAAAGGGAGATATTGTTGATGGGGACCTGAATATGCCAAATGTTAACTGGAGCACCTTTGCTGCAGCCACTTCCAAGAGCAGAGCTATTATTGATGCCCTAAGGGGCATGCCTCAGACAGCTAGTGCTGGAACCCACTTGGGAGGAGCAATCTTGACCTCGTATTCTCAAATGGGGACAGTGAGAGGATCTGGACCTAGAAGTGGGTAGCCATCTGGGAACAAGTGACCACCAAACAGTGTGGTTCATGATAAACTCAGCTGCAGAGTCAAGCCATACAAAAGTGAGGGTACTGGACTTCAGGAGGGCTGACTGTTTAAGTGTGAGAGTGCCTTAGAAAAGCATAGCAAACAGCAAGAAGGATGGGTGGAGCAACAATGGAGCAACATCAAAACTGCCATCACAGAGGCAAAAAGCCTTTGTGTGAAGCAGATAAATCAAAATGAAAGAAAAAGCCACTATGGTTCTCAAGAGGTGGCAGGGAAGGTTAGGGAGAAAAGATAGCATTTGGGAAGTATAGGAAACACAGAAGGAGCAAGACAGAGAACTGTACCAGTTAAGGCAGAAAGAAGCAGGGAAGGCAGTCAGAACAGCAAGGCCCAGACTGAGGAAAAGATAGCCAACTCAGTTAAGAAGGGGATAAAATCTTTTATAGGTACATTAAAGCGTGAAAGACAAAGGAAGGGATAATGAGGCTGAATAGAATGGACAGTGGGTGGTCAGAGAGGGACAGTGAAAAGCAGGGATACCGAGCAATACTTCTGCTTAGTATTCACAAAGAGGAGATGGGGAGGTACATAATCCAATTAACAGAAGCACTCTGGATAGGGTTGATCCCAGCCCTTTCACAGAAGAAAGGGTTCTAAAATAACTCCTAAAACTGAAGGTGGACAAAGCAATGGGGCCTGATGCGATTCACCCCAGAATTCTAAAAGAATTAAGGGGCCAACTAGTGACACAACTGACTACCCTTTTTATCAAGTCATGGGAGGATGGTGTGGTAATTGAGGACTGGAGGAGGGTGGATGTGATTCCCCTTCACAAAGTGGGAGTAAGAGAGAGGCAGGAAACTACAGACCTGTGTGCTGGGTAAAACATTGGCTGGACAACAGGACACAGAAGGTAATAGTAAACAGAGTCCAGTCCGAAGAAAAGGGTGTTACTAGTGGGGTACCACAGGGTGGGTGGGAGATGGCTGCTGGGATGTGTTCCACCTCACTAGGTATGTAATCAATGTAGTACTAGCGTTATTAATTTCTAGTATGAGGAACTTATATTCATGACATTAAAATAGTTTAAGGTTACTGCTGGTTTTGTCCTATATGGCAAATTGATTCTGGTGTGGATGAGTAGGAGAGTAGTGCCTTCTGGTAACATGCTAGAAGTGGTACAAAAGTAATGCTGGGACAGGTCTGGTCTCAACAACGGCATGAACCAGGAAAGGCAGAAACTGGTACATGAGACCTTTGATCTGAGGTGAAAACTTCAGCATGTACTGTATGTCTAATCTGTGTGGTATTTTCAGTCGTGGTTTTACAGTGTGAATGAGCACAGAGGAAGTAATAGACAGGGGTTTTGAAGGTGTTCTGTTGTGTATTATGGCATGTACAGGAGTTTCTGCATGCCTGGAGAGCAAAATTAGCAACAGAAGTCATAAGACCTTGTTTGGCATATTGACACAGGCAGTTACAAACCAGAGAAGAAAGTGATAGAATCAAATATTTAGTTTATGTTGTTGTATGTGTTGGGGGGTGCAAGTTGTGATGTACCTAAGCAAGTGCTGTTACTAATTAAAAATTGATTTTATATTTGTTAAACTGTCTCTTACCGACTTCTTGGGCCTATCACAGAAATGAGATGCCTTATATCATGGGGTTACCCCAGTAAAGGAAATTTTAAAACAATAAAAGATATTTTATTTATTAAAAATGTATTTTCTTTTGAATAAGTTGCTCTATAGAATACAATCTAGTTTGCAAAAATAGGAAGCAAACTTGAAATTATAGTTTCAGAAACTAGATAGCAAAGTGACGTTGTTCCCATATCTCTATAGTTATTGTATTTATTTTTACTGAGATAAGGTTGGGGATAGATTAATCTGTACTGCAGGCCAAACTGGAATGGGTTGGCTTTATGGTAATGTCATAACATGCTTGAGTGTGTGACATTTGTGAACTTGTTTACTTGAATTGTCATTTAATTTGTCTGCAGTTTATCTTTATCACCAAGTCTCTTTCAACTTGTCTAATTTTTATGTGTTTCGGATGTGCTGCTTCCCAGCTGCAGTCTTTTGGTATTTTGTTTTATTTTTGGGGTGGGAGGGTATTTTGGGCAACATACTGTCATGTGGACTGTGGGGACTCTGGGGATGGTGCTAGGGTACAACTCACAAAGCATGGGAGAGCAAGAAATAGGTAGAATTTGCATTAGAAATACCCTCAAAATGCACCAGAATGCACCAAAATGTTAAAACGTTTCTAGGGCCCACCAGACCCCTGGCTATTATTTTTATCTGACTTCAGCCCCTATCTATAGGACTCCTGGATCCACCCCTGACATATGTGGCTTAAAAGACATGGAATGAGATAACTATGGATGTCAGAAAATCTGGAACTTATGGTCGTTTTCTCAGGGTCCCTATTTCAGCACTTTAAGACATTATCTGATTGTCACTATTTTCACTGATTTTATGTATTTTATGTGACGTGGAATTTTGTAATTATTGTATGTTTGTATCTGTATGAATTATATAGCGCGCACCTGAAAAGGAACTGTATTCTTTCCAGTGTGCTTACCCATAAAGCCAATAAACTAAACGTGTTTGTTTTTGGGTGTTGTTAATTAGTTATTTATCTAGTAGTATAGTTTAGATAGCTTGTTATTATGCATGCTCCATAAGAATCTGACAGGTGCCAGGATGTATCCAAGGGGCAGTGGTTTGAAAATCGAAGCTCGAGCCTAGCGTTCCATCATTGGCATAGGTTCTGTTAACCATTTCGGCTCTGGGGCAGTCCTATGGTGAGACCATAGGGCATATGTCTAATATAGTAAGATTCCTTGGAAGAAACAAGATTACTATGTTAAGTAATTTTTTCTTATGTCCTTTACTCTCTGATGAAGCCCAATCCTCCCACCCTGGCATTCCCAGCACTTAGCTCATAGTTTGCCTTGACTACCCCTCCCCACCCCACTGGCAGAGCCTGGGCTCAGCCACCACCTAAGTTTGGGGGCAGAAGAATCTATGGAGTGGCTGGTAGTAGCGAGAAGTGGAACCAAAGCATGTTGTGGTCATCCTGCATGCAGATGAGCTTTTTGAGTTCGCTTCCCCAGGGTACCCTAACAAGCACAGGGCTCCAAGCATGCATACACAACTGCTTCCTTGTGCAGACCAGGCAGGTAATATTCCCACTCCCCTGTAGTACCTCCATGGTGGGTGCCACCCATGGTTACCCAGGTGGCAGTGTTGCAGAAGAAGCAGCAACCCTCCTCCCTCCTGGGAGAGTGTCTTGGAGGAAGCTCAGTCTTTCTTCCTCTGGCGCTCCCGACAATCCTGGCTCATTCAAACCCAGGTTGCAGGCATTGAGAGCTGTAGCTCTACCACTGCACTGATGGTCCGATGCATACTTATTTTTCTGTTAGCTCCTACGTTATCACTGCAACCACATGAAGATTTGTTTTCTTTTTTTTTTTTTTTGGGGGGTTGTGCTTTCTTTTTCATTCTGTTTATCCTCCTGTTGGTGGCCTGCCTCCTTCAGATAGCCCACTTCCCACAGCCCGTCATTTGCCATGCCTGGGTACTTGAACAACTTGCAAGTCAAGCTTACCCCATCTAACAGGGACTTCCTCGTCATCAGCTTCCAAAGACTTCCAGGGTCTGTATCTGGTGAATACAAGAGCCTATTCGGCAGTACAGGACCTGTGGGGAGAGGAACTGGCTCTCATCCTGCCCTGGTCAGCTTTTGTCTCCGCCTTTTAGTCTGTCAGCTCCAGGCAGCATGCACGGCATTGGGGGTGGGGTTGCCTCGGCTGCAGGCAGCATGCACAGCATGGTGGGGGGTGCCTTGGCTGCAGGCAGCATGCTCCTGCAGAAAGAGTAAGTCCTCTGCCCACCAGCAGGAGCCACAGTGGCAGCGATGTGCTAACCCCAAACTGGGATGTGCTGTCAGCAACACTGCCTCCCAGTCTGGCTGCCCATGTGGTGGCTCCCAGTTTTGCTACCAAACTTGGTATGCTGGCATGTAAGCACATCATGCTTCCACTTAGTCTTCAGGTATGGGCAACCCACTGATAGTTGCTCTCACAGAGAATAATTGCCATGAATTAGTAAATTGACAATTTGTGATTATTTTGTGGAATTTTGCAGACAGGAAAAATAGTTTGGTCAGGCATATAGCTAATCTTTCCAGTGCCTTGTAGCTCTGAATAGTTTAGATCTTTCAGTTTGGAGACTTCGTATTATTCAGTGTTTTTAATTGCACCCTGTTAGTCCCAAGTTCAGTAACAAAAGTGTTTTCTTGGCTTCTGTTAAGTGTCTTGTTACTTTGAGATCCAAACCAAAGCAAGTCATTTTTATCCTTCTACGAAGAAACAGTGAATTTTCTAACTTTGTCACACAGAGTATGTTGTTATTTCTGTTTTAGTGAGTGGCAACAACTGTTGAATGATGAGTGTGTAGCTGTGAAATCTTTTGCCTCCCACATTCTGTGCTGCTGTCACGGTTTTGAGCTGTGCAAGTGTCACTAGCAGGAGTGCATCTTACTCATCCATTATGAATTCCCAATGACAAGGTTGGAGCTAGCAGAAAAATATATTATGGTCCTTTTTGTTTTGTTTCATTTTCAATTATAAAATCGTTGAGCGTGGAGAAAATTATTTGAGAGTGCAAGCTCTACAATTGTGTACTAAAGTGAAAACCTGCTGTTCAAGCAGTAAGGTACATTGTGATCTGCAAGCCAAGGAGCTAACCTATTCATCTGAAATTTCTGCATCCTCTAGAAATGCAGCAGAAACCAAAGCCATCTTTGAGAAACACCGTCCTACTCATGTTATCCATCTGGCCGCCATGGTGGGAGGGCTCTTCCGAAACATGAAGTATAACCTGGACTTCTGGGTAAGTAGCAGCAAAGTTCCTCCTGGTGGTTAGAAGGCACAGCTCCCTCCTGAGTCGGGCAGGGTTCAGATGTCTTTGTGTGAGATGTATTTCTAAAAATGAGGCAACAATTTCTTAAATTGGGGAGTGAAGTACTGTATGTTTTAATTTTCAGATTCTGCCTTTGAGCTCAGAACTCATTACAGAGGTTCCACGTCAGGGAGAACAGTACAATGGCAGATGAGCATATTGGGTATACAGAAAGAAGTATACATTTACAGAGCACATAACATCAGTATTGAACCAAGTACAAGTAACACTATACAGTAAGATAAAAGTATGACACATAAACTATAAAAAATAGACAGGTATGGAGATCCATAGGCCAGCACCCAAAGTTGTGTGATTGTCACAATTGTATCAGTAAAGTGAGGATGGGAGGCCAGAAAGTGAGAGACAGGTACAAGTGATTAGGGTGCGGGAGGTCCATGGAGAGGTACAGGGTTAAAGTTCGCAGTTGAGGTTGGGTAGGCAGTGGGAAGTAGAAAGAGGAGGCTGATGGCAGAGAGATGAGGGGGTGTAAAAGGGTCAATTAGAGGTCCATGGGATAAGGACAGTATGAAGTCAGCTTAGCTAAAGCAGAGGGAAAAAGCAGTGTTGAGTGCGAAGAGTTCGAGGTTGTTTAGCAATCACAGCTGCTGGAGGTAGCTAGGTAATGCTTTAGTTCTTTTAAAAGAGCTGATAATATTGAGTTAGCTAGTTCGGCAGGGTGTTTGTATTTTCCTCCCAAATATTTGGAGATTAGCGGACATGCAACCCTGCATACATGGAAGTCAAACTGGTTGATTTCTTTTCTGGAAGAAAGAGTATTTTTCCCAGAAATATTTTATAGTGAATCACTTAAAATATTGGCTTCCAAAATTGGGACCTGGGAATCATTCTGACTTCAAGACAGTGTGTGAGCCAACTCAGTATCTCAACAGAAGCAAGCTGCGCTTCCATTTCAGCGACCGGTTTGGAGCAGACTCTGGAGCTGGGTGGCAGGGCTGTGAGGTATCCTGTCGAAAGCAGCATGTCTCAACCGGGGAGGGCGTCATGCTCCGGTACTGCAATAGCTCCGGCTGGTTGGCTGGGGAGCTTGCTCTTCCAACAGAAGCACGCTGCATGCAGCAGAGGCATGACTCCCCACGTGGCTGAGGCTGTGGGTTGGAAAAGCAGAGAAAATGTACTGGTTGATGCAGTGTGACGCTAGTGCCTCACAGGTCCCACCTGCCGACCAGGCACCCACCTCCACATGAGGGTATGGTAAGCCATGAAGAGTGGAGGATGGTGTAAAGTATCTGGGGAAGGTGGTTGACTGGGCTGTGAGAGGGGCTGGCTTGAAACACCTTTATCTTTGAAAGCGCATCCTATTTACATTTCTCACCTTTTCTTTCCAGCACTAACCGTAGTTGCTTTGTGGGTGCCTCTCGTCTAGGGGTTTGCACATGGTACTGCAGGCCTTGTAGTGTGAGACCCCAAGTTGTCAGTTTCCCCACTGCCTGATCCCTCCTGCCTATCTCTCCATCATGGATCCAACTCCCTCCCATTCTTTTCCTGTGAGCTTGCATGGACTGCTCGTGTCAGCTCGCATCATACTCAACTCCCCCTCACACTACAGTGTAAAGCATTACTCAGAGACATTATATTTACTTTTCTGCTCCTTCACGTTCATACTTTGGCACCTCTTCATCCTTCCCCCACCATATATACCAAGCAAGTGCCTTAAATCCTGTAAATGTGTAGTTGTAGGGAAGCAGGCGGTAGCCCCCCAAAGTAAGCGACACCAATACAGCGACAATGCTGCCGACAAAATCGACAGTTTGTCGACAGGTTGCTGTATTGGTGTGCCGAGCATGAAGCACACTGTCTCAGCAGTCCTGCACTGTCCAAATCAACTCTGACTCGGAGTTGATTATAATTAGAATGGGGATTCAGTACTTTGGTGCTTTGGTATAGGACAAAAGAAGGCGGATTGCCCATCGTGATTGTCCTCCATATACATGGAACATTAATTCAAAACCCTTCCTAGCAACCATTTATCTAAATTATTTTTAAACATTAAGATGTTTGGTGAGTCAACTATATCCTGTGGTAATGTATTCCATAATCTAGGTGTTCTGATAGTGTAATAGTTTTGTCTTTTAGTACTGTTTGCTGTCATAACTTCCAGCTGTCTATTATGTAGCCTAGCCGCAGTGTTTCTTGTAGAGTATTCAGTACCACATATCTGCATTTGTTCCTGATTCCTAAGTATTTTAAAAAGCTGAAGTAAGTCGCCTCTGATTATTCATTGCAGAGGTATAAAGTCCTGTTTTATCTAATCTAGTACTATAGTCCAAGTTGGTTAAATGTGGGATAAGTTTAGTGTCTCTCGCTGGACTTGTTCAATTCTAATATCTTTTTAAGTAAGGGCTCCAAAGCGGTGAACCGTAATCTAGGAGGGGCCTGATGTGAGATTTATAAAGAGTCAAAGACATTGTACTGATCTCGACACAAAGGTTTTAGTAATTCTGTGGAGTAGTGCATTTGTCTGATTTGCTATTTTTGTACAGTGGGTAGTTGAAGTTAATTTATCGTTAACTAATATTCCCAGATCTTTTTCTGTTTTTGAAGTTCTAATGATAGTATTGTTCAAATAGTATGTTTGGCTGGGATTATTTTTTCCCAGATGTAATACTGCACAATTGGATATGTTAAAGTACATTTTATTGATACATGCCCATTGTTCCACTGAGGCTAGATCAGTTTGCAGTCTATTTCTATTGCTCTGGCTGTTAGCCATTCCCCAAGTTTAGTGTCATTGGCAAATTTAACCATGATATTATTGGTTGAAATAGACATACCACTTATAAATAAACAAAGTAGGCCCAAGCACAGAGCCCTGAGGCACCCCACTGGTCACTTCCCTTGTATCTGACAGGGCATCATTTACCTATCTATCAGTGGGCGAAGTTCCTGATAGAAAAAGGAGTCTGTCGGGATTTATGTCGACTGCAACTTGTGGTTGATATAAATTCCGTCGCTGTGATGCCGGTTGACAAAATTTTTGTCGAACTGGCATCATAGAGCTGAAGCAAACCATAGGCACTTGCGTTCCTTGAGACCAGTGTACTCACAGATCCTTTTGCAGTGCCCAGAAGGTGTAATTGAGGAGTTCTGGTAGTGCGATGGTGGAGTGACTCATGGCAGCACAAAATAATGTCCTCTGGCGCATGGTGAAGGGCTGCTCACATTTGATATGTCTTTGCAAGTACTCCAAAGCACTAATCATTCCATATCTGGTTCTGGAGAAGAACAAAAATGCTTTCTTGAGTCCTGCAGCAGTCACCTCTCCTTGCAGAGTACTGTAATCACTGCGACTGTGATCGGGCTGGAAGTAAGAGCTGCCACAAGCAGTAGAAGGTGAAACAAGCATGTGAATAGCCATGTGATGCCATGCAGCTTGAATAGGAGCAGAGAAAGGGACTGCGTCAACTATGCAGTCACTGCACAAGGCAGCTAGAACTCAAATTAGGAAAAAACCACACTCACAAAGCAGCATTAATACAGTAGTTTCTTCTCACAACAGAACCTCTTTGCCTTCTCCAGGTCCCATAATGTATATGACTGCCCCTAATCGTGAGAGTCAGTGGGTAAGCAAACCAAGTCTGCACCTCTTTGCTTGAGGGAGTTCATGAGGGAGGAAAAGGCTCTTCTGTTTTGCTGTACCAGTTTTGAAAAATCCTGGAAAAAGGTGATTTGGGAATCGCGTTAGTTTTCTTGTCTTTCTAAAGGCTTGCAGGATTTTTATTTATCAGTGAAATGGTGCAGTAGTAGTACATCTTGTCTTGGTGGAGCATCTGTATGTCTTGGGCCTGATTTCTCTGTGTGCTCTGTCTGTTCGCATATAGCCTTTGGGGCAGTCAAGCTTCAGGATTATGTGGATCCAGGACTCCATGTACTGTAGGCCACCATGTGGGACCCCTCTTCCCCTTTGGGAGTTCAAGTATCCTTAAATTTCGATGTTTTCTGTTTTTTCTCCTGGGCATCTAGGTGATCGCAGAACTTAGTCAGCTCCTTCTCAAGCTTTACTACTTTGGCGAGCAAATAAATAGAAACATAGACTTTGACAGCAGATGAGGACCACTTGGCCCACCCAGTCTGCCCATTTCCCTACCTATTGGATAAGCTGCAGATCCTAGTTAACCAACAGCCTACTTCCTCCTGCCCCCCACTATAAATGCCTTATGTCTGTCCCATTGTAGAAATGAAAGGAAAGTGTGTCTCTCACTGGGATTCAACCCAGGTATCGGCAATCTGTGCTTTAGGTCTTAACCAACTGAGCTATGAGAGTTCAGCCAATTAAGTCTGTCCCATGCATTCTTGAATTCCCCATTGTTTTGACCCCTCAACCTCTTCAGGAAGGCTGTTCCATGCATCCACCACCCTCTCAATGAAAAATACTTCCTCACATTGCTCCTGAGCCATTCCCCTTTATCTTCAAATTGTGCCCCTTCTTCTTGCACATCTTTTTCTGAAATATGCTACCCTCTTGGACTTTATTGATTCATTTGAGGTACTTGAAAGTTTATAGCATGTCCCCCCACTCCTTTCCTCAAGTGTATACATGTTAAGCTTTTTTAGACTCTCTCTTCATATGGTTTCTAGTGCAGACTCTGAACCATTTTGGTTGCCCTCCTCTGGACTGCCTCCATCCTGTCTATGTCCTTGTGGAGATGGGATCTCCAGAGTTACCCGCAATACTCCAGATGGGGGCTCACCAACTGTCTGTATAGAGGATGACAAATGTCCTGTTTTCTACTGGTGATGCATCTCCCTATGGATCCCAGTATCCCCCAGCCCTCCTTACTGCTGTCTCACATTTGCCTTCCTACCTTTAGGTCATCTGATATGACTATCCCCAGGTCCCTTTCCATTTTTGTTGTTGTTAGTACCTCGCCTCCACATTGTGTACTTTCCTGAGTTTTTGTTTCCCAGGTGCATTACTTTGCATTTCTTTGTATTGAATCTAAGCTGCCATACTTTGACAATTACTCCAACCTTGCCAAGTCCCTTCTCATCCTTTCCACCCCCTTGTGTATCAGCCCTGTTGCAGATATTTGTGTCATCTGCAGAGAGGCATACTTTCCTTCCAGTCCCTCTGCAATGTCACTTATAAAGACATATAATAGGACGTCCCCAGTACTGAACCCTGCTAGTAACCCCCTTTCTGGAGTGGGCTCCATTTACTATTACCCTCTGTGTCCTGTTGTCCAACCAGTTGTTTACCAGGCTACCACCCTTGGACCCGCTCCCCAGGCTGGCTAACTTGTTTATTAGTTTTTGTGTGGGACTGAACCCACCAGTTAGTCATCGATAGTAACTAATCTGTTCTAGCCCCAGGAATCCCTCACTTAGTGTTTACACTTGGCAGCAGTCATCTTGACTGAGAAGCCCTGGAGAATGGAACCTATGCAAATTTTAGAATTTGGAATGTGGGTTGAAACTCTGTATCTACTCTTCACCCTGGCCGTTAGTCAGATCCAGTTTCTCCGCCTGAAGAGCATTCACCCCATAGTGAACTCCAGTAAGGACTGGTTCACCAGTCGGATTATTTATTTCAAATAAGTGTATTTATACTTAGTTTTGATTGCTCTGTGTTACTTAGGGATTTTTTCTATAAATTTTGATCTCTTCCATTTCCCTTGATTCCAGGGAACTGGATACTATTTTTAATTCTAGGCTTGTACAATTAAATATGCCTTCTTTATTACTTAAAATTTAAATTGCTATGTGTTTGAAACTGCACTCTTTCACTTTCTGTTTGTCTGTGTCTTAAATGGTTCCGTTTCTTGAACCATGATTTGACCTTAGCACAGTTTCTAAGTATAAGAGGTGTCTTTTTATTGGGTTCTTGTTACTATACTGTTTTTGGGAATTGCTGTAATTTTTCTACAGAATCTTTCAAACTTGGTATGTGAGCGAGACCTAGTAGACTTACAAGCTTAAAATTGTAAATATTGTTTCTAGCTCCTGGCAAGGGCAGACTGCCATAAGCTTTGTTTAAAGTGTCTAGGTCCAGAATATAGCGTTTTAAATTTTGAGTCCTATCATACTTTTTGGCCAAAACAATTTTTTGGTGGGAGGGATTTGCAGTTTTATTGATTTGGGTAAAACAGTTAAAAAAAAAAGTATGCCTTCTCAGTCTGCCCCTTGTGCGCCAAAAATAAAAAGGCTTTGAGGGAGTTCTAATGATGATGGAAAGCGCATCAGAAGTGTCTGTCTCTTCATATACATCAGCAAATAATGTTAAAGGTGACGAAAGAAAGATAAAGCTGCACAGCCATCAGAAAGACTTGGCAAAGATGTCCGAAAGGGGAACCCTGAATTCAGTGATGGCAAAGATGAAAGATCCTTAGATCAGACTCTGGAATCTGTGTCTGCAAAAAGTAGTTTAGAGAGAAAATTTCACTGCTACTCTTCCTAAATGAAGAAAGGCGGGCAGATGGCACAGGTGAAATACCCTTATCTGTGGACATATCAAAATGTGACCATTTTCCAGGCTGTCTAGGCCGTGGAAAATTTAATAAGATATCTGCTCCCTCCCAGGCTCAGTCTCCAACCTGTCTACCTGTGGAGGAGGAAGATGAAGAATAACATGTACAAATGGAGGAAGGTGACTCCATGGAATTGGAGGGTGTGCCTGAGCAAGATTATGGAGGCAGTATAGCGCTGTGGTTTAGGGTACTGAGCTGCAAACCTGGAGACGGGTTTGAATCCACAGCCCCACTTGCATACTGTGTGAACCTGAGTAAGTCCGTTAACTTCCTTATGTACGAACATACTGAAGGCCATTTGGTCCATCAAGTCTGCTTGCAGGTTGCACCTGGAAACGAGCTTTGGCTTAGTATGCTTTTCCTGGTTAAACAATTTCCCTTTCCCCATTTTGAACCTCTTCCAAGGAATAATGAGGACCACTCATCATCATCTTCATTTCTCGGACAAATACCATAGCTGATACTCCTCAACATCCTCCACAGGGAACAGAGAAGGATGAAGAGGATACTAAATTATGGGCATGATAGGAGTAGCTCCACCAAAAGAATGTTGTTTCCCATACGAAATCACTTAAGAAGGCCATATATCAGAAATCATCCTGCACCTACTTCAGCTGCAGGCACTGATAAGGAAATTGAAAAGAAAGTATCAGGTGGACAAGCAGGACGTGGAATACCTGTATGCCCATCCCCATCCTGATACTAGGGGCAGCCTGGGCTGCTGCTTGTGAGAGAGCAAAAATCGCACTATTGGCATTTCCTCCTGAAAAGGACTCTTTAAAAAAAAAAAAAAAAATTAGATGCTATGGCCAAAAGGTTTATGCCACAGCTTCCCTGCTTATCAGGCAGTCAACGTATTTAGCACATATATCACAGTACAAGAAAGCACTTTGAAACACAAACTAGCACTTTTAAAGAACAGGTGGTGAGCTGGCAAGAGCCTGATTGCCACAGCAAGATCCACCCTGGATGCCACCAGATATCGTGTCCACACTATAGAGGACACTAACGGCACTGCTTCTAGTGTGCTAGCTCATGTAGTCTCCTTAAGAAAGTTTTCCTAGCTTAGGACTGCCATCCTTTCTTAGGATACTCAAAACCAAAGCCATGGATTTCTCCTTTGAGATAAGTTCATTATTTGACAACCAAACAGAGGCATACATGAAAAAGTGAATGAATACAAAACCACTTACAAAAGCCACAGTTAGAAGGAAAAGGCCTCTACCTCCAACAGGTCGCATAGAAAGGGAGGCAGAGGCAGGAGATACTTCCCAGAGCCTATACTTCTTACATTTCCTATGAGTGC
The DNA here is from genome assembly GCA_016271365.2 of Neoceratodus forsteri. Lineage (NCBI taxonomy): Eukaryota > Metazoa > Chordata > Ceratodontiformes > Ceratodontidae > Neoceratodus > Neoceratodus forsteri. Next base: position 287,676,970 of record CM057455.1, on the reverse strand, counting down.
CAACCACAAAGAGGTTGCTATAGGGAAAGGTGCAGAAGGATCCCAAGGTGCAGTGCTGCAGCTCCAGTGCCTAAGCCCAGCAAAACAAAACCAGTGACAGTTTTACAGGTCTTCTACCACTGCCAGAGGGAGGAAAACTGACTCACTTCTTCCAGGAATAGGTAACAGAATGTGACAAATCAGGTAGCCAGGAGGACAGTGGGCACTAAAAAATTGATTTGGCTGTCAGGTTTTGAAAGTTACTGAACAAAAAGCCGTCTCAGTGACTTAGAGCGCTGAGGTGCTGGATTCCTTACCTCTCGTCACGCGGTAACCTGGGTTTGGATACAAACTTGGGCCATCAGGGAGCTGGAATGGGGGAGGGTGAGAGCAGGATTGAGCAGCCATGGGCAGCTCTCCTCTCTTGGGGGTGGTATTCGCTCCCCGTGAATTCCGCTGCCACCAGGTGGAGGTCTACTAGCTAGCATAGAGGCGGGAGGGGTGCCAAGTCGCTGGATGGTGTCTCGAGCCATGGTGTACATGCTTCCACATGCTCGCTCATGACCAAAAGCAGGGAGGGAAAATACGGTGGATAAAATATGTATGGTTAAAAAATAAAAAATTACCGGCCAACTGTCTACCAGCCCATTGAGTGACTTTTTTTTTTTTGAGCCCTTTAAAATGATGGCCATATTGATTTGGCTACCTGATTTTGAAAGCCAGTAGTCAAACTGACCACAAACTGTCAAACTGATTTGTCCCACTCCGATGGGTAAACATTACCACAGACAAGTGGGTACTAGAAGTAGTGGGCCAGGGCTGTCTCTGCTGTCTAGACATTATCTAAAACTGCAGAAAACACAAGCTTCTCACCCCAGGAATACTCCAATATTCCTAACTCTTCTGCAGTGTGCCTTTAAGGTCAGAATGCCCGGAGATGGAATGCTGTGCAAATGATGGAATCATTGGCATGAGCCACTTTTCAAATGCTGCCACCTATCAACTGCCTACATTCTGACCCTCAGATTTCTCTCTCCGCCTGTCAAGACCAGATGCTGGAGATTTCCTCCTCAGCATCTAGTCTCAAGAAGCCTTGATTTTCATAAATACTTAAGTATTTCTTGATTATTTTCATTTGTTACCTCTTATCTTTGTGTTTTTCTATTACCGTTAGTTTATTTAGCTAGTTTAGTATAGTTTTCTGTTCTCTCTGTTCAGGATAACTGCTGAGGAACCAAGGTATTTTACATCAATTCTAGTCTTTTTGCTGTATTCTGACTGTTTAAAAGTAATTTGTTTAGAACCGATAACCGGTTCTGAACCGTAATCTCGGTTCAAATTTTATCGGTTCCTGGTTCCTCAGCTTCTCCGATCGGTTCCTGAACCGACTATAACCGATAAAAAAGTATAAAATTTTAGTTTTAAAAGGTTTTATTATTGCGGTTTTTCTTCATTATGTCAGAAAACCTAAAAAGAACCGTGAATCCGGTTTTCAGAACTGTTCTGAGTGTTGTGAAGTCTTTGCCAAAGCAGACAAACACTCTATTTTCTGCTTTGGCTTTGACCATTTAAAGTCTGACTGTGTTATCTGTAAATCTTTCCCAGACAAGACTTTGAGAAGCGTTTGGATAGACTAAATGAAAGGTTTAAGGTCCTCTGGCTCTGATCAGCCAAAACCCTCAGGGTCTGTGGGCGACACCACAACTATTGCTATTTCTACCCGACACTGGTAAAAAGACTGTCTGAATCGGCTAGCTCCCCAGTTCCTGTTAAAAACAGAAAAGACAAAGCACACTGAACCCCTGTGGAAAAGGGGACTTCTATGGTGCCTGCCACTGTGCCTTCTCCTGCTGAGATTGCACAAGCAATAAAAATTATGCAGACATTGCAGGGCCTGCTGCCTGTGGTATCACAGTCCCCAGTCCGGATTCTGCACCTCCATCCCACTCTGTTTTCCTGAACAGCATGAGGGAGAGGAGGAGGAGGGGAGGAAGAGGAAGAAGAAGGTGAGCCTATAGAGCCTGAGGTCTCCCCTGAACAGGAGTTTGGCTCACCTTCCAGGACCACTGAAGATTATTCTTCAAATTTTTCCTTTATTAGGAAAATACTGATGCCTTAGACATCCATACTACTGAAGCTGTAGAGGATGAGGAGGAGGCTGAATATTTGGCCATGATGGGGTTGACTCCTACTGAAAAGCTTTCACTTCCCATCAATAAATTTTTCAAAAGGGATATTTTAAACTCCTCCAAGCTCCTGGGTCTGTCCTCCTCTGGACAAGAGGGTGGACAAAAGTATCAACTTGACAGAACAGGGGCTGAATTCTTATTTTCACACCCTGACCACCGGGAGTGGTGCGAGCTGCAGCATGGATAAGGCAAAGGTCCTCTGGCCTCTCACCCTCCAGAGAAGGACTCTAGGAATATTGAAAGCATGGCCAAGAAAGGTTGTTTGTCAGCCTCTCTGGCCATTAGGCAAGCAAATTATCAGGCCTATGCAGCACAGTACCAGAAGGCTCTTTGGCAGTCTGTCCTGGACATGGCTAAAAAGCAACTCCTTTTCTTTCGGCAGACCTAGCAGAAACAGCTACGTTGGCCTGGAAGCTGCAAGATGGCAGCAGACAGCAGTGAGACTGCTGCAAAGGTGGATGTAAAATACCATCGCACAGAGAAGGTTTGCTTGGGTAGAGCCACAACCCTAACACAGGATACTCAGAATAAGACTCTGGATTTTCCTGTGGAGGCAATTCTTTATTTGGCAGCCATACAGAGGCCTACACGAAGAAGGTGGATGAGTATAAGGCCAACTTCTGTAGTAATTCTACAAAAGAAAGACTCTCCACTTCCTCTATCCATTCAGTAGGGGAGGTAGGGTTAGACTTATTCATACTAGGCCTTTTTACCAGGCCATGGTACTTCCTCAAGCACCCCAATACCCACAGCAAGGGTAGTTTAGGGGCAGAATAGGTGCCAAGCATGTGCATGAGTCTGAGCCCCAGGCTAAACAGGATCCCTGACTCCTTCGTTCAGGCAGCCTCTCCCTTACCAGTAGGGGCAGGCTGACTCATTTTCTCCACAACTGGAAAACCATCACCACAGACAAGTGGGTTCTGGAGATAGTGGGTCATGGCCTGTCCCTAAACTTCAAGTCCTCCCGTTCAAAGAAACAGAGCTTTCAAACCAACTTCCCACCTAGAAAGCAGAAGGCTGGAAGAAGAGGTGAAGCACCTTCTTCCTCTGAAGGCAGTGGAACCAGTACCACTGAAGCAAAGGGGAAAGGACTTTACTCAAGGTACTTTCTTACACCAAAGAAAATGGAGAGCTGTGGCTATCCTGGATCTCAGGGTCCTCAACAAATTCCTAACCAAACCAAAGTTCAGAATGGTAACTTTGTTTCTGATTCTGCCAGCAATCCGAAAAGGAATTGGTTGGCATCATTGGACCTAAAAAGGTGCTTATTTCCACATTCCTTAAGAGAGTCTCTCAGAAAGTTTCTCAGGTTCACTCCGATCAGCACACTATCAGTTCTCAGCTCTTCCTTTCGGTCTCACTTCAGCACCAAGGGTGTTCACAAAGTGTCTGGCTGTGGTAGTGGCACACTTACGAAGACAAGTGCCTCAGTATTCCCCTACTTAGATGACTGACTAGTGGTGGGGATTCACCACAACAGCTAACAGAGGACTTCCAACTCACTCAACATTTGCTGGAGTCTTTGGGGTTCATTTTAAGCGTGGAAAAATATGTTCTGATTCCTTCTCAGAGTCTGCAGTTCATAGGAGCAGAATTGAATGCAAAGGTGGGCAGAGCATTTTTGCCCAGAGACAGGGCAAAAAGCATCCTGCAGTTGGCAGCCTCTTTCAGGCTCAATGTCCCAAGGCCAGCAAGGCAGTTTCTGCAACTCCTGGGCCACATGGCTGCTGGAACAGGTAAGTGCTGGGATCCAGGTTTCAGATGAGAGACATCCAATTTCACTTAAGAACTCATTGGTGCCAATGGAAGGATTCCCTGTCAAAGCTTGTTCCTGTAACAAAACATTTATTCAAGCTCTTCAATGGTGGAAAGAGGAAACCAACCTCAGAGAGAGGTTCTTTTCAAAAGAGCTCCCTTCAGTGATTCTCACAACAGATGCATGCCTCCTGGGCTGGGGCTCATCTAGCAGAGCACACTGACCAGGGCACTTGGTCAAGTGCAGAAACTCTCCTGCACATAAACCTGTTGGAGCTCAGAGCAGTGTTTTTGGCAATGCACGCTTTCAAACCACTGATACAGGGAAAGGTAGTGCAAGTCAGGACAGACAGAACTACAACCATGTACTACATAACAAGCAAGGGGAACAAGATCAAGCCTCTTTGCACGGAGGCTATGAAAATCTGGACCCTGGCTTACTCACTGGGCTCCTCACTACGGGCCATTCATCTGCCAGGCAAAGACAGTGTTCTGGCAGATACTCTGAGTCGGATCAGTCAGGACCATCACGAATGGTACCTGAACAGGCAAGTGGTACAGCTGTATTCAGGAGGTGGGGCACTCCAGAAATAGATCTGTTTGCCTTTCATCAGAGCCATCACTTGCCTCAGTTCTGTTGCAGACCTCCAGTAGTGGGCACAATTCCTCTAGATGCCTCTGCCCTGGATTGTTCAGGGAAATTCCTGTATGCATTCCCCTGGTTTACAGGGTGCTGTTGAAACTCTGGTCTTAGCCAGCAACAGTGATCCTGATAGCCCCAGACTGGGCAAGGCAGCCATGGTACTCCTGTTGCTGTTCATGTCAGTGGAACAACCAGTACACCTTCCCAGGAGGCACAATCTTCTGACCTCCAGTCAGGAAGTCTCCTGTATCTGAATCTCGGGTCACTCAGGCTCAAAGCTTGGCTCTTGAGGACCTAGAGTATGCTGGTTTATATCTCTCTGAGTCAGTTATGAGTGTTTTAAGAGGATATAGAAAGTTCTCTACTAAGAAACCAATGCTGCAAAATGGAAGAGGTTTTCCATTTGGTGCTCTAACAGAAGTGTAGTGCCAACCCAGGTAGAGTGCCAGGGTTGCTGGACTACCTAGTCTATCTATATTCCTCAAGTTTACAACCTGCTACACTGAAAGTTCATTTAGCATCAGTTTCTGCCTATGCTTGCAGGTAAGCCTGTTTGCTTAGCATCAAATCCATTTTAAAATGTTTTTCAAAGGCCTCTCACATATGTACCTACCAGTAAGAGAACGGTGCCAGCTTGGGACCTTAATATTTGCATTGCTCAGCTCATGGCTCCCCTTTGAGCCTATGTTCTCAACACCTTTGAAGTATGTCATTTGGAAAACAGTGTTTCTAGGGACATGGATAAGTTGTTAATCCACACTGTCTGGCAGGTTGCTTGCCGCTTTAAAGCTTGCGGAAGGTCTTCAAGCTGGCTCCTCCCAGCCCCGGTGGTAAAACTCTTGGCTCCTCCCCACGATGCCAGATCTTCCTTACCGGTTGGAAGCTCAGGTTCCCTCCTTAATGCTCTGCGTGATAGACTGGATCCTAATTCTTTGGTTGCGAAACTCATTTTAAAATTTTCAAGACTTTGGTCATCTTTCTCCCTGGTGGCTGCGATGGACAAATCGACTCCGGAGTTCGGTGGTGCCCTTGTGGGCAGAAGATGTCCAGGGCGAACCCGCACTCCACGTGCGTCTACTGCCACGGCCTAGAACACAACCTGCAGGCCTGCGGGTCATGCAGTTAGTTTTCGGCCAACGTCCTGGAGGACCCGCTGCCCGGTTACAGCTTGGGCGCCCAGGTGATTCCTGACAGTTAAGTCGGAGGAGGCCTGTTGGGCGGTTACCATGCAGCTGGCTCGGCTGAGCAACTCAAGCAGATGATCCCCTCGGGAGGAGGCGGCCCAGGCCGCATCATCCTCTTCCTCGGTCATGGCATTTATCCCACTCTCACTGGGTACCTCGTGATTCAGGTTCATTCAAGGAGCTTTGCCAATCCCTTTCCACGAAGGAGAGGGGCCATCGGACATTCCTCTTGGTCCAAAAAGAAGGACTCAAAGGGTAAATCCCATCGTATGCTCAGTGGAGTGGAAAGGTCTTCTTCCCGGACAGCCAACTGTCAACTTCAGTCGAGGTTGCGGCTAAGGCCGCTGGCTTCCACGACGTCCCCGTCAGGCCAGCCGGCTGAGACCCCCGCCGACGGTGGTCGAGATTTTTCTCAACCATCGGACGGGCTGTGGACTGGTGAGGCCGACAACCCTTCTTCACGGTCCCCGATGGAGACGAGGACCTGCCTGCTGCGCCCGGTGCGCAGTCCCGTTAAGACATCCGAGCGAGGGAAAGCGGGTGTCCCCACTCCTTCCCATACCCGTCCTTGGAAACACTGAGGATCTCGGTCTCGGTCTCGGACATCGTCCGGTCCAGCCGATCCCGCTGACATCGGCGGTCCCGGTCTCGGCACCGAGGTAAGCGGTAGCCGCCACTCATCCTCATCTTCCTCCTCGGAAGAGGAGAGGCTTGGCGCAGATTGCGTTGATGCTATGAGGACCTGATGTGGCAGTAGTTACTCCTGTCCGGGAACAAGCCGATGCCGTCGCCTTTCCCGCCATCAAGTGGCTGTCACCGCGCAGCTGAACAACCCCTCGCGGTAGTCGAGGTGCCCAAGCCTGGGCCAGTTGTTCGGCGAACCAGCTGCCCCACCGTTGATGGAACCTCCGCCTCCACAACGAAATCGGGGCAGACCAAGGACTCTGTCGGGTCAGGGCCTGCCCCGGTTGTCGGTCACCCTCACTCCCAACCGTCCTGTGCAGGTGGAGGGTGGCTCAGGCCCCAGGCAGCTCCTCGCGGACTCCGAGTCCGATGACTCCTCTCTCTGTTCTCCAGGCCCATTGACCTGGAGCCCTCTGGGGGCAGTCGATGGACGAAAGCCCATCTTCCTTAATGGGTTTGCTTCGGCTCATCACGGAGTCCACTGGGATGCAGCTCGAGCCTGTATCCAAGCCGGGTATCCCTGATGGAGATACTGGACCTGGGGATTCACCCACGGAGGCCTTTCTGGTGGCTGAAGCCATTGTTGGCCTAGCCTTGGAGCTCTGGCAGCGGCCTGTTTCCTGTCCTGCGCCTTGGCCAGGATGACCAGAACTATCACGGTCCCTACTGGCTCTCTGCCCGGTTTTGGAACACCCCTCTGCCAAGGGTTGGTCACGACAGCGTTTTCGGCGTTCTGGGAATGCTGGGGCGTGGACAAGCCCCCGACAAAGAGTCCAAAAGCTGGACTATGTTGGGCGCAAGGTGTATGCTCGTCCCCCTTGGCCTCCGCCAGGCCAGCTCAAGCCGTGCTGATGGCACACTTCTCTACTCCCTCATGGGCTCCCTGGATGAGGTGATCCGCATCTCGGCCACCTGCAGACCACGGTCTGGCAGGTGCGGGACCAGGGTAGGCAGTAGCTAGCTGCAGCTCAGGCGGCTGGACATAAGAGACTCCTGTGCCAGCTCGGTTGCGGCCCGTGGTGGCCATGCGCCGCAGAGCATGGCTGAGGATATCCACCTTCACGGCGGATACCCAGCACAAATTGGCAGATGTCCCTTCTTGGGGACCCGACCTCTTTGGCCCTGGGTGGAAGGTCACTTCCAGCGGATCGAAAAGTCCAGTGCCACTCTGGACTCTGTCATCTCCGCCCAGAAGGACAAAGACCGCGACAGCAGCAGAACAAGCCTTTCGTCTTTCTGTGCCTGCGGCACATCCAGCCCAACAGCACCAGCATCAGGGCCAGCAGGCTCGCAGCATCCCAAACACAAGCCCGCAGCTTCCTCCAACAGGAAGCAGGGAGGTAAAGGCCCAGGAGGTCCCCTCCAAGCCTGCCCAGTGACGGGTTGAGAGGTGTCGCCCCCAGCCTTGTCACTCCCCGGTTCCCCCATGGGATGGCTCTGCCACTTCCTTTCCGCCTGGTCCACTATCACCACGGACTGGTGGGTGTTGGAGATGGTAGGAAAGGGCCTGCCTCTGGAGTTCGAGCAGGCCCCACCCTTCGAGCCATCGCCTCAGGGGGCTACAGGTCCGCAGCTTCTCTGTCGGCTAGCCGAGCTGATATTGCCCTGCTTCTCAAAAAGAGGTGATCAGGAAGGTGGCGGATCCTCCTCCAGACCCAGGGTTTGTGTCCAGGTACTTCCTAGTCCCAAAGCGGACGGGGCTGGTGCCCCATTCTCGACCTGCACGACCTGAACAGGTTCCTAAGGTCTCGGACTTTCAGGATGGTCACTCTGGCTCAGATAATCCCATCCTTGGAATGAGGCGTGTGGTTCTGTTCTCTGGACCTTCAGGCAGCGTTCTTTCACATCCCAATCCATCCATCTCACCAGAGATTCCTCCGTTTCAGAGCAGAGGATCCCTTCAGAGTTCTGGGCCATGCCCTTCGGCCTTTCCATAGCTCCCAGGGTCTTCACCAAATGCATTTCAGTGGTGACAGCATTCCTCGGCGCTGAAGGTGTACCCTACCTGGACGACTGGCTGATTGCAGCCCCTCCAGAGTGGAGGTGGAGTGGTCCAGAGATCTGGTCCTCAGATTTGCTCTCAGGTTGGCCTCCTTATCAATGAGGCCAAGTCGAACTCGTGCCAAACCAGGTGATACAATTCATCAGTGCAGAGCTTGACTGTCTACGAGCCAGAGCACGGCTCGGCGGACAGGGCTGAGTTCTTTCCTCCTTTGCCCAATCATTTCAGGTTGGGCAATCGCGCCCTACCGGGACTTTCTGCGCCTCCTGGGCCTCATGGCGGCCTGCACCAGTGTGGTCCGTTGGGCCCGCTGGTACATGTGTCCCCTCCAATGGAGGCTGGCCAGCCAATGGTCACAGCCCGATCCACTGGATCAGCTAGTGATAGTGACCCAGGGGATGTGGCAGCTGTCCAGTGGTGGACCATTCCAGCACATCTGCAGGAGGGCATCCCGTTTGTCCGCCCGAGCCGACAGTCTCGCTATCGATCGATGCCTCTCTGCTGGGTTGGGGTGCCCGTCTGGGGGAGCACAGTGCCGGCCTCTGGTCCCCTCAGGAGTCCGATGCCATATCAACCTGCTGGAGCTTCAGCGGTTCGTCTAGCCCTCACGCCTTCGCTCCATTTCTCTGAGGGTCAAATGGTTCAGGTCCAGAAGGACAATATCACGACGGGTGCTACCTAAACCGCCAGGGCGGGGCGCGTTCCATGCCTCTGTGCAGGGAAGCTCCCGCATTTGGTCACTATCGTGCGCAGCCTGGAGGCGGATCTCCTCGTCATTCACGTGGCAGGAGCCTCCAGCACCCTGGCCGATGCCCTAAGCCAGATAGGGGCTGCGTCTCATGAGTGGTCTCGCCTGCGGAGGTAGTGCAAATCTCTTCTCCCACTGGGGCATGCCTCAGGTGGACCTGTTTGCCTCCAGGGAGAATGCGAAGCTGAGACTGTTTCATGCCCACCCCCTCAGCAGGGTGCACTGCAGGGGATCGTTCTCGAGGCCGTGGACTCCTGGCCTCTTCTATGCCTTTCCCGATTTCCCTTGATCCACAAGGTGCTTCTCAAGGCGAGGAGGGACAAGGTGCAGGTGATTCTGGTAGCCCCAGACTGGCCTTACCAGTTCTAGTATCCAGATCTCCTTAGTCTCAGCTCCAGGCTCCGAGCGCTTCCAGCCACCCGGACCTGATCTCAGTCAATCAGGGGTAGGTATTCCATCTGGACCTTCAATCCCTGCACCTGATGGCCTGATTCCTGAGTGCCTAGGTTCCAAGCCTTGGGTCTTTCCGGCGAGGTCCTCGGCATCGTTGAGGGTGTCCGTAAGTCGAGCAGAAAATGCTCGCCTTCAAATGGAATAGATTCTCCATTTGGTGTCAGGGCAAGGGCCTGGACCCTTCCTCCTGTTCCTTGGCAAGCATTCTAGACTACCTGTGGTCCCTTTCTCAGCTAGGACTTGGTTGATGACCCTTAAGGTGCACCTGGCACCCATCTCTGCGCAGGCGCGGGCGAGGAAGCAGTCGATGGTGGAGAAGGTGGTGGGCGTTTTCAAAGGCCTTAATCACATATCCCCTCCGGTGCGAGAACCTCCACCTCCGTGGGATTTACTGCTGATATTGACTAAGCTCATAGGCAGGCCATTTGAACCAATGCACAGGTGTGGCATCTCTCACCTGTCGTGGAAGACCGCCTTCTTGGTGGCTATCATGTCAGCCAGAAGGATGGGAGAGCTACAGGCGCTTTCCATCGAGTCTCCTTATCTGGTCTTCCACAGGGACAAGGTTGTCCTGTGCCCCAACCTGAAATTGCTTCCAAAGTGGTGTCGAGATTTCACCTTAACCAGGTGTTGACTCTGCCGGTGTTCTACCCCAATCACACCTTTGAGGCCGAATATAGACTCCATACTTTGGACCCTAGAAGAGCGCTTGCTTATTACAAGGAGCGGACGGTGAAGTTTGGGGAGAGGTTCACCAGTTGTTTGTCACCTATGCTGAAGCTGCATCTGGCAGACCTGCAGCCAAGCGGATGATAGGCAGGTGGGTCACCTCCTGCATAGATCTCTGCTATAGGTTGGCGGGCTTGGAGCCTCCCAGAGGGATAAGAGCTCATTCTACCCACCATACCGCTGCATCAGTGGCTGCTTCCAGGGATGTCCCTATCCAGGAATCTGCAGGGCTGCTACCTGGAAGTCGGCACACACCTTCATTACCCACTACCACATCGACCCTGAGTCATGCCGGGATGCTGGTTTTGGGGCCTCGGTTCTCCAGTCATTATTCCCTAAGTAGGGGTGTGGCCTTGCCTCCCTCCTCCCAGAGAACTGCTAGAAGTCTGCAGACAGTGTGGATGAACAACATATCCATGTCCCTAGAAATACAGGTTACTCACCTGTAACAGGAGTTCTAGGAATGGTATATGTTGTTCATCCTACGATCCCGACCTCCCAGGCTTGACACACAACCTTGCTTCCAGCGGGCTAGATCTGGTGTCATGGGGCAGAGCCAAGAGTTTTACCACCGGGTGGGTGGGAGGAGCCAGCGAAGACCTTCTGGCAGGATTTAAAGTGGCAAGGAACCTACCAGACAGTGTGGATGAACAACATATACCATTCCTAGAACTCCTGTTACAGGTGAGTAACCTGTATTTCTAGTGACCTTCACTACGGCTAGAAGAATTGGTGAGTTTCAGGCCTTACGTGTTGCAAAGGACTACACTGCTTTCCACAGGGATAAGGTATTCCTCCAAACAAATAGGAAATTCCTTCCCAAAGTGGTTTCAGACTACCATTTGAACCAGTCCATTACTTTGCCAGTGTTTTTCACTGACCACTCTTCTACTGGTGAGCGTAGGTTACATAGCCTGGATGTCAAGAGAGCATTGAGCTACTGCATGACAGCCATTAAGCCTCATAGGCAGGATAGAACTCAGCTTTTCCTCACTTATGGGGATGTGGGAAGGGTAACCCAGCATCTAAATGGTCCATTTCTCACTGGATTGTTCAGTGCATCCAAGTTTGTTATTCTAAGGTGGGCAAGGAAACCCAGCAGGGCTTAGAGCCCATTCCACAAGAGTACAACTGCAACATTGGCAGCTGCAGGAAGTACCCTTGGTGGATATTTACATAGCAACAACCTGGCAAACAGTGCACATTTGTCAAGCATTACAGCTTGGATATGCAAGCAAGGGCTGATGCCAGGTTTGGTACACTTGTACTGCAGAGCCTGTTTCCAAAATAGGTTCTTCCTGTCTCCAAAGGTACTGCTTTTCAGTCTGCAGAAGAGTTAGAATATTGAGTATTCCTGGGTGAGAAGAAAAGTTACTTACCATAGTAACCTTGTTTCTCCCAGGGAATACTCCAATACTCATAACTCTCCTCCCTCCTCCCTGTTTTAAGAACCAGTGGCCTCTGTATTCCATGCTGTACCATAGTGTTTGCATGCCACACTTTTACTTTTATTAAAACTTGTTTGCCTTTTTCTCCTTTTTCAGGTGATTCTGACATAAGATAGTGTGGGGAATTTTTCTTAATGATAAGTTTTTACTTTTCATGTCTTTCTCCAGTTGGAGTTTTTAGGTAGGGAATTTTAAAATTAAAATTTGCTATAGTTAAATTTTGGGCCCTGTCTTGCAGGTGTCCATGAAATCTGAGGGTTAGAATGTAGGCAGTTGATAGGTGGCTACGTTTGAAAAGTGGCTCATGCCAATGATTTCTTCGTTTGCATAGCATTCCATCTCTGGGCATTCTGACCTTAAAAGGTACACTGCAGAAGAGTGATCAATATTGGAGTATCCTGGGAGAAACAAGGTTATTATGTAAGTAACTTTTCTTTTCAGCTCATTCCCCAGAGAAATAATTTTGCTGGAATTGGAAGTGTAACCTCCAGGTGGCGCTATCCGAGTACTACCCCTGCCTGCTTGACTACTGACAGGTTAAGGGGTCTAGGTTCTATGGTGGGTGCCTCCACCCAGAGGTCAGGGTTTGTAATGGTTGGTGTAGTTTGGTCACAGCCCTCTGGGACACTGAGACCCCCTTCTAATGGTCCACACGATGCACAGGGTTATAGTACCAATACCACACATGTACACAGTGCTATAAGGTACCACTTACCCTCGAGACTGAGTCGCAGGTTCGTCTCCGAGGACCCTTCAGTCCTAATAAATTATTGATAGTGGATCATTTATATACATGATAGCAGCCCCACATATGATATTATGACTCTGTGATTCTTTATGGTCTTTTATATATGGTTAAAGGGACAGGAGCGGATTACTTATGCAGCTGTTTGAAATGTGTCTATTTTGATAAATTATATTCATACCTCTAAGGATCCCTATTGCTATTGCCTGAATAAAAGCTGAAGATGTCAGTTGTGTTTTGTTTTCTTTGTATGGACAACATTCTGTGCAGTTCCTTTCTTGGAACCAAGAATTTGGAGTTTTGACTGTCACTTCATGGTTTCAGAAATGTGAGCATGAACTTACCAGTACAGTGCCCACGGTTCTGAAACCATGAAGTGACATAGTCAAAACTCCAAATTCTCGGTCCATGAAAGGAACTGCACCAAATGTTGTCCTCACATAGAAAACAATAAACACAACTGACAGCTTCGGCTGTTATTCAGGCACACAGTTAAATAGGAATCCTTAGATGTATGAATATAATTTATGAAAACAGAGACATTTCAAACAGCTGCACTAAGTAATTAATTCCTATCCTCTTTAAGAAACCTAATTGTATCAGTATTAATCTGGAATGTATAGATCATGGATTACTAACATTAGAGTGTCTAACTGAATTTTATTTTTAAGATTTATGGTTTCGTACTACGTTAATCTTTTGGCACATTATCACTTTAGGATTTTTATTGAAGAAGTGTTCACTGGAGTGGGACTGCCTTATAAACATAGAAACATAGACTGTGACAGCAGATAAGGACCACTTGGCCCACCTAGTCCGCCCATTTCCCTACCTACAGGATAAGCTGTAGATCCTGGTTAACCAACAGACTATTTCTTCCTACTCCCCACAACATAGAAACATAGACTTTGTCGGCAGATAAGGACCACTTGGCCCACCCAGTCTGCCCATTTCCCTACCTATTGGATAAGCTGCAGATTCTAGTTAACCAACAGCCTCGTCCTCCAACCCCCCACTATAATTGCCTTATGTCTATCCCATGCATGTTTGAATTCCCCCACTGTTTTAGACCCCAACCTCTCAGGAAGGCGGTTCCATCGTCCACCACTCTCTCCGTGAAAAGAATTTCCTCACATTACCCCTGAGCCGTCCCCTCTAACTTTAAATTGTGCCCCTTGTTCTTACACATCTCTTTTCTGAAAGATGCTACCCTCCTGGATTTTGTTGATTCCTTGAGGTACTTAAAAGTTTCTATCATGTCCCCTTGTCCCTCCTTTCATCAAGGGTATACATATTAAGCTCTCTCAGTCTCTCTTCATATAGTTTCTGATGTAGACCCTGCACCATTTTAGTTGCCCTCCTCTGGACTGCTTCCATCCAGTCTATGTCCTTGCGTAGATGAGGTCTCCAAAACTGCACGCAGTACTCCAGATGGGGTCTCACCAGCTGTCTGTACAGAGGGATAACCACTTCCTTTTTCTACTTGTGATGCCTCTCCTATGCATCCCAGTATCCCCTGGCTCTCCTTACTGACTTCTCACATTGCCTACCCTCACTCTTAGGTCATCTGATATGACTACACCCAGATCCCTTTCCATTATTGTTGTTGTTAGTACCTCCCTGCTACCGTGTACTCTTCTCCTGGATTTTTATTTCCCAGGTGCATTACTTTGCACTTCTTTGCATTGAATCTAAGTTGCCATATATCTGACCATTCCTCCAACCTTGCCAAGTCCCTTCTCATCCTTTCTACCCCCACGTTATCAACTCTGTTACAGATCTTTGTGTCATCCTCAAAGAGGCATACCTTTCCCTCAGACCCTCTGCAGTGTCACCTATAAAGAGGAAGGCGCATGCTCAAAACTGGTTGGAGCCTTTGAAATCTGGGATCATTTTTCTTATCACGTTTGTGTCTAGGTGTATTTTACACATTAAAATAATGAATACATGTTTTTGGTGTCAGTGCTGGTCTTTTTTGGTTTCGCTTTGGTGATTTGTGACAGGCAATAAGCGTGAGTGAAGCTGCTTTTCTTGGAATAATCTGAGGGAAACAGAACAAGAGACAGGGTACTCAATTTGTTTGGTAAACAGCACCTTGGAGAACCTGGGAACCTGTTCAGGTACTGGACTTCATAGGAGCAGAGTTAAACACCCTGCAGTGGAAAGCTTTCTTACCACAGGCCAGAATATCGGCTTTGATAGCTATGGCAGAGTCCTTCACAGCAGGCCAGCCAAGACCTGCAAGGGACTTTCTGTAACTACTGGGACTCGTGGCTGCATTCACAGCAGTGGTACCTTGAACCAGGTTCCAGATGAGAGCTATTCAGCGTCACTCATGAGACAACTAGTCTCAAAGGTGGAATAGAGGCTCTGAGATAGTGCCAGTGACAGAAGCACTGGTAAAATCACTAGAGTGGTGGAAGGAATAAAGCAACCTCAGAGAGGCATTCTCTTCCGTCAGCAATCTCAACAAGCATCCTTACACACTTATCCTTTCCGAGGACTGCTAGGATCTCACAGTAAGAGGCATAGGCCCACAGGAGTCTCTGGACACATCAGCCTCCTAGAACTCCAACAGTGCTGCTAGCAATGCAGTCATTGTCCTCTTAGCTGCAAGGTCAGTTTGTTAAAATTCGAACAGGCAACACCACAACAATGCACTAAATAAACAAGCAGGGAGGAACAAGATCCTCAAAACTGTGTACAGAGGCAATGCATATGTGGGACCTGGCATGTTTCTTGGAAGCAAACATGTTTGCAGTGCATCTGCCAAGCAGTCACAATGTTCTGGCAGATTCCTAAGCAGAATCAACAGGGAAATCACAAACGGGCCTTAAACAAGCAGATTTTGGCCACAGCTTTTAGAAGGTGGGGCACTCCCAGTGTACATCTGTTCACCTCTTGGGAAAATAGCTTCCACGGTTTGATGCAGAACCGAGCTGGAGGAACTGTTCCAAAGGATGTTCTGGCAATGAACTGAACAGGGAGGTTCACGTATGTCTTCCCACCATTCCCACTCATACAAGTACTCCTGAAACACAGTAGGGAGCCTATCTGGACAATTCTAATAGCCTAGACTGGTCCATACAGGGCTTGTACTCTGTGCTCTTTATCCTGTCATGAAACATAGACTTTGGCGCAGATAAGGACTGCTTGGCCCACCCTAGGCTGCCCATTTCCTGCCTACAGGATAAGCTGCAGATCCTAGTTAACCAACAGCCTATTTCTTCCTACCCCACAAGAATTGCCTTATGTCTGTCCCATGCATTCTTGAATTGTCCCATATTTGTTGACCCCACAGCCTGCTCAGGAAGGCTGTTCAATGTGTCCACCACCCTCTCTGTGAAAAATACTTCCTCCACATTGCCCTGAGCCATCCCCTCTGTCTTCAAATTGTGTCCCTTGTTCTTGCACGCCTCTTTTTCTGAAAGATGCTACACTCTTGGACTTTGTTGATTCCACTGAGGTACTTAAAAGTTTCTATCATGTCCCCCTCTCCTTCTTTCCTCAAGGGTATACATATTAAGCTCCTTTAGTCTCTCCTTATGCGGCTTAGAGGAATATGCTCTGCTGGTAGCTTTTCCTTGAAACTTTTAAGTATCTTCAGGACTTCCTCTGAAAGATCCAGTCCTGAAAAATCTAACTCCTCAAAAAAAAACACCCTCAGGTGTAGTGTACTGAGGTTTTGGAATGTCATTCTGTCCTAGGATAGAATCAACAGGTTGTGACTTAATGGTAGGTTAAACTAACAATATGGGCCACCAAATGGGAGATGAGATTTAATACAGATAAATGTAAAGTAATGCATCTGGGTAAAAAGAACAGAATGTATTCCTATACACTGGGCAACAAAATATTTTCACAGACCAGTAATGAGAAGGATCTGGGCATTGTTATTACTGAGAAATTTGACCATGCATCCCGACATCCCATTGCTATTACTCATGCTAACAGAGTGTTATGGGCTATTTAAAGAAATATCAAATCAAGAGAAAAGGCAGTTATCTTTCCTCTTTAAAACACGTCTAAAGTTTACAAAAGTTAGTGCGCTCAGAGACTCCCGGTCTAAGGCCAGCCCAATAAGGTCCCTATTAGTTGAGTGGTGTCTTTCTTTTTTATCGAAAGGTAGTTTAAAGTATTAAAAAGGTTCTGAAAATAAGCCCAATAGGCTTGCATGGGGAGCACGTCCAGCAGCTCTCCTTGGTACCCGTCCACAAAACAGGGGTCACGGGGGAGGAGCGAACAGTCCAGGAAGTAGGAAGGGATAAATCTAGCTAAGCGGTTTGCACAAATTACGATCCTTCCCAAAGTTTCACCTGAGTAAAAAAAATTTACTTTTTACATAGGCGGAACTATCGCTGCCCCAGGGTAGCGGCTATGAAGTCCAAAGTGTGATTTCAACAAATCACAC